>CM062294.1:477923550-479123550 GCA_031216915.1 Pictodentalium vernedei | reverse complement strand
CATTAAGTGGATGTGCTTTGTATTATCTTTGAAGTGATATTATTTAGTCTGTGAGGGTTTGCCTTGTTACAATTTATGGGAGAGTGCCCAAAGGCACTCTCCCATAAATTGTAACAAGGCAAAGACCTGTGTTGAAGTTGTGATGGCCAAAAATAATTTAGTACTCTACCAGTTAAAGAAAGTAACATTGAGCCATAATCACTAATTTTGCAGTTCAGAATGTTCTCTTTACACCAGAATGTTTCACTCATTTGTTATATATGTGTATGTTTGAAAGTAAGAAAAAAATATCTGTTTCTTTATCGAATTCTTTCTGGACTTGTGCAAATCCCAATCAACACAAATGTCACTTTGTCAATATCACGGAGGGTTCAGACAATTGTATAGTAAACTTTAGTGATTTTCTTATTTGAAGATTTAAAGTAAATAAATATTTCTAATTTGTGTAAGTTGATTTTTTCTGGTCACAAAGGTTAGGTAGTTCAGAGTCAGTGTAATTTGTGACCAGGCATCAATGTTGGAGTAATCATCAAAAGATAGGGATCAGGCCTTTGGTAACTTGTTTAGTGAACATGACAAAATATCTCAATGTATACTATTTTTGAATGCTTACATTTACAGTTGACAGTAAAATAATTAAAAAAAAATAGTTCTAGTTTTGGCTTGGATGGATTTATGGGAATCTCAAGCACACTTGCTTGTTAGCACACTCTGTTTATCTGGACCGTAACAACATTAATGGTAATACGATTGAGAGCTGGCGAATGCTGCAAGGTTTTGGTAAGACTGAGGATGACTGTGGAGTGTCCACATTGTCAATTGGCCAGTGTGGTGATAGCTGCGGGATGTCTGCAGAGCTAGGAGTCGTGTGAAAACATGCAGGTGTTTGCAACTGTGGAGTGGAGAATAGGTCAGACGTTCCAAAAATGTGCTTTTATTGAGAGTCGTGTCCAGCAGTTCAGTGACCGCTGGCTCGTGAGTGTGGGGGTGCCGCCTGCAAAAATAAATTGGCCTGCTTCAGCAGATGCCGAGTGTCATATAAACTCTGGGAAACACTTTTTTCCATTAAATTATTGCATGTGCATGTCCTGTAATTTGTATTAGATTCGAGGTTGTGTTTACAATCAGATTGCAGCAAGCCCGATGGACTCCTTGTGATCCGATTGTAAACACGACCGAGAATCCCATTTTTCAGTTTAAATAGGGTTGAAATTGGTCAAAATTTTGAATTTCAGGAACTATAATTTAATGCGTATTAACAATGCATATATGTGAATGTTTACCGGAAATTATTTTTGCAAAATCTTTTTTTGGGTTAAGCCAAATTAAAATTTTTAAAAGCATGGGAATGGAGAAGGGGGGGGGGGGGGGGGGGGGCGGTTGGTGGGGGGAGACGTGGGGACGTTTTTTCCCAAGTTGATTGTTAGACAAATATATGTTATCACACCAAGCGTTTATCGAGAAACCTGTATCATGCCTCGATGGTATTCATATTAAGTATCGCAGTGAGCCCTCAAGGGTGAGTCATGATACATACTAGGTACACCATCAAGGTTTGGTACAAATCTCTCTATCAACACACAGTGGTGATGACAAATTTATCTTACCATATCTGAAACCCACTTGGTTCTCCGTGGGAACCCCAGGAAGTGAAGCAGTGCTTGTTTACCATGGTAAACAAACTCTGTTTTACGAGTACAATTGGACCCAGTCACCAATGCTTGGGTGGAAGCCCTCTAAAATGGGCAACCTGTGTATAAACGATTGACTGAACTTGGCTTTATCTCCATGTTGTGGTCATGATTAGCCATTGTGCAGAAATATGTGACGTTAAAACACAAAAAACCCCCCAAAAAACCACTTGGTAATAATAACCATCTAGTTTTACAATACTCCTCCGTTTCTTGGCTTGTTCGCATATATTTGACAACCATTCAGATCATGATGTCATGGTATTATGTTCTTGAGCTATGCAAGATGTTATCTCCATTCATAATTGCACTTGTACTATAACCGCCAAAGTTTAGGGTAGTATTTCTGCTGTGCGTTTTGTTTTATTTTTCAGCTTTAATGCATGGTAGGACTATATAAAAATATGATCTTGGAAAAAATTGATCTTGTCTCATTCATTTTGTGGAGTTAGTGGTTTTTTTTGTCATGAAATTGCTGTTATCAAAATGGTGAGGGAGTTTTGAGGCTCAGTGTTTATGCTATTGAACTTCAAACAGAGAGGTCTATGGTTCGGTCCCCGCCAGGGGTAACTGCATTGTGTCCTTGGGCAAGGCACTTAATCCCAATTTCCCACGTTGGCGGATGGTCATTGGTGGTGATTTGTACTAAGGCGTAATGCACATCAATGGTGCACCTGTCTTCAACCAAAGCTAACCCTGCTTGTGTGGAGTAAGGATGTTGGGGAGTCTGATAGTTGCTCGTCATTGCTTGGTGGTTCTCATCAGGTACGACCCAGGTGACCCCGGCTGTCAAAAGTGTTGTTAAACTCAAATAAATAAATCAATCAATCAATCAAAATGGTGACCTTGACATGTGTAATCAGTTTTCGTTGAGTGCGCGTAAAAATGCTCTCTTAATGAATCAAATGATCTCATTTGCTCACAGAAGTTACTATTTGCTGATACAAATTTGTATCAGCCTAAATGTTTTGGCTTGTATTAGGTGAAAATCGATTGATTGTAAGATAACGAGTATTTCTTCGCCTTTTCTGATGTCAAAATAATGTGCCATTGCGTGATGCATGCAATATTTCCCCATTTGCAATGTTTTCAGCTGTTGCAAGAGAGAATTGATCTGTCCAAAGTTTTTTGCCACCAGCAATGCAGTCTCCCTGCACACCTGTGCTGTGTGTAAAACAGATGTGGATTGTTTAGAACTATTTTTTTACTTGCATTGGTAAATTTGAGAATGGCTGTGTTGAAGCCAAATCAACTATGTTGAAGGACACCTGAAACTTTTAAAAATTTATTTATGTTGTGTGTTTTTCTCAAACAATTAAATTCAACACTGAATGAGCTGACACCATCTGCACACTGATGTCAAAATACCAAATTTTCAAGCAGCAAATTTTTCCCATAATCAAACCAGAAAATAAGCAGACGGTCATCTGCAAAATGAGGTCCCCAGAGAGTGAATTTAGTGATGCTACCCTGCATAGCAGGGTAGCATCACTAAATTTACCCTCTGTGAACCTCAATCTGAATCAGGGTCTCAAAACTAAACAGAAAAAGGTACCAGAGGATACATTGGCCCACTGTATGAGATAGCATCATCAAATTCACCCCTGGGGACCTCATTCTACAGATGTCAGACTGCTTATTTTCAGGCCTGCCCATAATGGAACTAGGAATTTAACCAGTTTAATCATGTTTGACAGAACTCAATCAGCTTTGTCAAATAAAATCAAATTAGTTATGTTCCAAGATGCATTATGGGAAAATTTTGCTACTTGAAATTTCCAAATTTCGACATCAGAGTTCAGAAGTTGATAAGTTACCATACACACTGGCAATAAGTATTGTTCAACCGATTACCAAAAATGGCCACTGACCGATTACCGGTTATTTGAGCTCACACTTGGCTGATTCCGATGCCGATTCCGATTGTAATACTGTGCACTTCTAGATGAGTCGAGGCTTGAAAGAACAACATTAAATTGAATATATTTCACAGTGTTAAACATCATTGACTCAGGTTGCCCTAAAATGACCAGACAAGCACACTTGGGCGGTACACGTGGCTCTGAGAGCCATTTGTACCACCCATGTCTGCGCAACTGGTCATTTTACTGCGACCTGAGTCAGTGGAGTGCAACCATCACTTTTTTCCAATATGAACTGGTGATTGCCGCAAGTACGCTCCATTGTAAGTGTTACATGTTGTTTAACTTGTATATCCCATAAACAAGCATCTAGAGAAATTAAGAATACACATTGTGGTTTCTCAACTTTATTGAATGGCATCATTGACATCATTTTACATTAACAATTGAACAATTGCAGAAGATAATAAAATGTGGTTAATGAATCATCACATATAAATGCCTTGTAACAATCGGTTGAGCCGATGTTCGAGGAGCCGTTGCTGTTGTCATCCGATTGCCCATAATCAGTTGATTAGGGTGGCCGTTTCTGATCATCGGTTGAACACTAGCAATAAGTATTCATCTTTATGAAAATTCCACCTCATTTTTTTTGCCTTAATTTACCAGCTTTTAGGAACTATGTGAAGACATGAAATTCTTGATGTTAAAATTAGCTTTCAGTTCAATGTTGCGTTTTCTGTTTTTCAGGTGACATTACACAGCAGGGATATGACAAGAAAAAAAATAAGTTGCTGGGTCCCTTTATCAAACAACAACAGCAAGGTATTTCTCAATATTTTGTTTTTCTAGATGCATGTTAAAACTCTTACCTTTGGCTAGAGACTATGTGCTGACAACATCCTCTACCAGTTTTCTGATTATAGGATATATTTAGCTCAACTTTGGCGAAGCCAAATTTGAGCTTATGCTATGACCAGTCATCCGTCTGTCCATCTGTCCGTCAACAATTCAATACGGCTTGGGGTAGAGGCCGTATTTATGAACTGATCTTTACGAAACTTCTTGGGTACCTTTGTTATGACCGTGGGACGAGAACGAGTGTTTTTGGGTCCGATCCGAAATTCAAGTTGGCTCCTGGCAGCCATTTTGTACAAAATTAGGTGCAATCAGATTTTTGCGCAGAACTTCCATATGAAAGCGCTGATTTGAATAATTTTTTGTGTGAATGTTTAGTACCATGAGATACATCACATATAATACGTTTTTTTTTTTCTCGTGTAGAAATTATGCAAATTAGATGAACTTTGATTTTTTCAGTGCTACTTACAGTAAGTACACATGTCAATACGGCTCGGGCTAGAGTCTGTATTTATGAACCGATTTTCACGAAACGTCTTGGGTACCATGAAAGCGCTGATTTGAATAATTTTTTGTATGAATGTTTAGTACCATGGGATACATCACATATAATACGGGTTTTTTTCTCGTGCATAAATTATGCAAATTAGACTAACTTTGATGTTTTTTGGTGTTACTTTCAGCACTGTAAGTGCAAATGCCAATACGGCTCGGGCTAGAGGCCGTATTTATGAACCGATCTTTACGAAACTTCTTGGGTATCTTTGGTATCACCGTGGGACGAGATCGAGTGTTTTGGGGTCCGGTCCCAAATTCAAGATGGCCGATGGCAGCCATTTTGTACAAAATTAGGTGCAATCAGATTTTTGCACAGAACTTCCATATGAAAGTGCTGATTTGAATAATTTTTTGTGTGAATGTTTAGTACCATGGGATACATCACATATAATACGTTTTTTTTTCTCGTGCAGAAATTATGCAATTTAGATGAACTTTGATTTTTTCAGTGCTACTTACACACAGTAAGTACAATGTCAATACGGCTCGGGCTAGAGTCTGTATTTATGAACCGATTTTCACGAAACGTCTTGGGTACTTTTGTTATCACCTTGGGACGAGAACAAGTGTTTCTGGGTGCAGTCTAAAATTCAAGATGGCTGCCAGTGGCCATTTTGTATCGAAATTAGGTCTAATCAGTTTTTTGTAAACAACTTCTATACCGCTCAGACTAGAGGCCGTATTTATGAACCGATCTTTACGAAACTTCTTGGGTATCTTTGTTATCACTGTGGGATGAGAACGAGTGTTTCTGGGTGTGGTCCGAAATTCAAGGTGGCCACCAGCAGCCATTTTGTACCAAAATTAGTGCAATCAGTCTTTTGTACAGAACTTCTGTATGAAAGTTCTGATTTGAATAAATTTTTGTATGAATGTTTAGTAACATGGAATACATCAGATATAATACGTTTTTTTATCTCGTGCAGAAATTTTGCAAATTAGATGAACTTTGATTTATTCAGTGCTACTTATACACTGTAAGTGCACATGTCAATACGGCTCGGGCTAGAGGCTGTATTTTTGAACCGATCTTCACAAAACTTCTTGGGTACCTTTGTTATCACATTGGGACGAGAACGAGTGTTTCTGGGTGCGGTCCAAAATTCAAGATGGCTGCCAGTGGTCATTTTGTACCGAAATTAGGTCCAATCAGTTTTTTGTCACAACTTCTGTACAGCTCGTATTTATGAACTGATCTTCACGAAACTTGTTGGGTACCTTTGTTTTCACCTTGGGACATGAACGAGTGTGTTTTGGGGTGCCTTTGTTATCACTGTGCTATGAGAACAAATATTTTGGGGTTCAGTCAGACCCACTCTGGGACTCAAAGATTTCTTTTCTAGTTTAGTATCTGACTGTCACCCACCTTTACAATACTTTACCTATACATTTGTTACAGGCAACGGTCAGTATTTATGTACAGACCGTTACAATACTTTATATGCACCTTTGTTATCATGTCATTACCTAGATGTTTGTCATTGCTGTGTCACATACTATACAGGTACATGTCTTAACAAGTTAGCTACAGTGTCATTGACACTTTCTTTTTCTGTTATGCATGGTCACCACTGTGGCATTACTTTTGCGACAGTCATTGGCTAAACCAGTTCTTTCTCTGATATGTGTACTTACCTCGGTAAATAAAGAAGATACACAGAAAGACACTTGCGTGTGAATGTGTGAATCGATATGGCACGAGTGCCAGCGCAGAAGGATAAAACGAGAGGCCTACGTGAGTGCATCAGGCCCCATGGGAGCCTCTTGTATTGTTTTCAATGTAGGCTAATACACACGGTCTCGATTACTCAAGTGCTAAACTAGCATGAATGACCCACATGAATACTAAAACTAACAACACACAGTGCTCACAATGTTTTTAACAAATGGGTAGAGAGGTGCAATATACTGAAAAATCAAACTGATACTGATATCGTGGGGATACCGAAAACCAAACCAAACCTATAGTTGAATACCGAAACCATCTGAATTTTCAGATTTTCCAACATTCACTATTTATAAGGCCTTGTTGAGGCTTGATAACAGTTGAAAGGTTCATTAGCTTAACTTGACAAAGTCAAGATAAGCTATTGCCATCATGCATGCAGAAATCTCTGAGTTTGTTCACATTTGCTTTAGCACAGGCTACACCCTGTAGTTCTTATCTGATCATCACTAAATTTCATATGCAGGTTCGAGGTCATGTCTAGATGAAAACATCCCATTTTGGACACAATGGGTCAACCGTGATAGCTGCTCGGGCCCAAAACACAAAAACCTTTAGCACAGACTACAGGTTGCATTTATGAAGGAATTTCATTGTAATTCGGTAGGATGACTTGGTATAATGTCGAGATGAGAACACCCTATTTTGGTCGTGATCGGTCAACCGTGATGGCTGCACAGGCATGTGGCCTAGCTTTGTTTAATACAGTCTACAGTTCATATTTATGAAGTGATTTCATTGTAACTTGGTGGGTTAACTCGGTGTGATGTCTAGATGAGACTATCCTGTTTTTATCACGATCAGTCAGCCATTTCGCCACTTGGGCACGTAACCTAGATTCCGTTAGCACTGTCTGCAGGTTGTGTTTTTGAAGGGATTTCTTTGTAACTTGGTAATATGACTCGGTATATCTAGATTGGACTATCCTATTTTGGTCGTGATTGGTCAACCGTGACCGCCAGAAAGCACATGACCTAGATTCCTTCAACAAAGTCTTCGAGTCATATTTATGACTCATTGTAACTTGGTTGGATGACATGTTTTGGAATGATTTTACTATAACTTGGCAACTTTGATTGACATACATTAACTGTGAGGGCCACATTCAACCCAGGCCTTGATTCTTTAGTACAGTCTACACCTCAAATTTTTCTTGTTGCAAACTGCATGTAGGGTACAGAACTTAACATATTTTCAATTTTCACAATTCTTGAGTTATTTCATAATCCTTTCATAAACATTGAACATTATCCTTTTCATCAAATGCTACACACAGTCACGTTAAGCTGCAGTGTCATTGACACTTGCATTTTTGTGTCGTCAGAAAAGTAGGCATATCAAGGGAGCTAAATATAATTAAACATGTCAATAATTCTGACTTTCCTGTGAATTAAAATGACTATTTAAAAGTGATTAATTGAATAGAATTCTTCACAGTTGTCAGCAGTATTTGCGGCAGAAACCTCTTTCTGGTGATGGGGCTTAACAATTAACCCTTTAGGGCCCAGAGATTTTCATACATTTTCACTATACTTTGAAAGTCTACTTCCAGTAGCTTTGCAGTTGCTTCTAGTCAAGTCTTGGCTGCCTACAGAGGCAGCCAAGACTTGCCTAGAAACAACTGACACGGTACATTGTACTTAGAAAACGAGTTTCAAGTTTATCTAAATAATGCATGTTGGGGCACCTGTTCCTTTGCATTAAAAAGTTATCAAAGTCAAATTAGGTCCTTATGAGTAAGGGTTAAGATTGCAACAGAAATTAGTCAGGTGTTTGATCGCCATTTCAAGGTAGTTAGGTGGTTCGATTTGAAATTTACTCAAAATGTCAGTGCCTAACTTTGAGTGTCAAGAATGATACTACTGTATACCACAGTTTTTTTCATGAATTACTGTAATATTTTTTTTCTTCCAATACTGCCTAGCCCTACCCCAGGCTTACCTGTACTCTAAGGCCAGGTAGACATGGTGTGTGGCATAGAAAGAATCAGGTACATGTCATACTGCTGATATTTCAGGTGCATGAAAAGTGGTGTAACTCAATTACACAAGATGCCTACGTGGGTGCAAGGCCAAAGGCTCACCTTAAGAATAAACCACTGTTTTTAGAAGCACCAGCAGTAGTAGTTTCCAGTAGTGTTCAAACGACTAGTGAATTCTAAAGTCGACTAGTCAATATCCAAAAGTCAAGTCTTCTTCGACTAGTCATTGGTGATAACTTGTCTCTTTATAACAGTGTTGGTGTTCCGGTAGAGTGCTGAAGGTCCAAATTTGGCTTCACTTGGGCATTCATATACAGCAACTTACTGGAACATTATTCTGTTGATGTGCTTCTAAGTATGCAAAGAGTGAAATTATATAGTCTTTTTTAATTTGCCTTGTTGCGATTTATGGGAGAGTGCCTATAGGCACTCTCCCATAATTTGCAACAAAGCAAATTAATAACATATCCTGATAGCCCAAAATAATTCAGCACTCTACTAGTACCAGTTAAAACAAACTACTGTCACTACTGTTAGATGGCAATAGATGTATACATTGATTGCCCAATATTGCTGTTCAAACTGTCTGACAGTGGCACAGAAGGGATACTATTTACCTAAAAGCTTGAACTCCTCCGACAAGTCGACTGCACAATTGAGAGTCGACTACTGGTTTGCCCAGAGTTGATATCGACTAGTCGACTAATCGTTTGAGTACTAGTTTCCAGCAGCCAAATCTTCAATGCTGTGAAATTAAATGCACTAGTGAACACTTGTTTGCCTATTCATCAAGAATGTGTAGCTATTGGAAGAATATACCATTATATGCACTCTCTGGTGGGAATCCCCAGAAATGGAGCAGTGCTTGTTTGCTGTGGTAAATAAGTTGTGTTTTACTGGTAAAATAGGACCCAGAACCAATGACTAGTGTAGATATCCTCTAAAGTGGTCAACATCGGTATAAACAATTGGTTTAACTTGCCTTCATACCTCTGTTGGGGTCATGGTATGGCCAATAATGCTGAAAATAACCTTAGACGCTAATAAATAATTAAATAGTATATATGCTGCCAGACTGCTGGGTGTGAGTGTCAAAATTGAAAACATTATATTTTTCTCATGTTTACCAAAAAGAAAATGGAAAATTGTGCTGACTTCTCACCAGACCAGTGGCCCAGCAGTGATGTATGGTCCTATTGACTGCAAACCACTGCCTAGGTAATATGTCTGTTGTTAGCCAAACCTCCTCATGATGAATTGTTAACTCCTTGCATGCTGCTGGTGGCTATTCCTGGCCAGAACAGTATTTCTCTTGCCATTGAAATATGTATAATTTTGGGCATATTTAATCCAATTTGCACTCTGTAAATTGAATGTTTTTTTCACCAACAATTTCTTGAGTTAAATTTAGATGAATTTTTCATCAAATCTGGTCATGGCTGCTTTACAGCAGCCATGACTAGATGTGATGAAAAATATTTTCAAAATACTCAGCGAGTTAAGAGTTAACGGTATCTATTCTGAGGTCATAAAATTCAAAAATAGGCCTTTATGAGTTAACCCTTTACCCAATGCAGTAATCATTAACTATCAATTTCTAAAAAATTTCAACAAAACTATATTGTGACTCCCTCATTGGAATGAGCTCGATCAGCACATTCCAAAGAGGGGTCACATTATATGGTTTTGTTGAAATTTTTCGAAAAATAGTATTTTTTCAGCTGCTGAATTTGCATATTACGTGGGTGGATGTGGCCGATTCATTGGGTAAAGGGTTAAAGTTCTTATATTTTGTCCCAAATCCTGTGTGGATATCATTGAATTCAATCCCAAAGGGTCCTTGGCAGTATTTGAATTCAGGTCGTGAAATTATCACATTGTGGATTAATAACTGGCAATAAAACAGTTCAAATTTTGATTTTCGTATAGCAGAATGATGAGGCTACAAATTCAACTCCAGTTTATATTTATTTATCATTATAAGTTACTTGTTTATGATTTTAGCACAACAAGCAGGTGCACCAAGCCCATCAACGGCTGCACAGCGAAGAGCCCAAAGGCGATTAACAAGAGAAGATAATAGATATCATTCAGGTAAATTATTGAATTGTCTATACTGTCCATTTTATGACATACAGTACGGTCGCTGTGGACTGGTCACTTTCCACGGGGCAATATGTCCTGGGATGCAATATTAGATTCCAAACACGAAGCATAGGAATAATCATCAAAAATTTAATTGAAGAAGCATCGGTCGGATATTATTAGTTATCCTTGTGTTTTCCAGGGTGTATGAGAATTTACACCAGTTTGGGAACTCATACACCCTGAGGCAAAGCCAAAGGGTGTATGAGTTCCCAGACTGGTGTAAATTCCCATACACCCTGGAAAACACCAGGATAACGGATTTATTTCCAAGAATTTTGGTGTACTTAACTGGTAGAGTACTAAATTATTTTTGGTCTTGAAAATTTATTCACATTTTTTTGTCTTATTACAATTTATGGGAGAGTGCCCACAGGCACTCTCCCATAAATTGTAACAAGACAAATCCAGACTGACAAAATAATTCCATTTCACAAATAATATGAAGCACATCCACAGAGTATGGAGCCTTTAAGTTGCGGCACCTGCACTTCCGAATAAAGCCCAAATGTGGGCTTCCAGCACTCTACCAGTTAATCCTTTAAACTGAATTGTGGAAAAAACTGACAGAAAATTTGTACTTTGTAAGTTTCTTAACAAAACCAGACAAATATGGGTGTCATTGGAACTGGCTCAATGAGCCAGTTCCAATGACATCCATATCTGTAATATTTTATTACACATAAATATTAAATTTCCTGAATTTTTATTTTTGTTCTAACATAACTGAACAGAAGGTATGAATTAATAATTAAAAATGGGTACTTTTTTAGCCATAAACCCTGCTATTGCATATTCCTGTTTTTACACTGTGGTTAACCACTGCGTAAAAAAAAAAGCTACTGTGGATTGCAAGTTACACTGTACCTCTCAGTCAATCAAAATGCAGTATTTTGTTACATTTGGAAATAAAACCTGTTGATCATTAATTAAAATTTTGCTGTTGATGATTTTTATTACGTGGTAAATGCATGCGTAGACATCACTGCCCACATGTCGATTATGACCAGTCCACAGCGACTGTGCAGTACTGTATTTCCAAAAGCACTCGATTCATTGTGACTTCCATATACTTTACTGACCTTTTAATCATTTCAGAAAACACTACCAGTTTTGTTTGAGAATGTTTTTGAACCATCTTATAATCCAAAGTACAGTGATCGCCATTGAACTTTGTATTGCTCAATAGAATAACAGTTGAAATTCTGCCCAACTTTCAGACAGTATAGTTTATAAAGTAAATATCACTGTTAATTGAAGAATAAATGTGCTTATCTTTTGTAAAACTATTCTGATAACCCCTTCAACTTCAATGACCCTTATAGTTACAGTACATACACAATTGGCATTCGCTATTTTTTATTACATGTCTGTTCTATGAAATCCCCATCTACAGCAACACTAAACCATGCAGAAAATGAAAATCGTTAAGCAGACGATTGATCACCTG
This sequence comes from Pictodentalium vernedei, assembly GCA_031216915.1. Taxonomy (NCBI): domain Eukaryota; kingdom Metazoa; phylum Mollusca; class Scaphopoda; order Dentaliida; family Dentaliidae; genus Pictodentalium; species Pictodentalium vernedei. Next base: position 479,111,276 of record CM062294.1, on the reverse strand, counting down.
AAACTGAACCGATTGCGAAATAACTAAATAAAATGTCTAAAATGGAAGGATATGGCAAGTTTAATGTGTACAAAAATAGCAGAGAAGAAATAGAGTCGATATATGAAGGGGATAATGAATATCCAGAAGAAGAGTCAACTATTTAACACAGTTTAAAAAATAGGTTTACGAAGCTGAGGATGCTGAAAAATTATGACTGCATGTTTATACACAATGGACTTGTTTTCTAACACTACATTTATTCTGTTGTTCTGACTACAGAACTGTTAACTGTTGGTATCTGTACCCAAAAAATTTCGAATTGAATTAAAAAAAAAAAAAAAAAAAAAAAATTCTTCAATGATGAAAAGAAAAGTTTTGTGCAGGGCACAAACGTTCACACATGCATGAAGGATCTTGATAAAGATACTTTCCAAGTACCAATCTTCTTGAAGTAACTGAATATTAGGACATCTTTTCCTGTTAATGGGGGCACGGTGGCTCAGTAGGTAGAGGTGCAGGCTGCAAGCCGATAGGTCCTCGGTTCGAATCCCACCTGCGGCAACTGCGTTGTGTCCTTGAGCCAGGCCATTCACCCCCCATTGCCCATGTGGGGGCACAGTGACGCTGTGCACTAAAGCGTACTGCACGTCGGTGGTGCACCTGTCTTCAACCAATGCTAACCCTGCTTGTGTGGAGTTAGTATGTTGGGGAGCTGACAATTGCTCGCCGTTGTTCGGTGGTTCTCTCTGGGTACTCTGGCTTCCTTCACCCGTAAAACTGTCGAGGTCGTGATTAGCCATTGTGCAGAAATATGTGTCCTTAAACACCAATAAGTAATAATAGTAATATTTCCTGTTAACATTTCCAGACTTGGGGGACTATTAGCTTAGTAGACTTTGATAAAAGCAAAACCACAGGTGGTGGTGCCCTCCCTATGGGTGCGGAGTCATAAAGAAGAGGATGGTGGGGGGGGGGGGGGGATTCAAATCAACAATTATTTTATGATTTTTTAACGTAGCGTAAATGCATCAGCATAATTTACAACTAGATCTGGATGTAACCTGGTGTCAGTGGTGGTCCATGATCTGAAAATGCGCAAGTTTTGTCTTTTGCTTTGTCCCCACGCAAACTTTTCCCTGAAATCCATCCCATTTCCCTGAAAATCACCCTCTGGTTCCCTGAAAAATTATTCTGGAGGTTAACATGTCTGGACCATGTATTCTATCAGGTGTATACCTACACTGTTAAACTGTTTACATCCACTTTGGAAATCCTGTGAAGTGCTTGTTTACTGCAGTGAAAATGTTCTGCTTTACTGGTAAAATAGGACCTTGTGACCATTGCCTGAGGTGGAAGTTCTGTAAAATGGGTAGCATAGGTATAAACAGTTGGTTATGATGCATGCCAGCCTTCTATCTAAGCATGTTTATTTATATATTAATGTTTTGTTACAGAAATCCGCACAGAAGCAGTTATGCAGGCATTAGCGATGAACAACAGGAAGGTTCCTGTTATGCCACTTCCATCAAAGCGTACCTCAGTGAATTATCCAGGTCAACATAACAGGAGAGAGCAAAGAGGTGAAATAGTTTGAATAATTTTCTTTGAGAATAATAGAATCTGAGTTTCTGCTGGAATTTAATTGGACTTCTGGGCATTTTTATTAGCTCAAATTGACAACGTCAGGTATGAGCTATTGGGATGGGTTGCAATCCGTCGTCTGTATGTGCATCTGTATGTACATTTCTCTCTCCATCCACAATTCCTTTAGCTCACCCTACAGGCTGCAGCTCTCACCCGATCAGTCCCAAATATCTTGGGTGGCTTTATGGCAATGTCTTGATGGGAGCTATTAAATTTTTACGAATTTTGTTGAAAAACATGGCTGCAGAGGCCATCTTAGATTTGGCATATAGACAGTCAAAAATTCAACTGGCACACCTTTGTGGTGTGATGTCTAGATGGGAGCTATCAGGTTTTTCTGAATTTCCTTTAAAAAAATTACCCCCATCAGCGATCTAGGATTTGGCACATAAATTGTCAACAATTCCATTGGCACACCCTACAGGCCACATTTCTTGCCTGATCAGTTCCAGATTTCATTTGTGGCTTTGGGGCAATGTCCAGTTGGAGTCTGTTGAATTTTTGTGAGTTTTGTTGAAAAACATGGCCGCCTTTGGCCATCTTAGATTTGGTATATAAATTGTCAACAACTCCACATATTATTTGCAGATAGTCATCTTCAGTAGATTGCAAAAAATAAGTTTTTGAGCATAATTCCAGGTGAAACTTTACTCTATTCATTGTAGCAGTCTTAGTGTATATATTTGTTATTTCCAACTTGAACAAAATACTGCGATTTGATTGGCTGAGAGGTACTGTGTAACTTGCAATCCACAGTAGCTTTTTTTTACACTGTGGTTAACCACGGTGTAAAAACAAGAAAACACAATACCAGGCTATACGGCTAAAAAGTGCCTATTTTTAATTATTCATTCATACCTTCTGGTCGGTTATGTGAAAATAAAAATACAGGAAATTTAATATTTATGTGCAATAATATATTACAGATATAGATGTCATTGGAACTGGCTCATTGAGCCAGTTCCAATGATATCCATATCTGTCTGGTTTTATTAAGAAACTTACAAAGTACAAATTTTCTTTCAGTTTTTTTCCCATAATTTAAGTTAAAATATTAGGTATTCCAAAATTCTTGGAAATAAATCTGTTATCATTGTGTTTTCCAGGGTGAATGAGAATTTACACGTGTATGGGAATTTACACTGGTCTGGGAACTCATACACCCTTCGGTTTCGCCTCAGGGTGTATGAGTTCCCAAACTGGTGTAAATTCTCATACACCCTGGAAAACACAAGGATAACTAATAATATCCGACCGATGCTTCTTCAATTAAATTTTTGATGATTATTCCTATGCTTCGTGTTTGGAATCTAATATTGCATCCCAGGAAATATTGCCCCGTGGAAAGTGACCAGTCCACAGCGACCGTACTGTATGTCATAAAATGAACAGTATAGACAATTCCAAACTGGTGTAAATTCCCATACACCCCGGAAAACACAAGGATAACTATTATTATACCCCCGCAAACAAAGTTGGGGGGGGGGGGGGGTATATAGGAATCACCCTGTCCGTCCATCCATCCATCCATCTGTCCATCCTTATAAGCGCAACTCCTCCTAAACCGTTTGAAGAATTTTCATGAAACTTTACACAATGGAAGAACTCCATATGAAGATGTGCATGAAGCAATATAGTTCCGTTCTGACATTCCCAAGGGGAGATAATCTAACTTATACATTTCAATTGCTACATCATATGGGGTATCACTTTGTGAGCTTGCTCACAGTACCTCTAGTTTTCCAATTGTAACAAAGACTGTTTTAACAGAAAAATTTAATGCATTTTATCTTATTTCTTAAGGTGACACATCTTCAGATGATGATAGTGTATTGGATGAAGAATTCACGAGAGGATTTCAGAGAGGTGCACGGGAGCGTGATAGTGCCAGTTCGTCTTCATTATCAGAGACTGGGGCTTCACCTTATCGTCAGCAAGAGAGACCACACAGTGCTGCCTTCATGAATTATAATATACCGGGCAATACTTCTAGACATGCCCTTGCTGATCTTCTACAGAATGCACGACACTGTAAGTAGTACTGATAAAGAACAGCACAAATTTATCTGGATACCTGTTTTCTACAAATCTGATTACATTAAACAGTTTAATACACATAATTGTTCTAGTTATGATGGATTACATCTGGTGTTATGGATGGGGATATCAACTGTTATTTGACAATGCAGCCATCAAAGCCTGCATTTCAAGCCTGCTTATTAGAATCTTTTGATATTTGGTAATATTAGTTATCCTCGTGTTTTCCAGAGTGTATGGGAATTTACACCAGTTTGGGAACTCAAACACCCAGAGGCAAAGCCAAAGGGTGTATGAGTTCCCAAACCAGTGTAAATTCCCATACACCCTGGAAAACACAAGGATAACGGATTTATTTCCAAGAATTTTGGTCAACTTAATACTTTAACCTACATTGTGGGCAAAAAGTGACAGAAAATTTGTACTTTGTGAGTTTCTTAATAAATAAAACCAGACAAATATGGATATCATTGGAACTGGCTCAATGAGCCAGTTCCAATGACATCCATATCTGTAATATTTTATTGCACATAAATATTAAATTTCCTGTATTTTTATTTTTGTTCTAACATAACTGAGCAAAAGGTATGAATTAATAATTAAAAATTGGTACTTTTTTTTAGCCATATAGCCTGCTATTGTATATTCTTGTTTTTGCACCATGGTTAACCACGGTGTAAAAAAAACCACCGTGGATTGCAAATTACACCATACCTCTCAGCCAATCAAAATGCAGTATTTTGTTTCATTTGGAAATAAACATGTATATTACATAACTATGACTCATAGATTAAAGATTCTTCAGGGACTTATGCTAGACTGAATTTTTTTTTGAGGGACAGTGCAGAAAGATGAAATTGAACATAGAACCCAGTGGAGAATTTACTATTTGTTTGTTCACATGAATCCTGTCCAGGAATGACTGGGTCAATTGTGGTCAAATTTAGTCAGTTGTATATGTGGTTGGATAATATTACAGTGTGTTCAAATAGGGGCCCACAGGTCACCTGAGCTCCCCCCTCCCCTTCCAAAGTTAAAAATTTGACATTGACACAATTGGAGTTGGAACACAGGGGTTTGCTTTTGACCTGGAAACTGCAAAAGAGATTTAGACTTCCAGGTTCTGGAAAAACGTCACATTTTAAATGCTGCAGGAAATCTGGGTGTTTAATCATCAGATCTGCACAATAGAATTATAAAAAATAACTAACTTCATTTCTCTGTAATGTTAACCAGCCTTAGATGCTGAATGTGACCTTAAATTCTTCTTTAATACTTTCCCTAACATGAAAAGCAGACGACACTTGCAAAAAAAGTTCTTGAATAACTATTATTTTCATTTTTTGTCTCAAAAACACAGGTTATGACCCCTCATTGGAACGAGCTAGATGAGCTCGTTCCAATGAGGGGTCATAACCTATGTTTTACAGACCAAAAATGGAAAATTAATTGGCGATTTTTTAGAATAGCGCTGGCCGGTTTTGGCCATTACGTTAAACAACTTCCGAGGTGAGCGATTAGAGCTTGTTGGGGCCTCTTGTGTCTAATAGTACATGTGTGTGGATTTTTGTCGTGCCTTCTATTGTAAAATGCAAAATTGGTCAATCTCTTAGACTGTTTTTGCTTTAATTTGTCGTCAGCTGTGCAGTTAACCCTTTAACCAAGGCAGACGATTTCAAAATTTATTATTTTAAATGTCATAAAAATTTCAACAAAACCATATCATGTGACCCCTTGTGACGAGCTCATTCCAAAGAGGGGTCACATGATATGGTTGTGTTGAAATTTTTGGGAAAATATTTTTTCAGCTGCTGAATATGCATATTACGCGCCAGATGCGGGCGCTTTGTTGGGTAAAAGGTTAAAATATGAAATCTGACATGAGGTGACCCTGGCTGTCAAAAGTATCGATAAAACCCAATAAATAAATAAAACCTGAAAAAATACACATGTATTTGTTGTATTTATTTATATTTCACAAAAGATATCTTTTCATTGTAGCTTCTCATATATCACAGCCACCAGATGTAACCAATAATGCAAAAAGTTCCCGCCAAGCTGACAGAGTTGGTATATATGCACAGCCGATCAACATTGATGATGATTCCAGTAAGTTTGCGATATATGCTTTTTTGACAAAACTTTAGTTGATTTTTATGCCCCAACCTCTTTGAGGAGGGGGCACTATGTTATCACCATGTCCGTTGTCTGTTAACTTTTATTCCTGGGGGAACGGTGGCGTTGTGGTAACCGGTTCTCGTCAGATCACCGAAGTTAAGCAACGCCGAGAGCTTGTTGGGGCCTCTTGTGTCTAATAGTACATGTATGTGGATTTTTGTCGTGCCTTCTATTGTAAAATGCAAAATTGGTCAATCTCTTAGACTGTTTTCTCTTTAATTTGTGGTCAGCTGTGCAGTTAACCCTTTACCCAACGCAGACGATTTCCAAATTTATTATTTTAAAGATCTTAAAAATTTCATCAAAACCATATCATGTAACCCCTTGTGACGAGCTCGTTCCAAAGAGGGGTCACATGATATGGTTGTGTTGAAATTTTGGGGAAAATATTTTTCTTGTATTTCCTGGAAAATAGTGTACTGGGCAATCCATCTGAATTGTGTCCTGATAACATTCAAATCATCACACATTATTCATAATAGTGATAAACTCAGAGACATGGTGGCTCAGTAGATAAAGTTGCAGGCTGCAAGCCGGGAGGTCCAGGGTTCGAATCCCACCTGAGGCAAATGCATTGTGTCCTTAGGCAAGACACTTAACCCCCATTGCCTATGTAGGGGCATGGTGGCGTTGTGTAATAAGGCGTACTGCACGTCGATGGTGCACCTGCCTTCAACCAATGCTAACCCTGCTTGTGTGGAGTTGGTATGTTGGGGAGCTGACAGTTGCTCACCATTGCTCGGTGGCTCTCTCCGGGCATTCCAGCTTCCTCCACCCGTAAAACTGTCATGGTCATGATCAGCCATTGTGCAGAAATATGTGACCTTAAACACCAATAAATAAATACTGATAAACTCCAAAAACAGGCAATCATTTCTGAAAATACATAGTGATCTGTGCTTGCTCTAATTATATATGCATATACACATACTGTTTAGCCAATTCAACATACAGTTTACCCTACACATGTTTTTGAGGGAAAAAAAATAAGCATGGTAATATAACCTATCATCGTTGTGTGTTTCATATGTACTGTTTGTTTTTTTGTGAAACAGAATGGAAATTTATAAGTATGCCAGGTAGGAAATCAAAATTTCATTAGCAGTGTGTGGACAAGTCGGGAGTTGCACTCCTCAGGGTTGAAACCTGTGCATGGCTATGTTTGAAGAATTATAGTGTGGCAAACATGAGTTAAGCAGCATTGCCTATACATATTAAAAGTGTTGAAGAAAAAACTTTGACATTGCTGTGTTCGACTTTGTAAGTACATGTAAAAGCACCGATCAGTCTTCAACTACAAGTTCACTTGATTGAAGAAGTATTAACACTACTTCTATTACAGTGGATCTTACTTAGTCTAAGACCAAATCTTATTCTAAAAATTTAGGCCTTTTGGGACTTAGTGGCACCAGTGTCCTAAATGCAGAAATTCTATCACCAGTAGATATTTTGGATGTGTTTAGAAGGAATTTTCCTGACATTATAAGTGCACAACAATTTAGTTGTGGTGAAAATAAATGTAAATACATAATAACTTTTGATGTGGGACCATTCCTTATTTATTTGACTATTGACAACATGAAAGATACACCGGTACAAAATGTAGTCCTTATGTTAAATGAATCTCACAACACATCTTTGCAACAAACACAAGTTGATATCCATATCCTTTTTTGACACAGGGTTAACCCTTTACCTAACATAATGGCCAAAAACGGCAAGAAAATTAATCAGAATAAGCCTACCACAGTCTAAAATATCTTGGAAGTTTCTCAATAAAACCATACAAATATGAATATCATTAGAACCAGCTCGTCCAGCTGGTTCTAATGATATTCATATTTGTATGGTTTTATTTTAAAAAATTTGAAATTTGTTTTCGAAAAATGTGAAATTTAATTTTTTTTTAAAAATACTGTGTTAGGTAAAGGGTTAAGAACTGTATTGTTACTTTGTCTTTGAGAGGTCCTCGGTTCGAATACCACCTGCGCAACCGCGTTGTGTCCTTGGACAAGACACTTCATTGCCCGCGTGGGGGCACGATGACGCCGTGTACTAAGGCGTACTGCACGTCGATGGTTTGCATGTCTTCAACCAATCTAACCCTGCCTGTGCTGCAGTGCGGAGTTACGATGTTGGGGAGCTGGCAGATGCTTGTCGTTGCTCGGTGGTTCTCTCCCGGTACTCCGGCTTCCTCCACCCATAAAACTGTCACGGTCATGATTAGCTATTGTGCAGAAATATGTGACCTTAAACATCAATAAATAAATAAATAAATAACTTTGTCTTTTACATCCTTACCTCCTGGAAATTTCTTGTATTTTGTAATATTTGACTCCTTGAAAACTCTTGAAAATACACTGAACACTTCCCAAAATTCAGGTGCGACAGTCCTTGTCCCAAAAAACAGAGCTTATGACCCCCCTCATTGGAATGGGTTTGGCGTTTCCAAGTGTCTGCTAGATGTGTTAGGCAAACAGTTATTGAAATAAATAACCTCAGTAGCTCAGTAGGTAGAGGTGCAGGCTGCAAGCTGAGAGGTCCTTGGTAAGAATCCCATCTGCGGCAACCGTGTTGTGTCCTTGGGCAAGACACTTCACCCCCAATGCCCACAGGGGGTGGGGGTGGAGGGGGAGGTAGTGTTGTGTACTAAGGCCTACTGCACATTGATGGTGCACTTGTCGTCAACCAATGCTAACCCTGCTTGTGTGGAGTTAGTATGTTGGGGAGCCTGACAGTTGCTTTCCGTTACTTGTCGGTTCTCTCCGGGTACTCCGGCTTTCTTCACCCGCAAAACTGTCTGACATGAGGTGTCTCTGGCTTTTGAAAGTGTCGCTAAACCCCATTAAATAAATAAATAACCTCAAACATAGGGAAGAAAATTTAATTCAGCTTCCAAAATCAATGCATAGTGTTGAAACGGGTAGTCGACTAGTTACAGTCAACGCGATTAATAACTGTAATTACAAAATTAGTCAGACCTGGTCCCTCCTCAATCCACCAGTCATCATTGTTTTGATGTTTCTGGCTTGTCAATGCCGCATTCATGGACTGGGTGATCAAGATTTGACCATGAATGAAACATATGTCAGCGATGGAGCCTTTAATGTCTCGTCTGTCACGATTGTTCAATGTCATGGGTTACCGACACTTGTAGTCTCTGTAAGACTCCTTACCACCTCAGGCCCAGGAGAGAGCCCAGGTGGGCGAGAGGTGGTAAGGAGTTTTACAGTGACTACCGCACATGCCCCCTATTTGCAATTACCATTAACATCTATCACGTTTTCTGTGTACAAATTTGACAGTTTCCTCATGTCTATGAGTTATCACTCAAAAATGATTGATTTGGTGTTAATAGATGCCAAGCCTTTCTCGAAGGCTTTTCTCACTAAAAGTGCTCTGTTTATAATCACACATGATCAGGTGTGATGGAAATGGGGATCAAGGATAGATTTACATCCGGGAGATATCAGGAGTGTGAATAACGGGTTGCGACTTGCAAGACATTCTGTTATGAATTAGGACCATGGCTACAAGTGGAGTGGAGGAAGACGTGTCAAGTAATCAACTAGTAATCGACTGATGATTGGTGACTAGTCGACTTTGAAATTCACTAATCCTTTCACCACTGTCTGTACACAATATGTACAATGTCACATTAACTTTTGATGTTACATGTTTATTAGACAGACACTATTTCCATAATGGTCTACAGGCCTGAAAATAAGCAATCTGACATTTGAAGAATGAGGTCCCCAAAGGTTGAATTTGATGATGCTATCCCATACAGTGGGCCAATTTATCCTCTGGGTACCTCTTTCTGTTAAGTTTTGAAACCCTGATTCAGATTGAGGTTCACAGAGGGTAAATTTAGTGATGCTACCCTGCTTTGCACCCTCTGGAGACCTCATTTTGCAGATGACAGTCTGCTTATTTTCTGGCTTGATGGTCTATTTGGTGCTGATTATGTGATGAACATTTTTCTGAAATGGTGGCATATCAGTTTTACAGTCTTGATTCTCAGTAATTTATCTTTGCAGATGATAGGCATGGAAAGGTTTCAAAGAAGATTCAACAGTTATTGAATACATTGAAGGTAAGTTACCTTTTTAACCGTGAAGACTAAATGTCTAAAATCATTCAATATTTTATGTAATTTTGGAAATATGTTCTTCCCAAACATAGGTTAGGACTCTTGAATCAGAAACTTCCTACGTGGCTTTTTCATGACTTCCTTTTCAGACACCTGTCGTGCAGCCAGAAAATTTATCAAAGTATGCAAGTATTAAACAGATTTAGTCCTGAACCTTTGAACTGCAGTATAAAATATGTGTAAACCTTTACAATTTCACCTGTATATAGTGTTCAACCGATGATCGGAATTGGCTACCCCAATTGGCTGATTGTGGGCAATCGGATGATAATGGCAACGGCTCTGGGAACATCGATTCAACCAATTGTTTCCAAGCATTTTTTTCTGATGATTCATCAACCACATTTTATTATCTTCTGCAATTGTTCGATTGTTAATGTAAAATGACGTCAATGATACCATTCAATAAAATCGAAAAACCACCACAATGTGTATTCTTAATTTCTCTGGACACCCTTTTATGGGATATACAAGTTAAACGACATCTGAAGCTTACAATTGAGCGTACTTGCTGCAATTGCCAGTTCATACTGGAAAAGTGGAGGTTGCACTCCATTGAATCAAGTTGCAATAAAATCACTAGTCCCACACACTTGGGCAGTATATGTGGCTCTTGGAGCCACGTATACCGCCGAAGTGTGCACGACTGGTGATTTTACTGCTACCCAAGTCGACGATGTTTAACACTGTGAAATATGTTCAGTTTAATATAGTTCTTTCAAGCTTCGTCTCGTCTAGTAGTTCACGGTATCACAATCGGAATCGGCATCGGAATTGGCCGACTGTGATTTCAAATAACTGGTAATTGATCAGCAGCCATTTCTGGTAATCGGTTGAACACTACCTACATATAAATAATATGATCAAGTGGATCAGGTTTTCTTTTATCTCAAAACTTTATGTTTGAGAAGTATCAGTATGTATGGAAAAGATGCTATTTTACTGATAATAGAGTTTAAATATTGTATGTATAGCACTAGGTTATTTGTCATGACAATTGATCTCTTTGAAAAATAGCAAGCTGAATGTCTCATTACATTAGAGTCTTCATTCCAGAAGTCTTGAACTGCCAGTTCATCTCAAAAGAAATGATGGACTGATCGTTCATTTACCTAGATTTTTAGGCCTCATATTCCCAACAAATAGAGCAGGGTTCCTGGTGGGCCTTGGATTCAAGGAACAGCCTTGAATTTGATTAAAAGTCATTCAAGGCCTTGAAATCCTGGAATATGGCCTTCAAAAGCCTTGAATATTCCTGAAATAAAAATGCTACTGAAGCATGCAATCATAACCATATATTTCTGCATGTCAGAGTTTGTGAAGGTGTAGTTTTAATTAGGGTCTTCCCGTCATTGCCCCCTCCTCTCGCTTCCCTTTTAGGGAAGTGGGAGGAAGGGGTAGTAATGGGAGGTTTCCAGTTAGGACAAGTGAAGGCAGGCCTTGAAAATCCTTGAATTTGGCTCTTGTAGGGTTATGAGAAATGCTGAAATATGTCGAAAGATGGCCTTGAATAGCCTTGAATTTTATCAGTCCTTGCCTGCGGAAACCCTGTAGAGAGAGAAAGTTTTACATTAATTGCACCTGTTATTCATTGTTAACTCTTTCAGAAAAATAATTATGCTCCCGACTTGAAAAGTCGAAGGGGTATCTAGTGGAGACCTCCGTCCAGTTATCCATCCATCCATCTGTCTGTCTGTCTGTCCATCCGTCCATGCATCTGTCCATCCGTCCATCCATCCATCCATCCATCCATCCGTCCATCCTTAGCAACATTTCCCCTTGTATCTCGGCCACTACTACTCTGATTGGAATGATATTTGGTGACGTGATAGAGCATCATGGTCCCCGTGGGAACCCTGGGAAGTGAAGCAGTGCTTGTTTACTGTGGTAAACAAGCGCTGTTTCACTGGTAAAATAGAACCCAGTCACTAATGCTTGGGGTGCAAGTCCTCTAAAATAGGCAGCATGGGGTATAAACGATTGACTGACCTTGACTTTCTCTCCATGTTGTGGTCATGATTAGCCATTGTGCAGAAGTATGTGACCTTAAACAACAATAAATAAATAAATAGAGCATCATGGGGGAATGATACCTGTATAGTGTGAGTTTCTTCCACTCATTTTTCCAGAGTTATGGTCCTTTTTTGACTTGGAAATTTAAAATTCCTTTTGTCCGAACATTTTCCTTTGTAGCTCAGCTACAGCTACTCCATTTTGAATCCCTTTTTTGAATTGGAAATTTCTAAATTCTCTTTCGTACAAACATTTTCCCTTGTATCTCAGCCACTGCTACTCTGTTTTGAATATTTGTTGTGGTGTTAGAGCATCATATGGTTACAGTACCTGTGTAGCGTGAGTTTCCATACATTTTTTCCAGAGTTATGGCACTTTTTAACTCTCGACTTAAAAAAATTTTGGCAATCGGGGGCATTAGCAGTACTTTGCGACAAATTTAGTAAACTAACACTTCTGCTGGCCGACTAAGTGGTAAATTAACAGCAATTTAAAAATAAGTAATTTTATGTATTTTTCTTCCAGAGACCCAAAAGAAAACCATTAACCGAGTATTTTGTTGATGAAGATGAAGCTCTTGAAGGTAATCAAAGTTGTGAGTGAAATAATCTTTGGAAACCTATGCTGCTCTGTATTCACTGATAAGTAAGGCCTAAAGAACTTAAAAATCTGTTTCTCAGACACCCCCCCTCCCCCTGTCATTTTGGTTGCCGCAGGAGGACTTATTTTTATTACCAATGCCAACATAAAAAAATAAAATGAATTGATTTATATCAAATTTCCCAAGTCAATAAAAGTGAGAAAAAAACACTCTCCATGTTATTCTGCACATTTTCCCTCTTCATATTGATGTCATAATATTAAATTTTAAAGAAGAAAATTTTTTCATAATGCAACTAGGAATTTAACCAGTTCTGTCTTGTTTGACAGAGCTCTTTGAGCTCATCGAGCTCATCGAGCTCTGTCAAACAAGACAATTGATTCAATTCCTTGTTGTATTATGGGAAAAAAACAGTTGCTTGAAATGTTTGATATTTTAACATCAATGTGCCTAAAACATAAAACAGAGCAAGTATATGAACCTCTTGAGGGTAAAGAAATCATAATTATAGAAATAAAAATAAAATAAACTGCCTGCCTGCCTGCCTGCATGCATTCATATAAAAATGGCCTGAGAAACAGATTTACTTTGTATGGCCTAATTATACCCCCCGCAAACAAAGTTTGGGAGTGTATATAGGAATCACCCTGTCCGTCTATCCATCCGTCTGTCCGTCCATCGTAAGCGCAACTCCTCCTAAACCGTTTAAAGAATTTTCATGAAACTTTACACAATGGAAGAACTCCATATGGGAATGTGCATGAAGCAATATAATTTTGTTCTGACATTTCCACGGGGAAATAATCTGTCCGTCTGACCATCCTTGTAAGCGCAACTCCTCCTAAACCATTTGAAGAATTTTCATGAAACTTTACACAATGGAAGAACTCCATATGAAGATGTGCATGAAGCAATATAATTCCGTTCTGACATTTCCAAGGGGAGATCATCTAACTTATACATTTCAAGCGCGGGGGGTATCACTTTGTGAGTTTGCTCACAGTACCTCTAGTTGTGAAATGTTTTTTTTTCTCTTGCTGAGACACTTGTTTCCTCAACCTCACTGATATAGAGTGTAATGATTTGGGAAAAATTACATTGATTTTGATGTCAAAATAGAACATTAATTGGAAAAGCATTTCTAAATGAAATTGAAGTCTGAATACAGTGGAGGAAGTGTTTGCTATTAACCCTTTACCCAACACAGACGATATCAAAATTTATTATTTTAAATATAATTTTTTTAAATTTTTCAAAATATTTCAACAGAACCATATCATGTGACCCCTCATTGGAACGAGCTCTTTCAGCTCATTTCAGTGAGGGGTCACATGATATGGTTTTATTGAAATATTTTGAAAAATTTTATTTTTTCAACTGCTCAATTTGCATATTACGCGGGCGGATGCGGGCGATTCGTTAGGTAAAGGGTTAATAAAGCAAAATTGGGGAAGATTTTCCACCTAAAGAATCTTGACAATTTCTGAGAACATGGGGTACAAGATGCACAAGCAAGGATCTCACGTTATTTAAATGTTGTCATGATAAATTCTTTATATGTTTCTTACAAATTCTTCATATTCAGCCGGAAACAAATAATGTGTTCATCGAACAACAAATGAATTTGTTTTGGTACAATTTTTTCTAAAGTACTTGTAGGCAGTCTCCCCAATAAAATGTACTAACTAATTATTAATGATTAAATTCTAACCACCAAAACTTTATTGTGGAACCGATAGGAAATCCCTGTACTGTTAACTGGTAGAGTGCAGGAAGCCCATATTTGGGCTTTATTCTGAAGTGCAGGTGCTGCAACTTGAAGACTTCGTATTCTGTGGAGGCGCTTCATATTATCTTCGAAATGAAATTATTCTCCCACGTGAACCCCGGGAAGTGAAGCAGTGCTTGTTTACTGTGGTAAACAATCTCTGTTTCACTGGTAAAGTAGGACCCAGTCACTAAAGCTTGGGGTCCGAGTCCTCAAAAATAGGCAACATAGGGTATAAACAATTGACTGACCTTGACTTTATCTCCATGTTGTGGTCATGATTAGCCATTATGCAGAAGTATGTGACCTTAAACACCAATAAATAAATAAATGAAATTATTTCATCTATATGGATTTGCCTTGCTACAAAAGGCACTCTCCCATAAAATGTGACAAGGCAAATACATGTGAACAAATTTAATTTGTATGACAAAATATAATTTAGCACTCTGGCAGCTAAAGTGATAGAACTTTTAGTGCACACAATGCTTATAACCTCCTCGTATTTATGTAAAGTGGGCATCTAAGAGTTTTTTCTTGTATGTTTATAAATCCAGGATCCTAAACGTTAAATCAGAATATTTTTTATTACAGCTCCACCCTCGGATCCCAATGCACCAAACCCAGAAGGAGCCACCTTAACACCATTTGCTGGAGAACAGTTGCAGGTAAGGCCATACAAAGTTGATTGTCTGTTTCTCAGGCCATTTTTTCCAAAAAAGCATGCGGGTGAGCGGTTTTTTTTTTTCTTTATATTTTCTCCCGAGAGGTTGTTTGTGGTAATTTGACGCCCACCAAAACGTCTGGTGGACCACGCAAAATTTCGCAAATATATTGGTTATTCACCATAAGGGTGTTGGGTCGTAAATGAAGTGGGGTTTGAATGTTTGTTTTTTCAGTGAAACGTGAAAATTATAACACAGGACGAAAGTCATGAAACGCCTCGTGGGTGAAACGTCTCGGGTTGAAATGTCTCGGGGACAAATCAAATGTCGAAGTGCCAACTTTCAGAGATTTATTTTACCAAAAAAAAAAAAATCCTTTCACAACCTGCCTAATAAAATTGTGAATCGCAATTTTTCCCCATTATATTCAAAATTATCACAACCCATTTGAACGGGCAGTTCATCCATAAATCATATTTTTTTGAAATCTGAAAATGAAATACAAAACAAATGTTTGCGTGTTTTTATTTACCAATTCGACCACACATACCTGCCTATATGCGATTTATTTTCAACTATGACTGTTACTTTTATATGAAGCAACGGTTACTATTAGTTATCCAATTATCCTGCATCTCAAATGCATTCATTTAAATTAACTGGGAAACTCGTAACGGTTTCAAATACCAGTACACAAATTCCCAATGACGGCCATTTACAATACAAATGTTACTAAAAATAAATGCCAGGAGACTGTGTTCCATTCAACATAGCACCTGACTTTGCAGACATTCTGAGAGTTGGTGCGAATCAAACGTGGTGCGAATCGACCATTCCCCTTTGTGACTGTTTGTTGTCAGACTGAAAGACACCTTCTCACTGTCATTATGACTTACCTTTTACAGAATAAAACACTATCTGTCGTGAATATTGCTAAAACCCACCCACTTTATTAAAGTATGATGTAGAAAAGCTTGAAGTGTGTTAATTTAAAATTTGCGAACGCATCGATATCGATTTACCGAAATGAGCACAATATCTCAAATTTTTTTTGAAGATTTTTTGGTGTCATAAAAGGTTGCATGCGCACCAAAAATGACCAGGCATGCGGGCCTGAGAAACAAAGGTTCTTTATTTTATAGCCTAATACAGTAAAAACTATTAATTACATTGTGTCTACACCAAGATTCTTGGCTCAGTAGATGTAACATAGTACCAAACAGTCTTTCAAAGAGAATAACCATTTTCATTACTATGATCATAATAGCAGATCGAAAATATTTGACAGGTCTGCTTTCCTTCCCACAACAATGGAGAAGATCACTTCTCTCAAAAGAAATTTGAGAAAATTTTATCGGAGATGCTCTTTTCATTTGTTAGCTTAACTTGACAAAGTCAAGATAAGCTATTTCCATCGTGTACGAAAGTCTGTTAGTCTGTAAGTCTGTTCACACTTTCTTTAGCACAGGCAACATCCCGTAGTTCTTGTCTGATCATCTCTAAATATCATGTGTGGGTTCGAGGTCATGTCTAGATGAGAATGTCCCATTTTGGTCGAGATCGGTCAATCGTGATGGCTACACAATTAACCTAGATTCTTTTAGCACAGTCTGCAGTTTGCATTTATGAAGGGATTTCATTGTAAATTGGTAGGATGACTCAGTATAATGTCTAGATGAGACTCTCCTGCTTTGGTCATGATCGGTCAACTGTGACGGCCACACAGGCACGTGACCTAGATTTGGTTAGTTCTGTCTACAGTTCATATTTATGAAGCAATTTCATTGCAACTTGGTAGGATGACTCGGTATGATGTCTAGATGAGACTCTCCTATTTTGGTCACAATCGGTCAGCTATTACCTCTGCCTTGGGTATGTGACTTAAATTCCTTTAGCATAGTCTACAGGTTGTATTTATGAAAGGATTTCATTGTAAAATGGGTATGATATCTAGATGAGACTGTCCTATTTTTGTTGTGTTCAGTCAACCATGACCGCAGGATGGGCACATGATCTAAATTCCTTTAGCAAAGTCTACAAGTCATATTTATGAAGGGATTTCATTGTAACTTGGTAGGATGACTCGATATAATGTCTAGATGAGAACATCCTATTTCAGTCGTGATCTGTCAACCATGATGGCCATGATAAACCATGAAAAAATCAATAAGTCAAACAACCTAAAAACCGACAGAACCAGACTGATCCAGGCCAAAAGCACACAATGCATAGCCCGTTGTCCCTGCCTTCCTCTCTTCTGGAGTACAACCCTTTGTCCATCTCCCATATACTATACTAGAATTTTGTGCAGAATCATCAGATACATCTAGACATGTTGTTCTTCTAGTCTTTAGCATCCAGTGTTGTACAGCAGTCTCCTCTTCATGTTGAATATAACGGACAGCTTATACAATAGCAGACTTTAGCTTTTGATTATTTCCATAAAAGCTACTTATTATACCCCCGCTTCGAAGAAGTGGGGGCTATATAGGAATCGCCCTGTACGTCCGTACGTCCGTCCGTCCGTACGTCTTTCCGGCCGGACAAATTCTTGTGTGCGCAACTCCTCCTACATTAATGAACCGATTTTGATGAAACCTTCATCTCTACTAAGTGAACATGTGCATATTCCAAACTTTTTGATCTGCGACAATTTTAACCAGGTTATCTCTCTTGAACTTTGATTTAATATGGGTTTCTATATGAAATTCTTGTGTGCGCAACTCCTACATTTATCAATCAATTTGGACAAAACTTTTCAGACATCATCACTACTAAGTGAACATGCGCATATTCCAAGATTTTTGATCTGCGACAATTTTAACCAGGTTATCTCCCTTTGACTTAGATTTATTGTGTCTTTCCATCCGAACAAATTCTTGTGTGTGCAACTCCTCCTACATTAATGAACCGATTTTGATGAAACCTTTCAAACATCATCTCTACTAAGTGAACATGTGCATATTCCAAACTTTTTGATCTGCGACAATTTTAACCAGGTTATCTCTCTTGAACTTTGATTTAATATGGGTTTCTATATGAAATTCTTGTGTGCGCAACTCCTCCTACATTTATCAATCAATTTGGACAAAACTTTTCAGACATCATCACTACTAAGTGAACATGCACATATTCCAAGATTTTTGATCTGCGACAATTTTAACCAGGTTATCTCCCTTTGACTTAGATTTATTATGTCTTTCCGTTCGAACAAATTCTTGTGTGCGCAACTCCTCCTACATTAATGAACCGATTTTCATGAAACCTTTCAAACATCATCTCTACTAAGTGAACATGTGCATATTCCAAACTTTTTGATCTGCGACAATTTTAACCAGGTTATCTCTCTTGAACTTTGATTTAATATGGGTTTCTGCATGAAATTCTTGTGTGCGCAACTCCTCCTACATTTATCAATCAATTTGGACGAAAGTTTACAGACATCATCACTACTAAGTGAACATGCGCATATTCCAAAATTTTTGAACTGTGGCAATTTTAACTAGGTTATCTCCCTTTAACTTAGATTTATTATGGGTTTCTACATGAAATTCTTGTGCATGCAACTCCTCCTACATTTATCAATCAATTTTGACGAAACCTTTCAAACATTATCACAACTAAGTGAACATATGCATATTCCCAAATTTTTGATCTGCGACAATTTTAACCAGGTTATCTCTCTTTAACTTGGATTTATTATGGGTTTTCAAATGGGATTCTTGTGTGTGCAACTCCTCCTACATTAATGAACCGATTTTGAATACATGTTGCACATTGTAAATGTGTTTTTCCAAATGTAAACCATATATGTGTGGGCTCTTTAAGTATTCAGTGCTGTTCTGTGGAAGGCCACATGCAAATACAAATTTCAACAACAAAAAATGATCTTTATGTATACATTTCCTTATGGCCTTCGCCTACATGATCAGAAGTGCATTCCTCTAAAAACCCAAAGCGGGGGTATTAATCACCTTCAGTGATAGTTCTAGTTCATTATGGAAACATTCAGATCCATGTCGGTGAGGCACATATAAAGAGAAGATGCATTTCTAGCATCAATTTAAATACTGATCACTTCATTTTTAACTTCATCAGTGAAGGGAAAGTAATTTCTATTCTTGTTTGGAGGCATTACCTATCGGTTCTAGGCTTTGTTTTCATCTTATGCTCCTTGGACATTCTCTTTTGTGATGATTGTATTTTTATCTTGAAACACATTTATCAATTGATCTTTTCGGCTAATCTTGATGCCATTCTCCAGTGACCTACAATACTATTGAACTTTCTAGAGTACAATGGCCGTCTATTATCGAATCTGCTTCAGTCACTAGGCTTTCAGCTGTTTTCGGAGAAGCTGAACTTGAATCTGTTCACTGACTTACTGATGAATACTATCACTCAGTCAATACGGGACTGTTTTCCAGTTAGTAAGAGCCAAATCTGTTCGCAGAACTTTTGCAAAATTTCTTTTCCATAATGAAGGAATAACATAAAGGAATTTCTTGTTTTCCGTGCGTTTATGCCTCACTGGCTGTTCTAAATAATCTGTGTATATGACCTAATTATCTTTTGTGTGTTTCATTATTACGGAAGCCCAATGTCGACTGCCTTTTTAGTTTATTCTTTGACTTTAGTTGTCTGTTTGCCAAACTTTGTTTGGACAAATTATTAAGGGGCTGATTTCAGAAATTCCTTTTAACTTTCCAAATACAGATATCTATAAGAGAGAAGAACGTCAAAAAGTTATCTTGTGTGGGAAGTGACTCAAAATTCTCTGATTCTTTGGTCTGGATGCCCATGGACAGAGAAACTGGTTGATTATCAGATTTACATATCTTCCAGAAGAATTTGTTACCAACTCTTCTGAACATGAGGCTTATATTTATAGTGTATATTTGGAATTTCTGATCTCCCCAACTCTTCCTTACAAACTATTTTATGAAAGATCTTCTCTTATTAGAATTTGGTAACTACAAATCAAATGCTATTAAGATACTTACCACACAGCCTCATTATAATTAGCTATCCTTATGGGTAACAATGTCTAGTCAAAATGGATGTTTTCCAGAGGCATTGTAGTCAATATGCTACTGAGTACTGCACACATCGACCTTTTCCACTCCTATATCTAATTCAGGTCTGCTGTACCCTGTTCTCCCTACCTATACTGTTGGCATTCTGTCGAGCATCTGGCTTGGGATAGACAGGATCGCCTTTCCTCTGACACCATTCTTTGGTATATTATACATGTCAGTATTGGTACTATTTTTAGCTCACCTGAGCGAAGCTCATGGGGAGCTTTACTAATCACTTTATGTCCGTCGTCCGTGCATTGTCCCTGCATAGTCAGTCATTGTCCGTCCGGTGTAAACTTTACATTATCTACTTCTCCTCACAAAATCCTGGACCAAATTGAACCAAATCTGGTGTTCATCTTCCTTATCATATTTCAATTCAACTTTGTTCAAATAAAGTTGCCATACCCACAAGGGGCATAACTCTCATAAAATACAAAAAAAATATTCTTCAGATCCAATGGTCAGAATCTTTTCATATTTGCAATGCAACATCTCTACGGGGGTCAGATTCAAGTTTGTTCAAATCGAGTCCCTGGGTTAATATTTGGGCTCCCTATTGGGGCCCAAATTTAACTTAGTGCAATACGTGGAATATTCTTTAAAAATTTCTTCAGATCCACCAGTCAGAATCTTTTCATATTTGGTACACAACATCTCTGGAGGGTCAGTTTCAAGTTTATTCAAATCGACTCGCTGGGTGGATATTTAGGCTCCTTATGGGAGCTTGAATTTTAACTTTGTGCAGTATGATGAAATTTCATCGAAAATCTTCAGATCCTCCTCCATCCGAATGCTTTCATATTTGGTATACAGCATCGGGGGGAGGGTGGGGGGGGGGGGGGGGGGATAGAGAGCCCTTTCCAACAATTAATCAGATGATAGAGTTTCAAGTATGTCATTTTTTTTATTAAACTTCCTCGTATACAGGTGTACATAGAGATCCTCCATATATGGATAAAGTGGGCGTGGCAGTAAAAGGTTTAAATGTTTGTTTTCTATACCCTGTTCTTCGGTTAGAAAAGTAGGAAGATATCCTTTCTATATCCCACCACAAGGCAAGAAAGATATATTTCCGTTATATTTTCAGGATTATTTTAGATACTATCTGTACAGTAGAACCCTGTTAATAGAATAGCCACTTTGCCAATGAAAATTATTCAATTAACAGGAGTATTCAATTAATGGGGATGTCACTTTCCTGTATTCTAAAGATAAACTTATCATTTATTCTATTATATTTTGTTTGACAGAGCTCCATGAACTCTGTCAAACAAGATATAATAGATGAAATTATGATAATAGATGAAATGCCTGTATTGGATGTACTAAGGCCAGACAAAGAAAAACTGGGGAGAGTCAAGGTAATTTCTCGACATGTTACAAGATTTTTTATTCAATTAACAGGAGTTTACTCTATAACTTATATTCAATTAACAGGTCAAATTTGTACTGGAGGTATGTTAAATGGTTTTGTGTTGGGAAATTATATTCAATTGTTTAACAGGATTATTCAGTTAAGAGATATCCAATTAAGTGGGCTCCACTGTATTACTTAATCTTTCTAAGACAGGTAGTATATCCAACATTATCATAAATACACAAAGTTGGAAGATGGACAATGGGGTGTACTCTGGTAGAGAGGAAGGATGGGACATTGGGCTGTGCATTTTGCATTTTCTTGTCTTTCGACTTTTTCGCTTTTTTCATCATTTACCCTCGAAAAAATGCTTAAAATTGCTATATTTTTATACTGTACCAATGACCCAGACATAGCTGGTGCTAACTCTTAAAATATAGGGCCAAACACAAATTTTGCCCCCCAATCCCCAAAATTTGCATCTAAAATCAAAGAAAACATGTCCTGAATGGCCCTCCACACTTCACCTCTACTACGCATGCGCAGTGTCAAGGACGTTCCGAAATTGGCGCCATTAATCATTCTAAGTTTGGCCCTTCATCAGTTAACATCTGACTGATCTTTGTGCTTGTAAATCTCAGTTTAAATGATGCCAGACACATAAATATTAGTGAAATGGTGATTCTAAGGAGGATAGAGAAGGAGGAGAGGAAAAATGTGTGACAGAATATTATCAGGGCTGTAACTTAAAATTTTTTAATGAAATTATGTTAAGTTACCTATTTTCGAGGCAGCAGCCATTTTGTTGTCATTCTTGTTATTTAGTTACACTGATTTTTCAGTGTTTTCCACTCTCCCTTTCCTTTAAGTCCCCTCTTGCTATTCTCCTATGCTTTTGGCATAGTTTCTGTAATTATTATTACTAAAATTTCTTGGGAGTTTTAGCTGAATAACAGAATGAATTCTGTTCTTTTCCCCATGTTTACGTCTTCACCTACGGGTGGTTAGGCGTTGTGTTCTGCATCTACCATCTGATGTTCTGCAGTTTCTTCCCTGGAAGTCTCTGTTTTGCATCAGATAGTGTATTTTTGGTAACTGATTTCGGGCCTGGGTGCCTGGAGTCTTATTTTAGTGTTTTTACACTCATTGTTTACATTTACAACAGCCCTCTGTGTGAGGGGGGGATTTCTTGAAAATAATATCTTGATGTTAATTTAATCATAACTAGATATATTATTATTGTTCATAAGTGTTGCATAAATTTTTTAAAATATTTTAAAAATTTTTGTCCACACTTAGGTTTGGGATCCATTGGGGCTCAACGTTACTTTTCAGAAACTTGGGCTGTTCTGAAAAAATATTTTTTCAAAATATTTTGATTTCAATTATTTTTTCTATATTAATGGATCATATTATTATTATGTATTTTGATTGTCAGGGGTTGGTGTGAGTTCCAGGACTTTGCTTTCTTTTCACATTGAAAGGATTTTGATCAATTGTAATAAGAGGAAGTCTTCCTCTGACTTTTATAATCATTCTATATGTGGTCAGTGTACTCGCATTAACTCCTGTTCTGTATCTGATGATTTCGATGACAACATGGAAAGCGTATGTCACGGTATGTTAGTGGGGAATTGGACATTCCGGTCCTTTCCCCGCAGGGTCACTCTACTTTATCAATTTCTGTTTCAGACGATCAAGATTAGAGTGATGTATCTGTGATGTCTTCCAACAGTGTGCCTCCATCGTCACAATTAATGAAGGGCTAGCGGAAAAGTGCTCATGTAAATACGCCAATTGCCTAAGAGGACTCTAGTAGGTTCGACGGCCTTTGACGTCTGCTAGCTCGCCCGGTGTAGCGTCCATTCATCGAATGGTTCGGCAGCCGGGTTCGTCCGTTGCGGTCTAGAAGGAGTTTTGGGGTGATGCGAGCACTATAAATCAACCAATGCACACCCAGTGACGGCGGATTACAGGGAGAACGGAGGAAGCCTTTTAGTCCGGTTCATAGCTCGTTCTGGTCCATCCGGACGGCCAGCGAGAGAGCCCCCTCTCTCGTACAACAACATTTGGCCCCAGATGTTGTGGTACAAAATGTTTCGCATTCGGAGCATACGTCCGTCGCTCGGGACGCTCCGACATATAGTCAGTCCGGAGAGACTGTCAATAAGGCTTCCTCATTCTCATGGTAGCGCACACGACCGCTCTTGGCTACGTGACTTCGGATATCCAGTCAGCTTCGCCAGTCAGAGAATCATCGGCGACCAGGTCACACCATTCGGTAGCCAGGGACACGAGGCCTGCAGACTCCGGACGTTCGCATAGGAAAGTGTGCGGGAGTCAACGTACACGGAGCTTCCGGCGGCAATGTATCGTAAGACCGCTACTGCACAGGCCTCGAGGACGGACGTGCTATCCTAAATAGCACAGCTTATCGCAGCATCCCAGCAACAACTGAATCTGTCGCATATGTTGTATCCGACGATGCTGGGTCGGGATGCTCCACGGAAGTGGGTACGGACGTCCGAAAATTTCATCCGGTCCGACGGGATACCGAAAGGGATTCGGAGGATTTCGAGCTTTCCCTTTCGGAACAACATATGCTGTTGTGTATGTCATCTGACTTGATCTTCTACAGGTTCTTTCGTCAGACCAGAATGCTGCGATGCCAGATAAGAAACTGATAGTGTCGGTGGACTTAGAAATTTTTGGTTCGGTTCAGGGATTTCGTCCCTCAGTTCCGACATAGTCCAATAATGTCACACAAACTTTCGAATTATTGAACGACGCTATATATTTATTATTAGATGCTTGCTATTACCAAGCATTTCTGGTTTCTTGTTCGCAATGTTACGGAGATGTCTTTCAAAAGTGTGCCTCTGTCGTCATAGTTATTGAAGAGCTAGCGGCAATAAGCACTCATGGAATATGTCTATCGCCTAAGAGGTTCCTTGTAGGATCGACGGAGTGACATTCGCTAGCTCACCCTGTGTAGCGTACATTTATCAAATGGTTCGGCTGCCGGGTTCGTCCGTTGCGGTCTAGGAAGGAGGTTTGGGTGATGCGAGCACTATAATTACTTTAGTACTCACCCAGTGACGGCGGATTGAGGACAGATCGGAGGAAGCCTGTTAGTCCGGTTCCTGGCTTGTCCAGGTCCGTCCGGGCTGTGAGCGAGAGAGGTCCCTCTCTCGTCAAACAACATAGGGGACCGCATGTTGTGGTTCATATATTTTACATTCGGAGCATAGGTCCGTCGCTCGGGACGCTCCGTTATATTGACAGTCCGAGAGACTGTCGATAATGCTTCCTCATCCTCACAGCAGTGCACACGACCGCTCATTGGCTACATGACCTCGAGTATCCGATCAGTTTCGTCGTTCAGTGATTCCACGGCGAACAGGTCACGCCATCCGGTAGCCAAGGGACACGAGGCCTATACACTCCGTTCGCTCACATATTAGTAGTATGCACGGGGTAACGATCACAGAGCTTCTAGCGGCAATGCATCGTAGGACCGCTTCTCCACAGGCCTCAGTGACGGACGTGCTATCCGAGTTAGCACAGTTTTTCGCAGCATCCCAGCAATCGGCAGTTTCTTGGTCGAATCAGGAATTATCTGACGGCGCTGGGTCGGTGCGGTCCGCGGTTGCATCAGGTACGGACGACCGAATGCTTTATAGGGTCCGACAGGATGGCGAAAGGGATTCGAAAGATTTCGAGTTTTCCCTTTCGTAGCATCGGAAGCTGCCATACATATCTTCCGGCATTATCTTCCAGTGACTGTTATTTCGGACTACATTGCTGTGATGTTGGATAAGAGACTTATAGCGTCATTGGACACGGAATTTTGGATCGGTTCAGGGACATTGTCCCTGACTTACCGACACAGTCCAATAATGTCATTAGAACATGTGTATTATTTATCGACGCTATATATATATATATAAGCCTGCTACCAAGCATGATAGTTTAGTTTCTTGTCCGCAATGCTCATTTCTGCCTTTTATCATTTATACGAATAATTTATTTTGGCAGAACAGGGCATACCGAGAGTTCATATGCATCTAGACGGCGTGGTTAAAGACTGGAAATATTCTTTTTCGCCGTCTATGTCTTTCCCAACCACAATGTTGGAAACGACAATGATGTCTAATAGACTTAACTTAGACGCTTTATCACACGTAATCCACCTTACTGAGGCGTTATCATTACGTCTTCAAGAGAAAGAATTCCGGAATATTATCCTCATTGTGATTTCTTTTGAAGGCAGTAGTTTGTTCACGTATAACTCCGCCCTTCAGTGGCTGCTTGGAGTTGGTTAGACGTGACGCAGCCCTAGCTACATCCACGCGCTTGGATAGTAAGGTGAAGAACTCTCTCAGAGTCGCTTCGTTCTCAGAGAAGCTTCTCTTCGACGGCAACTTTTCGGCAATCCATGAATTGCTCGATTACACGTTCTCTTGTCTATCTAGTGTAGCAAGAGATTCAGACTGGGGCAAACATTCGGTGGTTGACTCCGAGAGTGCCACTGCAGTTGCCGGATCCGACTTTTATAATTATGACGGTTGCCAGTCAAACAGGTTGGGATATAATATTGATCCCAACGGATTCGAAGTGCCAGGGTCTTTGGGTTCCGCAGTCTCTAAGCAAGCACTTATCTTCCACGGAATAATGTTTTTTTAGGCTTGTTTTATGTCACTGGATGAACATTATTCAGAAACGCATGTCCAAATCCTGTCCGTTAATTCGACAGTAGTGGCATATCTCCGGAACCAGGGAGGCACTCATTCGTTTCCGTTATTCAATTTAATGGAAAGAATCCTTCTGTTTGTTATAGTACACCAAGTTCTGCTTCGGTCCGTCATATTCCGGGTCGTGTATTACCGGACTCCCGTTCACTTATGGGTCGCTTGTTGCAGTCTGAATGGACTCTCAACAAACAAGTATTCAATCAGATTTGCTATCAATGGGAGCGCCCAATGATAATTTATTTACGACACAACTTGCTTGTCCATTGCAGACGTATGTGTTTGCTTGTCCGGATCTCTGAGCTTATGTTGTTAACGCTCTATTGATCTAATAGGACGGAATGATAGGATATGCGTATCCTCCTGCGCTGTTGTTTCAGCAAGTATTGCTAAGATAAACAACCACAATACATTTCTGTTGATAGCATCTTTGTCTTCACAGAGACCGTGGGTAAATTTACTCTGATGTCTACTGTGGGACTTAACGCGAAATCTTCCTCCATGAGAGGATCTTTTTTCGCAGGGTAAAATCGTGTCATCTTTATCACAACCCGCAGGGTCTCAACCTTCACGTATTCCGTTGTGTGGTCCTTATTGCATTGTAAGCATTGTACTGGACGAGCTTTGGACGCGATTTCTTGCTATAGGAGAACCTCTTCTTCGCTATACTATGCGGCTAAAGTGGAGGCTCTTCCGTCGTTGGTGTAGGGATCACTATGTTGATATTGTTGATCCCTCCATACTAGTCATTGCAACTTTTTAGTATACTTGTTTGACAAGATCTACTGCAGCCTGTTATTATTAAGGTTATAGGTTTATGTTACCTCATACCTATGCACTCTATGATAGTTTACAATTGAGTCTTATGTCTCTTTATCTAAGTCAGTTAGTAACTTTTCGATAAATAGACTTAGAATCATTAGATTAAATTCCTATACGGAATTTAACTTCGGTTCTTATTTAGCTAAGTAATCATTTGAGCCTCTGGAAACAGTAGTTTTCAAATTCTGACCTTTTAGACAGTAATTCTGTTGGCTTCTCTTTTACTGAAGAGTCAGTGAGTTTCATGCACTATCGGTGGATGATTTTCACTTTCGTAGTTTCGGAATCACTACTTCCTTTACTATTTAGGTTGGATTTTCGCATAAGAGTCAGGCTCCTAATTAATATCCGGAACCTATTGTTATTAAGGTCCTTCCGTCTTCGTACTGGCATAGGCCTTTACTCTGTCCGGTTAGAGTTTATGTATTTATAAAGAGATATCTGTTTATTACTACGGGCGTAAGCTTCTTCTGTCTTTGATGCCTAATAGAAGGACGTTACGCTCCATTCTATTGCTAATGGATTCAATTAACTATCGATACTGCTTATGGTATATCATTGACTCAGCAGTCCGTGTTTGAGATTTCGGCTCATGAAGTAAGAGTTCTTCTACATCTTGGGCTTACATTAATAGTGTCGCTATTATAGATTTTTGAAGGCTGCTCATTGCGCTCAGCCAT
The DNA here is from genome assembly GCA_031216915.1 of Pictodentalium vernedei. Taxonomy (NCBI): domain Eukaryota; kingdom Metazoa; phylum Mollusca; class Scaphopoda; order Dentaliida; family Dentaliidae; genus Pictodentalium; species Pictodentalium vernedei. The sequence goes on along the minus strand of CM062294.1, from coordinate 479,083,544 downwards.
CCACATTCATGAATTTTTATCTCAGAAATATTGAGTCCATTTCTGGAGGCCTCTATTGTTAGGTCTATTATCTACTGCTCAGAATGTCATTCACTTAACAGTTGCTACTATAGCTAGGTAGGCTGTCTGTTTCGGCAGTGACTCCGTTCTGCTGCCCTCTTCGCTCTGGGCTATTTGACAAGAAAAGGTGGGGGGGGGGGGGGGGGAGGGTGTTCCCTTGGGTCACCTGTTTTACTATGAAAACAAGGGGATACCTCCTCTGGAGTTAGTAATTCTGAGCTGTTATTGGGATGGTTGTTTAGTGAGAAGTTTATGTTTTAAAAGTTCATTCAGGTCTTAGTTTTTAAAGTATAGCTTTGGAATATAGCACGTGTCAACGGACATTATTATACAATCCTCAGACACTTTTAAGGAGTATAAAGAGTCTCTATTCTCTAGACTTACTTTATTTATTGGCTTACTTTAAAAATTATTAGTATAAGGATTATACTAGATATTAATAGAGTACATGGATGTATGATGCTCAATTTTGGAAGGTGTTGTATCTTTCTAATTTATCATAAATAAGAAAGATACATGTAAGGCCTAATACTTCTTTTTCCCTAGAGGGGATGACTCTATTTTATATAATTGAGCGTATTCCATCTTGCTGTATGTCCTTGGCCCTCCAGCCTTTTTACTATTCAGGTATGTCTGGGTCATTGATACAGTATAAAAATGTTAAAAAATTTATAGTAATTTATATATTTTTTATACTTACCAATGACCCAGATGGGGATGGCCCTCCCAGGAGTTGGGAACTCTTACCTCCCCGCTGAGTACATAGCGCTTACCAGGCACTGGTTATTAGAATGATTAATGGTGCCAATTTCGGAACGTCCTTGACACTGCGCATGCGCAGTAGAGGTGAAGTGTGGAGGGCCATTCAGGACATGTTTTCTTTGATTTTAGATGCAAATTTTGGGGATTGGGGGGCAAAATTTGTGTTTGGCCCTATATTTTAAGAGTTAGCACCAGCTATGTCTGGGTCATTGGTAAGTATAAAAAATATATAAATTACTATAAATTTTTTAACTTTCAAGGCGAGAGATTAGTAAGAAAAATAACAATGTTATGTTTGTATGGTTGGTATTGAGAGAAATAAAATTTAGGGGAAAATTTTAATATTTATATATATGTTTTCATACATTTGACTAGAGAGCCAAGCACCAGAGAAGACATATACAGTGGAACCCTGTTAATTGAATAGCCACTTTGCCAATGAAAATATTCAATTAACAGGAGTATTCAGTTAACGGGGATTGTGTCACTTTCCTGTATTCTAGAGATAAACTTAGCATTTCTTCTATTATATCTTCTTTGACAGAGCTCCATGAGCTCCTATTCTGTTGCAGTTAAAAGTTATCAACAATAAGCATTGATAATCTGTCATACGCATGAAAATATGTTGTTTCCGATTTCTCCAATCATCAAATCTACATCAGGCTCCATGATAACATTTTTTAAACGATGTTGTACAGAATTAATAAAATGTAACCAAATATCAATTTTGACTTCTCAGCCTATGCTTAGGATGTAAGGTGCAAACATTTAATCTAACATCTCGTCAGCACCCTGCAGCAGGTATATTATCATTTGAAATTTTGCATTACACTTGAAAAATTTCTCCCAGCTCTCACTTTATATGGTTATGCTGTCTGACATATAGAAACAGTATTAGTAATTTACACTGCATTTTTCCATTGTAGATCCCGTCAGGTCTTCCAAGAAACTTGGAATCTGCTATACAGAGGTATGGTTCCTCAACATACAAAGCCAATGCTGTCACAGTTCTGGATCAAAATGGAAAACCATCATATAACCTCACATATGGTTTGTAGACTCTTAAAGTATTGTTTGTAGCTGACAAGTAAGAGCTTATGGTTCTGAGTGAATTTTGACCTAGTGATGGGCTGTATTTTGGTATACCGATTATAATCAGTACAATTTTCAACATTGTCACTGGTACTGGCAAATAAAACATAATTGGTATACTGAAAAGTCAGTTTTACTCCTGTTTGCAAATTTCAGCTTATGATTTACAGGAAGTGATTTTACTTTACTGGTGTGGATTACCGTTGGTTTAAAATTGTTTTCTTTTCTTTTTTACCACCCTGTCTGCCCTTGCAGACTGTTGAAAGTTTCTTTATTACTTTTCTTTCCCAACTCTTCAAGTGGTTTGTCTCAACAGTCACATTATTACAAATTGAATTTTGTTTTCCTTGAATTTGAAACAAGTTGAGGTGAAAAGACATTTGTATTACAGTATGTATGCATGGTTGGTCACATTGGGCATTATGCCCATTGGCATTCCTGCTATTTAAAACCTGGAAAATTTTCTTGGGAAATGCCAAGGGATTCCCTGTATTTTACACTTGTACTTCAAAGTGATTGGCTGTTTGCACATGCTGATGTCATGATAACATCTTGTCTTCAAAGTAGTGTGCACAAAAGTGTTTGATACAAGACCTACACAAGCTACTTTATTGTTTTCAAAGAAACAAAATCAAGTCATTTGTGCTTCCTTTGCAAAGATAGATATGATGATGTCCATTACCACAATCACTTAACCCTTTACCTAACATGAAAAGCAGACGACACTTGCAAAAAAAATTCTTGAATAACTAATTGTTTTCATTTTTGTCTCAAAAACATAGGTTATGAACCCTCATTGGAACGAGCTCGTTCCAATGAGGGGTCAGAACCTATGTTTTTGAGACAAAAATGAAAAGAATAATGAGAATTAATTGGCGATTTTGAGAATAGCACTGGCCGTTTTTTGCCGTTACGTTGGGTGAAGGGTTAAAAAGTGTTGAGGTGTGCTAATTTTAACACTTCTCATGATAAAATTAGGCATGCAAATGCACACCTCGGAATCTGAGGACTGCTGTGAAGATAATATTATGAAGACTCTTCGATCCTGTTTTGTTCTCAAGTCGGGAATTAAACGTTTGCTAATTAACTGCCATCTGGGTGAAATTAATAGACGTTTTGGTCTTTCGAGCAGACGTTTTGGGTGAAGTTGCTAGTAGACATTTCATCCCTATATGTTTGGCACATTGCAGTATAAAATAGTCGGTGTAACACTATACTGCAGTATCATTTTCTGAGTACCAAGGTATTTAATTATCCCAATACTGATATTGCCAGAGGACACACACTCTCACATGTGCAGATACCAATCTACCCAGTGGCTTTGTACAGAGGTGTTGGAAGCACATAAAAGTCTTTCAATAGACAGATCTACTGATGAAATGCACAGAGATGTCAGGCGATACATGTTGCTAGTCAATTTGTGATTTTCAAAGCACTACCCCTGACCAACTTATTGGGAACTTTTGGCTGGTCAAGGGGAGCATCCTGGCAAACCACAAAATTAACATTTTCTTCTGAATCTATTAGGATTCATGTGGTACATTTCACAAAATATTTGGCTAGATATACTTTTGAAAAAGTTGGGAAAACTGGGGTGCTTCCATACATTTTATACCCCCCACTCTTGAAGAGTATGGGGGTTAGAATGAATTTACATGCATCTGTGTGTCCGTCAGTCTGTCTGAAGCAACATCGTAACAGTGACTGGATGGATTTCAATGAAATTTGAGATGGGGCTTCCTTGTGATAAGCAGCTCCTACAAATGTTATAACAAAGCTGCCCTCATTTTTTCAACAGAGTTACAGTCCTCACTTTGTCAAATTTTGCAGTTTTTTAAAAATTCATTTATGCTTCATTGGTCCAGCACTGCAGTAGGGGTGTAAAGATATGCTCAGGTCGCGATACGATATGTATCTCAATAGACGGGTCACAATACAAATTCGTATTGAGATACAAGTGAGAACTTGATTCCCCACAGGAACAAATGCCAATCAAATACTATAGTTGGAATAATTTATGTAATTTATCAGTGAATTCTGAATTTTAAGCAGTTTTTGAGACTTTGTGAGCATAACAGGCCAAACTTACCATTTTTCATTACAACATAACTCAACAGCGTGACTATGGATCGCACTTCCGCGAATATTGATTTTCTATTGATAATTCACTTATTAACTGGTAGAGTGCTGGAAGCCCATGCTTGGGCTTTACACTAAAGGACAGGTGCCACAAGTTAACGGCTTCATAATCTGTTGATATGCTCCACATTATGTTTGAAGTGAAATTATTTGGTCTGTATGGCTTTGCATTGTTACAATTTATGGGAGAGTGCCTGTAGGCACTCTCCCATAAATTGTAACAGTGCAAAGACACATGAACAAATTTTGATGACCAAAAATAATTCAGCACTTTACCAGTTAAGTTGGTCAAATGCACAAACAAACAATTCTTTATTGACAGTTTACATTTGAATAATACTTAGGCCAGCAAAAAAAGAACCTCTGTTTCTCAGGCCCGCGCCCATGGTCATTTTTGGTGCGCATGCAACCTTTTTATGACACAAAAAAAAATCTTCAAAAAATTTGAGATATTGTGCTCATTTCGGTAAATCGATATCGATGCGTTCGCAAATTTGAAATTAACACACTTCAAGCTTTTTCTACATCATACCTTAATGAAGTGGGTGGGTTCTAGCAATATTCACGACAGAAAGTGTTTTATTCTGTAAAAGGTAAGTCATAATGACAGCAAGAAGGAAGGTGTCTTTCAGTCTGACAACAAACAGTCACAAAGGGGAATGGTCTATTCGCACCACGTTTGATTCGCACCAACCCTCAGAAAGTCTGCAAAGTCAGGTGCTATGTTGAATGGAACACAGTCTCCTGGCATTTATTTTTAGTAACATTTGTATTGTAAATGGCTGTCATTGGGAATTTGTGTACTGTTATTTGAAACCGTTACGAGTTTCCCAGTTAATTTAAATAAATGCATTTGAGATGAAGGATAATTGGATAACTAATAGTAACCGTTGCTTGATATAAAAGTAACAGTCATAGTTGAAAATAAATCGCATATAGGCAGGTATGTGCGGTCGAATTGGTTAATAAAAACACGCAAACATTCGTTTTGTATTTCATTTTCAGATTTCAAAAAAATATGATTTATGGATGAACTGCCCGTTCAAATGGGTTGTGATAATTTTGAATATAATGGGGAAAAATTGCGATTCACGATTTTATTAGGCAGGTTGTGAAAGGATTTTTTTTTTGGGTAAAATAAATCTCTGAAAGTTGGCACTTCGACATTTGATTTGTCCCAGAGACGTTTCAACCCGAGACGTTTCACCCACGAGGCGTTTCATGACTTTCGTCCTGTGTTATAATTTTCATGTTTCACTGCAAAAACAAACATTCAAACCCCACTTCATTTACGACCCAACACCCCTGTGGTGAATAACCAATATATTTGCAAAATTTTTCATGGTCCACCAGGCGTTTGGGTGGGGGTCAAATTACCAGAAACAACCTCTCGGGGAGAAAATAAAAAGAAAAAAAAAAACCCGCCCGCCCGCATGCTTTTTTGGAAAAAATGGCCTGAGAAACAGACAATCAACTTTGTATGGCCTTATGTGTAATAAATATTACAGATATGTTTGTCATTGGAACTGGCTCATTGAGCCAGTTCCAATGACATCCATATTTGTCTGGTTTTGTTAAGAAACTTACAAAGTACAAATTTTCTGTCAGTTTTTTCCACAATTCAGATTAAAGGATTAACTGGTAGAGTGCTGGAAGCCCACATTTGGGCTTTATTCGGAAGTGCAGGTGCCGCAACTTAAAGGCTCCATACTCTGTGGATGTGCTTCATATTATTTGTGAAATGGAATTATTTTGTCGGTCTGGATTTGTCTTGTTACAATTTATGGGAGATTGCCCACATGCACTCTCCCATAAATTGTAACAAGACAAAAAAAATGTGAACAAATTTTGATGACCAAAAATAATTCAGCACTTTACCAGTTAAGTTGCTCAAATGCACATACAAACAATTCTTTATTGACAGTTTACATTTGAATGACAGGGATTCCCGCTTTTTTATTTTATGGGAATATTACGAAAATTGGATTGCCTTTAAAAATGAGGCCGGTTATGTTAGTTGACCTCGGTTTTTCATGTTTCGCATTCACTCGATATTTGACTGCTCTCACTGATATGTGTATCGTTAAGTGAAGTATAATTTTTAGCCAGTCAGACATGTTAACTCTTCCGGAATGCCCTGGAAAATCTCGAAATCTCAGTGTAGTTCCCAGTCTCCCGGACAGGAATCAGTTTTGGTCCAAAAATCCCGGAAAACAACAATAAAATATTTCTCTCCCATTGTAACTTATGTAAAACGTTCCATGTCAAATCACTTGCATTTCAAACTCTTGTAAAAACTCACAAAGCAGTAAAATATGGATTCAAGTTAAATTTATTTAAGAAAATGGTATTTTATGATATATATTTCAACTGTGTTTATGTTCATTTTTGTTTTTTTCTTCATTATCGGAGATTCGTGATCAATGTGTGAGTGTCGAAGAGAAAATAGGTGACTTACTTTCAAAAAATTGAAAACTCCACCTTCATTTAAATGCAGTTTTTTGGGTAAATAAAATATATGAAAAGGAATTAAATGTTATATATTTATTTATTCATAAAATAGCTTTAATTCTCATGCCTTTTCCAAATCAAAACTTAAACAACACCTTAACCTCAACTATTTAACACAGTTTAAAAAATAGGTTAAAGTCGCCGAGGATGCCAAAAAATTATGACTGCATATTTATACACAATGGACTTATTTTCTAACACCACATTTATTCCATTGTGCTGACTACAGAAGTGTTAACTGCTGGCCCTCTGTACCCTGAAAATTTTGAATGGAATTAAAAAAAAAAAAAAAAAATGCTTCAATGATGAAAAGAAAAGTTTTGTGCAGGGCACAAACGTCCACACATGTATGAAGGATTTTGATAAAGATACTTTCCAAGTACTAATCTTCTTGAAGTAACTGAACATTAGGACATCTTTTTTAACATAGCATAAATGTATCAGTATAATTGACAACTAGATCTGGATATAACCTGGTTTAATGGTGGTCCATGTGCTGAAAATTTGCAAGTTTTTTCTTTTGTGTTGTCCCTGTGCAAACCTTTCCCTGAAATCCATCCCATTTCCCTGAAAATCACCCTCAGGTTCCCTGAAAAATTATTCTGGAGGTTAACATGTCTGGAACCAGTGCACCAGTATATCTTTACACCCCTGCACTGCACCGGGGGTATGAATTGCCTTCAACAATAGCTCATGTTTGTGTAGTAGATTTAATTGAAAAAACTGAATTTTTTGCATAACTGAACAGACTTTACTCAATGTTCATTCTCATTACATGCTGAGTATTGTGATATTTTCAGGAAAACTTTACAACAGAACACAAAAAATAGCTTACAACTTATTGAACAAAGTTGGGCACAAAGGTGAAGGATATGGAATCATTAAACCAGGTGACAGGGTGAGTATACCTATTCAATGAATGGTACATTTCTCAAACAAAAACTGTTTTTATTCCAGTCATGTATAAACAATAATAAGTTGCTTTTTCTTTGGTCCGCACTTAAGAATTTTACCTTTAGGAAACAGGGGTTCCATGTGGTGGTTACGTTTTTAGTTGATAACAACATGAACAGCATGTTTCTTCTGAGAACAAGTTTGTTGATGTGCTTTGTATGCTACCATTTAACTGTTTAAAGGCTAGAGATTTTTATACATTTTAACTACATGTTGACACTTTTATACATTTTTAGCTCAACTTGACAAAGTCAAGCTGAGCTATTGCCATCACTTCTCGTCCGTCGGCGTACGTACGTACGTATGTTAGTACATTAGTACATTAGTACGTACGTCCACAATTTCCTTTGGCACACCTCACAGGTCGCATTTATGATCAGATTACTTTGAAACTTGGCATGCTTGTTTGGGGTGACCTCTAGATGGGAGCTATCGATTTTCTTCAATTTCCGTCAAAAAATGTTGCCGCAGCCAACTTTCTTAGAACTTAGTTTAGTCAAACCACAATATTTCCCTTTGGCACACCCTACAGGGCACATTTATGATTTGATTGCTTTGAAATCTGGTGTGCTTATTTAGGGAGACCTCTAGATGGGTGCTATCGATTTTCTTCAATTTCTGTCAAAAAATGTTGCCGCGGCCAACGTTATTAGAACTTAGTTTAGTCAGAAGACTCAATATTTCCCTTTGGCACACCCTACAGGGTACATTTATGACCGGATTGCTTTGAAACCTGGCATGCTTGTTTGGGGTGACCTCTAGATGGGAGCTATCGATTTTCTTCAATTTCCGTCAAAAAATGTTGCCACGGCCAACGTTCTTAGAACTTAGTTTAGTCAAACCACAATATTTCCCTATGGCACACCCTACAGGGCACATTTATAATTTGATTGCTTGGAAACCTGGTATGCTTATTTAGGGTGACCTCTAGATGGGAGCTATCGATTTTCTTCAATTTCCAGCAAAAAATGTTGCCACGGCCAACGTTCGTAGAACTTAGTTTAGTCAGACCTCAATATTTTCCTTTGGCACACCCTACAGGGCACATTTATGATCAGATTGCTTTGAAACCTGGTATGCTTGTTTGGGGAGACCTCTAGATGGGAGCTATCGATTTTCTTCAATTTCCGTCAAAAAATGTTGCCGCGGCCAACGTTCTTAGAACTTAGTTTAGTCAGAAGACTCAATATTTCCCTTTGGCACACCCTACAGGGCACATTTATGATCGGATTGCTTTGAAACCTTTCATGCTTGTTTGGGGTGACCTCTAGATGGGAGCTATCGATTTTCTTCCATTTCCGTCAAAAAATGTTGCCACGGCCAACGTTCTTAGAATTTAGTCAAGTCAGACCACAATATTTCCCTTTTATACACCCTACAGGGCACACTTATGATCGGATTGCTTTGAAACCTGGCATGCTTGTTTGGGGAGGCCTCTAGGTGGGAGTTATCGATTTTCTTCGGTTTCTGTCAAAAAATTTTGCCACTGGCAAAAAAAATGACATTGGTACCAATGATCTTCAATTTTGCCATTTCATTTATAACTTACCAAGTTCAAGTTTGTCAAGTTGAGCTACAGTGTCATTGACACTTTCATTTAACTACACTTTGACAGTCTGTGATTGGGCAGTAGTTTCTAGGCAAGTCTTGGCAGACAACTGCCTTGAAACAACTGCCAAGACACTAAAAAAGTGATCAAAGACAAAACTAGGCCTTTAAGGGTTAATGAGTGTCCAGCAGTAAGTGACTTGTAAACTGTGATATAGACTATGAGTATCAATACTCTGTGCAGTAAAATGCTGGATGGTGATTTTTTTCCCCATTTTTTCTTCTTTTTTTTATACCACCCACTTGAAAAGTGGGCGGTATATAGCATTCATGGTGTCCGTACTTCCGTACTTACGTACTTCCGTATGTCCGTACGTCCGTGACGCTTTGGGGGTACACATCTGCTATCCGCTACTCCTCTTAAACCAGTGGGTGGATTTCATTGAAACTTACAGGCATTCTTTTCTATACATTATAGATGTGCACCTCCTATTTTGCTTTCAGGTATTTTTATTTTTTACTCTTTTCCAAAGGGCGAAATGAACTTAGCCAAATTGTTGTGATGCTTTAGGGGGGTACACTCCTGCTATCCGCTACTCCTCTTATACCAGTGGGCGAATTTCATTGAAACTCTCAGACATTCTTTTATATACATTATAGATGTGCACCTTCTATTCTGCTTTCAGGTCCGTACTTCCGATCTGCGCCCATGCTGTAGGCTAACATGTTTCTTTTCAGATATTTTCATCTTGCATGCTCTTTGTAATATTTACCCTTTCTCATATTGAAAATTGCTCTCATGTTTTCGGAGAACATACAGATGTGCTGTGTATATTAAATACTTTTTTACTGTTGTGAAATGTTTCTTGATTGGAGTGGGTGGTATCTTTAGTGAGCAGTGCTCACAGTAATTCTAGTTTATATTGTGTTTAATGATACAGTAGAATCGTCTTAATTGAATATCCATTTTGCCACTGAAAATTATTCATTTTACAGGAGTATACAATTAACAAGGATTTGGTCAGTTTCCTGTGTTCTGGGGGTAAACTGAGCATTTATTCTATTATATCTTGTTTGACAGAGCTCTTAGAGCTCTGTCAAACAAGATATAATAGAATAAATGTTTGTATTGGATGTATGAGGCCAAAAAGGTTAATAAATAAGGGGAATTTGGTGCGTGTCACAGCAATTTTTTCAACATATTACAAAAATTTATATACAATTAACAGGAATTTATTCTATAACCCATATGCAATTAACAGATCAAATTTGTACTGAAGGTATAGTAAATGGTTTTGTGTTTGAAAATTATATTCAATTAACAGGGATATACAATTAAGAGATATCCAGTTAAGTGGGCTCCACTGTATTTTTGGCAGCAGGGTCACCTCGTGTTGGACAGTTTTATGAGTGGAGCAACTGTCACTCTCCTACGTACTAACTCTGCACAATCCGGGATAGCATTGGTTGAAGGTAAGTGCACCATTGATGTGCTGGTGCCTCAGTACACTGTACCTCCCCCCCCCCCCCCCCCCCATTTGTAAAAAAAATTTGGGCTTGCCCCTCTGCCAGCGAAAAGCTATCTATGCCACTGGTGATTTACTGGGATTTCCGGGTTTGATTTTTAACGATAACTTCACAAGTGAATTATGCAATAAACAATTGTGTCATGTATCCGTGCGCGCAAACGAAGAAGCTTTGCCCTGGATGTAATGGTGACTTCATTGTTTTTGTTTTTTTTAACCCTTTACCTAATTTGAAAAGCAGACGACACTTTCAAAAAAATTCTTGAATAGCTATTATTTTCATTTTTTGTCTCAAAAACATAGGTTATGACCCTAAATTGGAACAAGCTCAGTCGAGCTCATTCCAATGACGGGTCATAACCTATGTTTTAGAGACAAAAAATAAAAAAAATAATGAAAATTAATTGGCGATTTTGGAGAATAGCGCTGTGCGTTACGTTAGGTAAATGTTTAAACAATATAATTATTGTTAAAATGAAAAGTAATAAACAGAGTAATCACTTGACTGGACTGGTTACGTGAAATAATTTATTCGAGGCGAGGGACTATATTGTAAAACACTTGTGCTCATTCGTGCACTCGTGTTTGCACAAAGTCCCTCACCTCTCATGAATTATTTCATGTAACCAGTCCAGTCAAGCGATTACTCTCTATGTATTCTATATGCAATGTTCTATTTTTTCTTTTAGGTTGCTCTTGTTTATCCAAACAATGATCCAATATCTTTTATATGTGCATTTTATGGGTGTATCATGGCAGGAGTAGTTCCAGTCCCAGTTGAGGTACCAATATCAAAGAGGGTGTGTAGTTTGGTTTGTATACTGCACAGCTGAGCTACAACTAGTATTTAAACAATATGCTTCTGCTTGGAATTAAATATACTGTGTGCAGGGCTCAAATTAACCGAATGCTGTTCCTGTTCCCCATTTTCAATTTCATCTGCTACTTTTGACATTTATAGTTGGAAAGAAATTTGCCTGATCCCACTGACTTTTGAAACCTAGAAAAACCCACCATTGGATATCTCAGCATTGAGGACTTGGTACCCCTTTTGGTCAAGTTATGTCAACAATTTGACCTTTGTTTTGATGAAGGTTGATCTGTCCCTTCCTCCATCACGGTGTCAGCACTATAACTTGAACAAACATCCGATTTTTATCAAATTTGGTTTGTGAGTTACACTCGAAAATGTTCTGGATGACTTCGAAAACCAGTTCTGCCCAAATATTTTTTCAGGAGTTATGGTTCTTAGATTTTTTTCTTGTTTGAATTTCTGATTTGCGGGCGGTATCAGCGTGATAACTTAAACAAATGTTATCCGATGTTTACCAAATTTGGTATGTGAGTTCTACTCAAACTCTTGAATGAGTTTGAAAACCAGTCTAGCCCAAATTTGTTTCAGGAGTTATGCCCTTAGATTTTTTGTTGTTTGAATTTCTGACTTGTCTTCTTCCAATTTCCATATAGAGGGTGGTGTCTGTATGATAACTTGAAAAAACATTATCAGATGTTTACCAAATTTGTCCTGTGTCTCTTAGATTGTTTCCTAGTTGCAGTAGTTTCATGTGCTAGTCCCCAGCATCTCTGATGCGAAGCTCTTGTTTTAACCTCAAAAGCCAGGGGCGCGGTGGCTCAGTTGGTAGAGGTGCAGGCTGCAAGCCGAGAGGTCCTCGGTTCGAATCCCACCTGCAGCAACCGTGTCTTGTCCGTGGGCAAGACACTTCACCCCATTGCCCTCGTGGGGGCACAGTGACGTTGTGTACTAAGGTGTACTGCACGTCGATGGTGCACCTGTCTTCAACCAATGCTAACCCTGCTTGTGTGGAGTTAGTATGTTGGGGAATTGGCAGTTGCTCGGTGGTTCTCTCCGCGTACTCCGGCTTCCTCCACCTGTAAAACTGTCATGGTCATGATTAGCCATTGTGCAGAAATATTTGACCTTAAACACCAAAAAATAATAAATAACCTCAAAAGCCACTTTCTGACTTTGACAATCTATGTGGCCCCCCAGCAGGTGTTCTAAATAGTAATATTACCCTGGTAGTCATTCTCAACACGTCTTAACAGCCTCTGTAGTTAGCCAAGACTTGACAGGAAATCCCTGCTGATCTACATTACTTACAGACAGACTGTAGTGTTATGTACTTTTTTGGACAATTGTCCCTGTCTTTACTTGAACGGACTAGAAGATGACACTTGCAAAAAAAAAAAAATCTTAAATAGCTTAAACATTTTCATTTAGTCTCTTAAAAAAATTTCTTGTTTCTCAGGCACCTCCATCATCATTGAAAATCTGCCTCATCACATTTTTTCACCTTCAATTATACTATTTTGCACTTGAGAGACTAAAATTTTAACCAACTATATCGTATTTGACAGAGCTCACTGAACTCTGTCAAACAAGATATAGTTGGATAAATTTGCAACTGCATGATGGTAAATTTCACTGCTGAAAACATTGGGTTTTCCACAAAATAGCGTAAGTAGGTTTTTAATTCAACAAAAAGGAAACTGAAAAAAGCCTCCCTCCCTCATAAAAAAACGTCAAGAAAAATTGTTGGAGAAACAAAATTTTTTTCAATAGCCTTAATGCCACAAATACAGAGCACAGAGCTTATGTTCTCTCATTTGAACAAGCTTGACAGATCTCATTCTGATGAGGGATTATAATTTGTGTTTTTGAATGGTGATTTTTGTGAATGGAGCTGTCTGGATATGACCATTACATTAGATAATGAGTTAAGGGTGAATCAAGCCATGTTTTCATTTATACACAGAGGGCTTGATTGCATACTGATACAGTGGAACCCTGTTAATTGAATAGCTGCTTTGCCAATGAAAATTATTCAATTAACTGGAGTATTCAATTAACAGGGATTGTGTCACTTTCCTGTATTCTGTAGATAAACTTAGTATTTATTCTATTATATCTTGTTTGACAGAGCGCCATGATCTCTGTCAAACAAGATACAAAAGATTAAATGCCTGTATTGGATGTGCCGAGGCTAAGTGGGTCTATAAACAAAGGAAAACTGGGGAGAGTTGGTAATTTCTCGACAGGTTGCAAGATTTTTTATTCAATTAACAGGAGTTTACTCTGTAACCTATATTCAATTAACCAGTCAATTTATACTGTAGGTAGTAAATGGTTTGGTGTTTGGAAATTATATTCAATTAATAGAGTTATCCAGTTAACTGGTAGAGTGCTAAATTATTTTTAGCCATCAAAACTTGTTCACACATCTTTGCCTTATTACAATTTATGAGAGAGTGCCTGTAGGCACTCTCGCATAAATTGTAACAAGGAAAATCCATACAGGCCGAATAATTTAGATTCAAAGATAATATGAAGAACACCCACAGAGTTTGAAGCCTCTGAGTTGCAGTCCCTGTGCTTTACAGTAAAGCCCAAATGTGGGCTTCTGGCACTCAACCAGTTAAGAGATATCCAATTAAGTGGGCCCCACTGTATATGAATATGCCACATATTACGTACATTTCAATGAAGGAAATTAGGCTGGATTTATTGTTACTTTGTTTGTTATACCATTCCTTATTTACTGGCTTATTTCAAAGATTTGCAAAAGGAATTGAGATTATTTTAATTCTCAAAGAACCATGTTTGTTTATTCTTAAAAAATATACCCCATTGGTGGACTGTTTGATTGCCAATGAAATTAGGTGGACTTTTCAATATCAGTGTCTCTATACCCCTTGCATATTTTCCCCAGATGTATATAGCCATTTTATTTTGTCAGTGGGATTGGATGCATTTTCCTGTTTTCAAACTGTTAAGCTATGACCCACTCTTACTCAATATATTAAGTGCCCTTGGTCACATGTGAATTGAATTTCAGCCCAGCTCACAGTATGTTTGCATGTAAGTATTTATTTAACTATTTTTATGGGGCTATTATTCTAATTTTTTTTGTATCGGTTATGGTTGCTTTGTTATTTCTTAAACTGCCTTGTTATTCTAGATATTTTGTTTGAAAATAACAGAGAAGCGTTATAAATTTTATCTTTGAATTTGGTAATTGCATATGTTTTACAAGATATATACTCTCTACTCTGAAGACTAATATGAAAAGTTTTTGATAATATTGTTGAGATGTATAGAGGGTATCTAGCCTTGTTACATAAATTCTGATGATTATGTCTGATTATCTCATGCATGGACACCAGAAAGCTGGCCTTAAAATTTGTCCCGATAAATGAGAATCTGTTTTCATTCTTGCAAGCTTCCACTGTGAGAATCAATTTTTTATTGAAGTTCAACAATTTTATTGAATTATCCCTGGTGACTCCCCACGGGAACCCCGAGAAGTGAAGCAGTGCCTTTTCACTGTGATAAACAGGCTCTATTTTGCAGGTAAAATAGGACCTAGTAACCAGTGCTTGGGAAGTGCAAACCCTCTCTAAAATGGGCAATATGGCTTATTAACACTCACCCCTGGTCTTGAGTTGATACTCATGTTATGGTCAGGATTAGCCAATGTGCAAAAATATGTGACCTTAAACACCAATAAATAAATAAATAAATATCCCTGGTGGCAATCTAGATATCATGACTTGGAAAATTAACATTAATCCTTTACCTAAAGAATTGGACACATCTGCCGCTTAATATGCAAATTCAGCAGCTGAAAAAATATTTTTCAAACATTTTAGCAGAACCATATGTGACCCCTCTTTGGAACAAGCTCTTTGAGCTCGTTCCAATGAGGGGTCACTTGATACGGTTTGATTGGAATTTTTTGAAAAATTTTAAACATGATATTTAAAATAATAAACTTTGATATTGTCTGCCTTGAGTAAAGGGTTAACTGTTAAAGGCCTAATTCCAACTTTCATCACTTTTTCCAGCAACAAAACAGGTGCCTGGGTGCAGTCATTGGATAAACATGCAAATTACATTCCAAGTTCCTGGGCAGTTGTTACTGGGCAAGTCTTTGATACCTACTTTGGCAGCCAAGACTTGCCTTGAAACAACTGCCAAGCCATATGGTGTTAGCTGTTGCAAAAATCTATAAAAATCTCCATGTCTTTAAGAGTTAAGATATTAAGCCTCATGATATTGTGAAACCATTTCTCAGTGCCTCCTGGGAGATATCAAATTTCCAACTTCAACAAAAAATCCTCTATTTTGTTGAGTGACAGTGTTCTATGGGCACTGTCAAACTAGATACAGTATGTTAAATTCTGAATACACCTATGCCTTCTCATTTTTTTTGTCATATTGAGTTAAAATTCCTCTTTAATTTATGATTTTAAAAGTTTCATTACTTTTTTTCAAGTTTTGTTACATCACTAGTTAACCAACGCAACTTTGTGTTCTTATATTTTTTTCTTAGTTTTCTCTGCAGACAACTCTTGAAAATTATGGGATGTTAATATATAACCAAACATGACCAGGATCAACACATGCATTTTGCCCTAAAGTAAATTGATTCTTTCATTTTTTTACTCCCAACAATAGCTTTTGACTCCTCATTTGAACAAGGCTCAGTTTGCTTGGTCATCCATAAATCATGTTTGAAAGCAAAGATTTAAAACCTAACAAACTTTGAATGACGATTTTTATGCTCCCCGAGAATTTTTCAATGAACACATAGTAGCTGATTTGCCCATCTCTCTGTACATCCATCTTTCTTGTTTAGCATCTGTCCGATATGACCCAACTCATTTACTGAATGGTTATTGTCATATGTATCTTAATACAGTGTCAGAAATATATCATATGTGAGAAAGTTTCTTTCCCGTCTTGTTTACTAGTGCATTCTTATTCCATTTTCAATATATTATAGATATCACTGAATTTTCTGTACCATGTAAACATATTCACTGTTTGCAAGATAAGCTGATTTGTCCCTAAATCCCAATAAATTCTGTCTTTTGATTGGTCAGAATGCCTTGGACAAATAGCCATGGCAAAGAATGCACCCAACATCCAAGGTATATGAGAGAGTGCAACATCCAGGGTATATGGGCACATGAAACATTGGGGGTATATGGTTTAAATGAAAGCTTTTTATTCTTGGTCACCTTGATATAAAAATCGAACCAAAAAACCTGAAAATAGTCACAAATATTATCAGATTTCCTACAATTCGATGATATTTTACTGTTATAAATTAAATAGTCAAGTAATTAAATGAAACAATTTGAGAAAAATAAAATAAGAGCAAATATCATCCCCTGAGTTGCAATGTGTTCTATGTGCCAGTAGGCACATAGAACACATTGGAACTCAGGGGATGACATGTCCACAAAATACTGTTTATTCATTTCCTTAATGACCCAAGGGATGTAACTCTATCTGTTGTCTTTTGCATTTGTAAAAACAAAACAATTATTCACGAATTTGGTCCTACTGATTGCGGAGCGTGGGAAACGCGTCCGCAAATTTATTTCCACTATGTTTCTATTGTGTTTCAAACGGGACAAAAACGTTATCTCCGCCAACATGTATGGTGTTTGGAGATTTAATACCTGGATGTCTCATTTAAACACCTCACCTGCGGCTCGGTGTTTAAATCCAGGTATTAAATCTCCATACACCATACATGTTGGTGGAGATAACTTATAATATTCACTTTACAATCTTACTGTTGGTTGCAATTTTCTTCTGATTATTTTACAAATTGTTTGCATATCTTGATCTTATTGAAACTGTTATAGTATAGTTATAAAAGAATTGCTATGTTATTTTCTCTTCGAAATTTAACTCTCTGGTTCAGCTTGGAATGAGCTTTTCAGGCTTAAATGAGAACTCATAAGGCATGGGTTGAAAGAAAAATTGTTTTGTGGTGATTTTAATTCTACTTCCGAGTAGTTGTTAGTTTTTGATGCTGTTGCTGCTGAAATCAAAAATAAAACTGAAGCATGTTTGTACTAATGAATTATCTGATGAAATCACAAATTCTATAATTAAAAGTAACAACTTGACTGATTTGAGTGTTGTACATAAAAAATTGTAGTGGAAAAAATTGTTTGGAAATTTTTCTCTGATATTATTTTTCATCAAATAAACTTTGCATATATATTATATGCTAGCTTGTGAATTATCGCAAATTATCTAAAAGATATTTCTCGATATCTATCGGCTTGATAGATATCGAGAAATATTTCTCAGTAGCTTCCTAAATGACGCCACGCTACGCCACATCATGTCGCCTTGAAGGAATGATCAGGTGGTCTTTGTTATTGTTTTGAAAGGTACGCATTTGGGATCGAATTGGGCTGAATATTGTGCAATAAAATGTCTCATAGCATATAATAAAAAGAAAATCTACTCTATTTTAGTCAGTATCTGCAATTATCTTGTGAGTTGTGGACCTGAAAGTTTTATTTTTCACGCGCGCTTGCACGAGTGAAAAATAATACTTTTATATCCACCCCTTGAATTTTTTTCGGTACCTTCCTAAATGACGTTATGCTTCGGCACATGACGTCGCCCTGAATGAACGATCAGCTGATCTTTGTTAATTTTTTCAAACACAACTGTTTGCAGTGAAATTGGGCTGAATACTGCACAGTAAAATGTCAAGTAGTATATAATAAAAAGAAAATCTACACTATTTTAGTGAATATTGGGAATTATCTTTCGTGTGGACCTGAAAGTATTATATTTCACTCGCGCAAGCGCCCGTGAAAAATAAAACTTTCAGGTCCACACTCATGAGATAATTCCCGATATTCACTAAAATAGCATAGATATCCTCTGTTTATCTGAGGTATAATATCAGCACCTTCATAAGATTCGAAAATTATGTTACTGGCACAATTCAGAATATATCCTATCTTTACAGTACACACACTGTGGTCTGGTCATAATCCATGTGTGGGCAGTGTCCCCGCATGCTTTTACCAGGTAATAAAAATCATCATCAGTGAAAATTTTATTAATAAAGCACCGGTCACCCAGTGCTTCATTAATTACATTTTTGATGATTATTCCTACAATTAGTATTTTTATACTTATATTATTGCGTGAGGGCCGTACTGTATTTGTAAATTAAAATGCCGAAGGATTTCATGCAAGGGTTGAGTTCTTTGTTGAAAAATGTACATATTAACTTCATGATCGATTTGGACTCCCACATTGTGTGCTTGGGCAAGGCACTTAACCCTGATTGTTCACATGGTGGCACGGTGATGCCGTGTACTGCACTTTGATGGTGCGCATGTCTTCAACCAATCTAACCCTGCCTGTGCTGCAGTGAGGAGTTACGATGTTGGGGAGATGGCAGCTGCTCGATGGTTCTCTCCAGGTACTCCGGCTTCCTCCACCCGTAAAACTGTCACGGTCATGATTAGCCATTGTGCATAAGTATGTGACCTTAAACACCAATAAATAAATAATATTAACTTCATGCTTTTTGCTGTAACTTCACCAATGATTGACACATTGTATTCTTTTTCCCCCTTGACAACCCTGTGAAGTGAATCAGTGCTTTTTTAACTATGGTAAATAAGCTCGGTATTACAGTAGAATCCTCTTAATTGAATATCCATTTTGCCAGTGAAAATTATTCAATTAACAGGAGTATACAATTAACAGGGATTTGGTCAGTTTCTTGTTTTCTGGAGGTAAACTGAGCATTTATTCTATTATATCTTGTTTGACAGAGCTCATAGGGCTCTGTTAAACAAGATATAATAGAATAAATGCCTGTATTGGATGTAGTGGGGCCAAAAAGGTTGATAAATAAGGGAATTTGGTGCATGTCACAGTAATTTTTTCGACATATTACAAAAATTTATATACAATTAACAGGAGTTTACTCTACAACCCATATTCAGTTAACAGATCAAATTTGTACTGAAGGTATGGTAAATGGTTTTGTGTTTGAAAATTATATTCAATTAACAGGGATACACAATTAAAAGATATCCAATTAAGTGGGCTCCACTGTACTGGTAAAATAGGATCCAATCACCAATACTTGGGGTGGAAGTCCTGTAAAATGGGCAACATGGGTATAAACAATTGACGTGCCTTGAATTTATTTCGATGTTGTAGTCATTAGCCATTGTGCAGAAGTATGTGACCTCAAAAACCAATGAATGAATAGTATGTATTTTCACCATCATGTGCTACATATTTACAGAGCCAGAAGATCTCATCCAAGAGTTATGGCCCTTTGATGAAGAAAATCGACATATTTGACTTACATTTTGCACACTTAGTGGGGCATAATAGCCTGAATGTGCTGTTTTGTTTGCTTGAATATCATAGCTGATGACCAGTGAGGGCTCATAAGTTATGTTTTTGGATAAAAAATTTACAAAAACAAATAAAAATTGATTTTCAATTTTTGTGAATAGTATTGGCCAGATGTGTCCGTTGTTTTCGATAATGTGTAAAATAATGTTCATTCAGTTTAGGAATTGGAGCAGGCATTGTGCTTTATCTTGCTCAAGAATACTCTGCACAAGATGACAGATAACATTGAAATATAAGAATCAGATAGAAGTCTTATGTGCTGTTCACTGAGCAACATGTGTCTATTATCTGGAAGGAAATTCAGTGGAACAATCTTGACCCTTTACCGAATGAATCGCCCACATCCATCCACGTAATTTGCAAATTAAGCAGTTGAAAAAAAAATTATTTTTTTAAATATTTAAACAAAACCATCTCATGTGATCCCTCATTGGAACGAGCTCGTTCCAATGAGGGGTCACATGATATGGTTTTGTTGAAATTTGTTTGGAAAATTTAAAAAAATAGTAATTTAATTAATTAATTTTTATATTCTCTATGTTGGGTAAGGGGTTAATTTCAGGGACGACCCACGTTGTGTCCTTGGGCAAGGCACTTTATCCTGGTTGCCTGCTTGGGGGCACAATGACTCCATGTACGAAGGCGTACTGCTCGTCGATTGTGCACATGTCTTCAACTGCTGAAACCCTGCTTGAGATGAGCTTGAACAGAGATAGAATGTTGAGGAGCAGACAGTTGCTCGTCAATGCTCGGTGGTTCTCTCTGGGTACTCCGGCTTCCTCCACCCGTAAAACTTGTCACAGTCATGATAAGCCATTGTGCGAAAGTATGTGACCTTAAACACCAATAAATAAATAAATAAATAAATAAATAAATAAATAAGAGGTTAATTGAATAGCCAACATTCAATAGCATTTATTCTATTATATATTGTTTGACAGAGCTCATGAAGTACTGTCAAACAAATATAAAAGATGAAATAACTTGTATCAGATGCAGTTGGGTCAAAGAGGTCAATAAACATGGGGAAATTAAATGGTTGTCAAAGTTATTCTTTGATAGATCACAAGATGTTTTGTTCAATTATTTTTAATTTACTTTATAATCTATATGAAATCAACAGGTCAAATTTTACTGAAGGTATGGTTGTAATTGGTTTGGTGTTTGGAAGTTATATGCAATTAACAGAGTTATTCAATTGATAAATATCCAATTAAATTAAATTTATATTTCTTTTATGATTTTGATCTTGTATTTTTCAATTTATCAGGCAGTCATTCATTTGATATTATATTCTATTAACTGGTTCACTAATTAGAAAATTCATTTTTGGGCCTAAAAAAGATAAAAATCTGTTTCTCAGGCCCTCCTGCGGCTCCTTTTGGGTGCTGCATGCTATTTTTTTATAACCAATGCAAACTTAAAAAATTAAAAATTAAATCGTTTATGTCTGATATTGTATCCAAGTTAATAAAATTGATAAATTTGTCTCGAGAGAGCAGCAAAGGCTTCTTGCACTCAAGGGACGAAATACACCGCCAACCATGCTATTCTGTAGATTATGAGACGTAAATAAACAAGAACATGAACTTTTGATGGCAAAGAAATAATTACAAAAATAAAAAATAAAATAAAAAACTGCCTGCCTGCATGCAATTTTACCAAAACAATTGCACTGCGAAACTGAAGATCTAATTTGTGGGGGCCTTATTTTTCTAATGCATGATATTTCCTCAGCCGTTTTTACACTGCTGTTGACATATCATAAATTAGAAAAATCAAAATGAATACTTGCCTCTTCTTTTGATATTGTGCATCGGGCACTGTGACTGTTTGTGGTATGGTGAGAAAAAAAATCTGTAAGGCCACACAAAGTAGATCTTCTGTTTCTCAGGCCATTATTTGTAAAATTTCATGTGGGCGAGCAGGTTTTCATTTTATTTTTTATTTCTGTAATTATTTCTTTGCCACCAAAAGTTCATGTCCTTGGTATGTTTTAGGCCTCATAATCTACGGAGAAACATGGGTGGTGGTGTATTTCATCCCTTGAAAAGGTGATCAGAGGGATGTACAGTCGAACCCTGTTAATTGAATACCCACTTTACCCATTAAAATTATTCAATTAACAGAAATCTTGCCATTTTTCTGTATTCTAGAGATAAACTAAACATTTATTTTATTATATCTTATTTAACAGTGCTCGCAGAGCTCTGGCAAACAAGATATAATAGATTACATGCCTGTATTGGAGGATGTACTGAAGCCAAATAGGTGTTTAACCATGGGGAGTTAGGTGATTGTCAGGATAATTTCTCGACATGTTACAAGATTATTTTATTTAGTTAACAGGACTTTACTCTCAAACTAAATGCAATTAACAGGTCAAATTTGTACTAAAGGTGTAGTAAATGTTTTTTATACCATGCTCACCTATGTTATTACCTGTGAAAAGCCTGAATGTTAAATTTTAGATTTTAACCCCACTACCGGTGTAAAGCTTCTACTGCAGTTAAAACGTTTTCACTGATAATTGCCGATTTCAGTACATTCACACTTTGCAATGTTTCATTCAAACTTATGATGTTTTGTGGTACTATCCTCTATGTGCAATGACTTATTAAATTTAAAATACCTACAATTAAATATTTGAAATAAAATTTAAGAATTGTTAATAATAATTTGACTGAAAAGCAAGGTAACTTCAATCAACTTTGACAACGTTTCTAGCTGTCAATCAGGCATTAAATGCAGCTGGAAGTACTTCCTTCTGGAGCCGATGTAAACAAAACAAACCCATGTGTTGGTGATAGAGAGTATTGTTTTTTCTCCGTTTTAAGTGACAAAGTCGATTATTTATTAAGAGCATGGTATAAATAAAAGAAATAGGTACAGAGCCCCTTGGTTAAAACCCTTCTCCCACTCGTGGTTTAAATCTGATTACCGGCCCTAGTACCTATTTATTGTATATTTTGCTTGGAAGTTTTATTCAGTTAACAAGGTCATTCAGTTAAGAGATATCCAATTAACTGTGCTCCACTGTACTACTTTAGCAGTGCACTTTTCTTGATCTTCCATTTCATATTAATTTTTTTCTTCAATGAATGAGTTCAGCATATCTCTTGGTATTTGATATATTGCCTGCATCAGTTTGTTGAATTTTTTTTTTTTTAATTTTAGGATGCTGGTGGCCAGGGTTTAGGGTTTTTGCTTGGTAGTTTGAGTGTAATATGGGCCTTGACATCAGAACCTTGTTACAAAAGTTTACCTAAATCACAGAATGGGGAAGTCTTAACATTCAAAGGTAAAAATAATACACTTTAACTAATATCAATATATCTTGCTTGCAGGGCTCATTTTAATTGGATTTGCACAGCATTTTGTTAGTCAATTACTGAATTTTACAATTAGGGCCCTGCGAGTCGGATATTTTAGTTTGAGTCAATTCTTGATTTGATTCTAGTTTAACTCTTTACCCAATGCAGACAATATCAAAATTTATTATTTTAAATATCATTTTTTAATTTTTTTCTAAAAATTTCAACAAAACCACATCATGTGACACCTCGATGGAACAAGCTCGTTCCATTGAGGGGTCACATGATATGATTTTGTTGAAACGTTTTTGAAAAATACTATTTTTTCAACTGCTGAATTTGCATATTACACGGGCGGATGCGGCCGATTCGTTGGGTAAAGGGTTAAGACTTGTGGGTCAAGTCATTTTTTGAGTCGAGTCTTATAAAACCGACGACCCGATTTCTTTTCAACAGAGAGGGATTTAACATTCTTTCATCGTGTAAATGTGACTTTCAATCGGCTAACTAATCCATGTATACATATTTTGTTACAAGCTACCAATCTTTCTTGCCTTGAGATTTGGCATTATGCTCAAGTCAAGTTGGCAGTGCTTCATTTCTGAAGTGCACTATTATGCTCGTGTATCTTTGCTACACGTTATGTTTAAGAGAGGTACACATTTCTCACACTCCTAAAATATCAGCAATAGGATATATCTAATAATTGCTGACCTTGTTTTTTATGCCCTCGACCTCCGAAGAAGGCTTCTTGGGTATTCAATGAACCTGAAAAAAAAGTGTTTTGCCATTATTGGCTTTATGCCGTTATTAGGCTTATATTATTATATTTTTATACTGTACCAATGACCCAGACATAGCTGGTGCTAACTCTTAAAATATAGGGCCAAACCCAAATTTTGCCCCCCAATCCCCCAAATTTGCATCTAAAACCAAAGAAAACATGTCCTGAAAGGCCCTCCACACTTCGCCTCTACTGCGCATGCGCAGTGTCAAGGACGTTCCGAAATTGGCGCCATTAATCATTCTAAGTTTGGCCCTTCATCAGTTAACATCTGACTGATCTTTGTGCTTGTAAATCTCAGTTTAAATGATGCCAGACACATAAATATTAGTGAAATGGTGATTCTAAGGAGGATAGAGAAGGAGGAGAGGAAAAAATGTGTGACAGAATATTATCAGGGCTGTAACTTAAAATTTTTTAATGAAATTATGTTAAGTTACCTATTTTCGAGGCAGCAGCCACTTTGTTGTCATTCTGATTATTTAGTTACACTGTTTTTTAAGTGTTTTCCTCTCTCCCTGTCCTTTAAGTCCCCCCTTGCTATTCTCCCATGCTTTTGGCATAGTTTTTGTAATTATTATTACTAAATTTTCTTGGGAGTTTTAGCTGAATAACAGAATGAATTCTGTTCTTTTCCCCATGTTTACGTCTTCACCTACGGGTGGTTAGGCGTTGTGTTCTGCATCTACCATCTGATGTTCTGCAGTTTCTTCCCTGGAAGTCTCTGTTTTGCATCAGATAGTGTATTTTTGGTAACTGATTTCGGGCCTGGGTGCCTGGAGTCTTATTTTAGTGTTTTTACACTCATTGTTTACATTTACAACAGCCCTCTGTGTGAGGGGGGATTTTTGGAAAATAATATCTTGATGTTATTTTAATCATAACTAGATACATTATTATTGTTCGTAAGTGTTGAATAAATTGTTTAAAATATTTTTAAAATTTTTGTCCACACTTAGGCTTGGGATCCATTGGGGCTCAACGTTACTTTTCAGAAACTTGGGCTGTTCTGAAAAAATATTTTTTCAAAATATTTTGATTTCAATTATTTTTTCTATATTAATGGATCATATTATTATTATGTATTTTGATTGCCAGGGGTTAGTGCGAGTACCAGGACTTGTTTTCTTTTCACATTGAAAGGATATGGATCAATTGTATTAAGAGGAAGTCTTCCTCTGACTTTATAATCATTCTATATGTGGTCAGTGTACTCGCATTAACTCCTGTTCTGTATCGTATGATTTCGATGACAATATGGGAAGCGTATGTCACGGTATGTTATTGGGGAATTGGACACTCCGGTCCTTTCCCCGCAGGGTCACTCTACTTTATCAATTTCTATTTCAGACGATCAAGATTAGGGTGATGTATCTGTGATGTCTTCCAACAGTGTGCCTCCGTCGTCACAATTAATGAAGGGCTAGCGGAAAAGTGCTCATGTAAATACGCCAATTGCCTAAGAGGACCCTAGTAGGTTCGACGGCCTTTGACGTCCGCTAGCTCGCCTGGTGTAGCGTCCATTCACCGAATGGTTCGGCAGCCGGGTTCGTCCGTTGCGGTCTAGAAGGAATTTTGGGGTGATGCGAGCACTATAAATCAACCTAATGCACACCCAGTGACGGCGGATCGGAGGGAGAATGGAGGAAGCCTTTTAGTCCGGTTCATAGCCCGTTCCGGTCCATCCGGACGGCAAGCGAGAGAGGTCCCTCTCTCGTTAACAACATCTGGCCCCAGATGTTGTGGTACAAAATGTGTCGCAAGCGGAGCATACATCCGTCGCTTGGGACGCTCCGTTGTATAGGCAGTCCGCGGAGACTGCTAAGGCTTCCTCTTCTCGTCAGCGCACACGACCACTCCCTGGCTGCGTGACCGCCGATATATTACCAGCTTCGCCGATCAAGGATTCTTCGGCGACCAGGTCACACCATCCGGTAGCCAGGGACACGAGGCCTGCAGACTCCGGACGTTCGCATAGGAAGTGTGCGGGAGTCAACGTACACAGAGCTTCCGGCGGCAATGCATCGTAAGACCGCTACTGCACAGGCCTCGGGAACGGACGTGCTTTCCTAAATAGCACAGTTTATCGCAGCATCCCAGCATCAACTGAATCTGTCGCATATTTTTTATCCGACGATGCTGGGTCGGGACGCTCCGCGGAAGCGGGTACGGACGTCCGAAAGTTTCATCCGGTCCGACGGGATACCGAAAGGGATTTGGAGGATTTCGAGCTTTCCCTTTCGGAACAACATATGCTGTTGTGTATGTCACCTGACTTGGTCTTCTACAGCTTCTTTCGTCGGACCAGAATGCTGCGATGCCGGATAAGAAACTGATAGCGTCAGTGGACTTAGAAATTTTTGGTTCGGTTCAGGGACATCGTCCCTCAGTTCCGACATAGTCCAATAATGTCACACAAACTTTCGAATTATTGAACGGCGCTATATATATTATTATTTTATGCTTGCTATAACCAAGCATTTCTGGTTTCTTGTTCGCAAAGTTACGGAGATGTCTTTCAAAAGTGTGTCTCTGTCGTCATAGTTAATGAAGAGCTAGCGGCAATAAGTGCTCATGGAATATGTCTATCGCCTACGGAGTGACATTCGCTAGCTCACCCAGTGTAGCGTACATTCATCGAATGGTTCGGCTGCCGGGTTCGTCCGTTGCGGTCTCGGAAGGAGATTTGGGTGATGCGGGCACTTTAATTACTTTAGTACTCACCCAGTGACGGCAGATTGAGGACAGATCGGAGGAAGCCTGTTAGTCCGGTTCCTGGCTTGTCCAGGTCCGTCTGGGCTGTGAGCGAGAGAGGGCCCTCTCTCGTCCAACAACATAGGGGACCGCATGTTGTGGTTCAGATATTTTACATTCGAAGCATATGTCCGTCGGTCGGAACGCTCCGTTATATTGACAGTCCGAGAGACTGTCCTTAATGCTTCCTCATCCTCACAGCAGGGCACACGACCGCACATTGGCTACGTAACCTCGAGTATCCGATCAGTTTCGTCATTCAGTGATTCCACGGCGAATAGGTCGCGCCATCCGGTAGCCAAGGGACACAAGGCCTATACACTCCGTTCGCTCGCATATTGGTAGTATGCATGGGGTAACGATCACGGAGCTTCCAGCGGCAATGCATCGTAAGACCGCTTCTCCTCAGGCCTCAGTGACGGACGTGCTATCCGAGTTAGCACAGTTGTTTCGCAGCATCCCAGCAATTGACAGTTTCTCGGTCGAATCAGGAATTATCCGACGGCGCTGGGTCGGTGCGGTCCGCGGTTGCATCAGGTACGGACGACCGAACGCTTTATAGGGTCCGACAGGATGGCGAAAGGGATTCGAAAGATTTCGAGTTTTCCCTTTAGTAGTATCGGAAGCTGCCTTTCATATCTTCTGGCATTATCTTCCAGTGATTGTTATTTCGGACTTCATTGCTGCGATCTTGGATAAGAGACTTATAGCGTCATTGGACTCGGATTTTTCGATCGGTTCAGGGACATTGTCCCTGACTTACCGACGCAGTCCAATATTGTCATTACAACATGTGTTTTATTTTTCGACGCTATATATATATTTATACAAGCCTGCTACCAAGCATGATTGTTTAGTTTCTTGTCCGCGTTGCTCATTTCTGCCATTTTATCATTTATACGAATAGTTTATTTTGGCAGAGCAGGGCATACCGAGAGTTCATATGCGTCTAGACGGTGTGGTTAAAGACTGGATATATTCTTTTTCGCCGTTTATGTCTTTTCCAATTTCAATGTTGGGAACGACATTATGTATAGTAGACTTAACTTAGACGCTTTATTATACGTAATCCGCCTTTCTGAGGCGTTATCATTACGTCTTCAAGAAAAGATTTACGGGATATTATTCTCAATGTAATTTCTTTTGAGGGCAGTAGTTTGTTCACGTATAACTCCGCCCTTCAGTGGCTGATTGGAGTTAGTTAGACATGACGCAGCCCTAGCTACATCCACACGCGTGGATAGTAAGGTTAAGAACTCTCTCAGAGTCGCTTCGTTCTCGGAGGAGCTTCTCTTCGACGGCAACTTTAAGGCAATCCATGAATTGCTCGATTTACACGTTCTCTTGTCTATCTAGTGTTACAAGAGATTCAGACTGGGGCAAACATTCGGTGGTTGACTCAGTGAGTGCCACCGCAGTTGCCGGACCCGAGTGTGGCTGTTATGACGGTTGCCAGTCAAACAGATTGGGATATAATACTGATCCCTATGGATTCGAAGTGCCAGGGTCTTTGGGTTCCGCAGTCTCTTAGCAACCAGTTTTCTTCCGCGGAATAATGTTTTTTAGGCTTGCTTTATGTCATTGCATGAACATTATTCAGAAACGCATGCCCAAATCCTGTCCTTTAATTCGACAGTAGTGGCGTATCTCCGGAACCAGGGAGGCACTCTTTCGTTTCCGTTATTCAATTTAATGGAAAGAATCCGTCTGTTGGTTATAGTACACCAAGTTCTGTTTTGGTCCGTCATATTCCGGGTCGTCTGATTGTTTTACCGGACTCCCGTTCTCTTACGGGTCGCTTGTTGCTGTCAGAATGGACTCTCAACAAACAAGTATTCAATCAGATTTGCTATCTATGGGAGCGCCCAATGATGATTTATTTACGACACAGCTTGCTAATCAATTGCAGACGTATGTGTTGGCTTGTCCAGATCTCTGAGCTAATATTGTTAACGCTCTATTGATCTATAGAACGGAATGATAGGATACGCGTATCCTCCGGCGCTGTTGTTTCAGCAGGTATTGCTAAGATAAACAACCACAATACATTTCTGTTGATAGCATCTCTATCTTCACAGAGATCATGGGTAATTTACTCTCTTGTCTACTGTGGGTCTTAACGTGAAATCTTCCTCTATGTGAGGATCTTTTTTCACTGGGTAAATCGTGTCATCTTTATCACAACCCGCAAGGTCGCAACCTTCATGTATTCCGTTGTGTGGTCCGTATTGCATTGTAAGCACTGTACTGGACGAGCTTTGGACGCGATTTCTTACTATAGGAGATCCTCTTCTTCGCTATTCTATGCGGCTAAAGTGGAGGCTCTTCCGTCGTTGGTGTAGGGATCATTATGTTCATATTGTTGATCCCTCCATACTACTCATTGCAATTTTTTAGTATACTTGTTTCACAAGATCTACTGCAGCCTGTTATTATTAAGGTTATAGGTTTATGTTACCTCATACCTATGCACTCTACGATAGTTTACAATTGAGTCTTATGTCTCTTTATCTAACTCAGTTAGTAACTTTTGATAAATAGACTTAGAATCTTTAGATTAAATTCCTATATGGATTTTAACTTCGGTTCTTATTTAGCTAAGTAATCATTTGAGCCTCTGGAAACAGTAGTTTTCAAATTCTGACCTTTTAGACAGTAATTCTGTTGGTTTCTCTTTTACTGTAGAGTTAGTGAGTTTCATGCACTATCGATGGATGATTTTCACTTTCGTAGTTTCGGAATCACTACTTCCGTTACTATTTAGGTTGGATTTTTGCATAAGAGTTAGGCTTCTATTATCTGGAACCTATTATTTTTAAGGTCCTTCCGTCTTCGTATGGGCATAGGCCTTTACTCTTTCCGGGTAGAGTTTATGTATTTATAAACAGATATCTGTTTATTACTATGGGCGTAAGCTTCTTCTGTCTTTGATGCCTAGTAGAAGGACGTTACACTCCATTTTATTGTTAATGAATTCTATTAACTATCGGTACTGCTTATGGTATATCATTGACTTATCAGTTGTGCTTAAGATTTCGGCTCATGAAGTAAGAGTTCTTCTACTTCTTGGGCTTACATTAATAGTGTCGCTATTATAGATTTTTGAAGGCCGCTCATTGCGCTCAGCCATCCACATTCTTGAATTTTTATCTCAGAAATATCGAGTCCATTTCTGGAGGCCTCTATTGTTAGGTCTATTATCTACTGCTCAGAATGTCATTCACTTAACAGTTGCTACTATAGCTAGGTAGGCTGTCTGTTTCGGCAGTGTCTCCGTTCTGCTGCCCTCTTCGCTCTGGGCTATTTGACCCAGGGCAAGAAAAAGGGGGGGGGGGGGGGAGGGTGTTCCCTTGGGTCACCTGTTTTACTATGAAAACAAGGGGATACCTCCTCCGGAGTTAGTAATTCTGAGCTGTTATTGGGATGGTTGTTTAGTGAGAAGTTTAGGTTTTTAAAATTCATTCAAGTCTTAGTTTTTAAAGTATAGCTTTTGAATATTGCATGTGTCAACGGACATGATTATGCAATCCTCAGACACTTTTAGGAGTATAAGAGTCTCTATTCTCTAGACTTACTTTATTTATTGGCTTACTTTAAAAATTATTAGTATAAGGATTATATTGGATATTAATAGAGTACATGGATGTATGAAGCTCAATTTTGGAAGGTGTTGTATCTTTCTAATTTATCATAAATAAGAAAGATACATGTAAGGCCTATTACTTCTTTTTCCCTACAGGGGATGACTCTATTTTATTTTATTGAGCGTATTCCATTTTGCTCTATGTCCTTGGCCCTCCAGCCTTTTTACTATTCAGCTATGTCTGGGTCATTGGTACAGTATAAAAATGTTAAAAAATTTATAGTAATTTCTATATTTTTTATACTTACCAATGACCCAGACGGGGATGGCCCTCCCAGGAGTTGGGAACTCTTGCCTCCCCGCTGAGTACATAGCGCTTACCAGGCACTGGTTATTAGAATGATTGATGGCGCCAATTTCGGAACGTCCTTGACACTGCGTATGCGCAGTAGAGGCGAAGTGTGGAGGGCCTTTCAGGACATGTTTTCTTTGGTTTTAGATGCAAATTTTGAGGATTGGGGGGCAAAATTTGTGTTTGGCCCTATATTTTAAGAGTTAGCACCAGCTATGTCTGGGTCATTGGTAAGTATAAAAAATATAGAAATTACTATAAATTTTTTAACTTTCACACAGAATTGCAACTGTACCCTGAATCTGCCGCCAGAATGCTTCCTGTGATCATCAAGAACAGTTGATTCACCCATGCCACAGCATGGAGAGCGCTGAGAGAACACACCTGTGCTATGTTGTGCTGTGAATCTGCCATGAGAGCCCCAGGAATTGAAGCAGTGCTTGTTCACTGTGGTAAACAAACTCCGTTTTACTGGTAAAATCGCACCCACTTTGGGGTGGAAGAAGTCTTCTGAAATGGGCAACATTGGTATGAACAATTGACTCAACTTGACTTTATTTCCATGTGGCAGTCACAATTAGCCATCTTAATCACAAATAAATGAATAAATAAGTTTAGACTTGGATCACACTGGGTCATTTGAAAGTTGTCTCTATCAAAACAAAACAGCCCTGTGACAACATTTTATTCTTTATCTGAGGTCATTTTTGACAAAATAATGAAACATGTTTATTGTTGCGAGCATGTATTTAACCTGTTTAGGAAATCTGCTTGTCCAGATGACCGGTTTATGTGACCCTCCCCCCACACTCCCCCTCCCCACAATATGACTTTTATGTTCGATTGAAGGAGTTGTTTTTAGGAGTGCTGTTTTGATACTAAAATCTGATGATGAGGAAGCTGCTTGAAACCTGTGTTTCTTTTATAGCCTAAATTGTGTTTGAGCCATTCAATTCCAAAAATGAACATGTTCTTATATTTTTAAGAACTTCTTAAGACTTCGGGGAAATTCCTATTATAAGAAAATAGATTTATTGTCATGGTTGCTCAACAAAGTGGATACTTTCTTTTCAGGTTGGCCAAAGCTGAATTGGTTTGTTACTGAAAATTTAAGTAAAGTCCCAAAAGACTGGTACCCACCACCCAAGGTATCAGAAGAAGTACCTGCCTATGTTGAGGTGAGTTTTTGGTTTTATTACGCAAACCATCTATATGGTAATCATATTTTTCTGTTTGAAGGTTATGACACTGCAGGACAAAAAAAA
Source organism: Pictodentalium vernedei (assembly GCA_031216915.1). Lineage (NCBI taxonomy): Eukaryota > Metazoa > Mollusca > Scaphopoda > Dentaliida > Dentaliidae > Pictodentalium > Pictodentalium vernedei. The sequence goes on along the minus strand of CM062294.1, from coordinate 479,051,671 downwards.
AACAACCTAAAAACCTAGAACATAGTATGTTGTGAGTTTTTTTTATTAAACGCAAGAAGATGCTCTCTTTATCTCTGATAACTTCCTTGTTGTCCAGTTACATTTGTTCCATAGATGAAAGACCGCCAGATTTAATCAGAATTCCGGATTTTCCACTTGTTCTGTTCCATTTCCCAATACTACTATTGCATTTCCATGGTTTTCCTGATTTCCTCCAGTTTTGTTCCGCTTCCTATTCCTTACCGTTTATACAACCCAGTCTTGTAAAACCATTTTTAGCTTATCTTGACAAAGTCAAACTAAGCTATTGTCATGGTGCATGCAGAAGTCTGTGAGTCTGTCTGTCCACAATTTGTATGGCGCAGGTTACAGGCCGTAGTTCTTATCCGATCAACACCAAATTTCATATGCATGTTCAGGTTGGTGTCTAGATGAGAACGTCCTATTTTGGTCACAGTTGGCTGCACAGAGTGGATGCTGCAGCATCAGCAGTGGGGTGATTTTAAAAAATTATTTTATTATCTTAACCAATTTTCTTGAAATATGGCAGGTTGTCTTTGACTGATGAGTAGATGAAACCTTCCTATTTTGGTCATGGTGGCTGCCCCTGGGGTGTGGGAATTGAGGGGTGAAATTGTTTTGGCTTATTTTCTCTTCTACAACATTGAGTGAAAAAAACCAATAAGGCACTGAATAAAATTGTCTTTGTGTGAATATAATATGATATCTCAGGTATGTAGGATACTGTCATCAACTGTATGTGTTTGAGATCAGTTAGTACATTCTAAATGTTTATTTATTTTCTCCAATTGATGAAATTTCATTTGCAGGTTTTACTTTTCGTAATGTTTGAATTCAAATCAGCCAATGGTAGCATGGCTGCTGCAGCCGTGTATTTTTAGTCGAGTTGTGACGAAGTCAAACTCGACTTATAGTTTGGTGAATGGCGGGCGGGCGGGCGGGCGTAAACAATTGGTTTCCAGATGATAACTTGATAGTGGTTGAACTCACATTCATTAAACTTCATACGTAGGTTGGTCGTGGTGGGAGGAAGAACCCTATTGATTTTGGACATGCTACGTCGAAGGTCAAGGTCACAGTGACCTTGAACATAGTAAATCTTAAACAATTGGTTTCCGGATGATAACTTGATAATGGTTCAACTCACATTCCTGAAACTTCATAGGTAGATTGGCCTTGGTGAGGGGAAGAACCCTATAGATTTTGGACTCGCTACGTCAAAGGTCAAGGTCACCTTGAACATAGTAAATCGCAACAATTCCTTTCCGGATGATAACTTGATAGTAGTTCAACCTACATTCATGAAACTTCATAGGTGGGTTGGCCTTGGTGTGAGGAAGAACTCTATTGATCTTGGACTCACCAGATCAAAGGTCAAGGTCACAGTGACCTTTAACATAGTATATCGCAACAATTGGTTTCCGGATGATAACTTGATAGTGGTTCAACCTAGAGTCATGAAACTTCATAGGTGTGTTGGCCTTGGTGCAAGGAAGAGTCCTATTGATCTTGGACTCACCAGGTCAAAGGTCAAGGTCACAGTGACCTTGAACATAGTATATCGCAACAATTGGTTTCCGGATGATAACTTGATAGTGGTTCAACCTAGAGTCATGAAACTTTATAGGCGTGTTGGCCTTGGTGCGAGGAAGAACCCTATTGATGTTGGACTCACCAGGTCAAAGGTCAAGGTCACAGTGACCTTGAACATAGTATATCGCAACAATTGGTTTCCGGATGAGAACTTGATAGTGGTTCAACCTAGAGTCATGAAACTTCATAGGTGTGTTGGCCTTGGTGCGAGGAACTGTTGTCACAACTCGACATTGGATCGGTGATCCTGAGAGGCATTTTTTTCTCTGATTTTAACAAAAGTTCATATGCAGGTTTAGCTTTGACCGTGACTACTTTTCATAATGTTTGGCTTCAAATCAGCCAATGGTACCATGGCTGCTGCAGCCATGTATATTTTTTCTCTGATTTTTACAAAATTTTATATACAAGTTCAGTTTTGACCATGACTACTTTTCATAATGTTTGGCTTTAAATCAGTCAGTGGTAGCATGGCTACCGTAGCATGTATTTTTTTCTCCGATTTCAACAAAATTTCATATGTAGGTTTAGCTTTGGCTTCAAATTAGGGTTGGGGAGTCCCATGGGTGAATTTTTTTTTATCCACGGAGCGATTCAATTTTTTTTTTTTACCTGCGTCGCCAGCGGTCTAGTAACCACTCTACTCCATCCGTCCGTCCGTCCGTCCGTCCATCCGTCCGTCCGTCCGTCCGTCCGTCCAAAACACTTCTTCTGTCAAAGTTTTCTTGGCTTCTATGAAAGGGATAGATTTTATATTTGGTCTGCTGCTTCATAATGATGAGTTGTATCGTGTATCTAATTTTCAGATCTGCTGTGCAGCCACTTCCTGTTTGCCGATACTTTGAAGTCTGTTCATCTCTGTAATCAATTGCATGCAGCGACGCAGGTCCAGACCCGGTATTGGTCTTGGCTTGTTTCTGCATGAAATCACTAAAAAAGCCCCAAAACACATTTTAAGGCTAAGGAAAAAAATTGTTCACCCAGTTCACCACATGGGGTGGGGTCCAGGGGGGGGGGGGGATTTTTTCTTTTTTTTAACTTTATTTTAAAATGTGTTTTGGAGGATTTTGAGTGATTTCATGAAAAAAAAAAATCACTCAATTGACGGGCCCCATACAGTTGGGCTTGGGGTGATAGGTTCATGGGGTGAAATTTTTTGAATAAAATCTCTCAAAATCCCCCAAAACACAGTTAGGTGCGATATTTTTTCCTTGTTCACCCCATGGTGTGGGTGTTTGGTCCCAGTGGATGAAAGTGATTTGATGCCAAAAAAACCCCCCCAATTCACCCAGTTGGCCATACAAGATGCCCCGGGCAGGCAGTCGTGAATTGTTTTTTGCATTAAATTACTCAGAATTCTCCAAAATGCTTTTTAAAGTAAAAAAATATTCACTTTATGGAACCAGTCGCATTGAATAAATTGGGATAGACTCTCTGGTAAAAAAAGAAAGAAATTTCACCTCATGCAATGGGGCTGGGAAGAGTGGGTTGAGGTCTGTGGGGTGAATTTTTTTGTTTTGTTTTTTTTTTGCTATAGAATGAGTTTTGAAGAATTTTAAGTGGGAGGGAGGAAGGGTCCATGGAGTGGATTTTTTTGGGGGCATCCAATCACTGAAAATATCCAAAACACATTTTAAAGCCAAAAAATCTGTAGTTTCTGATAGACAACAAAAAGTCAATAATTATGGCACAATTTACGTGAATGTAACATAAAAGTTGAGTAATTATGACATTAATCCCCAAAATATACCATAAGGTCAAGATAAGCTACAGTATCATTGACACTTTCATGTGTTCGTGCTTTCAAGTTTTCTGTGCATGTTTGCTTACATCCATGTTACATCTCAGTTATGTTCAAGATCATAAATAGATCTCATGACTTATCCATGCTTGAGAAGGATGTTAAAAACAAATTTAAATGGAAAAGCTTCCATCTTTATTTGTGTCTGCAAAAACAAAAGAAAATTGTTCACTTCCAGTGGCGAATAAACAGGTAAATTTATTTTTTTATACCTGCACCCCTGCCAAAGCCGTAGTTGTAAACTTTCTGTTGGTGGCAACAAAAGAAAAGTGTGATTTTTAGCTCAACTTTGACAAAGTCTAATTTGAGCTATTGTCATGGCCCGTCGTCCGTCCGTCCCTCCATCCGTCCGTCCGTCTGTCAACAATTGGCTATGGCTCGGGCTAGAGGTCGTATTTATGAACCGATCTTTACGAAACTTCTTGTGTACCTTTGTTATGACCCTGGGACGGGAACGAGTGTTTTTAGGTGTGGTCCAAAATTCAAGATGGCTGCCAGTGGCCATTTTGTACCGATGATGCAAAAATCAGTTTTTTGTACAGAACTTCTGTATGAAAGTTCTGATTTGAATAAAGTTTTGTATAAATGTTTAGTACCATGGGATACATCACATATAATACGGGTTTTTTTCTCGTGCGTAAATTATGCAAATTAGACTGACTTTGATTTATTTAGTGTTACTTTCAGAGCTGTAAGTGCCAAGCTGCTATGGCTCGGGCTAGAGGCCGTATTTATGAACCAATCTTTACGAAACTTCTTGGGTACCTTTGTTATGACCGTGGGATGAGAACGAGTGTTTTGGGGTGCAGTCCGAAATTCAAGATGGCTGCCAGCAGCCATTTTGTACCGACAATGCAGAAATTTTTTTTTTGTACAGAACTTCCATATGAAAGCTCTGATTTGAATAATTTTTCGTATGAATGTTTAGTACCATGAGATACATTACATATTATATGGGTTTTTTTCTCGTGCTTATATTATGCAAATTAGACTAACTTTGATTTATTTAGTGCTACTTATACTCTGTAAGTGCACATGTCAGTATGGTTCGGACTAGAGGCTGTATTTATCAACCGATCTTCACAAAACTTCTTGGGTACCTTTGTTATCACCTTGGGACGAGAACGAGTGTTTCTGAGTGCGGACCAAAATTCAAGATGGCTGTCAGTGGCCATTTTGTACTGAAATTAGGTCCAATCAGTTTTTTGTCACAACTTCTATACAGCTCGTATTTATGAACTGATCTTCACGAAACTTCTTGGGTACCTTTGTTTTCACCTTGGGGCAGGAAGGAGTGTGTTTTGGAGTGCCTTTGTTATCACTGTGCTATGAGAACAAATATTTTGGGGTTCAGTCAGACCCACTCTGGGACTCAAAGATATCTTTTCTAGTTTAGCATCTCACTGTCACCCACCTTTACAATACTTTACCTATACATTTGTTACAGGCTACGGTCAGTATTTATGTACAGACAGTTACAATACTTTATATGTACCTTTGTTATCAGGTCATTACCTAGATGTTTGTCATTGCTGTGTCACATACTATACATGTACATGTCTTGACAAGTTGAGCTACAGTGTCATTGACACTTTCATATTTTTATACTGTACCAATGACCCAGACATAGCTGGTGCTAACTCTTAAAATATAGGGCCAAACACAAATTTTGCCCCCCAATCCCCAAAATTTGCATCTAAAACTAAAGAAAACATGTCCTGAAAGGCCCTCCACACCTCGCCCCCACTGCGCATGCGCAGTGTCAAGGACGTTCCGAAATTGGCGCCATTTATCATTCTAAGTTTGGCCCTTCATCAGTTAACATCTGACTGATCTTTGTGCTTTTAAATCTCAGTTTAAATGATGCCAGACACATAAATATTAGTGAAATGGTGATTCTAAGGAGGATAGAAAAGGAGGAGAGGAAAAGAATGTGTGACAGAATATTATCAGGGCTGTAACTTAAAATTTTTTAATGAAATTATGTTAAGTTACCTATTTTCAAGGCAGCAGCCATTTTGTTGTCATTCTGATTATTTAGTTACACTGTTTTTTCAAGTGTTTTTCCTCTCTCCCTGTCCTTTAAGTTCCCCCTTGCTATTCTCCCATGCTTTTGGCATAATTTCTGTAATTATTATTACTAAAATTTCTTGGGAGTTTTAGCTGAATAACAGAATGAATTCTGTTCTTTCCCCATGTTTACGTCTTCACCTACGGGTGGTTAGGAGTTGTGTTCTGCATCTACCATCTGATGTTCTGCAGTTTCTTCCCTGGAAGTCTCTGTTTTGCATCAGATGGTGTATTTTTGGTAACTGATTTCGGGCCTGGGTGCCTGGAGTCTTATTTTAGTGTTTTTACACTCATTGTTTACATTTACAACAGCCCTCTGTGTGAGGGGGGGATTTCTAAATAATAATATCTTGATGTTATTTTAATCATAACTAGATACATTATTATTGTTCGTAAGTGTTGAATAAATTGTTTAAAATATTTTTAAAATTTTTGTCCACACTTAGGCTTGGGATCCATTGGGGCTCAACGTTACTTTTCAGAAACTTGGGCTGTTCTGAAAAAATATTTTTTCAAAATATTTTGATTTCAATTATTTTTTCTATATTAATGGATCATATTATTATTATGTATTTTGATTGCCAGGGGTTAGTGCGAGTACCAGGACTTGTTTTCTTTTCACATTGAAAGGATATTGATCAATTGTTTTAAGAGGAAGTCTTCCTCTGACCTTATTATCATTCTATATGTGGTCAGTGTACTCGCATTAACTCCTGTTCTGTATCGTATGATTTCGATGACAATATGGGAAGCGTATGTCACGGTATGTTGTTGGGGATTTGGACACTCCGGTCCTTTCCCCGCAGGGTCACTCTACTTTATCAATTTCTATTTCAGACGATCAAGATTAGGGTGATGTATCTGTGATGTCTTCCAACAGTGTGCCTCCGTCGTCACAATTAATGAAGGGCTAGCGGAAAAGTGCTCATGTAATACGCCAATTGCCTAAGAGGACCCTAGTAGGTTCGACGGCCTTTGACGTCCGCTAGCTCGCCCGGTGTAGCGTCCATTCACCGAATGGTTCGGCAACCGGGTTCGTCCGTTGCGGTCTAGAAGGAATTTTGGGGTGATGCGAGCACTATAAAATTAACTTAATGCACACCCAGTGACGGCGGATCGGAGGGAGAACGGAGGAAGCCTTTTAGTCCGGTTCATAGCTCGTTCCGGTCCATCCGGACGGCAAGCGAGAGAGGCCCCTCTCTCGTTCAACAACATCTGGCCCCAGATGTTGTGGTACAAATGTGTCGTTAGCGGAGCATACGTCCGTCGCTCGGGACGCTCCGTTGTATAGGCAGTCCGCTGTGACTGCTAAGGCTTCCTCTTCTCGTCAGCGCACACGACCGCACCTTGGCTGCGTGACCGCCGATATATTACCAGCTTCGCCGATCAAGGATTCTTCGGCGACCAGGTCACACCATCCGGCAGCCAGGGATTCGAGACCGATGGACTCCGGACGTTCGCATAGGAAAAGTATGCGGGAGCCATCTGATGCGGAGCTGCCCTCGGCGAAGCAGCGATAGACTGCGCCTCCGCAGGTCTCGACGCCGGACATTCTTGTGCACATAGCACAGCTTATCGCAGCATCCCAGCAGCCGACAGAAACGGTGTCGGATCGAGAATTATCCGACAGCGCTGGGTCGGTAGCCGGGGACTCGAGGCCTGCAGACTCCGGACGTTCGCATAGGAAGTGTGCGGGAGTCAACGTACACGGAGCTTCCAGCGGCAATGCATCGTAAGTCCGCTACTGCACAGGCCTCGGGAACGGACGTGCTTTCCTTAATAGCACAGTTTATCGCAGCATCCCAGCATCAACTGAATCTGTCGCATATATTTTATCCGACGATGCTGGGTCGGGACGCTCCGCGGAAGCGGGTACGGACGTCCGAAAGTTTCATCCGGTCCGACGGGATACCGAAAGGGATTCGGTGGATTTCAAGCTTTCCCTTTCGGAACAACATATGCTGCGATGCCGGATAAGAAACTGATAGCGTCGGTGGACTTAGAAATTTTTGGTTCGGTTCAGGGACATCGTCCCTCAGTTCCGACATAGTCCAATAATGTCACACAACTTTTGAATTATTGAACGACGCTATATATATTATTATTTTATGCTTGCTATCCAAGCATTTCTGGTTTCTTGTTCGAAGAGTTATGGAGATGTCTTTCAAAAGTGTGCCTCTGTCGTCATAGTTAATGAAGAGTTAGCGGCAATAAGTGCTCATGGAATATGTCTATCGCTTACGGAGTGACATTCGCTAGCTCACCCGGTGTAGCGTACATTCATCGAATGGTTCGGCTGCCGGGTTCGTCCGTTGCGGTCTAGGAAGGAGATTTGGGTGATGCGAGCACTTTAATTACTTTAGTACTCACCCAGTGACGGCAGATTGAGGACAGATCGGAGGAAGCCAACAACATAGGGGACCGCATGTTGTGGTTCAGATATTTTACATTCGGAGCATATGTCAGTTGCTCGGGACGCTCCGTTATATTGACAGTCCGAGAGACTGTCTTTAATGCTTCCTCATCCTCACAGCAGGGCACACGACCGCACATTGGCTACGTGACCTCGAGTATCCGATCAGTTTCGGCATTCAGTGATTCCACAGCGAATAGGTCGCGCCATCCGGTAGCCAAGGGACACGAGGCCTATACACTCCGTTCGCTCGCATATTGGAAGTATGCACGGGGTAACGATCTCGGAGCTTCCTGCGGCAATGCATCGTAAGACCGCTGCTCCTCAGGCCTCAGTGACGGACGTGCTATCCGAGTTAGCACAGTTGTTTCGCAGCATCCCAGCAATTGACGGTTTCTCGGTTGAATCAGGAATTATCCGACGGCGCTGGGTCGGTGCGGTCCGCGGTTGCATCAAGCTACGGACGACCGAACGCTTTATAGGGTCCGACAGGATGACGAAAGGGATTCGAAAGATTTCGAGTTTTCCCTTTAGTAGTATCGGAAGATGCCTTTCATATCTTCTGGCATTTCTTCCAGTGATTATTTTTCGGACTTCATTGCTGCGATCTTGGATAAGAGACTTATAGCGTCATTGGACTCGGAATTTTCGATCGGTACAGGGACTTTGTCCCTGACTTACCGACGCAGTCCAATATTGTCATTACAACATGTGTTTTAATTTTCGACGCTATATATTTATATATATACAAGCCTGCTACTAAGCATGATAGTTTAGTTTCTTGTCCGCGTGGCTCATTTCTGCCATTTTATCTTTTTTACATATAGTTTATTTTGGCAGAGCAGGGCATACCGAGAGTTCATATGCGTCTAGACGGTGTGATTAAAGACTGCATATATTCTTTTTCGCCGTTTATGTCTTTTCCAATTTCAATGTTGGGAACGACATTATGTATAGTAGACTTAACTTAGACGCTTTATTATACGTAATCCGCCTTACTGAGGCGTTATCATTACGTCTTCAAGAAAAGATTTACGGGATATTATTCTCAATGTAATTTCTTTTGAGGGCAGTAGTTTGTTCACGTATAACTCCGCCCTTCAGTGGCTGATTGGAGTTGGTTAGACGTGATGCAGCCCTAGCTACATCCACGCGTGGATAGTAGGTTAAGAACTCTCTCAGAGTCGCTTCGTTCTCGGAGGAGCTTCTCTTCGACCGCAACTTTCCGGCAATCCATGAATTGCTTGATTTATACATTCTCTTGTCTATCTAGTGTTACAAGAGATTCAGACTGGGGCAAACATTCGGTGGTTGACTCAGAGAGTGCCGCCGCAGTTGCCGGACCCGAGTGTGGCTGTTATGACGGTTGCCAGTCAAACAGATTGGGATATATACTGATCCCTACGGATTCGAAGTGCCAGGGTCTTTGGATTCCGCAGTCTTTTAGCTATCAGTTTAACTTCCGCGGAATAATGTTTTTTAGGCTTGCTTTATGTCATTGCATGAACATTATTCAGAAACGCATGCCCAAATTCCTGTCCTTTAATTCGACAGTAGTGGCGTATCTCCGGAACCAGGGAGGCACTCTTTCGTTTCCGTTATTCAATTTAATGGAAAGAATCCGTCTGTTGGTTATAGTACACCAAGTTCAGTTTTGGTCCGTCATATTCTGGGTCGTCTGATTGTTTTATCGCACTCCCGTTCTCTTACGGGTCGCTTGTTGCTGTCAGAATGGACTCTCAACAAACAAGTATTCAATCAGATTTGCTATCTATGGGAGCGCCCAATGATGTTTTATTTATGACACAGCTTGCTAATCAATTGCAGACGTATGTGTTGGCTTGTCCAGATCTCTGAGCTAATACTGTTAACGCTCTATTGATCTATAGGACGGAATGATAGGATACGCGTATCCTCCGGCGCTGTTGTTTTAGCAGGTATTGCTAAGATAAACAACCACAATACATTTCTGTTGATAGCATCTCTATCTTCACAGAGATCATGAGTAATTTACTCTCTTGTCTACTGTGGATCTTAACGTGAAATCTTCCTCTATGTGAGGATCTTTTTTCACTGGGTAAATCGTGTCATCTTTATCACAACCAGCAAGGTCGCAACCTTCATGTATTCCGTTGTGTGGTCCGTATTGCATTGTAAGCACTGTACTGGACGAGCTTTGGACGCGATTTCTTACTATAGGAGATCCTCTTCTTCGCTATTCTATGCGACTAAAGTGGAGGCTCTTCCGTCGTGGTGTAGGGATCATTATGTTCATATGGTTGATCCCTCCATACTACTCATTGCTATTTTTTAGTATACTTGTTTCACAAGATCTACTGCAGCCTGTTGTTATTTAGGTTATAGGTTTATGTTACCTCATACCTATGCACTCTACGATAGTTTACAATTGAGTCTTTTGTCTCTTTATCTAAGTCAGTTAGTAACTTTTTGATAAATAGACTTAGAATCTTTAGATTAAATTCCTATACGGATTTTAACTTCGGTTCTTATTTAGCTAAGTAATCATTTGAATCTCTGGGAACAGTAGTTTTCAAATTCTGACCTTTTAGACAGTAATTCTGTTGGTTCTCTTTTACTGTAGAGTCAGTGAGTTTCATGCACTATCAATGGATGATTTTCACTTTCATAGTTTCGGAATCAATACTTCCGTTACTATTTAGGTTGGATTGTTGCATAAGAGTTAGGCTCCTATTATCCGGAACCTATTATTTTAAGGTCCTTCCGTCTTCGTATGGGCATAGGCCTTTACTCTTTCCGGGTACAGTTTATAAACAGATATCTGTTTATTACAAGGGCGTAAGCTTCTTCTGTCTTTGATGTCTAGTAGAAGGACGTTACGCTCCATTTTATTGTTAATGGATTCTATTAACTAGCGTACTGCTTATGGTATATCATTGGCTTAGCAGTTGTGCTTAAGATTTCGGCTCATGAAGTAAGAGTTCTTCTACTTCTTGGGCTTACATTAATAGTGTTGCTATTATAGATTTTTGAAGGCTGCTCATTGCGCTCAGCCATCCACATTCATGAATTTTATCTCAGAAATATCGAGTCCATTTCTGGAGGCCTCTATTGTTAGGTCTATTATCTACTGCTCAGAATGTCATTCACTTAACAGTTGCTACTATAGCTAGGTAGGCTGTCTGTTTCGGCAGTGTCTCCGTTCGGCTGCCCTCTTCGCTCTGGGCTATTTGACCCAGGGCAAGAAAAAGGGGGGGGGGGGGGGAGGGTGTTCCCTTGGGTCACCTGTTTTTACTATGAAAACAAGGGGATACCTCCTCCGGAGTTAGTATTCTGAGCTGTTATTGGGATGGTTGTTTAGTGAGAAGTTTAAGTTTATAAAATTCATTCAAGTCTTAGTTTTTAAAGTATAGCTTTTGAATATTGCATATGTCAACGGACATGATTATGCAATTCTCACACACTTTTAGGAGTATAAGAGTCTCTATTCTCTAGACTTACTTTATTATTGGCTTACTTTAAAAATTATTAGTATAAGGATTATTGGATATTAATAGAGTACATGGATGTATGAAGCTCAATTTTTGGAAGGTGTTGTATCTTTCTAATTTATCATAAATAAGAAAGATACATGTAAGGCCTATTACTTCTTTTCCCTACAGGAGATGACTCTATTTTATTTTATTGAGCGTATTCCATTTTGCTCTATGTCCTTGACCCTCCAGCCTTTTTACTATTCAGCTATGTCTGGGTCATTGGTACAGTATAAAAATGTTAAAAAATTTATAGTAATTTATATATTTTTTATACTTACCAATGACCCAGACGGGGATGGCCCTCCCAGGAGTTGGGAACTCTTGCCTCCCCGCTGAGTACATAGCGCTTACCAGGCACTGGTTATTAGAATGATAAATGGCGCCAATTTCGGAACGTCCTTGACACTGCGCATGCGCAGTGGGGGCGAAGTGTGGAGGGCCTCTCAGGACATGTTTTCTTTAGTTTTAGATGCAAATTTTGGGGATTGGGGGGCAAAATTTGTGTTTGGCCCTATATTTTAAGAGTTAGCACCAGCTATGTCTGGGTCATTGGTAAGTATAAAAAATATATAAATTACTATAAATTTTTTAACTTTTCAAGAATTTCCATATTTCATTAACTTGTATTCGGGTTGAAAGATTTTAATTACATTTGAGTTTCGGAAGGACGACGACAGGTGGAAAGGTTCAATCCTCCTAAACACCACAACCGACCACAACCCACTTGTTTTAACTATGTTTAACATTCGTTATAGTGTTTTTATTGCACAAATGTTACATTAAAGTTGTTTTGTTTAGCCCCAGAATGCTGGAAATTCAATCTCAGAGCTTCTCAGTTTGAAAATTTTTCGGGGCTTAGGCAGCTTCAAACCCAGGTCTAATTTTCTTGATTTTTTGCAAACTCCCACTTTAATCTATGAATTTTGTTCTGAAGATCTATCTTTTAGGGATATTATTTTCGAGGTTTTCTATCGCTATGTATCGAGGAAGTTGTCCCGGGAAAGTTTCCTTGTTACCAAACAAACACAGTCTTTCAAAACAAGTGGTCTCTCTTAGTCGCTTTGTCACATTTGGGTGTTATCACATAACAAAATGGTTTATTGTTTATATATTTCTATGTTCACACATTTAGATATACTAATTATACTTATTTTAAACCCGGAGGTCCATTGGCTGAAATAATTCTTGTGTTTTTTGTCGATATCTACAGAATTTGAAAGTGATACTTGGGTGATAACTCCACTCCATGGGTGATTTTGTAACAATCCACACTCTGTGTACTGTTTTTGTTGATGGATATCTTCTTACTCAAGTGGGCTTCTCAGGATCTTGTATTTCCAATTTAATTGACATGCGGACTAGAGAAGTTGTTTTTTTCATGTTCTACAGGTTACCTTAACCCTTTACCCAATGCAGACAATATCAAAATTTATTATTTTAAATATCATTTTCTTTAATTTTTCAAAAAATTTCAACAAAACCATATGTGACCCCTCGTTGGAACGAGCTCGACAAGCTCGTTCCAACGAGGGGTCACATGATATGGTTTTGTTGAAATTTTTTGAAAAAATAATATTTTTTGAACTGCTGAATTTGCATATTACGTGGGCGGACGCGGGCGATTTGTTAGGTAAAGGGTTAAATGTTTTTTGGGGCTAAGGCACCTTGAGAGATGTTAGAGTCATGTATTTTGTTGTTAAAATCCTGGTGAATATTGTGTTTTTTGAGGACAGTTTCTTGTTTTTAACCCTGAACCCTGATGGTATCTTCCATGTTGGTTCCCTGGCACCAGTTGGAAGAGTCTATATTTATTATTTGGGGGTAGACCAATTGGTATTTTCAACATGCAGCTGTGGGGCTGCACATTGAAAATATTTATTGGTGTACCCCACACATTCACTTACCATCCATTCTTTTTAACCCTTTACCTAACGTAACGGCCAAAACCGGCCAGTGCTATTCTCACAAATCGCCAATTAATTTTCATTATTTTTTTCATTTTTGTCTCAAAAACATAGGTTATGACCCCTCGTTGGAACGAGCTCAAGAATTATTTTTGCAAGTGTCATCTGCTTTTCAGGTTAGGTAAAGGGTTAACAAAATTATGACGTATCATGTCCCTGGCTTGGAAAAAGGCCTCTCTGATTCAAAGGGTTAATACATTTAATACATTTTATCTTTTTGTAGTATGCTACAGCTAAAGATGGGAGTACTGTTGGTGTGACAGTGACAAGAAGTAATATGTTGAACCACTGTCGAACGTTAACTGTAGCTTGTAATTATACAGAAGGTAAGTCCTAAAAAGTGTACACCACTCCATTCATATATTTTTTCTCAGTGAGACCATAAAAATCGATTCTCTATGACAAACCTGGTTATTGGACAAATATTCTTTCTGTAGTGTACAGATAGGGGATGTCTGGAGCACTTGTCTATGAAAAAGGGTTGCATAAAATGTTAACAATTACAAAGAAGGTACTTACTTGAAATTAAGATAGGTGTTCCAGAAATCCCTGTTAGATGAATGTACAAAAAGCGTTCTTGGATAATTTTGTTTGCAAAACAAATATGCCTATAAATTTAAATTCAAGTTTTTAGTTTTTGTACCCCCACCCCCAGCGGGAGTGAATAGGATTCACCTTGTCCGTTCATCCATCTGTCCATCTGTCTGTCCATCCATTCTCACGAGAGATGCATTGTGTGGCTGGCGATCCACCCAAAGGTACACTGTGTGTCTAATTTGCTTGTGTGGCTAAACACACAATCAAACATGTTTAAAAAGACTCTATGTGGCTAAATATGTGCTCTCAGTGCATGTTCTGAAATTAGACACACAAATTATGGATTGTATTGGATACCATATTCTCACAAGAGGTACTTTATGTGGCTATCTGTTAACATATAGGTACATTGTGTGGCTATGTATGGTAGCCACAGAGTGTTATTGACTTGGTTAGCCACACAATGTATCATTCGTTGGCCCGTCTGTCCCAAAATTCAATCATGAAAAACTTGTAAAGTACTTGGTTTAGTGACTTGATATTGGGTATGCAAGTGTATCTTATTGCTGTATACCCATAGTGAAATGCAGGTGTTGTGTGTATAGTACTCAGTGGAATGACTTCATATTTGGTGTGTAAGTCTATCCTGTTGATGTCTACCCACAGTACAAGGCAGATGTTATGCTGTGCATTATTATTAGTTATTGCATTTTATGGACATTGATTTTGTCTGTCCCAAAATTAAATCATGAGTAACTTCTTTAGTTAAGGGTACCTTCATGGAGTAATCAACTCCTCCCACAATTTCTAATGTAGAGATATTTTTTTCACTGAATTATCTAAGCAAGTCACTCTCACATTTGGTAAAGAGGCGGGGGTAGCTTTTTGTGTCAATTTGTAGTTCTTATGATAATGCCCCAATGGTCTGTAATCTGTCACAGGTCTGTAATCTGTCACAGGTATGTGTTCTGTCATCCTTCAGCGTCGCCCAGTAATAATTGTTTCATTTCTATAATGATATCCATGGTATTGCAGGTGGGAGTATATGCCACCCTCGACATTGCTCTAGTTATGTCTTGTTTGACAGAGTAAAACAAGATCTAAAAGATTCATTTCCTTCAAAATCAAGACAGAAGCAAGGGAAATAAATGAAAGTAGCACCTGAGAAGCAATGTTCTTGTATATCAGTTTTGACATATCAGATTCTACAGTGTAGGGCTGCAACAATATGCTTCCCTAATGATATGATATATAGAGGGTATCTAGTGTTTTTGAGTGGATACCGAAAATTATTTGATGAGTAACCGAGATAAATGTTTATATTTTTATACCACAACCAATGGCCCAGACTTAGCTGGTGCAAACTCGAAAAAATCGAACTAGGAAAGTACCGGAATTGGCGCCAAGCCTCATTCTTTGTTTCATCCTAAGTCAGTAAACAATGAGCTGACATCTGTGCTTTAAATGTCCTTTTTTGAGGATGCCAGACACAAATCAATGAAGGAATTGGTGGATTCAAAGCTATAAATGGATGATGGAAGTGAACAACGGTGGTTTGAGACGTTTAGGGCTGTAACTTTACAATAATTAAAAAAATTATTTCATGTTTCCCATTTTCCGAATGTGCCTGACGTCATCATTCTTGCTAATAATTTACCTACTGTTTGTTAAGTGTTCCTTCCCTATCCTTCCATGAACCCTCTTGTTAAACTCCTAAATTTGTTGGCTGTTTTTATTGAAATTTTTTATTAAATTTCTTTGGAGTTTAACGTGTGTTACAAAATGTTTATTCTGTTTATCCCCATGGCTACATCCTCACCCTATAGCTAGGGGTGTTGTGTCGTTTTGGTTTTGCATCTTCTATCTGATGTATCGTTTTCTCTTCGTATGAAGACCTAGCTTTGCATCTGGTAGCATTTAAATCACTTACTGACTTTGGGCCTTTTTGTGTGCCTGTTGTCCTGTTTCCATTTTTTACCTGCGTCGCCAGCGGCAGAGCAGGTCTAGTAACTGCTTGACTCCATCCGTCAGTCTGTCATTCCGTCAGTCCATCTGAAACACTTTTTCCGTCAAAGTTTTCATGGCTTCTATGAAAGGGAATGATTTTATATTTGGTCTGCTGCTTCATAATGATGAGTTGTATCGTGTAAGCAATTTTCAGATCTGCCGTGCAGCCACTTCCTGTTTGCCGATACTTTGAAATTTTACTGTACCCACTGAACATTGAAATTTTTCGTCAAGGTTTTCTTGACTTCTATGCAAGGGATTGATTTTATATTTGGTCTGCTGCTTCATAATGATGAGTTGTATCGTGTAAGCAATTTTCAGATCTGCCGTGCAGCCATTTCCTGTTTGCTGATACTTTGCAATTTTACTGTACCCACTGAACATTGAAATTTTTCGTCAAACTTTTCTCGGCTTCTATGAAAGGGATTGATTTTATATTTCATCTGGAGCCTGATAATGATCAGTTGTATTGTGTATGCAATTTTCAGATCTGCCGTGCAGCCACTTCCTGTTTGCCGATTCAATTACATGCAGCGACGCAGGTCCAGACCCGGTATTGGTCTTGGCTTGTTTCTGTTGATGTTGTTTACATGTAGTATTTAGTATTATAATACTTTAGAATTACTGTAGCATACATTGATTATGATTCTGGTAGTGTAGCTAAAAAAATTTGGATTTTGCCCACACTTTGGCTCTATTGGAATTAAAAATTTCGAACATTTTTGTTATAATTGTTTCGAAATTAATTTGATTGCTATTATTCATGTATCCTTATGTATTTTTGTTGTGGAATTTGCAGGAGTGCTATCGACTCTGTCTTTCAATTGTAATTATGCTCAAAATGCAAGACGAGGAAATCTTCCTCGGATTTACATGCTTGTTGCCTTGCCTGTAGTCGATGCACTCCTACAGATACTTGTCCTACTTGTGTACATTGGGATGACAGACGTTGGAGACGGGTGTCGCAGTACATTTTTGGCGGTGAGGTTCCTATGACGAAGCTGTCACCACAGGATAATTCAAGTTTTTCAGTTTCTTTTTCAGAGGAACAAGAACATGGTGATAGTATTGCGACACCCATCCAAAGTGTGCTGCTGTCGTGGCGCTCTGATCAGCAAACAGAACTGGCTGCTAAGGTGCTCCTTAACATTAAACAGGGAGATAAGACCTCTTATTCCAGCACCCAGTTCGACTGGTGAAGTGGCCAACCCGTTAGTGGGAGCCGTAACAATGGGTAAGTCTGTTGCGGTCGAAGGAAGTGAACAATTGTGTAGAATGAGCACCTCAAAAACTAAAGCTCACCCAGCGAGGATGGCAAAAGGGAGGAACTCTGCAAGTTTCTCTTCGGGAAGCTCGGCGAGGTCTGATAGACCGCGAGTGGGAGAGCCTTCTCTAACCCAGCAACATTTGGGGCCAAATGTTGTTTTGAGAAACTTGCCTGAGCCAGAGCTAACGTCCACACCTGCCACTCAGGACGCTCCGTCAAGACTGCATCCGGGGGTCGGCTACAGTCACAGCTTCTTCCTCAACTTCAGAAAGGCACACACGACTACACGCCAGCTACCTGACTTCGGATATCCAGATAGCTGCGCGAAGCTGCGCGAAGCTGCGCCCAGTCTTTGCCTGTGAAGTTGGGCCATCCGGTAGTTAGCGATCCGAGGCTTCATTCATTGGAACATGCGGAAAAGAGATCTACGTCGGGATCTCCGTCCCAGGAGCAGTAAGCGGCGAAAAAACATAAGACCGCTGCTCCTCAAGTCTCAGTTACAGACTTGCTGTCGCAGATTGCGTATGCAGCTTATTCAAGTCAAGTCCCTGGTTTGATATTTTGACTACCATGTCAGGTGAGTGCCCTCATGCTCCCAGGGGCCTCTTGTTCTGTTTATCCCCATGGCTACATCCTCATCCTATGGGCATTGGGTCGTTTTGGTTTTGCATCTTCTATCCAATGTATCGATTTTTCTTCGTATGAAAATTTAGCTTTGCATCTGGTAGCATTTAAATCACTTACAGACTTTGGGCCTTTTTGTGTGCCTGTTGTCTTGTTTCCTTTTTTTTCTGTTGATGTTGTTTACATTTGGCAACTCCCTTAACATGTAGTATTTAGTATTATAATACTTTAGAATTACTGTAGGCTACATTGATTACGATTCTGGTAATGTAGCTAAAAAAAATCACGTTTGTCCACACCTGGGCTCTATCGGGATGCCCTTGGGCTCATGATGTTCCCTTTGGGAACTTCAGCATTTTCCCCCCAAAAAAATTTTTGAAATTTTTTTTTTAATTGTTTAGAAATTAATTTGCTCTTATCATGTATCCTTATCATGTATTTTTGTTGTCGACTCAGTTTTTTTTATTGTAATTAATTATGAAAGCTTACAGCTCTAAATGCAAGACTAGGAAGTCTACCTAGGATTTACATGTTTGTTGTCTTACTTGTAGTCGATGCACTCCTACAGATTCTTATCCTACTTGTGTACATTGGGATGCCAGATGTTGTAGACGGGTGTCGAGGTACGTCGTCGGCAGTGAAGTTCCGATGCCAGAGCTGTCGCCGCAGGATAATTCGAGTTTTTCAGTTTTCATGGTGATGGTATTGCGACACTCATCCAAAGTGTATTGCCATCATCGCACTCTGATGAGCAAACAGAACTGGCTGCTAAGGTGCTCCTGAATATTAAACAAGGAATGAGGCCTCTTATTCCAACAGCCAGTTCGACCGGTGAAGCGGCCAACCCGACAGTAGGAGCCGTAACACCGGGTAAGTCCATTGCAGTCCAGGGAAGTGTAGAATCGGGTAGAGCAAGCACCTCAAAAACTAAAGCTCACCATCGTTGACATTCGTGTCACCATGCCCAGATCGAGCGTATGCAGTAGATGCTCTATCGATCTCATGGGACGGAATGATTGGATATGCATATCCTCCTGCTCTGTTAATTCAGCAGATTCTGTTAAAAATCAAACAGTCTCACTGCAAAATTGTGCTAGTAGCACCTCTGTCATCACAGAAACCCTGGATCAATCTTCTCAGGTATCTGTTATGGGACATTCCCTGGAAGCTTCCTCCTCGAAGGGACCTTCTATATCAGGGGAAGTCCCGCGAACTGCATCACAACCCGGAAGGTCTCAACCTTCACGTATTTCCATTGTGCGGTCCTTCTTTTTACAGGACAAGCAGTGGACGCAATTTCTAACTGTAGGAGGACGTCCTCTTCATTGAATTAAGCAACGAGGTGGAGGGTTTTCTTCCGTTGGTTTCAGACCAGTCTGTAGACATTTACGATCCATCCATTCCTCAGATTGCCAATTTCCTGGTCTACTTGTTTGACATATTAAACTTCCAGCCCGTCACAATTAAGGGCTATAGGTCTATGTTATCAGACACTTATGCTCATCATGATAACTTGGCTATTGGATCAGATTCTTCTTTATCCAAGCTAGTTATAATTTTCTCTATTAATAGATCTTGAACCCTCAGATTAATTCCTAAATGGAATTTGGCTTGGGTTCTATTGAACCTTCCAGAAGCTCCGTTTGAGCTGTTAGATGATGTAGAGTTCAAATTCTTGACCTATAAGACGGCCTTTCTCTTAGTCTTTGCGTCTGCCAGAAGAGTGAGTGAACTTCGTGCATTATTTGTTGATGATTCCCATTACCATCGTGTGGGTAATACTGTTACCCTCACTACCGAAGTGGGATTCTTGGCTAAGAATCAGATTCCGGATAAGCGACCGGAGCCTATTATCATTAAGGCTTTACCATCCTTGGACAACCGCTGTGTTCAGTTAGAGCAATGTGCATTTATAAACGTCAATCGAGTTTTATTGGAAAGGGAAGAAAAAGATTCTTTCCCTGATTCCTAACAGAAAGGATATATCTGTTCATTCTATTGCTAGATGGATTCAGCTGGCAATATGTATTGCCTATGAAAGTCTATCTTTGTAGGAGCTATTCTTTAGCGAAGTAATTGAGAGATTGGATGTTCCTCCAAGTCCTAGGCCTTTCAGCCTTTTTACTATTCAGCTAAGTCTGGGCCATTGGTTGTAGTATAAAAATATTATAAATTTAAAGTAATTTGTATATTTTTTATACTTACCAGTGGCCCAGACGGGGATGGCCCTCATACCTCCCCACTGATTATAACATTTAGCAGGCACTATAGAAAGAATGATGCTTGGTGCCAATTCCGGTACCTTCCTGGTTACCGTGCATGTGCAGTAAACAAAA
The DNA here is from genome assembly GCA_031216915.1 of Pictodentalium vernedei. Taxonomy (NCBI): domain Eukaryota; kingdom Metazoa; phylum Mollusca; class Scaphopoda; order Dentaliida; family Dentaliidae; genus Pictodentalium; species Pictodentalium vernedei. The sequence goes on along the minus strand of CM062294.1, from coordinate 479,031,523 downwards.
GTGTGGAGGACCAGATAGGACTTTAATTATTCTGTTTTGTATGCAAATTTTGGGTGTTCAAAATTTGTGTTTGGCCCTGAATTTTATTGAGTTTGCACCAGCCAAGTCTGGGCCATTGTGATAAGTATAAAAAATATACAAATTACTTTAAATTTATAATTTTTCGCGAGCGCTTGCACAAGCGAAAATTACCTTTTGTCTCGGTCGCAAGTGAGATAATTTTCGTTATCCACTCAAAACACTAGATTTTCTTTTTATTTTCTGCTTTTTTATAAGAATCTGATAATTCCACTCGTTTCAACCTTGAGTTGATGCATGAAAGTAAACAGCTCATTGAATCATTGAAACGCGGAAGTGATTTTATTGATACTCAGAACAGATAGTGTCTTGCAATCTGATTCAGTTAGCGGGTTTCTAGTCCAAACATGGCCTGAAAGTTTGTAATATAAGTTTTTGGTTTGGTACGTCCTTTGAAAGAACGTACCAAACCCAAAACTTATATTACAGACTTTCAGGTTATGTTTGGACTAGCGGGTTTCATACATCTATTCAAGATAAGTACGTGTTGAATTATTATTGAAGTATCCGCTCAAAAACACTAGATTTTCTTTTCATTGTACGTTTCTAGAACAAATTGATCATTTCCAGTGATAATTTGGCTCGTATTCACCTTGAAGTGATGCTATGAAAGCTGCCATTTTTATTGATACTTTGAAAGTGAAAAATTTTATATCTTCACAATGGGGGTAACAATTTCTATCTTTCCACAATTTCTTTGATAATCTATTAGCGTATAATAAATATCACAATTCAATCTGCACGATACAATATGTATCATGATACACATGATTACTCATGGCATGAAACTACAACTATCAAATACTTTTAACTACATGTATTCAAGTGCTCAAACGACTAGTGAATTCCAAAGTCGACTAGTCAATACCCAAAAGTCAAGTCGACTTCGACTAGTCATTGGTGATAACTTGTCTCCTTATAACAGTGTTGGTGTTCCGGTAGAGTGCTGAAGGTCCAAATTTGGCTTCACTTGGGCATTCATATACAGCAACTTACTGGAACATTATTCTGTTAATGTGCTTCTAATTATGCTAAGAGTGAAATTATATAGTCTTACTTAATTTGCCTTGTTGCGATTTATGGGAGAGTGCCTATAGGCACTCTCCCACAAATTGCAACAAGGCAAATTAATAACATATCCTGATAGCCCAAAATAATTCAGGACTCTACTAGTACCAGTTAAAACAAACTACTGTCACTACTATTAGATGGCAATAGATGTATACATTGATTGCCCAATATTGCTGTTCAAACTGTCTGACAGTGGCACAGAAGGGCTACTATTTACCTAAAAGCTTGAACTCCTCTACTAGTCGACTGCACAATTGAGAGTCGACTACTGGTTTGCCCAGAGTCGACATCAACTAGTCGACTAATCGTTTGAGTACTAATGTATTCAAATTCCAGTACCTTCCTTTTATTACAAATTTTTTAATGCACTCTTTAAACAATATGTAACTTCTCAAAGTGATAACCATTGGCATTCATCAATTTCAGGTTTTGATTTGATGACCCATTTCTGGTGTTTTTTCCTATCAAAAAATATGTTCAAACAATTTAATCCCTTATATCTTGTTTGACAGAGCTCAGTGAGCTCTGTCAAACAAGATATAATGTATAATTCAAATAAATATTTAGCAAATTGGAGGGAATTCAGTAACTTTTGTTTAACTGAATAATCCTGTGTTGATGGCACATTTATCACTGTCATATTTATTATTTATTATGCCCCCGTTCTCCGAAGGAGGATTCGTGGGTATCTAGTGAAGCCCTCCATCCATCCATCTGTCTGTCCGTTCATCCGTCTGTCAGTCGGTCTGTCCATACAAACATTTTGCATTGTAATTTAAAAACCATCTTTCAGATTTGGATCTCCTGTTTTATGCTGATAGACCTGTATGGGGGAATAGATATGCACAAGGAATGGGTTCCATCCAATAATTTTTCCCAGAGTTATGCCCCTTTTTCGACTTAGAAATTTTGTTTCTCCTTTCACTCTTTCCACTTAGAAAAGAAAATTTTTCTGTCCCGCAGTACCTTCAAGGCTACTTCGAACATGTATATGGGTCGTGGCATTGGCCCATGCTTTGCGTTGCCCTTGTTTATTGATGTTTAAGGTCACATATTTCTGCACAATGGCTAATCATGACCACAACATGGAGATAAAGCCATTTATCACTGTCAAAGCTGGTATGCAAAAAACAGGGTTTCACTGCACCAGCTTTCAAAATCTAAGAAATTGTTTTGCCCAATATTATTTATATTTATTGTATCGCGATAGTCACTGATACATGGTGAACAGCCCAGTGCTTCATTGATTAAAATTTTTATTTATTTATTTTTTTTGCTGATGATTTGTATTACCTAGTAAACGTATGTGTGGACAGCACTGCCCACACATGGATTACGACCAGTCCATGGCAACTGTACTGTAGCCTAATAGAAGAAACTCCACAAATGGCCTGGAAAATTCTGGATTGATAATTTTCATATATTTATATACCAATCAGATGAGACGCTGTGTTACATCCAAGACTATTTACCAGAAACATGTACAGCGATGTGCTGGCTGAAAACTTCTTTTAATTTGTCAACTTTTGCTGGAATTTGTTCCACATAGTCACCCCGAGAATGAAACAGTCATTCTCTTGAAATTTACAGCCTGGAATGGAGAATTTGTAAAACTTATAATGAGGAAATTGAATAATATCGTCAGTAATTGAAATTCTTTCTGTTTCTTTTCTCTGTATGCAAAAATAACAACTTGGAATATTTTTTTGGTCAATAGGTGAAGTGATGGTCTGTGTGTTAGATTATAAACGAGAAGTTGGTCTGTGGCACGGAATACTTTGTGTAAGTGTTATATTTTTTTTTTTTATTTAAGCAGACCATTTTGTTGTTTGCTTTGCAGCCAATAAATGTACTGGTTCTTATAGCAAATTGAAATTCTTGTGAGTTAGTTTTACATCACTTCTTTAGCTATGTTCAAGATGAATTATTCATGCATGAGTTTCTGAATAATTATTTTTTATTTCTACAAGCTAGGAACTTACTCCAGCATGAAAATACATTAATACTTAACTGGTAGAGTGCTGGAAGCCCATATTTGGGCTTTATTCTGAAGTGCAGATGCCGCAACTTAATGGCTTCATATTTTGTGGAGGTGCTTCATATTATTTTTGAATTAAAATAATTTAATCTGAGAGGATTTGCCTTGTTACAATTTATGGGAGAGTGCCAAGTGGCACTCTCCCATAAATTGTAACAAGGCAAAGAGACGTGGACTAATGTGGATGGCCAAAAATAATTTAGCACTCTACCAGTTAAGGGCCTGGACAGTTGTTCTGAATTCACACCTGACCGCAGCCTGTACATGTCCAATGGCATAACAGTGATTTCTAGTGAAGTCTTGGCTGCCTTAACCCTTTACCCAACGAATCGCTCGCATCCGCCCGCGTAATATGCAAATTCAGCAGCTGAAAAAATATTATTTTTCGATAAGATTTCAACAAAACCATATCATGTGACCCCTCTTTGGAACGAGCTCGTTCCAAAGAGGGGTCACATGATAAGGTTTCGTTGAAATTTTTTCGAAAAAATTTTAAAAATTATATTTAAAATAATAAATTTTGAAATCGTCTGCGTTGGGTAAAGGGTTAACAGGCAGCCAAGACATGACAAAAAATCACTGCCAGTGTAATTTGTTTATTGTCAGCACAATCTACTCACGATGGCATGTTAAGGGCACCTGTTCTGAGGTCGTAAAAGTTGGAAATCGGGCTTTAATTGTTAAAGGGATGGAGATTTTCATAATTATTATACCCCCCGCAAACAAAGTTTGGGGGGGTATATAGGAATCACCCTGGCCATCTGTCCGTCTGTCCATCCTTAGAAGCACAACTCCTCCTAAACTGTTTGAAGAATTTTCATGAAACTTTACACAATGGAAGAACTCTATATGAAGATGTGCATGAAGCAATATAATTCCGTTCTGACAGGCACGGGGGGTATCACTTTGTGAGCTTGCTCACAGTACCTCTAGTTGCTACACCCTGAGATTCTAGATTTTGTGGCTTTGCAATCGTTAAAAGGCAAGTTTTTGTTGCCTTTATAGACAGCCAAGACTTGCCTTGAAGCCAGTGCTACAGTACTTAGAATGAAAATTGTAAGTTAACGGAACAACTGCTTGTTGAATCACCGGTTTTGTTGCAGGAAAATACGATCAGAAGTCATAAATTGACCTTTAATGTCTGATACATTCAGGACTAATTTTATCTCCAGTGCAGTGACTCCCTCTTAACTGGATATAGCTAAATACAATATCCTTGTTTACTATGTCCAACTTGACACATTTTCTGTGTCTGTGCTGCTACTGCCTCGAGATTTGCCGTGATCATTGCACGGTTAACAGAGTTCACAATCTAGCTTCTTATTTGTAACTGCATATAATTTTGGAACGGTAAGCCCTGTTAACTGGTAGAGTGCTGGAAGCCCATATTTGGGCTTGACTCTGAGGTAAAGGTACTGCAACTTGAAGGCTTCATACTCAATGGATGTGCTTCCTCTTATCTTTGAAGTAATATTATTTAGTTTGTATGGACTTGTCTTGTTACAATTTATGGGAGAGTGCCTGTAGGTTCTCTCCCATAAATTGTAACAAGGCAAAGACATGTGAACAAATTTTGATGGCCAAAAATAATTCAGCACTCTACCAGTTAATTACATAAAGTTGAAAGTTTATATTCCTCTGAATTGAATTAAAAATATTTTGTTTAGTCTATAAATGATATGGACACCTCAAAATTATCTAGCTTTGGTGGTCTTATTGGTGTCTGTACTTCCAACAAAAGCCATTCACCCTCTGCTCACTGATGTCAAATGCCAAATTTCAAGCAAATTTTTGGTATTATGCAACTAGGAATTTAACCCTTTACCTAACACAAAAAGACACGACACTTGTAAATAAAATTCTTGAATAGGCCACACAAAGTAGATCTTCTGTTTCTCAATCCATTATTTGTAAAATTGCATGCGGGCGAGCGTTTTTTTATTTTATTTTTTATTTCTTTGCCATCAAAAGTTCATGTTCTTGGTTCAAGTTTTAGGCCTCATAATCTATGGAATAGCATGGGTGGTGGTGTATTTCATCCCTTGAGTGCAAGAAGGCTTTGCAATGGTAAAGCATTGCAAAGCCTTCTTGCACTCAAGGGACAAATTCATCAAATTTTTAGCTCACCTGAGCGAAGCTCAAGGGGAGCTTTACTAATCACTTTCTGTCCGGCGTCCGTCGTCCGGCGTCCGTCGTCCGTCGCCGTCCGTCCGGCGTTAACTTTACATTATCGACTTCTCCTCCTAAACCACTAGCCCAATTTTATTCAAATGTTGGCTAAATGTTTATTACCTAATGCCAATTCAGATTTGTTCAAATGAAGTTGCTCCTCCTCCTGGGTGGTGCCACGCCCCCAAAGGGCACCAAAATCTTTGTAAATCTTCTTCTCATGAACCAGCAGTAGCAGAGACTTGATATTTGGTGTGCAGCTTCCTTTTGAGGTGTAGACTCAGATTTGTTCAAGAGAAGTTTGTGGGGCTATACTTGGCGTTGTTATGAGAGGGGCAAAATTTTTTGCCCCGCCCAAAATTTCTATTTTCCAAACCGAGAGGCTGATTTGAACCAAATTTTATGTGAGGGCTTATTGGGTCATGAGTACTTGATTTATGCAAAAAATAATTTTCCCGCAGCCCCGTGGGAACCGCAGGAGCTAAAAATAGAAAAAATTTAAAACGCCCATATCTCCAAAACTGCACAGCACTGAGAATTTTTATTTGGTGTGCAGCTTCCTTAGGACCAACAGAAAGGATTGGTAAAAAAAAAATTGCCATCGGTTTTATCATAGGGTACAGTTTCGGGACTTTGAAAAAGTGCTGAGTCAGCACTTTTTAACACTGTAGGCAATGGGAAAAACATTAAAAAATCTTCTTCTCCAGATCCAGCAGGCAGAATCTTTTGATATTTGGTATGCAACATTGTAGGGTGGATCTGATTCAAGTTTGTTCAAATCGGCCCCCTGGGTTCATATTTGGGCTCAGTATAGGAGCCCGATTTCGAACTTAGTGCATTTCAGGCAAATTTCTTAAAAAATCTTCTTCTCCAGATCCAGCAGGCAGAATCTTTTGATATTTGGTACGCAACATTGTGGGGTGGATCTGATTCAAGTTTGTTCAAATCGGCCCCCTGGGTGTATATTTGGGCTCAGTATAGGAGCCCAAATTTGAACTTACTGCATTTCAGGCAAATTTCTTTGAAAATCTTCTTCTCCAGATCCAGCAGGCAGAATCTTTTGATATTTGGTATGCAACATTGTGGGGTGGATCTGATTCAAGTTTGTTCAAATCGGTTCCCTAGATTCATATTTGGGCTCACTATAGGAGCTCGAATTCGAATTTAGTGCATTTCAGGCAAATTTCTTCAAAAATCTTCTTCTCCAGATCCAGCAGGCAGAATCTTTTGATATTTGGTATGCAATGTTGCGGGGTAGATCTGATTCAAGTTTGTTCAAATCGGCCCCCTGGATACATATTTGGGCTTACTATAGAAGCCCGCATTCGAACTTAGTGCATTTCAGGCAAATTTCTTAAAAAATCTTCTTCTCCAGATCCAGCTTCAGAATCTTTTCATATTTGGTAAGCAACATTGTGGGGTGGATCTGATTCAAGATTGTTCAAATCGGCCCCCTGGGTTAATATTTGGGCTCAGTATAGGAGCCCGATTTCGAACTTAGTGCATTTCAGGCAAATTTCTTAAAAAATCTTCTTCTCCAGATCCAGCAGGCAGAATCTTTTGATATTTGGTATGCAACATTGTAGGGTGGATCTGATTCCAGTTTGTTCAAATCGGCCCCCTGGGTTCATATTTGGGCTCAGTATAGGAGCCCGATTTCGAACTTAGTGCATTTAGGCAAATTTCTTAAAAAAATCTTCTTCTCCAGATCCAGAAGGCAGAATCTTTTGATATTTGGTATGCAACATTGTGGGGTGGATCTGATTCAAGTTTGTTCAAATCGGCTTCCTAGATTCATATTTGGGCTCACTATAGAAGCTCGAATTTGAACTTAGTGCATTTCATGCAAATTTCTTAAAAAATCTTCTTCTCCAGATCCAGCAGGCAGAATCTTTTCATATTTGGTAAGCAACATTGTGGGGTGGATCTGATTCAAGTTTGTTCAAATCGGCCCCCTGGGTTTATATTTGGGCTCAGTATAGGAGCCCAAATTTGAACTTAGTGCATTTCAAGCAAATTTATTAAAAAATCTTCTTCTCCAGATCCAGCAGGCAGAATCTTTTGATATTTGGTATGCAACATTGTGGGGTGGATCTGATTCAAGTTTGTTCAAATCGGCTTCCTAGATTCAAATTTGGGCTCACTATAGAAGCTCGAATTCGAACTTAGTGCATTTCAGGCAAATTTCTTAAAAAAATTTCTTCTCCAGATCCAGCAGGCAGAATCTTTTGATATTTGGTATGCAACATTGTGGGATGGATCTGATGCAAATTTGTTTAAATCGGCTCCCTAGATTCATATTTGAGCTTACTATAGAAGCTCGAATTCGAACTTAGTGCATTTCAGGCAAATTTCTTAAAAAATCATCTTCTCCAGATCCAGCAGGCAGAATCTTTTGATATTTGGTATGCAACATTGCGGGGTGGATCTGATTCAAGTTTGTTCAATTCGACCCCCTAGATTCATATTTGGGCTCACTATAGAAGCTCGAATTCAAACTTAGTGCATTTCGGGCAAATTTCTTCAAAAATCTTCTTCTCCAGATCCAGAAGGCAGAATCTTTTGATATTTGATATGCAACATTGCGGGGTGGATCTGATTCAAGTTTGTTCAAATCGGCTCCCTAGATTCATATTTGGGCTCACTATAGGAGCTCGAATTTGAATTTAGTGCATTTCAGGCAAATTTCTTCAAAAATCTTCTTCTCCAGATCCAGCAGGCAGAATCTTTTGATATTTGGTATGCAATGTTGCGGGGTAGATCTGATTCAAGTTTGTTCAAATCGGCTTCCTAGATTCATATTTGGGCTCACTATAGAAGCTCGAATTCGAACTTAGTGCATTTCAGGCAAATTTCTTAAAAAATCATCTTCTCCAGATCCAGCAGGCAGAATCTTTTGATATTTGGTATGCAACATTGCGGGGTGGATCTGATTCAAGTTTGTTCAAATCGGCCCCCTGGATTCATATTTGGGCTCACTATAGAAGCTCGAATTCAAACTTAGTGCATTTCGGGCAAATTTCTTCAAAAATCTTCTTCTCCAGATCCAGCAGGCAGAATCTTTTGATATTTGGTATGCAACATTGCGGGGTGGATCTGATTCAAGTTTGTTCAAATCGGCCCCCTGGATTCATATTTGGGCTTAATATAGAAGCCCGAATTCGCACTTAGTGCATTTCAGGCAAATTTCTTCAAAAATCTTCTTCTCCAGATCCAGCAGGCAGAATCTTTTGATATTTGGTATGCTACATTGCGGGGTGGATCTGATTCAAGTTTGTTCAAATCGGCCCCCTGGATTCATATTTGGGCTTAATATAGAAGCCCGAATTCGCACTTAGTGCATTTCGGGCATATTTATTAAAAAATCTTCTTCTCCAGATCCAGCAGGCAGAATCTTTTGATATTTGGTATGCAACATTGTGGGGTGGATCTGATTCAAGTTTGTTCAAATCGGCTTCCTAGTTTCATATTTGGGCTCACTATAGAAGCTCGAATTCGAACTTAGTGCATTTCAGGCAAATTTCTTAAAAAATCTTCTTCTCCAGATCCAGCTTCAGAATCTTTTCGTATTTGGTAAGCAACATTGTGGGGTGGATCTGATTCAAGTTTGTTCAAATCGGCCCCCTGGGTTTATATTTGGGCTCCGTATAGGAGCCCAAATTTTAACTTAGTGCATTTCAGGCATATTTCTTAAAAAATCTTCTTCTCCAGATCCAGCAGGCAGAATCTTTTGATATTTGGTATGCAACATTGTAGGGTGGATCTGATTGTGATTCATGAACGTATTTATTTGTAAAGTTGATAGAATCTTAGACAAAATTTGCAGAAAAGATCTATTATAGAAGGGGTGGTATCCAGGGTGAACCGTTTACCCAAATCTAGCAGTACTAATGCATTATTCACACAAATCTTCGTTCAAATTTTATGACCCCTCATTGGAACACACGCATTCAGCTCATTCCAACAAGCATATGCCATGTTTTCGAGACAAAGGAATAAAAATTTTAGTTATTCATGAAATTTTTAGGCAACTGTTGTCTGTTATTCACATTGCTTCATGAAATTTCAGTACTTTTAGAAGTTACCTCAGTAATCAAGGGTTAATTCCCTTTAATTAAATGTCGCCTCTAAAAAACAACCACTTTGCATATCTTACCTTTTTACCAGCATAACTGCCAAAACTTGTCAGCATTCTTCGCAAAAATCGCTATTCAAATTTTAATTTTTGTCTCTTAAACATACATGTACTTATCGCTTGTAAATACCCCATTGGAATGAGCTTTTTGAGCTCGTTCCAATGAGAGGTCGCACACCATGCTTTTTGAGTCAAAAAAGCAATTTTTTTAGTTATTCCAAAATTTCGTACGTAAAACACAGCTTTATGACTTCACATTAAAATGAGCTCTCTAAGCTTGTTCCAATCAACATTCACGCACTATGTCTTTCACACAAAAAATAAAATTTTCCATTTATTCAGGAATTTTGTTTGCAAGAACACTCTTACCCCCCCCCCCCCCCCCCACACACACACACACACAAACACACACACACACACACACACAAACACAGACACACACATTTAAAAGTTCGTCAACAAAAAAACAGTTACTTCAATTTTTAAATGCATTATAGGAACAACTTGCCTAATCAAATTTAAATACTTTTGCATCATTCTGTATCTAGAACAAACCATTTACCATATCTTTACGCAAAATTCTCCAGCATCATTCACAAAAAAACACCATTATTTATATATTCACATTTCTGTCTCAAAAATATACCTGATCTTCCCATACCCCTATTGGAATAAGCTGTTTGAGCTTGTTCCAATGATGATAAAAAAAAATAAAATTTGTGAAAATTTTTGTTTTCTTGCATGCAAATATATACATGTAGCACATGGAAGATATCCACAGTCGGGGAGAGATGTCCAAGGCTATCTCTTCACATTCCTTGTTTGTGCTTCATGCTAAACCAGTTTGTCTGCAGAGATAAATTTGCTTTATTAAAAATCATTGGAGATTGGCCACACACCAATGATTTTAAATAAAACTGATTTTAGGTAACAAATGTTGAACTTCAAACAAAATCTATCACTCAACCAGTTAATGTTGATGAGGCATGACATGGTGAAGGTGACCTAAAATACTTCTTAGAGTCACTTTGTCAGGTGAGCGATTAAGGCCACGTGGGGCCTCTTGTTTAACTTGGGTAAAATATCAGACATAAGCCATTTAATTTTTATTTTTTTTAAGTTTAAATTGGTTATAAAAAGAGAGCATGCGGCACCCAAAAGGACCATGCGGGAGGGCCTGAGAAACAGATTATTTATTTTTTTAGGCCATAACTATTTTTTTTTCATTTTTTACTTCAAAAACATAGTTTTTGAGACAGAAAATGAAAAGAATAATGCAAATTGAATGGTGATACTATCTCAGAGGAGCAGCGGCTGAAGAAATGTAGTTATCAACTCCTGAATACCACACCACATTTTGGAAATCATTTCATCTTGCAGAAGCATTTATTGTTATGACGATCAGCTTTTCGTCAGCACAATAGGAATTCTTACCACTAGAAATGAATAAATGTCAGGTCCAAATTAGCATTGTAGGGGTGTGAATGTTTTAACAGAAGTATTTAACATACCGGGTACATTTATTTGTATTCCCAGAGTACATGTGTGAGTTTTCATCAGAGATTTACAGATGAACTGTCAACAGTTAGCTTCAAAACTTGTTGGTATTAAAATACCCAATAATTAGTAAGTTGGTCACAAAAATGTTTTTCTCCCAAATCTCATTTTTCCTATTATCGTTTCCCATGGAAATAGATCATGGAGCCGAAAAATCATTCTGTTTGTTTCCTATTGATTTAAAGCACGGAAACGAAAAGTAGTTAACGTCAGATTTTGAAAAATTGAAGCCTGGTTTGCAGAAAATGAGATAGCAAACATTGGCAAAAAGTTCAAACATTCATGGTCCCTGGGTTGATATTTGGGCTCCCCAGTTTTGCATTACTGAAAATCTGGACTTTGTTCCTGTGGTAGCATCCCAGTATTAAAAAATGTCAACTGACATGGACAACAGAGTTATAAATAATTGAATGACTTCATTCCTTTGTAGTGTTAACTAACCATAGATGATAATTTCAAGTCCTTCTATAAGCACCTTTGTAAGATCAGTGAGCACCTCAGGCTCCCTTGGGCATCTTGTTTTGTTATTTTGGCTTAATTTTGGGAGTTGGAGGGGAGGGAGGAGAAATTTAAGCATTTAGCCTGATTCTATCAAATGGAGTAGCTGGCTGACCTGGGCCAATGGTAGGTATGATAAATATAGAAATTATTTTAAATTTCCGATATTTCAACATCAGTGTGCAGACAGTTAATTTATCACAACTTGTTTTACAGCTCGTTGGTCTGTGTGAAACAGAATATAAAAGAATAGACAAGTTATCATATTATTGAAAAACAACCAAATACTGGTTTATTGAACATTATTGTTAACTGCATATTTTTTGGTAGCAGAGGTTATTCAATTAACTCTTTACTTAGCGAAATGGAAAAAACTGGCCAGCACGGTTCCCCAATTTAATTTTTTTTTGTCTCAAAATCATAGCTTATGACCCTTCATTGAAATGAGCTTGTTTAGTTGTGGTCTAGTGATGATCCCTCAGCTATGTTTTGGGGGCCAAAAAATGAAGATTTTTAAGTTATTCAAGAATTTCTTTTGAAGTGTTTTCAATTCGGGTTGGATAAGTGTTAACAGAGTTTCACTGTGCTTAAACATGTACAACTAAATCTTTGAAAATTTGGCTTCACTTGGGCATTCATATACAGCAACTTACTGGAACATTATTCTGTTAATGTGCTTCTAATTATGCTAAGAGTGAAATTATATACAGTAGAACCTGTCTTGAGAGACCGCCCTTTCGGCCACACAAAAGTGGTCTCTCAAGACAGGTGGTCTCTCATAACAGGTTTTTGGTTTTCTCAAGTTAGTGAATAACCAACCACAAAATTCAGAAATGGCGAAGAATGGATTTTTGTAATTACTTTGTAGTTGTTCTTTTTTATGAAGTTTTTATGCACGCACGTCCTTGATCAATTGGGAATGTAACACACTAGCATGGAGAAAGAAGTCCGATAGGACAACACCATTTGGTGTTATCGATTTATTCTTTCGTAATCATTGTTACGAATTATAAATTATTATGCAATGATTAATACATGGGTTCATGACAATTTATACACAATCAAATTTAACTCACTCATTCGAGTGGGTGTAACCGCCTATACACAATCAAATTTAACGCCCACGGTGATCTGTGTAAGCATGTACACCGAGGGCAAAGAATTGCAAAGCAAGAGTCAAAGTTTGAACAAGATACAACTCAAAGCCATCACAAGGCAAGAAGATAAATAGCTGCCATCCATCACTGAAAATGTCTAAGTGTCCTGTATGGATGGAACGCAATGCAATGCAAAAGGCATATAACATGAATACCTGTGCGATCTGTGTAGGCATGTACGCATCAGGCGAGAAAGACAACATAAATGACAAAGAACATAAGTGACCTTCTGTCACAACCGGTTACACAGTTACCCTCAGGAGAAAATCACGTGTACATCTGAGAAACTCACTAACAAATTGTCTGACAAAAGTAGAACCCATGAGCCGAGCATTATGAAACAATGCCTCACGTCGCGCCCCAGGAAAAACCGCCTGTTGCGGAAACCTGCTACCCGAGTGAATGCAATCGTGACGACTTAGGTGCGGGTACTCACCAAGAGGAAGCTCGGTCAAAATGTATAATAGCCTTGCTCCATAATTCGTATGAAGGCAACAAAAGCAACAGACGTAGCCAACTTTGAGAACAAAACATCAGACCCATTTGGGTGGGAGGGCAGGGAACTTAATAGATATCTGGATAATACTGTTCACAGTTTGCTGGAAACGAAGTGAGTGAAGAGTGGACGCTATCTTTTCACACCTTCTGCTGACCGCGTAACCTGATTGGTTGAAACAATAGCCCTGTTCTCTGGCTAATCTCAGCGCCCTCTCTTACCATTAATGGAATTGGTAATTACCAACAAGCATTGTTATGATTAACATTAATAAACATAAGCGCCCTCTGACAGGTGATTACAGGTGAATGTGATACACTTTAATTAAGAACCCAGTCAGAGTGTTAACTCACAAGGACTGCCAGCATAAATATTTTTACTAGTAAAACAACTTTGTAACAAATTGAAATGGACTGTTATAAAAATTATAAAAATAAATTAGTGTTGAAAATCTTCATTGAAGATTTTCAACACTAATTTATTTTTATAATTTATAACAGTCCATTTCAATTTGTTACAAAAAGATTTTCAACACAAATTTATTTTTATTCCTGTCACATTTCAGGTATGTATGAAATTGTTTATTCAGCAATAATCCTAATCTTTTCACAGGGGTCTTATAAAAACATCTCAATCTTTAATGAGTTATGTAACTGAATAGCAACTGAAATCCAATTAAGAGCTTTTAATTATGTTAGTGTAGCCACAATGAATTTTCCAACTGCAGAACAGTTAAAATATTTTTGTCATGGTTTCAGTCTTCAAAGGGGCGGTCTCTCAAGACAGGTCCATTATGGCATAAATATACAAGTTGGTACCAGGTCACAGTGGTCTCTCAAGACAGGTGGTCTCTCAGGACAGGTGATCTCCCATAGCAGGTTCATTATAGAGTAAAACCAAATGGTGCCTGGCAGATGTGGTCTCTCAAGACAGGTGGTCTCTCAAGACAGTGGTCTCTCAAGACAGGTTTTACTGTAGTCTTATTTAATTTGCCTTGTTGCGATTTATGGGAGAGTGCCTATAGGCACTCTCCCATAAATTGCAACAAGGCAAATTAATAACATATCCTGATATCCCAAAATAATTCAGCACTCTACTAGTACCAGTTAAAACAAACTACTGTCACTACTATTAGATGGCAATAGATGTATACATTGATTGCCCAATATTGCTGTTCAAACTGTCTGACAGTGGCACAGAAGGGATACTATTTACCTAAAAGCTTGAACTCCTCCGACTAGTCGACTGCACAATTGAGAGTCGACTACTGGTTTGCCCAGAGTCGACATCGACTAGTCGACTAATCGTTTGAGTACTAGTAAAGGGTTAAAAAAAACTGCCTAGATAATGTCACTGTTGTCTGCAGGTCTTGCATGTTGGAGCAGCTGTTCTGAATTCATAGCTTATGAAGGTCAGGCTTTTAAGGGTTAATTGATTGTTTGAAACAAATTTAATGCTTGATCAATACATGCCTAAAATGTTTCATGAATAGCTACTGAAATTTGTGGTTGAATGTAGAGCTGTAGGTTTTTAAATTTCTTGTTCGGTTTCGGTTTTGGTTTTTCAGGTGGAGTAAAACCTCGGTTCGGTTTTCGGTTTGTTCATGAGGCCAAGTAAAATTCAATAAAACTCATTCTTATGTCCGGAGTCATGACTGAATGGTAGTGAGATTGAGTGAAACTCAATGAATGCCTGAAATAAGCTATAATACATGTACATGAAGAATCAGGAAGGCCAATATAATAATTACCTAAATATACAGAACTTTTATTGTGCTTGGCCATTTTTCGAGGTCTGACACCTACACGTAACTTGAGGAAAGCTGCAAACACAACTAAGCTGAAATGTCGGAAATCCACAGAATGTAGCCTTCGCAGAGTAGCGAGAGTACCCAGACACTGCCATTGGCAATGTCTGTGTACTCCCACTACTCTGGAATGGCTACATTCTGTGAATTTCAGCACCAAGAGAGTATTTAATAAAAAACGAAAAACCTTAGATTACAGGATGTCGACGGTTTCGGTTTTTTTAAAAAAACTAAAAACCTCGGTTCGGTTTCGGTTAACCTACATCTCTAGTTGAATGTTTGCAATATGTTAAGAAAAGATGCCTTCTATTGTTTTCTGCCATTTTTGGTATTCAGTTTGCTTTAATAATGGTTTTATTATATTATTTTCTTCCACAGAGTGTATTTAATGGTATGCATGTGATATTTATTCCATACTCACTAATGAAAGTAGATCCAGCGTCATGGATGAAAATGAGCACCAAATATAAAGGTATCTATAGTTTAACATACAAGTTTACAGTTTCCATGATAAATGTCTTCCTTAAAGCAAAGGAAGTGCAGATTTTTATTTTTTAATTATTCTGTTTTTAAAAAAAAAAGCTGGGAATAATGGTAAGAGATTTGCAATTTATGACCAATGTGCACTGCTTTTGTACAAGAATTTCCATCACCTTTTGCAAATGTTTGCTATTCCTGTGAATGTGCTGCAAATGGGTTAGAAACCACTTCCTTCATTGGTCAACATGAATAACTCAATCTCGGTTGGCCCTTTAAATGACTTACAAGGAATATTCATAAAGGAAAACAAGGTTTCTTTGGGCTTGAAACTCAAGTTCAGTTGGTGAAAGGAAACAAATTTAATATGAGGTGTCAGATTTCGACAAATGTTCTGAAAGGTTAATCAAGGTCTCTGGCACCCCCCCCCCCCCCACTCCAAAAAAAAAAATAAATAAAAGAAAAAAAATTGTTGTAGTGGACATGTGCTCTTCAAAATATAAAGGGCAAAATTGTTGTTCTCTGCTGTATGCACATATTCTGTTCACAGATTGTCACAGTGGTTTGACTGGTGCCATGTATTGAATGGTGACAAACAAAACTATAAACATGTGGCTGATTGTTTTTTTTCAGACCTTAAAACATTAGTGTGGTACAGTAGAATCCTCTTGAATATCCATTTTGCCATTGAAAATTATTCAATTAACAGGAGTATACAATTAACAGGGATTTGGTCAGTTTCCTGTGTTCTGGAGGTAAACTAAGCATTTATTCTATTATATCTTGTTTGACAGAGCTCATAGAGCTCTGTCAAACAAGATATAATAGAATAAATGCCTGTGTTGGATGTTGTGAGACCAAAAAGGTTGATAAATAAGGGGAATTTGGTGCGTGTCACAGTAATTTTTTCGACATATTACAGAAATTTATATACAATTAACAGGAGTTTACTCTACAACCCATATGCAATTAACAAATCAAATTTGTACTGAAGGTATGGTAAATGGTTTTGTGTTTGAAAATTATATTCAGTTAACAGGGATATACAATTAAGAGATATCCAATTAAGTGGGCTCCACTGTACTACTTGACACAAGTTTGTTTTTTTTCATTTTGAAAACCATCCTGCCTGTTAGTATTGTTTTGTAGGCTTTCGAATCCTGATTAACAAGAAGCTATGAAATAATCTTATATAATTCTGGTTTAAATTTTTGTTGTTAGCTCCGCCTGACAAAGTCAGTAGAGCTTTTCTGATATCAAGTTGTCCATCGTCCGTCCATCCATCTGTCATCTGGCATCAACATTTTGTTTGTCCGAGCCATAATTTCTTTACCAATGGATATTTTTTAACAAAACTTTATAACAGTATGTATTGTTAATAGGCAGTGTGCCATCAATCACAGTAAGGTCTGTGTCCATCAAGGTCAAGGTCACAGGCAACATGGTAAAGGTAACATTCAGGAAAATGACAACATTTTGTTTGTCCAAGCCATAATTTCTTTATACCACTGGATATTTTTTAACAAAACTTTATAACAGTATGTATTGTCACGAAGCAGTGGGCCATCAATCATAATAAGATCTGTATCCATCAAGGTCAAGGTCACAGGCAACATGGTAAAGGTAACACTCAGGAAAACGTCAACATTTTGTTTGTCCGAACCATAATTTCTTTACCATAATTATATATTGTCACTAGGCAGTGTGCCATCAATCATAATAAGGTCTGTATCATCCGTCCGCCCATCCGTGTTTACATTACGATACTTTTACAAATATCAGCTAACCTGACTGAAAAAAATTCTCTTTTTAACTTTTCAGCTGGTGTGGCGATTGTGAAGTCGCGAGACATGCATTGGGGTTTGCTAGCTCAGCGAGATCATAAGGATGTTAACTTTTGCTCATTAAGAATGCTGTTGGTAGCTGATGGTGCTAATCCATGTAAGTTATTGAACCTTGTTTTATATTAACCCCTACACACTGATGTCAAAATATCCAGATTTGAAGTAGCCATTTTTCCCATAATGCAACTGGGAATTTAACCAAGTCAGTCTTGTTTGACAGAGCTCATTGAGCTCTGTCAAACAAGACTGAATTGGTTAAATTCTAGTTGCATTATGGGAAATATTTGCACCCTGAACTTTAGATATTTCGACATCAGTGTGCTGGGGGTTAAACTCTTGTGAATGACACTAATTATTTTATCAGTTTTTTTTCCCTTCAAAACATTGCTAAAATGAACTCTCAGTGGAAGAAGTTCATTGAGCCTATTCCATTGAGGTGTCATAAGCTATATTATCCAGACAAAAAATGGAAACTTTTCAAATATTCCAGAATTTACCTTTTTTAATCTGCAAGTCCTCAGGGCCTCAAGTACTGATTGTCCACTTTGGGGGCATGGTGGCACTGTGTACAAAGTCGTACTGCACGTAGATGGTTCACTAGTCTTCAACCAATGCTAAACATGCGAAGTTAGTGTGTTTGGGAGCCTGACAGTTGCTTGTCATAGCTCGATGGTTCTCTCTGGGTATTCCAGCTTCCTCCACCCATAAAACTGTCCGACATGAGGTGACACTGGCTGTCAAAAGTGTTGTTAAACCCCAATTAATAAATTTTATATTAATACCCAATAAATAAATTTTATATTAATAACTACCATGTATACATGTTCACAGCTGCAGATGATGTAACAGTGTTTCTATATCATTGTTGGCTGCCTGTGCAGGCAGCCAACACCAATATGAAAACACTGTCAAGGTAAATGCATCCTACCACTAGAGTTCTCAAGGAAGAATGCACTTGGGACAACTTTTTCAGAGCAATATAAATGGGGTAGTTCGTGGTTGTATGAGGACTTAAGGGTTAACAGACATTAAAGTGAGTAGCCTAGGTATAAATGATTGGCAAAACATGACTTTATACTTATGTGGAAGTCATGACATAGCTGTAGATGTTGACAGTGACTTTCTACACCAATAAATAAGTAAATGATTCCATTTTCCATATGAAATAATGACATACTGAATCCTGGATTGGAAGCATGGTGGGTCAGTAGGTAGAGATGCAGGCTGCAAGCCGAGAGGTCCTTGGTTCGAATCAAGCATACGACAACTGCATTTTGTCCTTGGGCAAGGCACTTAATCGCAATTGCCCATGTGGGGGCATTGTGGCATTGTGTACACGTCGATGGTGCACTTGTCTTCAACCAATGCTGACCCTGCTTGTGTAGAGTTAGTACGTTGGGGAGTCTGACGGTTGCTCACCATTGCTCGGTGGTTCTCTCAGGGTACTCCGGCTACCTACACCCACAAAATTGTCCGATATCAGGTGACCCTGGCTGTTGAAAGTGACATTAAACACCAATAAACAAATAATCCTGGATTCGCCCCTGGAACATGATCAGGCATATTACAATAATAATTTGACAAGCTAATATTCATCAGATATTTCTGATTGTTAAAATACTTATTCTTTCTGTTACAGGGTCTCTTACATCCTGTGATTCATTCTTGGACACTTTCCAGGCTAAAGGTTTAAAACCCGAAGCAATATGTCCTTGTGCCAGTTCTTCAGAATCATTGACAGTATCAGTAAGAAGGTATGTTATTCACATTTGTTTTTTCATAACAACAACACATTTCATATGCAGTGGGCCAAAAAATACCAGTTTCAAAATCAGTTTGATTTTATATGAAGCAAAGATTATGACTTATCACTCTTTTCATTCAAAGATTCATCTTATGAATTACGGTACTATAGACCATTGACTGAATATTTTATCATGAATGATATCTTCATATTATGCCACATAAAATAAATTAATTGATTCTCATGCAATTTTTGTTTCAAACCAGTAAAGAAAGGTTTTATTTTTAATTTTAAGCTCAACTTTGGCGAAGCCAAATTTGAGCTTATGCCATGGCCCGTCGTCCGTCTGTCCGTCTGTCCATCTGTCCGTCAACAATTGGATACGGCTCTGGCTAGAGGCCGTATTTATGAACCGATCTTTACGAAACTTCTTGGGTGCCTTTGTTATGACCGTGGGACGAGAACGAGTGTTTTTGGGTGCGGTCCGAAATTTAAGATGGCTGCCAGCCGCCATTTTGTATGGACGATGCAGAAATCTGTTTTTTGTACAGAACTTCCATATGAAAGCTCTGATTTGAATAATTTTTTGTATGAATGTTTAGTACCATGGGATACATCACAATTTTTTCTCGTGCGTAAATTATGCAAATTAGACTAACTTTGATGTTTTTTGGTGTTACTTTCGGCACTGTAAGTGCAAATGCCAATACGGCTCGGGCTAGAGGCTGTATTTATGAACCGATCTTTACGAAACTCCTTGGGTACCTTTGTTATCACCGTGGGACGAGAACGAGTGTTTTGGGGTCCGGTCCGAAATTCAAGATGGCTGATGGCAGCCATTTTGTACAAAATTTGGTGCAATCAGATTTTTGCACAGAACTTCCATATGAAAGCGCTGATTTGAATAATTTTTTGTGTGATTGTTTAGTAGCATGGGATACATCATATATAATACGGGGTTTTTTCTCGTGCAGAAATTATGCAAATTAGATGAACTTTGATTTTTTCAGTGCTACTTACACACGGAAGTACACATGTCAATACGGCTTGGGCTAGAGTCTGTATTTATGAACCGATCTTCACGAAACGTCTTGGGTACCTTTGTTATCACCTTGGGACGAGAACGAGTGTTTCTGGGTGCGGTCCAAAATTTAAGATGGCTGCCAGTGGCCATTTTGTACCGAAATTAGGTCTAATCAGTTTTTTGTACACAACTTCTATACGGCTCAGGCTAGAGGCAGTATTTATGAATCGATCTTTACGAAACTTCTTGGGTACCTTTGTTATCACTGTGGGATGAGAACGAGTGTTTTTGGGTGTGGTCCAAAATTCAAGATGGCCACCAGCAGCCAAAAAGTACCAAAATTAGTGCAATCAGTCTTTTGTACAGAACTTCTGTATGAAAGTTCTGATTTGAATAAATTTTTGTATGAATGTTTAGTAACATGGAATACATCACATATAGTACGGGTTTTTTTCTCGCGCAGAAATTATGCAAATTAGACTAACTTTGATGTTTTTTAGTGTTACTTTCAGCACTGTAAGTGCAAATGCCAATACGGCTCGGGCTAGAGGCCGTATTTATGAATCGATCTTTACGAAACTCCTTGGGTACCTTTGTTATCACCGTGGGACGGAACAAGTGTTTTGGGGTCCAGTCCGAAATTCAAGATGGCCGATGGCAGCCATTTTGTCAAAATTTGGTGCAATCAGATTTTTGCACAGAACTTCCAAATGAAAGCGCTGATTTGAATAATTTTTTGTGTGAATGTTTAGTACCATGGGATACATCACATATAATACAGGTTTTTTTCTTGTGCAGAAATTATGCAAATTAGATGAACTTTGATTTTTTCAGTGCTACTTACACACAGTAAGTACACATGTCAATACGGCTCAGGCTAGAGTCTGTATTTATGAACCAATCTTCACAAAACTTCTTGGGTACCTTTGTTATCACCTTGAGACGAGAACGAGTGTTTCTGGGTGCGGTCCAAAATTCAAGATGGCTGCCAGTGGCCATTTTGTACCGAAATTAGGTCCAATCAGTTTTTTGTCACAACTTCTACACAGCTCATATTTGTGAACTGATCTTCATGAAACTTCTTGGGTACCTTTGTTTTCACCTTGGGACAGAAATGAGTGTGTTTTGGGGTGCCTTTGTTATTACTGTGCTATGAGAACAAATATTTTGGGGTTCAGTCAGACCCACACTTTTTTTCTAGTTTAGCATCTGACTGTCACCCACCTTTACAATACTTTACCTATACATTTGTTACAGGCAACAGTCAGTATTTATGTACAGACCGTTACAATACTTTATATGTACCTTTGTTATCAGGTCATTACCTAGATGTTTGTCATTGCTGTGTCACATACTATACATGTACATGTCTTTGTCTTGACAAGTTGAGCTACAGTGTCATTGACACTTTCATTATTTTTCTTTTGCAAAAATTGAGCAAACAGAAATATAGAAAGTGCATATCTGTACAGTGGAACCCACTTAAATGGATATCTCTTAACTGAATAACCCTGTTAATTGAATATAATTTCCCCACACAAAACCATTTACCATACCTCCAATACAAATTTGACCTGTTAATTGAATATAGGTTATAGAGTAAACTCCTGTTAATTGAATAAAAATCTTGCAACCTGTTGAGAAATTACCCTGACTCTCCCCAGTTTTCCTTTGTTTATAGACCTATTTGGCCTCAGTACATCGAATACAGACATTTAATCTATTATATCTTGTTTGACAGAGCTCCATTTTGACAGAGCAACTGGAGCTCTGTCAAACAAGATATAATAGAATAAATGCCAAATTTATCTCAAGAATGCAGGAAAGTGACACAATCACTTTTAATTGAATACTCCTGTTGAATAATTTTTATTGGCAAAATGGCTATTCAATTAACAGGGTTCCATTGTACAAATAAATTCATTTTTAATTTGAAAAGTAAAACATTCCTCTAAAAACAAACTGTCAGGTACTGCAATCCAAAGGCTTCATATTCTTTCAATGCTCTTCATATCATCTTTGAAGTAAAAGTATTTAATCTATGGCTATTTGCCTTGTTGCAATTTATGGGAGAGTGCCTAAAGACACTCTCCCATAAATTGTAACAAAGCAAAGATATTGGAGACGCAACTAAATAAATATACATCAATCAAAAAATGTAAAACATTTTGGGTCTCCCTGCGTTTGTACTAATATTGGAAGACACTGAAAGGCAATAACAATGTCCAATGAGGGGGTTTAAATTCAATGAGGGGGTTTAAATTCAATGAGGGATTGCTGAGAATCAAAACACTTTTTTTTTTAGCCTTAACTTGATTTAGTGTCTATCAGTATTCACGCTGGCCCTATACTGTTTGGTTTATTTAGGCACTTGGGATATTTTTTGGCCAAACAAAGCGATTTGGTGCCAAACCGCTATGGGAAGGTGAGGGGTATGTTTTAGCTGTATTGGCCAAAGAAACCGATTCTCTTGGTTTTGATGCTTTCATTCCCAATTCTTCCTTGTGGTCACCATTTTGCTATTGGCTTAGATTTGTTTGACAGATTTAAGGCATACAGTGGTTTCAGTGATTCTGGGCTTTTTTTTCCACTGCATAAGGTTTTATGATTATTTTATCTTATTGATAAGCTACAAACAGACATGAGTGAATATTTTGGTAACTACACAGTGATCTAATTTTTGGGTGGAATAAAATTAATAGACTAGGCCCCACAAAGTATATCTTCTGTTTCTCAGACCATGTTTTGTAAAATTGAATGTGGGTGGGAATTTTTTATTTTATTTTTTATTTTTGTAATTAAGTCCTTGCCATCAAAAGTTCACATTCTTGGTTTGTTTTATCTTTTATACCTCACAATCTACAGAATAACATGGGTGGTGATGTATTTCAGAGCATCGCAGAGCCTTGTTGCACTCAAGGGACAAATTTTATCAATTTTATTAACTTAGGTAAAATATCAGACATAAACCATTTAATTATTATATTTTTAAGTTTGCATTGGTTACAAAAAGACAGCATGCGGCAGCCAAAATGACCATCTGGAAGGGCCTGAGAAACAGATTTTTAACTTTTTTTTTTTTACCTAATTACTATGATTTCTTTCAGACCTGGTAAAGCAAGTACTAGTGCATCTGGTCGTGGTATATTATCTATGCATGGTCTTAGTCATGGTGTTGTTCGGGTGGATAATGAAAACAGTTTGACATCACTTACACTGCAAGATTGTGGCCAAGTTATGCCAGGAGGTATTATATTATACATGTATATAAGCAGCTAATATTTTTTCTCACTTTGACTACAACACTACATTTTTAGATCATCTACAGTAAAACCTGTCTTGAGAGACCACATCTATCAGGCACCGATTGGTTTTACTCTATAATGGACCTGCTATGGGAGACCACCTGTCTTGAGAGACCACCAGACCTGTTAACTCTCCCGGTTTCACCGTGAGTCTTCCGGTTTGAGGCACCAACTCACGCTCTCACGGTCACATCCTATTTTCTCCCGATTTGACACTTTTGAAAAATAGTTGTCTTATTCTACTTTGAAAATTAAACAGGTTACATTGTATGCCAAATATATTCTCATACTGTCGTGGTTACGTGAAAGAAATCAAAATTATATAACTCAAAATATAAATTAAATAAAAACGTAATCTCTCAAGTATAATTAACTTCAGCTGATCTTTTATGTATTCTATTGTTATGGTTCATACCAAATTTATCCGTTTTGTTAAAAAAAAAATATAATTGAAAGTTTGTTGAAAACTGAAAAAATCTGTTGTGAGATTTCACAAGAATTAAGTTACCTCCCCTTACTTATATACAAACAGATTCAGAACAATCATGTCCAGGCTCCAGCAGAGTATTTTGTCTTCATATTGAACCAACAGGATTATTTTGTTTGTATTTTTTTCACAATGGGAGTTATGAATACTGAGGGCACCTTCTCTAATGTGAGTAATACAAAACACAGTTCAAATATTTTTTTAACAAAAAAACGAAAACGAAATTACCACAATCACACACAACTTCATTGTACCGGCAACAACAGGTGTTTTTTTATAAAGGACGAAGGCGCCAGAGGCGCCCGAGTTGAGACGGAGGCGAAGCCGACGTCGAAACTCGTGAGTCATTTAGACTAATTTCACACTTTTTTTAACGTAGGAAGTAGTTAACGAGATGAGACTTCACGAGAATGACTCTGGCTGATTAAACTTTCAGGGATTTTTCCCAAAGGAACCGGGGACAAATGAGGTTACATTTTTTCAAGGATACTCGGATGCTAGAACAAGTGATGGCTCTCCACCATTGCTTTCACCCTCATTCCGTCAAGGGACCCTTAATATATTGGGTGTGGGGGGGTAATGGGTCACTGATTATGTCACGTGACGTCTATAGCAAGCAAAGCACGCCCCTAGCAACGGGGAAACTTCTGGGCCAATTTTGACCAATTTTGATACATGGACCCAACATGCATTGTAAACGAAAACAGACAGGTCAGTGGTGTCGCCACATGTCCTCCTTAGCAACCAGAGCTTCCCCTTAGCAACAGGCTAACTACTGTGCCGATTTTGACCAAATTCGGTATACGGACCCAAAATGCATTGCAAATAAAAATAGACAGATCAATGTTGACGTCTCGTGACTTCCCTAGCAACGAGAGCGTGCCCTTAGCAACGTGCTAACTACTGGGCCGATTTGGACCAAATTCGGTATACGGATCCAGAATGCATGGCAAATCAAAACAGATAGATCAATGATGACATCACGTGACTTCCCTAGTAACCAGAGCGCCCCTTAGCAATGGGCTAGCTACTGGGCCGATTTTGACCAAATTCGGTATACGGACCCAAAATGCATTGCAAAGGAAACAGACAGGTCAGTGGTGTCATCACGTGACTTCCCTAGCAACCAGAGTGCCCCCTTAGCAACGGGCTAACTACTAGTCCGATTTTGACCAAATTCGGTATACGGACCCAAAATGCATTGCAAATAAAAACATACATATCAATGTTGACGTCTCGTGACTTCCCTACCAACCAGAGCGCGCCCTTAGCAACGGGCTAACTACTGGCCCGATTTGGACCAAATTCGGTATACGGCCCCAGAATGCATTAAAAATGAAGACAGATAGACCAATGATGACGTCACGTGACTTCCCTAGTAACCAGGGCGCCCCCTTAGCAACGGGCTAACAACTGGGCCGATTTTGACCAAATTCGGTATATGGACCCAAAAATGCATTGCAAATGAAAACAGACAGATCAATGTTGACGTCATGTGACTTCTCTAGCAACCAGAGCACCCTCTTAGCAACGGGCTAACTACTGGGCCGATTTTGACCAAATTCGGTATACGGACCCAAAATGCATTGCAAACGAAACAGACAGGACAATGGTGTCGTCGCGTGACTTCCCTACCAACCAGAGCACCCCCTTAGCAACGGGCTAACTACTGGTCCGACTTTGACCAAATTCGGTATACGGACCCAAAATGCATTGCAAATAAAAACAGACATATCAGTGTTGACGTCTCGTGACTTCCCTAGCAACCAGAGCGCACCCTTTGCAACGGGCTAACTACTGGGCCTATTTGGACCAAATTCGGTATATGGACCCAGAATGCATTGCAAATGAAAACAGATAGATCAATGATGACGTCACGTGACTTCCCTAGCAACCAGAGCGCCCCCTTAGCAACGGGCTAACTACTGGGCCGATTTTGACCAAATTCGGTATACGGACCCAAAATGCATTGCAAATGAAAACAGACTGATCAAAGTTTATGTCTCGTGACTTCCCTCGCAACCAGAGTGCCCCCATAGCAACGGGCTAACGAATGGGCCGATTTTGACCAAATTCGGTATACGGACCCAAAATGCATTGCAAATGAAAACAGATAGATCAATATTGACGCCACATGGCGTCATTAGCAACCAGAGCTCCCCCTTAGCAACAGGCTAACTACTGGGCCGATTTTGTCCAAATTCGGTATGTGGACCCAAAATGCATTGCAAAAACCCAGAATCACAGGATTAGCTGTTTCATAATTACTCTCAGAATTATCTGTTGTGATAACTACAAACAATACCGGTACATCAGTATTTTTTCAGTGAAATTAATGAAAATGGCTTATTGAAACTGACACATAAAGCTCTAGGCCTATTTACTTCAAATGACAAGCCTGTGCTGGCTTGTGAAGAGTGTATGTCTGTGCTGGCTTGTGTAGTTTGTGTGTCTGTTGGGCAAATCGCCCAGAAACCTGGACCAAGTCGTCCACAAACATGGACCGAATCGTCCAATAGTCTGGTCCAAATCGGCCAGAAATATGGTCAGAATCGTCCATAGATCTGGGGCCGAAACGCCCTATATAAAAATCATGAAACTACATTTGTGATACTCAGTCTTATTATTTTAAAGATGCCCTTTTCAGGAAACTGCATTGGCATATTATCGTCGTCCTTTTTTTTGCACAGCACTGCTGTATTTTCTTGTTTTTTTAACAAAACGATATGTATTGTTAGCATTGAGTAATTTTTATTGTACAATAAAACCTGTGAAAAGATAATAAGAATGAATATTTCCTAACTAAAAATGTACAGACTGAACAAAGAATTTACATGAATAAATGGAATGAACAAAGAAGGAATGCTTGTTTAGGTTTTTTTGGTCCTGCGGCGTTTTGGCCCAAGATGTTTCAGCCTCCATGTTTTGAAACATCGGGATGGGCTTGCATCAGCAAGGCAAAATGGCCGGACTGAGGAGAGGGGGGGGGAGGGGCTTGGACAAGTTATATCCATATTCGTATGCTTCTACTGACAAATACCATTAAAAGTGTTAAAATAAATTATTAAAATGAAATATATAATTAAAGCATTTGGGTTGGGGTGGGGGTGCCCGGGTGGGACCGTGGGAGGCATAACAAGAAAAATATTGATGTATTGGCCGCGTGCAAAAATCTCACTGACAAGCATCCAAATCTCACTGAGAGCTCATCAAAATCTCACTGACAGTCACCTTCAGAGGTTAACAGGTCTGGAGACCACCTGTCTTGAGAGACCACTGTGACCTGGTACCAACTTGTATATTTTTATACTGTACCAATGACCCAGACATAGCTGGTGCTAACTCTTAAAATATAGGGCCAAACACAAATTTTTGCCCCCCAATCCCCAAAATTTGCATCTAAAACCAAAGAAAACATGTCCTGAATGGCCCTCCACACTTCACCTCTACTGCGCATGCGCAGTGTCAAGGACGTTCCGAAATTGGCGCCATTAATCATTCTAAGTTTGGCCCTTCATCAGTTAACATCTGACTGATCTTTGTGCTTGTAAATCTCAGTTTAAATGATGCCAGGCACATAAATATTAGTGAAATGGTGATTCTAAGGAGGATAGAGAAGGAGGAGAGGAAAAATGTGTGACAGAATATTATCAGGGCTGTAACTTAAAATTTTTTAACGAAATTATGTTAAGTTACCTATTTTCGAGGCAGCAGCCATTTTATTGTCATTCTTGTTATTTAGTTACACTGATTTTTCAGTGTTTTCCTCTCTCCCTTTCCTTTAAGTCCCCTCTTGCTATTCTCCCATGCTTTTGGCATAGTTTCTGTAATTATTATTACTAAAATTTCTTGGGAGTTTTAGCTGAATAACAGAATGAATTCTGTTCTTTTCCCCATGTTTACGTCTTCACCTACGGGTGATTAGGCGTTGTGTTCTGCATCTACCATCTGATGTTCTGCAGTTTCTTCCCTGGAAGTCTCTGTTTTGCATCAGATAGTGTATTTTTGGTAACTGATTTCGGGCCTGGGTGCCTGGAGTCTTATTTTAGTGTTTTTACACTCATTGTTTACATTTACAACAGCCCTCTGTGTGAGGGGGGGATTTCTGGAAAATAATATCTTGATGTTAATTTAATCATAACTAGATACATTATTATTGTTCGTAAGTGTTGCATAAATTGTTTAAAATATTTTCCACACTTAGGCTTGGGATCCATTGGGGCTCAACGTTACTTTTCAGAAACTTGGGCTGTTCTGAAAAAATATTTTTTCAAAATATTTTGATTTCAATTATTTTTTCTATGTTAATGGATCATATTATTATTATGTATTTTGATTGTCAGGGGTTGGTGCGAGTACCAGGACTTTGTTTTCTTTTCACATTGAAAGGATTTTGATCAATTGTAATAAGAGGAAGTCTTCCTCTGACTTTTATAATCATTCTATATGTGGTCAGTGTACTCGCATTAACTCCTGTTCTGTATCTGATGATTTCGATGACAACATGGGAAGCGTATGTCACGGTATGTTATTGGGGAATTGGACACTCCGGTCCTTTCCCCGCAGGGTCACTCTACTTTATCAATTTCTATTTCAGACGATCAAGATTAGGGTGATGTATCTGTGATGTCTTCCAACAGTGTGCCTCCGTCGTCACAATTAATGAGGGGCTAGCAGAAAAGTGCTCATGTAAATACGCCAATTGCCTAAGAGGACCCTAGTAGGTTCGACGGCCTTTGACGTCTACTAGCTCGCCCGGTGTAGCGTCCATTCATCGAATGGTTCGGCAGCCGGGTTCATCCGTTGCGGTCTAGAAGGAGTTTTGGGGTGATGCGAGCACTATAAATCAACCAAATGCACACCCAGTGATGGCGGATTAGAGGGAGAACGGAGGAAGCCTTTTAGTCCGGTTCATAGCTCGTTCTGGTCCATCCGGACGGCGAGCGAGAGAGGCCCCTCTCTCGTACAACAACATCTGGCCCCAGATGTTGTGGTACAAAATGTTTCGCATTCGGAGCATACGTCCGTCGCTCGGGACGCTCCGACATATAGTCAGTCCGGAGAGACTGTCAATAAGGCTTCCTCATTCTCATGGTAGCGCACACGACCGCTCTTGGCTACGTGACCTCGGATATCCAGTCAGCTTCGCCAGTCAGAGAATCATCGGCGACCAGGTCACACCATCCGGTAGCCAGGGACACAAGGCCTGCAGACTCCGGACGTTCGCATAGGAAAGTGTGCGGGAGTCAACGTACACGGAGCTTCCGGCGGCAATGCATCGTAAGACCGCTACTGCACAGGCCTCGGGGACGGACGTGCTATCCTAAATAGCACAGCTTATCGCAGCATCCCAGCAACAACTGTATCTGTCGCATATGTTTTATCCGACGATGCTGGGTAGGGACGCTCCGCGGAAGCGGGTACGGACGTCCGAAAATTTCATCCGGTCCGACGGGATACCGAAAGGGATTCGGAGGATTTCGAGCTTTCCCTTTCGGAACAACATATGCTGTTGTGTATGTCATCTGACTTGATCTTCTACAGGTTCTTTCGTCGGACCAGAATGCTGTGATGCCGGATAAGAAACTGATAGCGTCGGTGGACTTAGAAATTTTTGGTTCGGTTCAGGGACTTCGTCCCTCAGTTCCGACATAGTCCAATAATGTCACACAAACTTTCGAATTATTGAACGACGCTATATATTTATTATTATATGCTTGCTATTACCAAGCATTTCTGGTTTCTTGTTCGCAAAGTTACGGAGATGTCTTTCAAAAGTGTGCCTCTGTCGTCATAGTTAATGAAGAGCTAGCGGCAATAAGTGCTCATGGAATAAGTCTATCGCCTAAGAGGTCCCTTGTAGGATCGACGGAGTGACATTCACTAGCTCACCCGGTAAAGCGTACATTCATCGAATGGTTCGGCTGCCGGGTTCATCCGTTGCGGTCTAGGAAGGAGATTTGGGTGATGCGAGCACTATAATTACTTTAGTACTCACCCAGTGATGGCGGATTGAGGACAGATCGGAGGAAGCCTGTTAGTCCGGTTCCTGGCTTGTCCAGGTCCGTCCGGGCTGTGAGCGAGAGAGGTCCCTCTCTCGTCTAACAACATAGGGGACCGCATGTTGTGGTTCAGATATTTTACATTCGGAGCATATGTCCGTCGCTCGGGACGCTCCGTTATATTGACAGTCCGAGAGACTGTCGATAATGCTTCCTCATCCTCACAGCAGTGCACACGACCGCACATTGGCTACGTGACCTCGAGTATCCGATCAGTTTCGTCATTCAGTGATTCCACGGCGAACAGGTCACGCCATCCGGTAGCCAAGGGACACGAGGCCTATACACTCCGTTTGCTCGCATATTAGTAGTATGCACGGGGTAACGATCACGGAGCTTCCAGCGGCAATGCATCGTAGGACCGCTTCTCCACAGGCTTCAGTGACGGACGTGCTATCCGAGTTAGCACAGTTTTTTCGCAGCATCCCAGCAATCGACAGTTTCTTGGTCGAATCAGGAATTATCTGACGGCGCTGGGTCGGTGCGGTCTGCGGTTGCATCAGGTACGGACGACCGAACGCTTTATAAGGTCCGACAGGATGGCGAAAGGGATTCGAAAGATTTCGAGTTTTCCCTTTCGTAGCATCGGAAGCTGCCATACATATCTTCCGGCATTATCTTCCAGTGATTGTTATTTCGGACTAGATTGCTGCGATGTTGGATAAGAGACTTATCGCGTCATTGGACACGGAATTTTGGATCGGTTCAGGGACATTGTCCCTGACTTACCGACACAGTCCAATAATGTCATTAGAACATGTGTATTATTTATCGACGCTATATATATATATAAGCCTGCTACCAAGCATGATAGTTTAGTTTCTTGTCCGCAATGCTCATTTCTGCCTTTTATCATTTATACGAATAATTTATTTTGGCAGAACAGGGCATACCGAGAGTTCATATGCGTCTAGACGGCGTGGTTAAAGACTGGAAATATTCTTTTTCGCCGTCTATGTCTTTTCCAACCACAATGTTGGAAATGACAATGATGTCTAATAGACTTAACTTAGACGCTTTATCATACGTAATCCGCCTTACTGAGGCGTTATCATTACGTCTTCAAGAGAAAGAATTCCGGGATATTATCCTCAATGTGATTTCTTTTGAGGGCAGTAGTTTGTTCACGTATAACTCTGCCCTTCAGTGGCTGCTTGGAGTTGGTTAGACGTGACGCAGCCCTAGCTACATCCACGTGTGTGGATAGTAAGGTGAAGAACTCTCTCAGAGTCGCTTCGTTCTCGGAGAAGCTTCTCTTCGACGGCAACTTTTCAGCAATCCCTGAATTGCTCGATTTACATGTTCTCTTGTCTATCTAGTGTAGCAAGAGATTCAGACTGGGGCAAACATTCGGTGGTTGACTCAGAGAGTGCCACTGCAGTTGCCAGATCCAAGTTTTATAATTATGACTGTTGCCAGTCAAACAGGTTGGGATATAATATTGATCCCAACGGATTCGAAGTGCCAGGGTCTTTGGGTTCCGCAGTCTCTAAGCAAGCACTTATCTTCCACGGAATAATGTTTTTTTTTAGGCTTGCTTTATGTCATTGGATGAACATTATTCAGAAACGCATGTCCAAATCCTGTCCGTTAATTCGACAGTAGTGGCGTATCTCCGGAACCAGGGAGGCACTCATTCGTTTCCGTTATTCAGTTTAATGGAAAGTATCCTTCTGTTTGTTATAGTACACCAAGTTCTGCTTCGGTCCGTCATATTCCGGGTCGTCTGATTGTTTTACCGGACTCCCGTTCACTTATGGGTCGCTTGTTGCCGTCAGAATGGACTCTCAACAAACAAGTATTCAATCAGATTTGCTATCAATGGGAGCGCCCAATGATAATTTATTTACGACACAACTTGCTTGTCAATTGCAGACGTATGTGTTTGCTTGTCCGGATCTCTGAGATTATGTTGTTAACGCTCTATTGATCTAATAGGACGGAATGATAGGATATGCGTATCCTCCTGCGCTGTTGTTTCAGCAAGTATTGCTGAGATAAACAACCACAATACATTTCTGTTGATAGCATCTCTGTCTTCACAGAGACCGTGGGTAAATTTACTCTGATGTCTACTGTGGGACTTAACGCAAAATCTTCCTCCATGAGAGGATCTTTTTTCGCTGGGTAAATCGTGTCATCTTTATCACAACCCGCAAGGTCTCAACCTTCACGTATTCCGTTGTGTGGTCCTTATTGCATTGTAAGCATTGTACTGGACGAGCTTTGGACGCGATTTTTTACTATAGGAGAACCTCTTCTTCGCTATACTATGTGGCTAAAGTGGAGGCTCTTCCGTCATTGGTGTAGGGATCACTATGTTGATATTGTTGATCCCTCCATACTAGTCATTGCAACTTTTTAGTATACTTGTTTGACAAGATCTACTGCAGCCTGTTATTATTAAGGTTATAGGTTTATGTTACCTCATACCTATGCACTCTATGATAGTTTACAATTGAGTCTTATGTCTCTTTATCTAAGTCAGTTAGTAACTTTTCGATAAATAGACTTAGAATCATTAGATTAAATTCCTATATGGAATTTAACTTCGGTTCTTATTTAGCTAAGTAATCATTTGAGCCTCTGGAAACAGTAGTTTTCAAATTCTGACCTTTTAGACAGTAATTCTGTTGGCTTCTCTTTTACTGAAGAGTCAGTAAGTTTCATGCACTATCGGTGGATGATTTTCACTTTCGTAGTTTCGGAATCACTACTTCCTTTACTATTTAGGTTGGATTTTTGCATAAGAGTCAGGCTCCTAATTAATATCCGGAACCTATTGTTATTAAGGTCCTTCCGTCTTCGTACGGGCATAGGTCTTTACTCTGTCCGGTTAGAGTTTATGTATTTATAAACAGATATCTGTTTATTACTACGGGCGTAAGCTTCTTCTGTCTTTGATGGCTAATAGAAGGACGTTACGCTCCATTCTATTGCTAATGGATTCAATTAACTATCGATACTGCTTATGGTATATCATTGACTCAGCAGTTGTGTTTGAGATTTCAGCTCATGAAGTAAGAGTTCTTCTACAGCTCGGGCTTACATTAATAGTGTCTCTATTATAGATTTTTGAAGGCTGCTCATTGCGCTCAGCCATCCACATTCATGAATTTTTATCTCAGAAATATTGAGTCCATTTCTGGAGGCCTCTATTGTTAGGTCTATTATCTACTGCTCAGAATGTGTTTCACTTAACAGTTGCTACTATAGCTAGGTAGGCTGTCTGTTTCGGCAGTGACTCCGTTCTGCTGCCCTCTTCGCTCTGGGCTATTTGACCCAGGGCAAGAAAAAGGGGGGGGGGGGGGGGAGAGGGTGTTCCCTTGGGTCACCTGTTTTACTATGAAAACAAGGGGATACCTCCTCTGGAGTTAGTAATTCTGAGCTGTTATTGGGATGGTTGTTTAGTGAGAAGTTTATTTTTTAAAAATTCATTCAAGTCTTAGTTTTTAAAGTATAGCTTTTGAATATAGCATGTGTCACTGGACATTATTATACAATCCTCAGACACTTTTAAGGAGTATAAGAGTCTCTATTCTCTAGACTTACTTTATTTATTGGCTTACTTTAAAAATTATTAGTATAAGGATTATACTAGATATTAATAGAGTACATGGATGTATGATGCTCAATTTTGGAAGGTGTTGTATCTTTCTAATTTATCATAAATAAGAAAGATACATGTAAGGCCTAATACTTCTTTTTCCCTAGAGGGGATGACTCTATTTTATATAATTGAGCGTATTCCATCTTGCTCTATGTCCTTGGCCCTCCAGCCTTTTTACTATTCAGCTATGTCTGGGTCATTGGTACAGTATAAAAATGTTAAAAAATTTATAGTAATTTATATATTTTTTATACTTAGCAATGACCCAGACGGGGATGGCCCTCCCAGGAGTTGGGAACTCTTACCTCCCCGCTGAGTACATAGCGCTTACCAGGCACTGGTTATTAGAATGATTAATGGCGCCAATTTTGGAACGTCCTTGACACTGCGCATGCGCAGTAGAGGTGAAGTGTGGAGGGCCATTCAGGACATGTTTTCTTTGGTTTTAGATGCAAATTTTGGGGATTGGGGGGCAAAAATTTGTGTTTGGCCCTATATTTTAAGAGTTAGCACCAGCTATGTCTGGGTCATTGGTAAGTATAAAAAATATATAAATTACTATAAATTTTTTAACTTTTATGCCATAATGGATCTGTCTTGAGAGGCCGCCCCTTTGAAGACTGAAATCATGACAAAAACTTTTTACCTGTTCTGGAATTGGAAAATCCATTGTGGTTATACTAACATAATTAAAAGTATTAAAAGCTCTTAATTGGGTTTCAATTGCTAACTCATTACAGATTGAGATGTTCTTATAAGACCCCTGTGAAAAGATTAGGATTATTGCTGAATAAACAATTTCATACACACCTGAAATGTGACAGATAGGAATAAAAATAAATTTGTGTTGAAAATCTTTTTGTAACAAATTGAAATGGACTGTTATAAAAATTATAAAAATAAATTAGTGTTGAAAATCTTCAATGAAGATTTTCAACACTAATTTATTTTTATAATTTTTATAACAGTCCATTTCAATTTGTTACAAAAACTTCATAAAAAAGAACAACTACAAAGTAATTACAAAAATCCATTCTTCTCCATTTCTGAATTTGTGGTTGGTTATTCACTGACCTGAAACCTGTTATGAGAGACCATCTGTCTTGAGAGACCACTTTTGTGTGGCCCAAAGGGCAGTCTCTCAAGACAGGTTCCATTGTAACATATAGTATGATAATGATACAGTGAAACTCTGTTAATTGAATAGCTACACTGCTAGCGAAAAGTATTCAGTTGACATCAGACTTCAATTAACAGGGATGTGGTCACTTTTCTATGGACAACCTAAGCATTTATTCTATTATATAGATAAGATGTCTATTGAATGTAGTGAGGCCAAATATGTCTATAAACAAGGTGAATTCAGTGACTGTCGGGGTAATTATACCCTTGCAGAAGTTTATAACTCTGTGGGTGATGGGAAAAACATTTAACACTACTTTTCTCCCAAACCCCTGCTCCAAAAGCTTTCAAATTTCACATATAACATCTTTGGAAGATTGTTTCACATCTTTATTGAAATCAATTCCCTGGGTCCATATTTGGGCTCTCTTTGGGAGCCCAAATGTTTAAATTAGTGCAGTATGAGGAATATTCTTTTAAAATCTTCTTCAGATCTACCAATAGGAATCTTTTGATATTTGGTATGCAGCATGCTTAGGGAGGTGAGATTCAGGTTTGTTCAAGCCAAATCCCTTGGTTCATATTTAGGCTGAAAATTTGGGGCCCCGATCCAGACTTAGAAAGTTTGGACCAAAATCCGGAAATTAGTTTTTTGGTTTTTTATGCATTTTGGTCAATTTTAAGAAAAAGAAGAAAAAATTTTAGTCTGAAAATATTTTGTTTGGGACCTCGAAAATTTCTGACCAAAAATAAAAAAAAAAATCTGTTTTTTATGCGTTTATCTCAATTTTGGGACGTAAAAGTGCAGGAACTGAAAATAGAAGGAAAATCCTGTGTATTGTGTGGGCACAATCACTTCATCTAGTTGGTATATGCTTTTCTTAAGAGGGGCATATGCAGCTTATTCAAGTCAAGTCCCTGGTTTGATATTTAGACTAGCATGTCAGGTGAGCACCCTAAGTCCCCCTGGAGCCTCTTGTTTATTAACTGGTCGAGTGCTAGAAGCTGCTATTAGGGCTTTCAAATTCACTCGAATGCGAATAATATTTTTTTTATATAAATTAGTTTTATTACAAATTATTGGAGATTGCCTGTGAGCACTCTCCAATAATTTGTAATGAAACAAAATTTTGAAATAAAAATTCAGACCACCAAAAATAATCTATCCCTCACCCAGGGAATTATGAACTTCCGTACAGTTGAGCTAACTGTAAAATTGTTTTTTTTTAACTTTTGTATGTTTTAGCTAACTGTTAATATGTTACATATTTCAGCTGTTATGTTAGTTGTGAAGATTGATGGTCCAGCCTTCCTATGCAAAACAGATGAAGTTGGAGAACTGTGTATTTGTTCAGGATACACAGGCAGTAGTTATTGGGGTTTACAGGGGATTACAAACACAACATTCCAGGTAAAGTAATTTTTTAACATTTTTGTTCATATATGTAAAAATCATTTAACTTGAGTCTACCATGGAACAAACCTTGACCGAGAAAGTAGATATCTAGTTAACCCTTAGGGGCCTGGAGATTTTTATGCCCCGAAATAATTTTCGGGGCATATAGTGTTTGTCATTTCCATCCTCCATTTGTCCATCAGGAAGATTTTCATGTTTGCTCCATAACTCTGAGATGCATCATTGGATTTTGTTGAAACTTGGCATACATTTTGCTTATGGGGAGACGATGTGTCGCGCACAAAATTTTTGTTTTTTTGATGCAGGTCAAGGGCACAGATCAAGGTCATAGTTCAGGGGCATCTGTGGCCGGGCGTTGACTGTTAGTCTTGTTTTCATACATTTTTGCTTTACTTTGACCATCCACATCCTACGACTTTGCTGTTGTTTCTTGCCTAGAAATAACTACCATACAATTGTGAATGTAACATGCAAGTTTACCTCCAAACTGCATGTCGGGGCACCTGTTTTGTTGTAGAAAAATGCGATCAAAGTCGGAGCCCTTAAGGGTTAAGAGATAAAGAACAAAAATTTGCTTTTGAATCATGACAGGATGAACTATTCATGTGTTTGTAAGATTATCAACAATTGAGATCAATATTGAGGTAGCAAATGAAAACAACAGCTCGTCTGGTCACATCACAAATGTTATCCTTGCTACCATATTATATTCAATCCATCAAATCTTTCTCAGGGTTCACAAAGTCGTAGATGAGCATAAGAAAAAATTCATCATGGACGGTCATGGAAAAGTCTTCAAGAATAACCCCTTTAAGTGTCTTTTTCTGAAACATCATGGAAATGTAAACATGGATGGGGGGGGGGGGGGGCATATTTGATAATAATCATGTTATTTTATTGTTACAGTACTAACTGAATTAAGTTGTATAATAATCACAACAAACTTTGTCATTTTTTTTTTTTTTGACAACTGAGGTCTTTGACATAATTTCTTTGAAATTTTATGCCGAGAAAACATGAAACATGGACTTCTTTTTTCCCCAGAAAATGATCCAAGGCTTGTAATGAAAAACTATATATTTGTCAATGAAAATCTTGATAATTCTGTAGGTTTTGTGTGGGTATCCTGCTTTTTAATATGCGCAACCAGCTGAAATAAGTCATAGGTTGCTCACAAGAAAAAGTTACACATCTGTGTGTGTGACAGTTACCAAGGAACCATATAAGGGCAGGAATTACCATTGGAGAAAAAAGCAACTAAAAAAGTTATCTTCTGAATTTTACACTTTGTTCAGCACCAACGCAAAATTTAGTCTTAAATTTGACAACGTATTACATCGTTTCTAACTTCTCTTGGAAACCTTGGGAAGTGGAGCAGGATTTGTTTACTGTGTTAAACCGCTACTGCTTTAGTTTCATAATAGCATGGTTCAGAAAGTAGCGATGGTGCCAATACATGTGGTACTGATTCCTTACCAAGTACCATGATGCTCGCACACAGGTTATAACAGAGACAAGCCTACAAATAACACAGACTAAATGGGTTTGAGGGGGTGCGGTGGCATCGCGGTAACCGGTTCTCGTCAGATCACCGAAGTTAAGCAACGTCGAACGCGGTTAGTAGTTGGATGGGTGACCATTTCAGCGACTGATACGCGCTCCCGCGTTGTGTCCTTGGGCAAGGTACTTAACTCCGATTGCCTACATGGGGGCACGATGACGCTGTGTTCTTAGGCGTACTGCACGTCGATGGTGCGCATGTCTTCAACCAGTCTAACCCTGCCTGTCTGTGGTGCAGAGTTCAGAGTTACGATGTTGGGGAGCTGACAGCTTCTCGTCGTTGCTCAGTGGTTGTCTCCGGGTACTTCTGCTTTCTCCACCCGTAAAACTGTCATGGTCACGATTAGCCATTGTGCATAAGTATGTGACCTTAAACACCAACAAATAAATAAATAAATAATAAATGGGTTTGAAGTGTTATCCAGAAGGTGAATCAACATTTTCAGATATTCTGTGCAGGAACAAAATATCATGCATTTATCACATAGCAAGATGAGTCATGTCCCATTTCCCAGTGCTGTTGGCGTTCTTGTCCTGCAATTTCCACATTTTTTCAACAGCTTTCCATTTTGACCTGGAAAGTGTTTGAAAATTTCCCAGACAATCCCTTGAAAGTCTTTTATTTTATTTTTTGTTTCTTGGGTGAACAAACCGTGCTTAAGAAAATATAGTAAATATTTCAATTAGAGTTACCCGCCTTAAAAGGTTGCACTCAGAAATGATGTAATCTCCAAAAATTATGAAAAATGTTGAAAAGATATTGTAGTACAGGCTGTTAAGAAAATACTTGTTTCTCAGGCACCTTCTTCATCATTGAAAATCTGCCTGGTTACTCTTTTTTATTTTGCCTGGAAATCTGTTCACAGATACTTTTTGGCATTGTCATGACTGAAAATCTTACCAACTAGATCTTGTTTGACAGAGTTCACAGAGAGAAAGTTTCATCATTGAAAATTTTGTTTTTTCCACTGAATAGTGTAAGAAGTTAAAGAAATGATTTCAGTTATTTTCACATTGATTTTGTGGATTAACAGAAAGAAAATAGCCCCCTTGTCTCATAAAATTGAGGGAAATGCCTGAGAAACAAGACATTTTTTAAAAGGCCTCAGTTAGAAAGTTTCGGATAAAGGAGAAACAGCTTCCATATTAAAGCTAATAATAATATATTATTATTGGTTTTTTTTTCTTAACTTTATTGTCTTGTTGCATATTGTAGGTTCAGCCTCTATATGAAGATGGTAGACCTGTTGGTGACAGTTTATATGTGAGAACTGGTTTAATTGGGTTTCTTGGTCCAGTAAGTTTTTAGTTATGAACAAAATGTTGATTGAATTAAACAGATATTCTCTTTCAGCAAAACATGTTTTTTTTTTTAGTAGTAGCAGTGCGCGAAGCCCTGTGACTATTACTTATTGTGATGAATTGACGGTAACATGGTCGGAAGTTTGCGGCTTGGAGCTTATGTTCAACCGAGATGCGAAGCATCCACAATAACGTATATGTTCCAATAAGACACTAAACCTATATTGTGAGACACGAGAAGCTTATTTACTAAACTTGTGATTGTTAAAAGTTAGCATGTTCAAGGCAACTTTTAACGATCACAGGTTCAGTAAATAAACCTCTCATGTTCTCCACGTCGACACTGGATAAATAATCAATAAACCAGGTAAACTCATTCCATCTGAGTTCAAATCGTAAATCGGTTTGTAATTTAAACAACACTTCATCCAGAACACCATTTTATGCACATGTGAAAAGTCCAGAAAAATGACGCGGCTTGCTAGTTACTCCGTTGATGAAACAATTACGAAGCGGGCGACGTCATTTCAAATATGAAATTTGTTGTGACGTCAGACAGTAACATTTGCTACTGGAGCCGTAAACATTAACGAAACTATGCCAGCTCTCATCCAATCAGCGGGCGAGGATTTTAGTCTTATTGGAACATAGTAGCTTATTGATTAATGTTTCAGACTTCTGATCGGAAGGCTGTGAGTTTGATCCTGATGAAAGCTACTGTCATAGTGAAATTGCAAAATCATTCTGGGAATTTATGCCTCACATTTTATCTTGAAATTACTCAAATTCCAATAACATTTCCTTTTGAATGTTCCTCATATTCAACAAGTACTGTTTGGCCTAGCAAGTATTTTGATAAAAATATGTAGGCCTAGTTTGAAGTTGGTGAGAGTCAAACATATGTTGGTGTTTTATGATCCATCTATTAGTAGAAAATGATCGGAAATTTTAGTTTCCATGTTATACAGTGGAGCCCACTTAATTGGATATCTCTTAACTGAATAATCCTGTTAATTGAATATAATTTCTCAACACAAAACCATTTACCATACCTCCAGTACAAATTTTACCTGTTAATTGAATATAGACTATAGAGTGAACTCCTGTTAACTGAATAAAAAATCTTGTAACCTGTCGAGAAATTACCCTGACTCTCCCCAGTTTTCCTTTGTTTATAGACCTATTGGATCTCAGTACATCCAGTACTCTGTCAAACAAGATATAATAGATTAAATGCTAAGTTTATCTCTAGAATACAGAAAGGTGACACAATCCCTATTAATTGAATACTTCTATTAGGCCAAAAAAAAAAAATCAATTGATTCTCAGGCAATTTTTTTTTCAAATCAATGAGGGAGGGAGGATTTTATTTTTATTTTTTATTTTTATTTCTTCCAGATGGTGAGAAAGGATTGAGAGGCAAAAGTCACTTTCTGATGTCTGTTTTTACCTGAAAAGCATGGAAAGTGCATATTGTAAAATGATATACAAATAAAACTAATTTTATTGAAAACTAAAACTGTTTTTCTTTATTTTCTGATATCACCACTTTTTGTATTTAGAAACAGAACTCTGACTTCACTTTTAAACTTTTACAAAGCAGAACTATTTTATGAATACTAGATATTATTGACCACCCTCGTATTATTTTGGTATCATTGTGAGTTATTTTGAATTTTAGTATGACCCATGGTGAGAGTGTTCTTCTTTGTTAGAGAAGGTATATTCTTTTTAAAAAAATATTTAAAGTGTTTAAAATAAATTTCAAGTTCATATAAGAAGCTGGGTCATTCATGGTTTCTGAATACCCTAACTGAGTTGAAAAGCGTAGTTAAAAAAGTTTTCGATATCCTTCGTAAATTAAGCGTTATTAACAATTTGAGTTAATTAATTTCTTTGGTAAATGACAAAACATTTCAGTTGTCGCCCTTTCCGGCTGCGCTGGGTAATAATACACTGTTCAGAAAACTGACAATTTCTGCCAACCATCTTTCACTGACACGTGCGATTGGTGCTTTGAAGGTCTGCCATTCTTATCCATCCAAATACCTGTGATTTCTATTGTAGCCTTATTACATTTAACCCCCTTCCAACAAACTTCACAAGTTTTCAAAGAAAAACATTCAATGCAAATTGCGGGGCGAATTTCAATGCAGCCAATTTTTCAGTGGAGCAGAGCGTAACCGCAAGCAATTTCGATATGGACGAACTGTCTCCAATACATTTTTTTTTGTTTTGAAACGGTGGTTAACTTTTAATAAATTCTAATTAACTCGATGCGTGTCTTGTGTGATTCGTTGTTTTGTCTGGTACTTTGTTTTTAAATAGCCATTTTGTGCTGGTTGCTATCAGTTGGGGCGAATTGTTCGAACGACTACGCCATTGCAATTCTTTTCAGAAATATAAAATTGGGCTAGTTTAGGCTATTTTCATAGCCGTGTGACGGACTTTAACAGCAACCGTGTTTACTGTTTTTTGCGGAAGCGTGTGTTTTTAAAAAATAAAACATAAGAAAATACAGTAAACTGCCATGTCTCCCAAGGAAGTTTAGAAGGGCGACTTGAATTTCGCCCCCAATGTAAGCCAAGGCCAGAGGCTCTCACACTTAACACACGCCTGTGTATATTTACCTGTTTATTCGTTGGTTTTGGGCCTTAAAACCAATAGTCCCTTTTCAATTTCCCTGTTTCCTATTTTCTTGCAATGACGGTCCAAATAAAAAGGCCCAACGCGGGCCATTTTTTTCAACGCGGCGGTGCCTGAGAATCAATTCCTTTTTTTTTTTTTGGCCTTAATTGAATAATTTTTATTGGCAAAGTGTGTTTTCAATTAACAGGGTTCCACTGTATCTTATCATTACTATTTTTTCAAATAATATTTCATATGATACGTGGAAAATATTTGAATGACCCTATTGAAAAATGAAGTTTCTGAGCTCATCTGATGAATTTCAGTTAATTTGTTACTTAAATTGTATGTATATGACCAGTGTCTACGAATAGACATTTTCATCGATGTGGAATAACCTCCTCTGCGCGAATGGGAT
Source organism: Pictodentalium vernedei (assembly GCA_031216915.1). NCBI lineage: Eukaryota > Metazoa > Mollusca > Scaphopoda > Dentaliida > Dentaliidae > Pictodentalium > Pictodentalium vernedei. The sequence goes on along the minus strand of CM062294.1, from coordinate 478,989,517 downwards.
CGAGATTCTGATTCCGCATCAATGAAAATGTCTATTTGTTTCGGCGCCATTACCGGGTTATTGTTTTTACTGTTTTATATTTAGACAAAAATATGGACAATATCGAAACATTTGTTGACGCTTCATGAGTATTCAAATAATGATAATTTAAGGATAAAACATAGTTTTGATCAATAAACTCTGCTCAAATGTAAGGAAATACCTGTACTATCGAATGCAGCCTGTAATAAGGCCGGAAGCTTGATATATATTCCTATTTTCGAGTTTTGAGTTCCCATAAAAACTTGATAGGAACTTTTTCTATAGGATTGAATGGAAAGAATCTGAATGTAGAAGGGTGGCCACTGCATTCAGATCGCTCAACTGAATGTCCAGTGTGTCATGAGTCATGGCTTCAGGTATAAAATTTTTCTTGTTTTATGTTTACAGGGTGGCTTGGTGTTTGTATGTGGAAGTAAAGAAGGATTAATGACCATATCAAACAGAAGACACAACACCGATGATATCATTGCGACAGTGTTGGCTGTAGAACCAATGAAATTTATATACAGAGGAAGGTAAGGCCTAAAAAAAAAATATTCCACATTTTTTTGATGAGGGAGGGAGGCTGTTACAATATTATGTGACAAAAACAGTGTTTCCAGCAGTAATAAAATGTTCATAATACAGGAGCAAATTTTACCAACTGTATCTTATTTAACAAGAGATTTTGAGGTAAAAAAAAGTGACGAGTCAGATTTCCAAGGACACGGGAGGTGCCTGGAAAACAGTTTTTTTTAATAGTCTTATACATGTAATAAACAATAGACAGAAAGAACAAAGTTAAGGTCTGCAAAAAATGAAGCTTTCTTTCCCATGCGTAACTGTATCGTCATTTTTAGCTTAACTTGACATAGTGAAGATAAGCTGTTGCCATCACGCGTGCGGAAGTCAGTGAGTCTCTGACGTCTGTTCACATTTTCCTTTAGCACGGGCTACACCCCGCAGTTCTTGTCTGATCGTCACAAAATTTCATATGCAGGTTTGGGGTCATGTCTAGATGAGAACATCCCCTTTTGGCCATGATCATTCAGCCTTGATGGGTGCCCGAGCCCTAAAACCTTTAGCATAGGCAAAAGGTTATATTTATAGAAGGATTTCATTGTAACCTGTAAGGTTTACTCCATATAATGCCTAGATGATGACATCCCCTTTTGGTCGTGATTAGTCAACTGTGATGGCTACAGGTGCCCGAAGCCCGAAAACCTTGAGCACAGTCTACAGGTCATATTTATGAAGGGATTTCATTGTAACTTCGCAGGATCACTCCAGATGATGCCCAGATGAGATTGTCCCCTTTGGTTGCAATCATTCAACCATGATGGCTGCCAGAGCCTGAAGCCCGAAAACCTTAAGCACAGTCTGCAGGTCATATTTATGAAGGGATTTCATTGTAGCTTGGTAGGATGACTCCAAATAATGTCTAGATGAGAACGTCCCATTTTGATCGCGATCATGCAGCCTTGATGGGTGCCCGAGCCCAAAAACTTTTAGCATAGGCAAAAGGTCATATTTATGGAAGGATTTCATCGTAACCTGTTAGGTTGACTCCATGTAATGCCTGGATGATGACATCCCCTTTTGGTCGTGATTGGTCAGTTGTGATGGCTACTAGTGCCCAAAGCCCGAAAACCTTGAGCACAGTCTACAGATCATATTTATGAAGGGATTTCATTGTAACTTCTTAGGATCACTCCAGATGATGCCCAGATGAGATTGGCCCCTATGGTTGAGATCATTCAGCCATGATGGCTTCCCGAGCCCAAAGCCCGAAAACCTTTAGCACAGTCTACAGGTCAAATTTATGAGGGGATTTCATTGTAACTTGGTAGGATGACTCCAAATAATGTCTAGACGAGAACATCCCATTTTGGCCATGATCATTCAGCCTTGATGGGTGCCCGAGCCCAAAAACCTTTAGCATAGGCAAAAGGTTATATTTATAGAAGGATTTCATTGTAACCTGAAAGGTTGACTCCATATAATGCCTAGATGATGACATCCCCTTTTGGTCGTGATTGGTCAACTGTGATGGCAACAGGTGCCCAAAGCCCGAAAACCTTGAGCACAGTCTACAGGTCATATTTATGAAGGGATTTCATTGTAACTTCGCAGGCTCACTCCAGATGATGCCCAGATGAGATTGTCCCCTTTGGTTGCGATTATTCAACCATGATGGATGCCCGAGCCCGAAGCCCAAAAACCTTAAGCACAGTCTACAGGTCATATTTATGAAGGGATTTCATTGTAACTTGGTAGGTTGACTTCATATAATGTCTAGATGAGAACGTCCCCTTTTGGATATGATTGGGCAACTTTGACGGCTAAAGGTGCCCGAAGCCCGAAAACCTTTTGCACTGTCTACAGGTCATATTTATGAAGGGATTTCATTGTAACTTGGTAGGATGACTCCAAATAATGTCTAGATGAGAACGTCCCATTTTGGACGTGATCATTCAGCCTTGATGGGTGCCTGAGCCCAAAAACCTTTAGCACAGGCAAAAGGTTATATTTATAGAAGGATTTCATTGTAACCTGTTAGGTTGACTCCATATAATGCCTAGATGATGACATCCCCTTTTGGTCGTGATTGGTCAACTGTGATGGTTACAGGTGCCCGAAGCCCGAAAACCTTGAGCACAGTCTACAGGTCATATTTATGAAGGGATTTCATTGTAACTTCGCAGGATCACTCCAGATGATGCCCAGATGAGATTGTCCCCTTTGGTTGCGATCATTCAACCATGATGGCTGCCCGAGCCCGAAGCCCGAAAACCTTTAGCACAGTCTACAGGTCATATTTATGAAGGGATTTCATTGTAACTTGGTAGGTTAACTTCATATAATGTCTAGATGAGAACGTCCCCTTTTGGACATGATTGGGCTACTGTGACGGCTAAAGGTGCCCGAAGCCCGAAAACCTTTAGCACAGTCTTCAGGTCATATTTATGAGGGGATTTCATTGTAACTTGGTAGGATGACTCCAAATAATGTCTAGATGAGAACATCCCATTTTGATCGCGAACATTCAGCCTCGATGGGTGCCCGAGCCCAAAAACCTTTAGTATAGGTAAAAGGTCATATTTATGGAAGGATTTCATTGTAACCTATTAGGTTGACTCCATATAATGCCTAGATGATGACATCCCCTTTTGGACGTGATTGGTCAGCTGTGATGGCTACAAGTGCCCGAAGCCCAAAAACCTTGAGCACAGTCTTCAGGTCATATTTATGAAGGGATTTCATTGTAACTTCGTAGGATCACTCCAGATGATGCCCAGATGAGATTGTCCCCTTTGGTTGCGATTATTCAACCATGATGGCTGCCCGAGCCCGAAGCCCGAAAACCTTAAGCACAGTCTACAGGTCATATTTATGAAGGAATTTCATTGTAACTTGGTAGGTTGACTTCATATAATGTTTAGATGAGAACGTCCCCTTTTGGACATGATTGGGCAACTTTGATGGCTAAAGGTGCCCGAAGCCCGAAAACCTTTTGCACTGTCTACAGGTCATATTTATGAAGGGATTTCATTGTAACTTGGTAGGATGACTCCAAATAATGTCTAGATGAGAACGTCCCATTTTGGCCGTGATCATTCAGCCTTGATGGGTGCCCGAGCCCAAAAACCTTTAGCATAGGCAAAAGGTTATATGTATAGAAGGATTTCATTGTAACCTGTTAGGTTGACTCCATATAATGCCTAGATGTTGACATCCTCTTTTGGTCGTGATTGGTCAGCTGTGATGGCTACAGGTGCCCGAAGCCCGAAAACCTTGAGTACAGTCTACAGGTCATATTTATGAAGGGATTTCATTGTAACTTCGCAGGATCACTCCAGATGATGCCCAGATGAGATTGTCCCCTTCGGTTGCGATCATTCAACCATGATGGCTGCCCGAGCCCGAAGCCCAAAAACCTTTAACACAGTCTGCAGGTCATATTTATGAAGGGATTTCATTGTAACTTGGTAGGTTGACTTCATATAATGTCTAGATGAGAACGTCCCCTTTTGGACACGATTGGGTAACTGTGACGGCTTCAGGGGCCCAAAGCCCGAAAACCTTTAGAACAGTCTACAGGTCATAATTATGAAGGGATTTCATTGTAGCTTGGTAGGATGACTCCAAATAGTGTCCAGATGAGAATGTCCCCTTTTGGTTGCGATCATTCAACCATGATGGCTGCCAGAGCCCAAAACCCCAAAAACTTTAGCACAGTCTACAGGTCATATTTATTAAGGGATTTCATTGTAACTTGGTAGATTGACTTCATATAATGTCTAGATGAGAACGTCCCCTTTGGACGCAATTGGGAAACTGACGGCTACAGGGGCCCGAAGCTCGAAAACCTTTAGCACAGTCTACAGGCCATATTTATGAGGGGATTTTAATGTAAATTGATAGGATGACTCGTTTTGGAATAATTTCACTGTAACTTGGTAACTTTTGTTGATGTACGTTAACTGTGAGGGCCACATACATTAACTGTGAGGTCATATTAACCCACCCCTCAGCTCTTTAGTACAGTGTACACCTCATATTATTTTTATCATAAACATAGCACACAGGGAACAGAAATGAACATATTCCCAATTATCACAATTCTTGTCTTATTTCATAATCCTTTCATAGACATTGAACATTATCCTTTTCATCAAACACAACACACAAGTTAAGCTACAGTGTCATTGACACTTTCATTGCTACACATGCTGCTGATTCGTGAAGTTGTGCAGTCTTTTTTAACCCTTTACCTAACGAATTGCCCACACCCACCTGCATAATTTGCAAATTCATCAGTTGAAAGAAATAATGTATTCAAAATATTTCAACAAAACCATATCATGTGACTCCTCATTGGAACGAGCTCGAACCAATGAGGGGTTACATGATATGGTTTTGTGGAATTATTTTTTTTTTAATTTAAAATAATAGTTATTAAAATAAGTTTTTATTTCGTCTGCATTGGGTAAAGGGTTAAAAATTTTCACAGTGCAGCAAGACAAATTCATTCACACAGAATGTTTTTGCTTCTGACTGAATATGAAGTCCACCCACTGAACATAGAGCTTTTTAACGTTTTACTGGCCTAACTTTGGTTTTGTTCAGTCTTATTCTCTTAGAACAGGTGTCCCAATATCAAGCCTATGTATTAACATGCAAGTTACATCAGGCATTCCATGGCAGTAGTCTATAGTCAAGTCTTGGCTGCCCATATGTGTCTCAGCAATTCAAGTTTTGGCGGCATATATGGGCAGCCAAGACTTGACTAAACCCACAGCAAATCTACATGACTGAACCTGTCGAGACCTGCAAAAAAATGTAGAATTTCCGAGGCAATTATGGGTGGTAGCAGTTCTTATCAGTAGGGCCCGCCTGTGGGCATCTAGAACTGAAGCAGTTAATATACCCCTGGAACTTAATTAAGCACCCCCTTTTTAGCTCACCTGACTACAAGTCATTGTGAGGTATTGCCATCACTTGGCGTCCGTCGTCCGTTAACTTTTGCAAACCTGTCTTCTTCTCCACAGCCATTCAGCTAAATTCAAACATATATTGCACAAACCATCCCTGGGATACACCCTTTCTATTTTGTTCAAATGGAGCGGCTGCCTTCTTCAGGCTCTGGGCAATAATGCCAAAGCCTAAAAATCTTTAACAATCTTCTTCTCATGAACCACCAGAGAGATTGCCTTGATATATGGTATGTAACACTCTTTGGTGTTAAAGATTAAAGTTTGTTCAAGAGAAGTTGGTAGATCAATATTTGGGCTCTCTGTGGACACATAACCATTTTGCGCTCTGCCCAAAATTTCTATTTCAAGAACCGATGGGCCGATTTGAACCAAATTTGGCATGTAGCATCAGTGGGTCCAAAGTACTTGATTGATGCCCCCCAGATTTTTTTTTGTTGCCCTGTGGGTACCCCAGGGGCTAAAAATAGAAAAAAAATCAAATGTTCATATTTTCCAAACTACACGGAACAGAGAACTGTTATTTGGTATGAAGCATCCTTTTAACCAGTAGAATGGATAAAAAAAAAAAAATGGCCATCGTTTGTGTTAGGGTGTTCTGTAAGGGCGTTTGAAAAAATGCTGAGTCAGCATATTTGCGAAAATTGAAAAAACATTTTTCTTCACAACCGCTGATCAGAATCTTTTGATATTTGGTATACAGCATCCATAGGATGGTCAAATACAAGTGTGTTCAAATATACCCCCTCGGTTCATATTTGGGCTCAAACAGAGGAGCCCAAATAATTAACTTGGGGCGCTATGGGAATAAGCTTTAAAAATCTTCTTCTTCAGATCATACAGTCAGATTCTTTTGATACTTGGTATACAGCATCTCTACAGGGGTCAGATTGAAGTTTGTTCAAATTAAGTCCCCGGGTTATTGTTCGGGCTTTCAATGGAAGCCCGAATATTAACTTGGTACAATATGGAGAATAATGTTTAAAAATCTTCTTCTTCAGATCCACAAGTCAGATTCTTTTGATATTTGGTATGCAGCATCTCTAGGGGGAGGGGGGGGGGGGGGGCAGGGGGTTTTGAATCAAGTTTGTTCAAATGGGATATCTGGATGCTGGATGAATATTTGGGCTCTTTATTGGAGCTCAAATTTTAACTTGGTGCAATATGAGAACATTTCTTAAAAAATCTTCTTTTTCAGACCCACTAATGAGAATCCTTTCATATTTGGTATGTGACATTTCTAGAGGTGTAAGATTCAAATTTGTTCAAATCGAGTCCCTGGGTTAATATTTGGGCTTCCGGTGGGAGCCTGAATATTAACTTTTTGCAGTGTGGGTAATAATCTTTAAAAATCTTCTTCTTCAGATCCACGAATCAGATTCTTTTGATATTTGGTATGCAGCATCTCTAGAGGGGTTAGATTCAAGTTTATTCAAATGGGATCTCTGGATGAATATTTGGGCTCTTTATTGAAGCCCAAATTTTAACTTGGTGCAATTTGAGAAAATTTCTTAAAAAATCTTCTTTTTCAGACCCACAAGCGAGAATCCTTTCATATTTAGTATGTGACATCTCTAGAGGTGTAAGGTTCAAATTTGTTCAAATCGAGTTCCTGGGTTAATATTTGGGTTCCCCAAGGGAGCCCAAATATCTACTTAGTGCAATATGGGGAATTATCATTTAAAATCATCTTCAGATCCAGCAGTCAGATTCTTTTGATATTTGGTGTACAACACCTCTGGGAGGGTTAGATTGAAGGTTGTTCAAATCAGGTCCCTGGCTTAATATTTGGGCTTTTTATTGAAGCCCAAGGTTTAACTTTGAGCAATATGAGAAAATTTCTTGAAAATTCTTTTTCTTCAGATACACCAGTGAGAATCCTTTCATATTTGGTATGTAACATCTCTAGGAGTGTTTAATTCAAGTTTGTTTAAATCGATTCGCTTGTTTGTTTTTGGGTTTTTTTTTTAATTTTTGGGTGTGGGGGGGGGGGGGGGGGAGGGGGTGGCTAGAGAGAACACAGTAGTTTAAAACAAAACAGAAAATTCTTTTGGTTGTTTTTTAATACTTCACAGAACAGAGTTTGCTAGGAAGCTTTCCTAGGACCAGCAGAAATGAATGGCCAAAAAAGTTGCCTTTTGTTGTGACATAGCAAATCATAAAAATTGCTCTTGCTGCTGATGACATGCTGATACACTCATCTGTTTTGACAATTTGAGCCAGGTGAGCGTTTTAGGCTCACTTGAGCCTCTGGTTTTGCTGTGGTGTTAATAAAAACTGTCATTACTTTCATGTTATCTTTCAGATGGCCAAAAGTGATTGTTCAACACAATGATGAAAATATGCAGTATTTTAATAGCGCTAATTACACATATCTTTCACTAATGTTTTTGATGGAAAAATGTTCTCTCAACAATTATGGTGCTGGAACGGTCCATGATGAAACAATGCCAGTAACTACTGACAAAAAATGTAACTTGTGATCTCCTGAGCACAATAGCAGTGCCCAACATCAATAGCGAGTGTATCCACCATGTGCCCGGATGATGGCCTAAACCCTCCTTCTAATGCTACCAGTGAGCCTTCTGATATGGTCCAGAGGCAACTGCTGCCACTCCTCATGTAATGCAGCTTCCAAATCAACCAAATTCTGTATAGGCGGATACCTTGCTTGCACATGACATCCAAGAAAGTCCCAGATGTGTTCGAAGTGATTCAAATTGGTGCTCATTGCAAGACATGGTAGTGAGGCATCCCCAGATCATTACTGATCCGATGCTGATCGGACAGAGCTGGATACTTGATGACCCTTCTGGACCTCATACCCAGTGCTTTTGGATGGTTTCGGACAGTTCTGATGCACAAATGCCTGTTTGGGATCCAAAAGCATTTCAAAACCACACTTGAAGCAAAGGGTTCATGCCTAACGAGGTGTACCAGACTCCAATCTTCCCGAGGAGAGGTCTTTTGGGGTTGTCCACACCTTGATAGGTCCTTAAAATGGTCGGTTTGTTGATGTTTTCAGACAAGTCTGCTGATGACAAAATGACTGTAGCCAAGTTGCCTTCCAATAGCTTTGAATGACATGCCTGTTGCATGCATGCCAATGATTTGCCATCTTAGTGCCTCTGACAGTCTCCTTGTCATGTCAACATTTATTGATAAAAGAAGTGATAAATTTTCATGTTTTATACCCAGATATTGCATGTGGCTGATAGTGTTAGTTGTGACATTCATGGGAAGCTCGCTTCACGTGGACGAGGGGATGTGTTTGGGGACGCTATCAACCAGAAACATCACTAGATGAAATGTACTGCAAGGCATAGCAGTCATTAAAACATAATAATCAGAAACATCCACTTCACTGTCAGGAAACATTTCAGGGGGTGCTTAACTGGTTGAGGGCTAGATTATTTTTGTTGGTCTGAATTTGTTCAGTTTTTGTTTTATTACAAATTATTTTAGAATTCCTGCACACACTCTCCAATAAATTGTAATAAAACAAATTTATATGAACAAAATATTATTTGCGAGTGATTCAGATACAGATTCAGATAATTTATTCACAGTATACATAAATAATGGTTACAAATACATATATTTCACAAGTTTAGTAAATGGTATACTGTAGGGGGTGACAAAGCCAAATTGGCTGTCTACCTGTCACCCCTTGGAAGGAAGTGTAGTTGCAGACAGATTGTGAACAAATGGTTAGGGGGGAAAAACGTATGTGACGCTAAGTTGGAACTGGGGCTCGAGTTTCTTCATTGCTAAGTTTTATTTGCAGGATGTTATCCGGCACAAAAGCCAGTTGAAGATCGGTGGTTAGGGATTGATACATTGGTACAAAACTAGCTGCTCTTGGAGATCACCCATCTACTCAGTGCCAGGTCCCACCAAGTACTTGATGTCATTCGGAGAGTGATAAAGGGATAGATCTATGTAAACTGAATGTTAATGTTGACTAGCTCACTAGGAGGGCATCATATTTGGGGTGCTCTACAAATGCGCTTGCTTACTGAGCTGAGCGCCATCGGTCATGCACCCTATCCCTCTCCGTGGGCTAGCCCTTAGATAATGATGAAATGCCTCACCGCCAGTGCTCAGCAAGTGCTCTTCGATATTACCGACGACAGATTCCTATAGGGGTGTTGAACGTCTTTATGGTGTACTTGTTGGGGTGAGCAGGAAGTTTGACCAGGACGAGGGTTCCAGATAAAAGCAGAGAGTGCGTCAATTGCATTATGTATATACCTGTTAGAGTTATTGTTGATTACAAGTTGATTAAATATGAAACATGAGAAAGGAAAATGTTGGCTTTTGCTCTGGTATCCTCATTTTTTTGACAGCCCTGATAGTGGCTTCTAGCACTCAGCCAGTTAAAATTAAGTCCAGGTGTATATAATTAAACTAATTGTGGTCCTACTGTCTTCCTGCTCAGGTTTACTGTTAATTGGTACAGTAGAATCCTCTTAATTGAATATCCATTTTGCCAGTGAAAATTATTCAATTAACAGGAGTATACAATTAACAGGGATTTGGTCAGTTTCCTGTGTTCTGGGGGTAAACTGAGCATTTATTGTATTATATCTTGTTTGACAGAGCTCACAGAGCTCTATCAAACAAGATATAATAGAATAAATGCCTGTATTGGATGTAGTGAGGCCAAAAAGGTTGATAAATAAGGGGAATTTGGTGCGTGTCGCAGTAATATTTTTATACTGTACCAATGACCCAGACATAGCTGGTGCTAACTCTTAAAATATAGGGCCAAACACAAATTTTGCCCCCCAATCCCCAAAATTTGCATCTAAAACTAAAGAAAACATGTCCTGAAAGGCCCTCCACACCTCGCCCCCACTGCGCATGCGCAGTGTCAAGGACGTTCCGAAATTGGCGCCATTTATCATTCTAAGTTTGGCCCTTCATCAGTTAACATCTGACTGATCTTTGTGCTTTTAAATCTCAGTTTAAATGATGCCAGACACATAAATATTAGTGAAATGGTGATTCTAAGGAGGATAGAAAAGGAGGAGAGGAAAAGAATGTGTGACAGAATATTATCAGGGCTGTAACTTAAAATTTTTTAATGAAATTATGTTAAGTTACCTATTTTCAAGGCAGCAGCCATTTTGTTGTCATTCTGATTATTTAGTTACACTGTTTTTTCAAGTGTTTTTCCTCTCTCCCTGTCCTTTAAGTTCCCCCTTGCTATTCTCCCATGCTTTTGGCATAGTTTCTGTAATTATTATTACTAAAATTTCTTGGGAGTTTTAGCTTAATAACAGAATGAATTCTGTTCTTTCCCCATGTTTACGTCTTCACCTACGGGTGGTTAGGCGTTGTGTTCTGCATCTACCATCTGATGTTCTGCAGTTTCTTCCCTGGAAGTCTCTGTTTTGCATCAGATGGTGTATTTTTGGTAACTGATTTCGGGCCTGGGTGCCTGGAGTCTTATTTTAGTGTTTTTACACTCATTGTTTACATTTACAACAGCCCTCTGTGTGAGGGGGGGATTTCTAAATAATAATATCTTTATGTTATTTTAATCATAACTAGATACATTATTATTGTTCGTAAGTGTTGAATAAATTGTTTTAAATATTTTTAAAATTTTTGTCCACACTTAGGCTTGGGATCCATTGGGGCTCAACGTTACTTTTCAGAAACTTGGGCTGTTCTGAAAAAATATTTTTTCAAAATATTTTGATTTCAATTATTTTTTCTATATTAATGGATCATATTATTATTATGTATTTTGATTGCCAGGGGTTAGTGCGAGTACCAGGACTTGTTTTCTTTTCACATTGAAAGGATATTGATCAATTGTTTTAAGAGGAAGTCTTCCTCTGACCTTATTATCATTCTATATGTGGTCAGTGTACTCGCATTAACTCCTGTTCTGTATCGTATGATTTCGATGACAATATGGGAAGCGTATGTCACGGTATGTTGTTGGGGATTTGGACACTCCGGTCCTTTCCCCGCAGGGTCACTCTACTTTATCAATTTCTATTTCAGACGATCAAGATTAGGGTGATGTTTCTGTGATGTCTTCCAACAGTGTGCCTCCGTCGTCACAATTAATGAAGGGCTAGCGGAAAAGTGCTCATGTAATACGCCAATTGCCTAAGAGGACCCTAGTAGGTTCGACGGCCTTTGACGTCCGCTAGCTCGCCCGGTGTAGCGTCCATTCACCGAATGGTTCGGCAGCCGGGTTCGTCCGTTGCGGTCTAGAAGGAATTTTGGGGTGATGCGAGCACTATAAAATTAACTTAATGCACACCCAGTGACGGCGGATCGGAGGGAGAACGGAGGAAGCCTTTTAGTCCGGTTCATAGCTCGTTCCGGTCCATCCGGACGGCAAGCGAGAGAGGCCCCTCTCTCGTTCAACAACATCTGGCCCCAGATGTTGTGGTACAATGTGTCGTTAGCGGAGCATACGTCCGTCGCTCGGGACGCTCCGTTGTATAGGCAGTCCGCTGAGACTGCTAAGGCTTCCTCTTCTCGTCAGCGCACACGACCGCACCTTGGCTGCGTGACCGCCGATATATTACCAGCTTCGCCGATCAAGGATTCTTCGGCGACCAGGTCACACCATCCGGCAGCCAGGGATTCGAGACCGATGGACTCCGGACGTTCGCATAGGAAGTATGCGGGAGCCATCTGATGCGGAGCTGCCCTCGGCGAAGCACCGATAGACTGCGCCTCCGCAGGTCTCGACGCCGGACATTCTTGTGCACATAGCACAGCTTATCGCAGCATCCCAGCAGCCGACAGAAACGGTGTCGGATCGAGAATTATCCGACAGCGCTGGGTCGGTAGCCGGGGACTCGAGGCCTGCAGACTCCGGACGTTCGCATAGGAAGTGTGCGGGAGTCAACGTACACGGAGCTTCCAGCGGCAATGCATCGTAAGTCCGCTACTGCACAGGCCTCGGGAACGGACGTGCTTTCCTTAATAGCACAGTTTATCGCAGCATCCCAGCATCAACTGAATCTGTCGCATATATATTATCCGACGATGCTGGGTCGGGACGCTCCGCGGAAGCGGGTACGGACGTCCGAAAGTTTCATCCGGTCCGACGGGATACCGAAAGGGATTCGGTGGATTTCAAGCTTTCCCTTTCGGAACAACATATGCTGCGACGCCGGATAAGAAACTGATAGCGTCGGTGGACTTAGAAATTTTTGGTTCGGTTCAGGGACATCGTCCCTCAGTTCCGACATAGTCCAATAATGTCACACAAACTTTCGAATTATTGAACGACGCTATATATATTATTATTTTATGCTTGCTATCCAAGCATTTCTGGTTTCTTGTTCGAAGAGTTATGGAGATGTCTTTCAAAAGTGTGCCTCTGTCGTCATAGTTAATGAAGAGTTAGCGGCAATAAGTGCTCATGGAATATGTCTATCGCTTACGGAGTGACATTCGCTAGCTCACCCGGTGTAGCGTACATTCATCGAATGGTTCGGCTGCCGGGTTCGTCCGTTGCGGTCTAGGAAGGAGATTTGGGTGATGCGATCACTTTAATTACTTTAGTACTCACCCAGTGACGGCAGATTGAGGACAGATCGGAGGAAGCCAACAACATAGGGGACCGCATGTTGTGGTTCAGATATTTTACATTCGGAGCATATGTCCGTTGCTCGGGGCGCTCCGTTATATTGACAGTCCGAGAGACTGTCTTTAATGCTTCCTCATCCTCACAGCAGGGCACACGACCGCACATTGGCTACGTGACCTCGAGTATCCGATCAGTTTCGGCATTCAGTGATTCCACAGCGAATAGGTCGCGCCATCCGGTAGCCAAGGGACACGAGGCCTATACACTCCGTTCGCTCGCATATTGGAAGTATGCACGGGGTAACGATCTCGGAGCTTCCTGCGGCAATGCATCGTAAGACCGCTGCTCCTCAGGCCTCAGTGACGGACGTGCTATCCGAGTTAGCACAGTTGTTTTGCAGCATCCCAGCAATTGACGATTTCTCGGTCGAATCAGGAATTATCCGACGGCGCTGGGTCGGTGCGGTCCGCGGTTGCATCAAGCTATGGACGACCGAACGTTTTATAGGGTCCGACAGGATGGCGAAAGGGATTCGAAAGATTTCGAGTTTTCCCTTTAGTAGTATCGGAAGATGCCTTTCATATCTGCTGGCATTTCTTCCAGTGATTATTTTTCGGACTTCATTGCTGCGATCTTGGATAAGAGACTTATAGCGTCATTGGACTCGGATTTTTCGATCGGTACAGGGACTTTGTCTCCGACTTACCGACGCAGTCCAATATTGTCATTACAACATGTGTTTTATTTTTCGACGCTATATATTATATATATATATATATACAAGCCTGCTACTAAGCATGATAGTTTAGTTTCTTGTCCGCGTGGCTCATTTCTGCCATTTTATCTTTTTTACATATAGTTTATTTTGGCAGAGCAGGGCATACCGAGAGTTCATATGCGTCTAGACGGTGTGATTAAAGACTGCATATATTCTTTTTCACCGTTTATGTCTTTTCCAATTTCAATGTTGGGAACGACATTATGTATAGTAGACTTAACTTAAACGCTTTATTATACGTAATCCGCCTTACTGAGGCGTTATCATTACGTCTTCAAGAAAAGATTTACGGGATATTATTCTCAATGTAATTTCTTTTGAGGGCAGTAGTTTGTTCACGTATAACTCCGCCCTTCAGTGGCTGATTGGAGTTGGTTAGACGTGATGCAGCCCTAGCTACATCCACGCGTGGATAGTAGGTTAAGAACTCTCTCAGAGTCGCTTCGTTCTCGGAGGAGCTTCTCTTCGACGGCAACTTTCCGGCAATCCATGAATTGCTTGATTTATACATTCTCTTGTCTATCTAGTGTTACAAGAGATTCAGACTGGGGCAAACATTCGGTGGTTGACTCAGAGAGTGCCGCCGCAGTTGCCGGACCCTAGTGTGGCTGTTATGACGGTTGCCAGTCAAACAGATTGGGATATATACTGATCCCTACGGATTCGAAGTGCCAGGGTCTTTGGGTTCCGCAGTCTTTTAGCTATCAGTTTAACTTCCGCGGAATAATGTTTTTTAGGCTTGCTTTATGTCATTGCATGAACATTATTCAGAAACGCATGCCCAAATTCCTGTCCTTTAATTCGACAGTAGTGGCGTATCTCCGGAACCAGGGAGGCACTCTTTCGTTTCCGTTATTCAATTTAATGGAAAGAATCCGTCTGTTGGTTATAGTACACCAAGTTCAGTTTTGGTCCGTCATATTCTGGGTCGTCTGATTGTTTTATCGCACTCCCGTTCTCTTACGGGTCGCTTGTTGCTGTCAGAATGGACTCTCAACAAACAAGTATTTAATCAGATTTGCTATCTATGGGAGCGCCCAATGAGGTTTTATTTATGACACAGCTTGCTAATCAATTGCAGACGTATGTGTTGGCTTGTCCAGATCTCTGAGCTAATACTGTTAACGCTCTATTGATCTATAGGACGGAATGATAGGATACGCGTATCCTCCGGCGCTGTTGTTTTAGCAGGTATTGCTAAGATAAACAACCACAATACATTTCTGTTGATAGCATCTCTATCTTCACAGAGATCATGAGTTATTTACTCTCTTGTCTACTGTGGATCTTAACGTGAAATCTTCCTCTATGTGAGGATCTTTTTTCACTGGGTAAATCATGTCATCTTTATCACAACCAGCAAGGTCGCAACCTTCATGTATTCCGTTGTGTGGTCCGTTTTGCATTGTAAGCACTGTACTGGACGAGCTTTGGACGCGATTTCTTACTATAGGAGATCCTTTTCTTCGCTATTCTATGCGACTAAAGTGGAGGCTCTTCCGTCGTGGTGTAGGGATCATTATGTTCATATGGTTGATCCCTCCATACTACGCATTGCTAGTTTTTAGTATACTTGTTTCACAAGATCTACTGCAGCCTGTTGTTATTTAGGTTATAGGTTTATGTTACCTCATACCTATGCACTCTACGATAGTTTACAATTGAGTCTTTTGTCTCTTTATCTAAGTCAGTTAGTAACTTTTTGATAAATAGACTTAGAATCTTTAGATTAAATTCCTATACGGATTTTAACTTCGGTTCTTATTTAGCTAAGTAATCATTTGAGCCTCTGGAAACAGTAGTTTTCAAATTCTGACCTTTTAGACAGTAATTCTGTTGGTTTCTCTTTTACTGTAGAGTCAGTGAGTTTCATGCACTATCGATGGATGATTTTCACTTTCATAGTTTCGGAATCAATACTTCCGTTACTATTTAGGTTGGATTGTTGCATAAGAGTTAGGCTCCTATTATCCGGAACCTTTTATTTTAAGGTCCTTCCGTCTTCGTATGGGCATAGGCCTTTACTCTTTCGGGTACAGTTTATGTATTTATAAACAGATATCTGTTTATTACTAGGGCGTAAGCTTCTTCTGTCTTTGATGTCTAGTAGAAGGACGTTACGCTCCATTTTATTGTTAATGGATTCTATTAACTAGCGTACTGCTTATGGTATATCATTGGCTTAGCAGTTGTGCTTAAGATTTCGGCTCATGAAGTAAGAGTTCTTCTACTTCTTGGGCTTACATTAATAGTGTTGCTATTATAGATTTTTGAAGGCTGCTCATTGCGCTCAGCCATCCATTCATGAATTTTATCTCAGAAATATCGAGTCCATTTCTGGAGGCCTCTATTGTTAGGTCTTTTATCTACTGCTCAGAATGTCATTCACTTAACAGTTGCTACTATAGCTAGGTAGGCTGTCTGTTTCGGCAGTGTCTCCGTTCGGCTGCCCTCTTCGCTCTGGGCTATTTGACCCAGGGCAAGAAAAAGGGGAGGGGGGAGGGTGTTCCCTTGGGTCACCTGTTTTTACTATGAAAACAAGGGGATACCTCCTCCGGAGTTAGTAATTCTGAGCTGTTATTGGGATGGTTGTTTAGTGAGAAGTTTAAGTTTATAAAATTCATTCAAGTCTTAGTTTTTAAAGTATAGCTTTTGAATATTGCATATGTCAACGGACATGATTATGCAATTCTCACACACTTTTAAGAGTATAAGAGTCTCTATTCTCTAGACTTACTTTATTATTGGCTTACTTTAAAAATTATTAGTATAAGGATTATTGGATATTAATAGAGTACATGGATGTATGAAGCTCAATTTTTGGAAGGTGTTGTATCTTTCTAATTTATCATAAATAAGAAAGATACATGTAAGGCCTATTACTTCTTTTCCCTACAGGGGATGACTCTATTTTATTTTATTGAGCGTATTCCATTTTGCTCTATGTCCTTGGCCCTCCAGCCTTTTTACTATTCAGCTATGTCTGGGTCATTGGTACAGTATAAAAATGTTAAAAAATTTATAGTAATTTATATATTTTTATACTTACCAATGACCCAGACGGGGATGGCCCTCCCAGGAGTTGGGAACTCTTGCCTCCCCGCTGAGTACATAGCGCTTACCAGGCACTGGTTATTAGAATGATAAATGGCGCCAATTTCGGAACGTCCTTGACACTGCGCATGCGCAGTGGGGGCGAGGTGTGGAGGGCCTTTCAGGACATGTTTTCTTTAGTTTTAGATGCAAATTTTGGGGATTGGGGGGCAAAATTTGTGTTTGGCCCTATATTTTAAGAGTTAGCACCAGCTATGTCTGGGTCATTGGTAAGTATAAAAAATATATAAATTACTATAAATTTTTTAACTTTTCTGACATATTACAAAAATTTATATACAGTTAACAGGAGTTTACTCTACAACCCATATGCAATTAACAGATCAAATTTGTACTAAAGGTATGGTAAATGGTTTTGTGTTTGAAAATTATATTCAATTAACAGGGATATACAATTAAGAGATATCCAATTAAGTGGGCTCCACTGTAGTACTTTAAGATGATCTACATTCCATTTCCATCTCTTTGTTATATTTGTAGAATTGCAGTATTTTCAATAAATGTCTTAAAAGATGAAAGAATTGTGATAATTGCTGAACAACGTCCAGACTGTTCAGAGGAAGAGGTGAGTTTATTATATTTGTTTTTTGATTTTCCATTTTTTATGCAAATGACAAAAGATGAGTAAGGATAAATTTGGGTTTTGGGTTTTATGTGAGATTACAGGGCTTATTTTTTGACGAGAATCGATTCTCGCAAAGGTTCACGTAACAAAACTAGCGAGAACCTATGTAGTTTCTTGCTGCATCTCTTTTATTATTCACGTGAAAATAATTTAGTCATTTAAACCTTTACCTAACATAGCAGCAGCAAATTAACCAATCTCAGGTTAACATGACCTGAAATATCCCGCCACTTTGTCAATAAAATTGAACAAATATGGCTGACATTGGAACCGGCTCCATGAGCCGGTTCGAACGACATCCACATTTGTAAGGTTTTATTGGTAAATATTGTTTATGTTTTGTTTTTTTTTAAATTCAGTTGGGTGTTTTAAAAATTAAAATGCTGTGGTGGGTTAACATGTGTTATCAGTATACAACAGGCCATGGTGGCCTCATGGATCCTGGGACACTCATAGGAGGTATGAATTCTCCCAATCATTTTCTCGAGAATCCCAATTGATTCTCCCAAATCTAGATGAAATATAAGCCCTGGATTAAGACAGAACACAATGAGGGTGGAGTACAGGGGACTGGAATTGACAATCCAAGGTGGAGTTTTTGCTGTATTTCATAAGTGCCAAAGCACGCGAGTGAAATGCGGTAAAAACTCTACCAAGGGTCATTGATTCCTCTTCTCCCATACTCCACCCAAGTAGTGTTCTGCATTTATACTACAATTAAACTTAAATTATATGAATGAAGCTGATAGTTTTAAAGAAAAATATCACCTTTGACGATCTGATAACCTTCATGCTTGACACTGTTTAGTGTTGAAGTACTTGACACATAACATCCAATCAGATTCATTCTTTCATGTAATCCAGATTCTACACGTGATATATCTAGAACATTTCCCAATGTCATTATTGTATTGCGTAACATTGAATATGCTCAGCAATTGTGGTATAAAATAATTATCTGGTAATTATTCAATTTCAAGCACAGTTGAAAGCAACGGCATTTTTTGCCCCAGACCTGTTTTTACCAAAGTAACTTTTCCAGTTTTTCTTCTGATAAAAGGAACTGACATGGAGTTTAATCCATTGAGCATTCATTGCCAAGATTTTTATATTTTTATCTTTGTTGAATGAATTCAGAGAAAGCAAAAGTTGCAGTTTAAGATTTAAAATGGCATTTTAAGCTGGCAGACTGTGACAACAGTTTTAGTTCAGAACACAGCATCTAGGTTATTGCCAGTTTTGTGTTGATGGAATAAAATGATTGAGAAGATTCAATAAAGAATAACAAAATTTTCCTATGTTCAGCACAAGTTTTAACCCTTTACCCAATGAATCGCCTGCATCCGCCCGCGTAATATGCAAATTCCGCAGTTGAAAATATATTATTTTTCAAAAAATTTCAACAAAACCAGATCATGTGACCCCTCATTGGAACGAGCTCGTCGAGCTCGTTCCAACAAGGGGTCGCATGATATTGTTTTGTTGAAATTTTTTTTTAAATTTGAAAAAATGTTATTTAAACTAATAAATTTTGATATCGTCTGCGGTGGGTAAAGGGTTAAGCTTGATACTTTGTGATGTGAAAAGGTGATGGACTGTATTTCTAACATTTCATCTTACTTAAATCAGAATTTTCGAATAGCACAGTGGGGTCCGAACCCATGTCAAGAGAGTATCCTTTGGGATCATCTGCTTAGCAAAATTACAGTAAACCATGTATACCACTCATCAGAAGACCAATTTCCATAGCAGGGTGTCACATAGAAATATTTCATTTGCAAGGGCACGTATGAAACAAGGTACTGCCACTTTTGTGAAATAAACCATGACACCGAAAATGTTATAGAAAAGTTGATAACCGAAGGAAACTCTCAGCAAGGATTGAAACCCCTGCTGTACCATTTTCAATACTGCTATATCATTTGCAATGTAATCAGCAGTGTCCTTTCTTGATTGTGTAGCTCTTTGTAAATTTGAAAATTAGATGTTCTCGCTGATTTCCAGTGAAGTGCCATTTGTAGAATTAAGTGATGCAATCATCTTTAATTTGAAGAAGTTTACTTGTGATGCCCCCTGTACTTGAGATAAAGATTTTTAGCTCACCTGACTGAAAGTCAGGGTGAGCTTTAGTGATCACTTTTCATCCATTGTCCGGCATTGTACTTTGTAAAGGTGGTGTTTGTGACTTTTCCAAAACCATTGGACTGATTTCAGTTAAATTTGAAGTGATTGTTTGTTCTGACACCGCATTTTGTTTTTGTTAAAATCATCTTGCCCAGGCCTATAGGGAGGGGGTGGGAGAAAATGCTCCCAAATTTTTAAAAATCTTGTCAACACGGGGTACAATGGCATGATATTAGGTACTGAGCTTCCTTTTGAGGTGTAGAATCAATTTTGTTCAAACAAAGTTCGTGGTGCAATATTTGCCTTTGTAATGGGAGGGGCAAGGTTTTTGGCCCTACCCAAAATTTCTGTTTTCTGAACTGATGATCCGATTTGAACCAAATTTGGTATGTGGTACTATTGAGTCATAAGTACATGATCCATTAAAAAAAAATAAAAAATTCAAGCATCCCCATGGGAATCGAAAGAGATAAAAATAGAAATATTTTCAAATGCCAATATTCAGATCTACCAGTCAGAATCTTTTGATATTTGGTATACAGCATTCTTAGGAAGGTCAGATCTACATTTGTTCAAAGAAAGTCCTTTTGTTAATATTTGGACTCCCTATTGGAGCCAATATGAGGAATAACCTTTAAACTCTAGAACCTCGAGTTAGAATCTTGATATATGGCATACAGAATCCATGTAGGGGTCAGATTCAAATTTGTGCTAATCAAGCCTGTCGGTTAATAATTGTGCTCTCAT
This sequence comes from Pictodentalium vernedei, assembly GCA_031216915.1. Taxonomy (NCBI): domain Eukaryota; kingdom Metazoa; phylum Mollusca; class Scaphopoda; order Dentaliida; family Dentaliidae; genus Pictodentalium; species Pictodentalium vernedei. The sequence goes on along the minus strand of CM062294.1, from coordinate 478,969,043 downwards.
TAGAAGCTTGAATTTTAACTTTGTACAATAATAATCTTTAAAAATCTTCTTCAGATTCACCAGTCAGAATCTTTTGGTGTTTGCTATACATCATTCTTAGAGAGGTCAGATCTAACTTTGTTCAAATCAAGTCCCTGTGTTAATATTTGGTCTTCCAATTGGAGCCCAAATTTTAACTTAGTCCTCTATTAGGAAAAATCTTTAAAACTCTTTTTCTCCAGAATGTTTCCCAATGTCTGTATTGTATTGTCTTACAGGGATTGGATCCACGTATGTTCAAATCAAGCCCACCGGTTAATAATTGGGCTCTCTATGGGAGTCTGAATTTTAACTTGGGGGAATAATCTTTAAAAGTCTTCTTCAGATCCACCAGTCTGAAGCTTTTGATGTTTGCTTTACAACATGAATTTTAACCAAGTGCAATATGGAGAATAATCTTTAGAAATTTTCTTCCTCGGATCCATCAGTCAGGATCTTTGTGGGGCCAGGTTCAAAGGTGTTCAAATCAAGTCCCTCGATTAATATTTGGGTCCCTTACTGGAACTTTAACTTGGTGCAATATGAGGAATAGTCTTTAAAAATCATCTCATGATTGCTGTACATTCAATTGCTTTCACATTTGACTGCATATGAAAGGAGTCAAGATTTGTTTTGTAATTGCTGTATTGTCACAGGAGTGTTAAGTGTTATGATGACAAAATCATGAAAAACTGTGAAACTTGTTATCCATCAGAGCAATAAGCATTTGATTCTGTAAGCAGCAATGAAATTTTGTTTTCTTACTGGTCATAAGTATAATGTATAGCATCTTCATTTCTTCAACTGTTCAGAGTCTGTTCATACAGTGTTTTTTGTTGTTTTTTTTCCAGAGTTTCCAGTGGATGAGTCGAGTTTTACAAGCTGTGGACAGTATACATCAAGTTGGAGTTTACTGTCTGGCTTTGGTTCCTCCAAATTATTTACCCAAGGCAAGTTGTGAACTATCACCATATTCTGTCATCTTTAATAGGAAATTTAATATTTGGTAAAATGGATGGCTCAGTGACAGTTTTTCTCCATATAAAACTTTATTCCACAGTACATTTCCATTAAGATCACACAAAGCCATAGCTGTGGGTGTCCTGTTGGAATAAACTTGATAAACTTGTATCAATAAGGTGATAAGCTATGGTTTGGAAGAAAATGAGAAAGAAAAAATAAAACATCAAAATTTGGAACGTAACCCATATGGCCATCCTTGTGTTCATCCAAAATCCTAAAACTTGCATACACTCCATCAACAGTTGGTGGATTATAATGAAATATAATATGTATCTTCGCCATCGATGCCCAAAAACAAGTTACGATGCCAGAGGCTTTCATACAAGAGTTATGCCCCTTTATTTAAAATTGTTATAGTTGAGTTTAATTTTTGCATGATTTCACCAATAGTTGAAATGTAGTAAAATTTATCTTCCTCATCATATGACATGTTCTCACAATGCAAAATTAGTATGCCAGAATAGGTATAAACAATTGGCTAAACTTGTCATCATGCCTTTGTGGCGGTCATTAGATGGACAAACATGCTGAACATGGCCTTAAACTCCAGTAAATAAATTAATAAATCAGATGCCAGAAGATTTCATCCAAGAGTTTTCATCTAAAGTTATACTCTTACAATAGCTTCACTGATAGTTCATGGAATGAAATAAAATATAATAAAAGTAAAATGCAGTATGCATCTTCCAATCACATGCCAAATAAAATTCCAGAATACTTTGTCTGTGGGTTTCATACAAGAGTTACATCCCTTTGTTTTTGAAAAATGTACATGTTAAGGCCATACAAAGTTGATTGTCTGTTTCTCAGGCCATTTTTTCCAAAAAAGCATGCGGGCGGGCGGGTTTATTTTTATACTGTACCAATGACCCAGACTTAGCTGGTGCTAACTCCACAAAAACCAGGGCCAAACACAAATTTTGCCCCCCAATCCCCAAAATTTGCATCCAAAACAAAAAGAAATAATGTCCTAAAGGACCTCCATAATACGACTCTACTGCGCATGCGCAGTGACGCAGTCGTCCCGAAATTGGCGCCAAATATCATTCTCTGTTTGGCCCTTCATCAGTCAACATCTCACTGATCTTTGTGCTTGTAAATCTCAGTTTAAAGGATGCCAGACACGTAATTCTTGGAGAAAATGTGATTCTAAGGAGGATAGAAGGAGGAGAGGAAAAAAGAAGTGGCAAAAAATAATCAGGGCTGTACTTAAAATTTTTTGTTAAAATTATGTTAAGTTGCCTATTTTCGAGGCAAACGCCTCTTGTTGTCATTCTTGCTAATTGTTGCACTGCTTATTCAGTGTTTCCTCTCCCCTGACCTTCTAAAGTCCCCCCTTGCAATTCTCCCATGCTTTTGGCATATTTTTGAGAAGTTTCATTTCTAAAATTTCCCTGGGAGAGTTGCTTGGTTACAGAATGTTTTCTGTTATTTTCCCCATAGTTACGTTTTCACCCATGGGTGTATAACGTTTGTGTTCTGCATCTTCCATCTGATGTTCTGCAGATTCTCCCCTGGGAGTCTCTGTTTTGCATCAGATAGAGTGTAATTGAGGACTGATTCCGGGCCAGTTTTTTCAGTGCCTGGAGTCATGTTTTCTTCTGTGTTTACACTGTTTGTTTTCATTGGCAACAGCCTTTTTTGAGGGGGGCTGTTTGTCTTTGAGGTAGTTTATCTCATTATAAGATACATTTATATTATCCGAAAGTGTCTCATTAATTATTTTATATAATTTTAAAATTTTTGACCACACTTTGCCATCGGATCCATCGGGGCTCAACGTTACTTTTCAGCAACTTGGGCTTCTCTGAAAAAATATTTTTTCAAAATTATTTTGTTTTGCAATTGTTTTTTCATTTATTAATGGATCATGTTATTATGTATCTTTGTGTCAGGGGTTTTTGCGAGTAACTAGGACTTATTGTTGTTCCTTCACAATGAAAGGAACTTGTTCAAATTGTAATAGGAAGAAATCTTCCTCTGACTTTCATGATTATTGCATAAATTGTAGTCAGTGTTCTCGCATTAATCCCTGTCCTGTATGTGAACATTGGGATGAGAAACATTGGAAACGTGTGTCACGATATGTTGTTTCTGGAGAAAGAGCGATGCCGGCTCTTTCTCCACAAGGTCACTCTACTCTCTCAGTTTCTATTTCAGAGGAACCAGAACAGGGTGATGTTTCCATGTTATCCTCTTCAAGTGTGCGTCCGTCGTCACAATTAAATACAGAGCTAGCGGCAAAAGTGCTCATGGAGATTAGACAAATGTCGTCCGCTAGCTCGCCCGGTGTAGCGTCCATTCACCGAATGGTTCGGCAGCCGGGTTCGTCCGATGCGGTCCAAGAGGAAATTTTGGGTGATGCGAGCACTATAAAAATAATAGATGCACACCCAGTGACGGCGGATAGTGAACGAGAACGGAGGAAGCCTTTTAGTCCGGTTCCTAGCTCGTCCAGGTCCAGCCGGGCCGCGAGCGAGAGAGGCCCCTCTCTCGTACAACAACATCTGGGACCAGATGTTGTGGTACAAAATGTGTCTTTAGCGGAGCATACGTCCGTCGCTCGGGACGCTCCGTTGTATAAGCAGTCCGCAGAGACTGTTAAGGCTTCCTCTTCTCGCCGGCGCACACGACCGCACCTTGGCTGCATGACCTCCGATATCTTGCCAGCTTCGCCGCGGAAGGATTATTCGGCGACCAGGTCACACCATCCGGCAGCCAGGGACTCGAGACCGATGGACTCCGGACGTTCGCATAGGAAAAGTATGCGGGAGCCATCCGATGCGGAGCTGCCCTCGGCAAAGCAGCGAAAGACCGCTCCTCCGCAGGTCTCGACGTCGGACATTCTAGTGCAGATAGCACAGCTTATCGCAGCATCCCAGCAGCCGACAGAAACGGTGTCGGATCGAGAATTATCCGACGGCGCTGGGTCGGTACGCTCCGCCGAAGCATCGGGGGCGGACGACCGGGAACATCGGGAGGTCCGACCGGATGGTGAAAGGGATACGGATGAATTGGAGCTATCCCTTTCGGAACAACACAAAGCTGCCGTAGACTTCATCCGGCACTTTCTTCCTCAAGTTGTTCCGTCGGGCCAGACTGCTGCGCTTCCGGACAGGAGAATTATAGCGTCATTGGACTCTGATTTTTTCGAGCGGTTCAGGGACATCGCTCCCGAGTTTCCGTCGCAGTCCAATAATGTTGCAAGAACATTTGAATTATTGAACGACGCTATTTTTAAACTTGCTTCCAGGACAGGGAAAGCAGGCTTCTTGTCCGCAAATACTCTCAACCTGCCTTTCATTAATGCAAGGAATAAATTCGACACGGCAGGTCAGGGTATACCGAGAGTTCCTCTGCGTATGGACGACGAGGCGGAAGACTTAGAGCTATCATTACCGTCGTCAGCTTCTATTCCAACCGCAGTGTTGGAAACAGCTATTGCGTCTAACAGAGCCAATTTAGATGCCTTATCTTACGCAGATCACCTTACGAAGGCGTTATCACTGCGTCTTCAAGGGGAAGAGTTTCAGGATATACAATCCTCCTTAAGACTTCTTTCAAGGGCAGTAGCTTATTCCACGTGTAACTCCGCCCTTTCAGTGGCTAATCTGGAGTTGGTTAGACGTGACGCAGCCCTGTCTACATCCACACTAGTGGATTCTAAGGTGAAGAACTCTCTTAGAGTCGCTTCGGTCTCAGGAGATCTTCTCTTTGACGGCAAGCTTTCCGCTATTTATGATAATATTAAAAAGAAAGCTAGTGATTCTCTGTTGTTTAGATCCGCTCCTAAAAGGTCGGATTCAGCAGACACGAATAAGGCGGGCACTTCTGGGTCTTATCCGCCCAAGAGAGGTTCCTATAGAGGTTCCGGTGCGTCCTCTAGCTCTTATTCGAGAGACCGTCAGGATAGCGACTCTCGTTCGGGACGTCCTTCAGGCCGGGACAATCGGTCGGACGCCCCGAGGTCGACGAGGCGAGGTGCGGGTCGTGGAAGACGTGGTTTCTCCTACCGCAGGCCTCGCAGATCCAGGAGGTGATGGCTCAAACCTCTATCGCGTTCCGGTTGGCGGAAGGTTGTCGAGTTTTTCTCAAGAGTGGGCGTCGATTACGGACGACCCTTGGGTGAGAGGAGTGACTTCGGAAGGTCTAAAGATATCCTTCAAACGAAAGCCTCCATTAACTCGAAGTCCAAAGTGGACTCATCTTCCGTCAAACCCTCAGAAAAGAGACGCTCTGCTATCAGAGGTGCAGTCTCTTTTAATGAAGAACGCGGTAGAGGTCGTAGAAAACCAGGAATCGCTGGGATTCTACAGCCATCTGTTTCTGGTTCCGAAACCAGACGGCTCGTTCCGTCCAGTAATAGATTTGAGCTGGATAAACAAGCTGATCATCGCTCCGAAGTTTTATATGGAGACGATTCGATCGGTCAGAGCGAGTATTCGGGTGAACGATTATGCAACGAGCATAGATCTCAAAGATGCGTACTTTCACGTCATGGTACATCCGACATTCCGAAAGTATCTACGCTTCGCAGTCCTAGGAGTGGTGTATCAGTTCCGGGCCATGTGCTTCGGATTGAATCTAGCACCCTGGGCTTTCACTCGAGTAATGAACTCGGTAATGATTTACTTCCGAGCTCATTCGTCTGCGGTAACGTCGGCCTACCTGGACGACATTCTTCAGAGGTGCGGCAACGAGTTAACGCTTCAGAACGATGTTCAGAATCTTCTTCTATTGCTCCGACGTCTCGGTTTCATAGTAAACGAGGAGAAGTCGGATCTGGTGCCGTCCAAGTCATTCACTCATCTGGGAATGAGCTTCGAGACGCACAACAATCTCGTTCGTCTGCCGTTAACCAGAGCGAAATTAGTCAGTTGTTACGCTCGCTATTGTCTAAATACAGACAAAGTCACAGCGAGAGAATTTATGAGACTGATAGGTCTGTGCGGAGCCGCTGCGGATCTCATTCCGATGGGACGGCTACGCACACGGCCTCTTCAAATTTTCTTGACTCAGAATTGGAGTGTGAAAATTCATTCGCTCGATGTAGACGTTCTCTTGTCAGATCAAGTGAAACAAGAGATTCAGACTTGGGCAAACATTCAGTGGTTAACTCAAGGAGTTCCGCTGCAGTTGCCGGATCCGAGTTTTACCATTATGACGGATGCCAGTCAAACAGGTTGGGGTGCATCATTAATCCCAACGGATTCGAGATGCCAGGGTCTTTGGGATCCGCAATTCCTGTGCAAGCACATAAACATCAAGGAAATGATGTCAATTTGGCTTGCGTTACGTCACTGGATGGACATTATTCACGATGCTCATGTCCAAATCCTATCCGACAATACGACAGTAGTGGCGTATATACGGAATCAGGGAGGCACTCATTCAGTTCCGTTGTTCAATCTAACGGAAAGAATCCTTCTGTTTGCGTTGGAACATCACGTTCTTCTTTCGGTCCGTCACATACCGGGTCGTCTGAATGTGCTAGCAGACTCCCTTTCTCGAAAGGGTCGCTTGTTGCCGTCGGAGTGGACTCTCAACAAACAAGTATTCAATCAGATTTGCTACCAATGGGAACGGCCAATGATAGACTTATTTGCGACACATCTCAACAATCAGTTGCAAACGTATGTGTACCCGTGTCCGGATCCAAGAGCTTTTGCTGTAGACGCTCTATCGATCCCTTGGGACGGAATGATAGGATATGCGTATCCTCCAGCGCCGTTAATTCAACAAGTATTGCTAAAGATAAAACAATCTCAATGCAAGATTCTGTTGGTAGCATCTCTGTCGCCACAGAGACCGTGGATAAATCTACTCAGGTGTCTGTTGTGGGACCTACCGCGGAAGCTCCCTCCACGAGAGGATCTTCTTTGGCAGGGGAAGTCGCGCCAACTGCATCACAACCCGCAAGGTCTCAACCTTCACGTTTTTCCGTTGTGCGGTCCTTCTTGCATGGCAAGCACTTTACAGGACGAGCAGTGGACGCGATTTCTAACTGTAGGAGGACCTCCTCTTCGCTAAACTATGCGGCTAAGTGGAAGGTTTTCCGTCGTTGGTGTAGGGATCATTCTGTTGATATATTTGATCCCTCTATACCAGACATTGCTAACTTTCTAGTATACTTGTTTGACGAAATCAAACTGCAACCGGTTACTATAAAGGGTTATAGATCTATGTTATCTGATACCTATGCACATCATGATAGTTTACAAATTGGATCTAATGTCTCTTTATCGAAATTGGTTAGAAACTTTTCGATAAATAGACCCAGAACTCTTAGATTAATTCCTAAGTGGAATTTAGCTTGGGTTCTCCTTAAATTGAAGGAAAAGCCATTTGAACCTCTTGGGACAGTAGATTTCAAATTCTTATCTTATAAGACAGCTTTTCTCTTAGCTTTCTCTTCTGCCAGAAGAGTCAGTGAGCTTCATGCACTATCGGTGGATGATTCTCATTATCGTAGTGTTGGGAACACTATCACCTTCACTACTAACGTCGGTTTTTTAGCTAAGAATCAGGCTCCTAATAAATATCCGGAACCTATTGTTATTAAGGCTCTTCCGTCTTCAGACGGGCGTAGGCCTTTACTCTGTCCTGTTAGAGCACTACGTATCTATAAACAGAGATCTCAGTTCATCAGAAAGGGACGGAAACGTTTCTTTCTGTCTTTGATGCCTAATAGAAAGGACATTTCAGTCCATTCTATTGCTAGATGGATTCAGTTAACTATCCGTACTGCGTATGAAGATTTATCTTCTTCTCAGCAGTCTGTGCTTAAGATTTCTGCTCATGAAGTAAGAGCTCTTTCTACTTCCTGGGCTTATGCTAATAGTGTTGCTATTACAGATTTAATGAAGGCTGCTTATTGGTCTCAGCCATCCACATTTACTAATTTTTATCTCAGAAATATTGAGTCCATTTCTGGAGACCTGCATTGTTTAGGTCCGTTATCTGTTGCTCAGAATGTCGTCCACTAAACAGTTGCAACTATAGTTATGCAGGCTTTCTGTTCCGGCAGTGACTCCGTCCGGCTGCCCTCTTCGCTCTGGGCTATTTGACCCAGGGCAAGGGGAAGGGGGGGGGGGCGGGTGTTCCCTTAGGTCACCTGCTTTATAGTGAAAAGCAAGGGAATGCCTCCTCCAAGACAGTATTTCTGAGTCGCTTCCGGAATGGTTTTAAAGTGTAATATTAATGTTTAATTTCATTCATGTCTTATTTTTAAAGTGTAGCTCGGTGTGAAGCATTTGTATATGTCAAGTGTCAAACGGGCTTTAATATACAATACTCGGACACTTTTAAATGATTATAAAGAGTCTCAATTCTCTGGACTACTTTATTTATTGGCTTGTTTTAATAATAATTAGTATAAAGGTTATACTGGATATTAATAGAGAACATGAATGTTATTGTGCTCAATTATTAAGGGTAGTGTATCTTTCTAATTTAAATATTAAATAAGAAAGATACATGTAAAGCCTAATACTCCTTTTCTCCTTAAGGGGTTATCTCTTTATTTTATAATTGAGCTTATTGGATTTTCCTCTATGTCCTAGGCCCTCCAGCCTGTTTACTATTCAGCTAAGTCTGGGTCATTGGTACAGTATAAAAATGTTAAAAAATTTATAGTAATTTATATATTTTTTATACTTACCAATGACCCAGACGGGGATGGCCCTCCCTGAGTTGGGAACTCTTGCCTCCCCGCTGAGTACATAGCGCTGACCAGGCACTGCCAGTAAGAATGATATTTGGCGCCAATTTCGGGACGACTGCGTCACTGCGCATGCGCAGTAGAGTCGTATTATGGAGGTCCTTTAGGACATTATTTCTTTTTGTTTTGGATGCAAATTTTGGGGATTGGGGGGCAAAATTTGTGTTTGGCCCTGGTTTTTGTGGAGTTAGCACCAGCTAAGTCTGGGTCATTGGTAAGTATAAAAAATATATAAATTACTATAAATTTTTTAACTTTTCTTTTCTTTTTATTTTCTCCCCGAGAGGTTGTTTGTGGTAATTTGACCCCCACCAAAACGCCTGGTGGACCACGCAAAATTTCGCAAATATATTGGTTATTCACCACAGGGGTGTTGAGTCGTAAATGAAGTGGGGTTTGAATGTTTGTTTTTTCAGTGAAACGTGAAAATTATAATACAGGACGAAAGTCACGAAACGCCTCGTGGGTGAAACGTCTCGGGTTGAAACGTCTCTGGGACAAATCAAATGTCGAAGTGCCAACTTTCAGAGATTTATTTTACCCCCCCCCAAAAAATCCTGTCACAACTTGCTTAATAAAATCGTGAATCGCAATTTTTCCCCATTATATTCAAAATTATCACAACCCATTTGAACGGGCAGTTCATCCATAAATCATATTTTTTTTAAATCTGAAAATGAAATACAAAACGAATGTTTGTGTGTTTTTATTAACCAATTCGACCGCACATACCTGCCTATATGCAATTTTTTTTCAACTATGACTGTTACTTTTATATCAAGCAACGGTTACTATTAGTTATCCAATTATCCTGCATCTCAAATGCATTTATTTAAATTAACTGGGAAACTCGTAAAGGTTTCAAATAACAGTACACAAATTTCCAAGTACGGCCATTTACAATACAAATGTTACTAAAAATAAATGCCAGGAGACTGTGTTCCATTTAACATAGCACCTGACTTTGCAGACTTTCTGAGAGTTGGTGCGAATCAAACGTGGTGCGAATCGACCATTCCCCTTTGTGACTGTTTGTTGCCAGACTGAAAGACACCTTCCTTCTTGTTGTCATTATGACTTACCTTTTGCAGAATAAAACACTTTCTGTTGCGAATATTGCTAAAACCCACCCACTTTATTAAGGTATGATGTAGAAAAAGCTTGAAGTGTGTTAATTTAAAATTTACGAACGCATCGATATCGATTTACCAAAATGAGCACAATATCTCAAATTTTTTTGAAGATTTTTTGGTGTCATAAAAAGGTTGCATGCGCACCAAAAATGACCATGCGCGCGGGCCTGAGAAACAGAGGTTCTTTTTTTTATAGCCTAAACTCTATTTTTTGCACAACTTCAGCACCAGTTGACATACTGAAATGAAATATATTACGTATCTTCGCCACCATATGGATTGATCTTTAATTTAACTCATTGCATGCTGCTGGCAGATATTCCTGCCAAGACAGATTTTCTCTTGCCACTGAAATATGTATAATTTGGGTACATTTAGTCAAATTTTCCCCTGTAAATTGAAAGGATATTTTTATACTGTACCAATGACCCAGACATAGCTGGTGCTAACTCTTAAAATATAGGGCCAAACACAAATTTTGCCCCCCAATCCCCAAAATTTGCATCTAAAACTAAAGAAAACATGTCCTGAGAGGCCCTCCACACTTCGCCCCTACTGCGCATGCGCAGTGTCAAGGACGTTCCGAAATTGGCGCCATTTATCATTCTAAGTTTGGCCCTTCATCAGTTAACATCTGACTGATCTTTGTGCTTTTAAATCTCAGTTTAAATGATGCCAGACACATAAATATTAGTGAAATGGTGATTCTAAGGAGGATAGAAAAGGAGGAGAGGAAAAGAATGTGTGACAGAATATTATCAGGGCTGTAACTTAAAATTTTTTAATGAAATTATGTTAAGTTACCTATTTTCAAGGCAGCAGCCATTTTGTTGTCATTCTGATTATTTAGTTACACTGTTTTTACAAGTGTTTTTCCTCTCTCCCTGTCCTTTAAGTTCCCCCTTGCTATTCTCCCATGCTTTTGGCATAATTTCTGTAATTATTATTACTAAAATTTCTTGGGAGTTTAGCTGAATAACAGAATGAATTCTGTTCTTTCCCCATGTTTACGTCTTCACCTACGGGTGGTTAGGCGTTGTGTTCTGCATCTACCATCTGATGTTCTGCAGTTTCTTCCCTGGAAGTCTCTGTTTTGCATCAGATGGTGTATTTTGGTAACTGATTTCGGGCCTGGGTGCCTGGAGTCTTATTTTAGTGTTTTTACACTCATTGTTTACATTTACAACAGCCCTCTGTGTGAGGGGGGGATTTCTAAATAATAATATCTTTATGTTATTTCTATCATAACTAGATACATTATTATTGTTCGTAAGTGTTGAATAAATTGTTTAAAATATTTTTAAAATTTTTGTCCACACTTAGGCTTGGGATCCATTGGGGCTCAACGTTACTTTTCAGAAACTTGGGCTGTTCTGAAAAAATATTTTTTCAAAATATTTTGATTTCAATTATTTTTTCTATATTAATGGATCATATTATTATTATGTATTTTGATTGCCAGGGGTTAGTGCGAGTACCAGGACTTGTTTTCTTTTCACATTGAAAGGATATTGATCAATTGTTTTAAGAGGAAGTCTTCCTCTGACCTTATTATCATTCTATATGTGGTCAGTGTACTCGCATTAACTCCGGTTCTGTATCGTATGATTTCGATGACAATATGGGAAGCGTATGTCACGGTATGTTGTTGGGGATTTGGACACTCCGGTCCTTTCCCCGCAGGGTCACTCTACTTTATCAATTTCTATTTCAGACGATCAAGATTAGGGTGATGTATCTGTGATGTCTTCCAACAGTGTGCCTCCGTCGTCACAATTAATGAAGGGCTAGCGGAAAAGTGCTCATGTAATACGCCAATTGCCTAAGAGGACCCTAGTAGGTTCGACGGCCTTTGACGTCCGCTAGCTCGCCCGGTGTAGCGTCCATTCACCGAATGGTTCGGCAGCCGGGTTCGTCCGTTGCGGTCTAGAAGGAATTTTGGGGTGATGCGAGCACTATAAAATTAACTTAATGCACACCCAGTGACGGCGGATCGGAGGGAGAACGGAGGAAGCCTTTTAGTCCGGTTCATAGCTCGTTCCGGTCCATCCGGACGGCAAGCGAGAGAGGCCCCTCTCTCGTTCAACAACATCTGGCCCCAGATGTTGTGGTACAAATGTGTCATTAGCGGAGCATACGTCCGTCGCTCTGGACGCTCCGTTGTATAGGCAGTCCGCTGAGACTGCTAAGGCTTCCTCTTCTCGTCAGCGCACACGACCGCACCTTGGCTGCGTGACCGCCGATATATTACCAGTTTCGCCGATCAAGGATTCTTCGGCGACCAGGTCACACCATCCGGCAGCCAGGGATTCGAGACCGATGGACTCCGGACGTTCGCATAGGAAAAGTATGCGGGAGCCATCTGATGCGGAGCTGCCCTCGGCGAAGCAGCGATAGACTGCGCCTCCGCAGGTCTCGACGCCGGACATTCTTGTGCACATAGCACAGCTTATCGCAGCATCCCAGCAGCCGACAGAAACGGTGTCGGATCGAGAATTATCCGACAGCGCTGGGTCGGTAGCCGGGGACTCGAGGCCTGCAGACTCCGGACGTTCGCATAGGAAGTATGCGGGAGTCAACGTACACGGAGCTTCCAGCGGCAATGCATCGTAAGTCCGCTACTGCACAGGCCTCGGGAACGGACGTGCTTTCCTTAATAGCACAGTTTATCGCAGCATCCCAGCATCAACTGAATCTGTCGCATATATTTTATCCGACGATGCTGGGTCGGGACGCTCCGCAGAAGCGGGTACGGACGTCCGAAAGTTTCATCCGGTCCGACGGGATACCGAAAGGGATTCGGTGGATTTCAAGCTTTCCCTTTCGGAACAACATATGCTGCGATGCCGGATAAGAAACTGATAGCGTCGGTGGACTTAGAAATTTTTGGTTCGGTTCAGGGACATCGTCCCTCAGTTCCGACATAGTCCAATAATGTCACACAAACTTTCGAATTATTGAACGACGCTATATATATTATTATTTTATGCTTGCTATCCAAGCATTTCTGGTTTCTTGTTCGAAGAGTTATGGAGATGTCTTTCAAAAGTGTGCCTCTGTCGTCATAGTTAATGAAGAGTTAGCGGCAATAAGTGCTCATGGAATATGTCTATCGCTTACGGAGTGACATTCGCTAGCTCACCCGGTGTAGCGTACATTCATTGAATGGTTCGGCTGCCGGGTTCGTCCGTTGCGGTCTAGGAAGGAGATTTGGGTGATGCGAGCACTTTAATTACTTTAGTACTCACCCAGTGACGGCAGATTGAGGACAGATCGGAGGAAGCCAACAACATAGGGGACCGCATGTTGTGGTTCAGATATTTTACATTCGGAGCATATGTCTGTTGCTCGGGACGCTCCGTTATATTGAAAGTCCGAGAGACTGTCTTTAATGCTTCCTCATCCTCACAGCAGGGCACACGACCGCACATTGTAGAGCTGTGCGGTATACCGAAACCGAAACCGTATACCGCGGTTTTAGCCAATACCGGCAAACCGAACCGACCTCGGACGGAATACCGTAATACCGGACGCGAACGGTATGAGAACAGACTGCACTTTATACTCACCCAGAATCACGGGTGTTTTAGTATTTTTACGAAATTACGAACGTACCGTATATGTCCGTGTATAAGTCACATCTTTTTGCTTGGAAAAACGGGACCAAAATTGGGGTGCGACTTATACAAAGGTAATTATTTTTCAGCAAGTTTTCAACAGTGATATGAGGACTGAACGGACACCAGATCGGCCCATGTCGACGGTTTGTATCACAGCGATTCACCTGCTTTGAAAATTTGTTTATTTTATTTCACCTCTTTATTTCTTATTTCTGTGTTGTGCATTAACTTGATCACAAAATAAAATTTAAACAAAAATAAATATAAAAAAAATAAAATAAAAATAGGAGATTATACTCAATGTGTTCTTGTTGATTTTTTTTTTCTCGGTGACCCGGTGAGTGGAGGGGTGGTGAACAATCGAAAATTCGAAACCGCATGCAATTAATTTCCTTCAAAATAATTACGGTACCTGTTCATGTCTTCAACATCTCCAGTAATAATTCACAATAGAATATTCCATGGTTGTATATCTCAACATATTTTGGATATTGGTATGAGTTATTTACGAAATTCGCAAGGCAATCAAATTGTTTACACAGCACACCACATGCGTTTTTTAAGGGGAATTCCCTTTGAAGAAGATTAACAAGAATCATGCAGTTACTTCCCTTTTACTTTACATTCACACTTTCGGGAATTTCCGTCGCATCCCGACTTCATGACCTATTTGTTCGCACGTGCAATTCGTTTAAATGGCATGGGAATAAAGCATTTTTCTTTGTAGTTTTACATTTGGATTTACCATTTGAATTCAACTTACCTCGTTCTTACCTGAACACATGCACCGGAGCATTCCTTCTTTTACTGGCGTGAGTAATAACAAACACAGTTGACATATATCTTTTAATAAATACGATACACGAGTAATAACAAACACAGTTGACATATATCTTTTAATAAATACGACACATTATTGAATGTATCAATGAAGAATACAAACAAATATAATTTATAAATATACTGTAATCGGTCATCAAACATCCCTGTTCAGTCCACAAGACTTCCAGACTGACAAAGCCAATATCTTGTAACAAATCCTCGTTTGAACTTTGAATGCTACAGTGTTCTATGTCCCAGTGGGACATAGAACTTTGTAGGTCTGAGGCGACAAAATGTCTACTATAAGCTTATGACTGAAATTATCTGACTTTATTTCACTACGTTTTGAATCTCTCACTGAATACCGATACCGAAACCGTAACCGAGGTATTGCAGTAGAAAATACCGAAACCGATACCGAACTCAAAATACCGATACCGCACAGCTCTAGCACATTGGCTACGTGACCTCGAGTATCCGATCAGTTTCGGCATTCAGTGATTCCACAGCGAATAGGTCGCGCCATCCGGTAGCCAAGGGACACGAGGCCTATACACTCCGTTCGCTCGCATATTGGAAGTATGCACGGGGTAACGATCTCGGAGCTTCCTGCGGCAATGCATCGTAAGACCGCTGCTCCTCAGGCCTCAGTGACGGACGTGCTATCCGAGTTAGCACAGTTGTTTCGCAGCATCCCAGCAATTGACGGTTTCTCGGTCGAATCAGGAATTATCCGACGGCGCTGGGTCGGTGCGGTCCGCGGTTGCATCAAGCTACGGACGACCGAACGCTTTATAGGGTCCGACAGGATGGCGAAAGGGATTCGAAAGATTTCGAGTTTTCCCTTTAGTAGTATCGGAAGATGCCTTTCATATCTTCTGGCATTTCTTCCAGTGATTATTTTTCGGACATCATTGCTGCGATCTTGGATAAGAGACTTATAGCGTCATTGGACTCGGATTTTTCGATCGGTACAGGGACTTTGTCCCTGACTTACCGACGCAGTCCAATATTGTCATTACAACATGTGTTTTATTTTTCGATGCTATATATTTATATATATATACAAGACGGCTACTAAGCATGATAGTTTAGTTTCTTGTCCGCGTGGCTCATTTCTGCCATTTTATCTTTTTTTACATATAGTTTATTTTGGCAGAGCAGGGCATACCGAGAGTTCATATGCGTCTAGACGGTGTGATTAAAGACTGCATATATTCTTTCACCGTTTATGTCTTTTCCAATTTCAATGTTGGGAACGACATTATGTATATTAGACTTAACTTAGACGCTTTATTATACGTAATCCGCCTTACTGAGGCGTTATCATTACGTCTTCAAGAAAAGATTTACGGGATATTATTCTCAATGTAATTTCTTTTGAGGGCAGTAGTTTGTTCACGTATAACTCCGCCCTTCAGTGGCTGATTGGAGTTGGTTAGACGTGATGCAGCCCTAGCTACATCCACGCGTGGATAGTAGGTTAAGAACTCTCTCAGAGTCGCTTCGTTCTCGGAGGAGCTTCTCTTCGACGGCAACTTTCCGGCAATCCATGAATTGCTTGATTTATACATTCTCTTGTCTATCTAGTGTTACAAGAGATTCAAACTGGGGCAAACATTCGGTGGTTGACTCAGAGAGTGCCGCCGCAGTTGCCGGACCCGAGTGTGGCTGTTATGACGGTTGCCAGTCAAACAGATTGGGATATATACTGATCCCTACGGATTCGAAGTGCCAGGGTCTTTGGGTTCCGCAGTCTTTTAGCTATCAGTTAACTTCCGCGGAATAATGTTTTTTAGGCTTGCTTTATGTCATTGCATGAACATTATTCAGAAACGCATGCCCAAATTCCTGTCCTTTAATTCGACAGTAGTGGCGTATCTCCGGAACCAGGGAGGCACTCTTTCGTTTCCGTTATTCAATTTAATGGAAAGAATCCGTCTGTTGGTTATAGTACACCAAGTTCAGTTTTGGTCCGTCATATTCTGGGTCGTCTGATTGTTTTATCGCACTCCCGTTCTCTTACGGGTCGCTTGTTGCTGTCAGAATGGACTCTCAACAAACAAGTATTCAATCAGATTTGCTATCTATGGGAGCGCCCAATGATGTTTTATTTATGACACAGCTGGCTAATCTATTGCAGACGTATGTGTTGGCTTGTCCAGATCTCTGAGCTAATACTGTTAACGCTCTATTGATCTATAGGACAGAATGATAGGATATGCGTATCCTCCGGCGCTGTTGTTTTTAGCAGGTATTGCTAAGATAAACAACCACAATACATTTCTGTTGATAGCATCTCTATCTTCACAGAGATCATGAGTAATTTACTCTCTTGTCTACTGTGGATCTTAACGTGAAATCTTCCTCTATGTGAGGATCTTTTTTCACTGGGTAAATCGTGTCATCTTTATCACAACCAGCAAGGTCGCAACCTTCATGTATTCCGTTGTGTGGTCCGTATTGCATTGTAAGCACTGTACTGGACGAGCTTTGGACGCGATTTCTTACTATAGGAGATCCTCTTCTTCGCTATTCTATGCGACTAAAGTGGAGGCTCTTCCGTCGTGGTGTAGGGATCATTATGTTCATATGGTTGATCCCTCCATACTACTCATTGCTATTTTTTAGTATACTTGTTTCACAAGATCTACTGCAGCCTGTTGTTATTTAGGTTATAGGTTTATGTTACCTCATACCTATGCACTCTACGATAGTTTACAATTGAGTCTTTTGTCTCTTTATCTAAGTCAGTTAGTAACTTTTTGATAAATAGACTTAGAATCTTTAGATTAAATTCCTATACGGATTTTAACTTCAGGTTCTTATTTAGCTAAGTAATCATTTGAGCCTCTGGAAACAGTAGTTTTCAAATTCTGACCTTTTAGACAGTAATTCTGTTGGTTTCTCTTTTACTGTAGAGTCAGTGAGTTTCATGCACTATCGATGGATGATTTTCACTTTCATAGTTTCGGAATCAATACTTCCGTTACTATTTAGGTTGGATTGTTGCATAAGAGTTAGGCTCCTATTATCGGGAACCTATTATTTTAAGGTCCTTCCGTCTTCGTATGGGCATAGGCCTTTACTTTTTCCGGGTACAGTTTATGTATTTATAAACAGATATCTGTTTATTACTAGGGCGTAAGCTTCTTCTGTCTTTGATGTCTAGTAGAAGGACGTTACGCTCCATTTTATTGTTAATGGATTCTATTAACTAGCGTACTGCTTATGGTATATCATTGGCTTAGCAGTTGTGCTTAAGATTTCGGCTCATGAAGTAAGAGTTCTTCTACTTCTTGGGCTTACATTAATAGTGTTCTATTATAGATTTTTGAAGGCTGCTCATTGCGCTCAGCCATCCATTCATGAATTTTATCTCAGAAATATCGAGTCCATTTCTGGAGGCCTCTATTGTTAGGTCTATTATCTACTGCTCAGAATGTCATTCACTTAACAGTTGCTACTATAGCTAGGTAGGCTGTCTGTTTCGGCAGTGTCTCCGTTCGGCTGCCCTCTTCGCTCTGGGCTATTTGACCCAGGGCAAGAAAAAGGGGGGGGGGGAGGGTGTTCCCTTGGGTCACCTGTTTTTACTATGAAAACAAGGGGATACCTCCTCCGGAGTTAGTAATTCTGAGCTGTTATTGGGATGGTTGTCTAGTGAGAAGTTTAAGTTTATAAAATTCATTCAAGTCTTAGTTTTTAAAGTATAGCTTTTGAATATTGCATATGTAAACGGACATGATTA
This sequence comes from Pictodentalium vernedei, assembly GCA_031216915.1. Taxonomy (NCBI): domain Eukaryota; kingdom Metazoa; phylum Mollusca; class Scaphopoda; order Dentaliida; family Dentaliidae; genus Pictodentalium; species Pictodentalium vernedei. The sequence continues at coordinate 478,950,959 of CM062294.1, read as the reverse complement.
TGCAATTCTCACACACTTTTAGGAGTATAAGAGTCTCTATTCTCTAGACTTACTTTATTATTGGCTTACTTTAAAAATTATTAGTATAAGGATTATTGGATATTAATAGAGTACAAGGATGTATGAAGCTCAATTTTTGGAAGGTGTTGTATCTTTCTAATTTATCATAAATAAGAAAGATACATGTAAGGCCTATTACTTCTTTTCCCTACAGGGGATGACTCTATTTTATTTTATTGAGCGTATTCCATTTTGCTCTATGTCCTTGGCCCTCCAGCCTTTTTACTATTCAGCTATGTCTGGGTCATTGGTACAGTATAAAAATGTTAAAAAATTTATAGTAATTTATATATTTTTTATACTTACCAATGACCCAGACGGGGATGGCCCTCCCAGGAGTTGGGAACTCTTGCCTCCCCGCTGAGTACATAGCGCTTACCAGGCACTGGTTATTAGAATGATAAATGGCGCCAATTTCGGAACGTCCTTGACACTGCGCATGCGCAGTAGGGGCGAAGTGTGGAGGGCCTCTCAGGACATGTTTTCTTTAGTTTTAGATGCAAATTTTGGGGATTGGGGGGCAAAATTTGTGTTTGGCCCTATATTTTAAGAGTTAGCACCAGCTATGTCTGGGTCATTGGTAAGTATAAAAAATATATAAATTACTATAAATTTTTTAACTTTTGCACCAATGATTTCTTGAGTTAAATTTAGATGAATTTTCATCAAATCTAGTCATGGCTGCTTCACAGCAGCCATGGCTAGATTTTATGAAAAATATCTTGAAAATACTTTTTGAGAGTTAAACGTTCCATAGTGAATCATTAACTTAGAATGCAGAGAGTGATGCAGATCTTTTTTTTCATGTCTAAATAGTTTCTTTCAAAAGTAGAATAGCAACTTGATCTCTCAAAAATACAGATCCAGTTTAAAAGTCGCAACAGCATCAACTTCCATCAGAGTTTGCAGATTTTGAAATCATCAGAATTGTGATATGGTGTGATTTGCCTTTTAATCCTTTACATAATGAATCAGCTGCATCTGCACGTGCAATTTAATCAGTCATTGAAGAAAAAATTATCTTTCAATATATTTCAACAAAACGTTAAGGTGTGCCCCGTCCCCTCATTGGAACAAGTTCGTAAAGCTTGTTCGAATGAGGGGTCACATGATGAGGTTTTTTTTTAAGTCTTTAAAAGATGTGGGAGAAAAAATAATTAAAATATCAAATTTTGATATTGTACCTATTAGGTAAAGGGTTAATCCCTCAAATGGGAGCACGGTGGGTCAGTGGTAGACTGTTGGACTTCTGTAGTAGAGGTCCCGAGTTCGATCCCCGCCCGGGACGACCCACGTTGTGTCCTTGGGCAAGGCACTTTATCACCATAGCCTACATGGAGACACGATGCCGCCATGTGCTAAGGCGTACTGCATGTCAATGGTGTACATGTCTTCAACCGCTGTAACCCTGATTGAACAGGGTTAGAATGTTGTGCTTGTCGATGCTCGGTGGTTCTCTCCAGGTAATCCGGCTTATTCCACCCGTAAAACAGTCACGGTCACGATTAGCCATTGTGCATACGTATGTGACGGGCGAGCGGGTTTTTATTTTATTTTTTATTTCTGTAATTATTTCTTTTCCACCAAAAGTTCATGTCCTTGGTATGTTTTAGGCCTCATAATCTACGTAGAAGCATGGGTGGTGGTGTATTTCGTCCTTTGAGAGCAAGAAGGCTTTGCAATGCTGAAGCATTGCAAAGCCTTCTTGCACTCAAGGGACAAATTTATCAATTTTTTTTAACTTTAGTAAAATATCAGACGTAAACCATTTAATTTTTTTTTTTTTAAAGTTTGCATTGGTTATAAAAAGAGAGCATGCGGCAGCCAAAAGGACCATGCGGGAGGGCCTGAGAAACAGATTTTTATTTTTTTTTAGGCCTAATACCTCAAATACTTATTTCAAACTTTGACAAAGTTTGTGGTCTCAGAGCAAGTGATCTTTTGTTCATTATTCATAATTGGAAGATATCTTCCTGATGAGAGAGGAATCACCTGTCCGTTTCTATTTAGTCTTGGGTATTTGTGCAGACAACCATTGATTTGACTAGAAATCACTGTATAAGCTAGTAGACTTTTTGGTTGCAGCATAGTGCAGGGTTCCCACGGGGCCTTGGATTCAAGGAACGACATTGAATTTGACTATTAAAGGGTCATTCAGGGTCTTGAAATTCTGGGAAATATGTCAGAAGGCTTTGAAAAGCCATGAATATTCACGAAATAAAAATACTGATGAAACACATAATCATAACTATATAGTTTTGTGCCAGAGTTAGTGAAAGCATAGTCCTAACTAGGACTTCCGGTCATTCCCCTTCCTCCCACTTCCCTTGTAGGGAAATGGGCAGATAGGTAATGGCATCTGGAGATCCTAGTTAGGACAAGTGAAGGCAGGGCCTTGAAAACCCTTAAATTTGGCAATTGTAGGGCCTTGAAAAGTGTGGAAATATATCGAAATATGGTCTTGAATACTTTTGAATTTTATCAGTCCTTGCCTACAGGAACCCTGTAGTAGGGAAAAAAAGGTTGGAATAACGAAACATTTTTTGTGTTTATTTTCAGACTCCGTTAGGTGGTATTCATTTACATGAAACAAAAAAGAAATTCCTTGAAGGTTCACTCCATCCAGCTAATGTACTTATGTGCCCTCATACCTGTGTTACAAATCTACCAAAACCTAGAGAACATCGGCCAGGTAAGACATTTTCTGATAAAATTAAAATATATTTTACATATTTAACCCTCTGAACACTGATGGTATCTTCCATGTCAGTTCAATGGAAGCAATTGGAAGAGTCCATATTCATTATTTGGGGTAAGACTAATTAATATTTTCAACGTGCAGCCTTAGGGCTGCACGTTGAAAATATTGATTGGTCCACACCACACATTTAGCTTGTAGCCATTCCACTTAATGACATTATGACGTAGATTGTGACCCGTCCGGAAAAACGGCCTCTGGGGTTCATAGGCTTAAATCATTGTTGTAATGTTTTACAGACACCACAGTCTTCTCAGGTATCTAGTGAGGTCTGTTGTACGAATAAAATCATCCTTTTCAGGAGAAGTTTTAAGTAATTTGTCTATCAATTAACTAAAGAAATTTTCTACAGAAAAACATAGTTTCAACTGAACAGTTTTCAAAATGTTAAGTGTCAACATTTAATCAGCATTATGTATCTGTGCTCAGAACTGATTTCTTCTTTACAGATGTGACACCTTCAGCTGTACATGTAGGTAATATAGTCCAAGGTGCTAGAATGGCTTGGGCTCAGGGAAGAGACCTTGGTCTTTCAGATGAAATGGAGCATTCACAGAAGGTAAGAAAATTGAGTCATTTGGATAAAATGGAATAGATATTTTTATACTGTACCAATGACCCAGACATAGCTGGTGCTAACTCTTAAAATACTAGGGCCAAATACAAATTTTGCCCCCCCCCCCCAATCCCCAAAATTTGCATCTAAAACCAAAAGAAATCATGTCCTGAAGGTCCTCCATACTTTTCCCTTACTGCGCATGCGCAGTGTCAAGGACGTCCCGAAATTTGCGCCAATTATCATTCTTTGTTTGGCCCTTCATCAGTTAACATCTCACTGATCTTTGTGCTTGTAAATCTCAGTTTAAATGATGCCAGACACATAAATATTGGAGAAATGGTGATTCTAAGGAGGATATAGAAGGAGGAGAGAAAAAAGGAGTGACAGAAAATATTCAGGGCTGTAACTTAAAATTTTGTAATGAAATTATGTTAAGTTGCCTATTTTCGAGGCATGGGCCTGTTGTTAGCTCACCTGACTGAAAGTCAGGGTGAGCTTTTCTGATCACTTTTCGTCCGTCGTCCGTCGTCCGTCGTCCGGCGTGAAGGTGGTGTTTGGGTCTTTTTCTTCCAAACCACTGGCCGCATGTTAATGAAATTTCATGTGAGTAGGGGTTATATAGCGGCATTTTGATTTTTGGGCAAATTAGGTTTCGGCTCATATTGAGCAGAGGGGTGGGGCAAAAATGCTCCAATTCTTAAAAAATCTTCTTCTCAAGAACCAGCAATAGCAGAGACTTGATATTTGGTATGCAGCTTCCTTTTGAGGTGTAGACTCAAGTTTGTTCAAGAGAAGTTTGTAGGTCTATACTTGGCGATGTTATGGGAGGAGCAAAAATTTTGGCCCCACCCCAAATTTCTATTTTTTAAACCGAGAGGCCAATTTGAACCAAATTTTATGTGAGGGCTTATTGGGTCATAAGTACCTAATTTATGCAGAAATTTTTTTTCCTGTAGCCCCGTGGGAACCACAGGAGCTAAAAATAGAAAAAAATTAAAACGCCTATATCTCAAAAACTGCACGGCAGTGAGAATTTTTATTTGGTGTGAAGCTTTCTTGGGACCAACAGAAAGGATTGGTAAAAAAAAATTGCTATCGGTTTTATCATAGGGTACTTTTTCGGGACTCTGAAAAAGTGCTGAGTCAGTATTTTTTAACACAGTAGGCAATGGGAAAAAAATAAAGAATTGTTTTCTTCCAAACCACTGCTCTAAAAGCTTTCATATTTTACATATAACATCTTTGGAACATTGATTCACATATTTGTAGAAATCAAATTCCTCGGTCCATATTTGGGTTCCCTATGGGAACCCAAATGTTCAAATTAGTGCAATATGAGGGATATATTTTAAAAATCTTCTTCTTCGGATCCACAAATCAGAATCTTTTGATATTTGCTATGCATCATCCTTAGGGGGGTGAGATTGATGTTTGTTCAAGCCAAGTCCCTGAGTTCATATTTGGACTCCCTTTGGGAACCCAAATTGTAACTTAGTGCAATACGAGGTATATTCTTTTAAAATCTTCTTCTTCGCATCCACCGGTCAGAATCTTTTGATATTTGGTATACAGTATGCTTAGGGAGGTGAGATTCAAGTTTGTTCAAGTCAAGTCCTTCGGCTCATATTTGGTCTCCCTGTGGGAGCCCAAATTATAACTTAGTTCAATATGAGGAATATTCTTTAAAAAAAATTTTTTTTTCAGATCCACCAGTCAAAATGTTTTGATATTTGATGTACAGCATTCTTAGGGGCTGAGAGTGAAGTTTGGTAAAGCCAAGTACCTGGGTTCATATTTGGGCTCACTGTGGGAGCCCAAATTATACCAAAATTTTTATTTTCCAAACCCAAAAGTCGATTTGAACCAAATTTGATATGAGGGCTTATTGGGTCACAAATACCTAATTTATGCCATAAATTGTTTTCCTGTCCCCCACGGCAACTACAGGAGCTGAAAAAATTTTTTTTTTTTGAATGCCCATATTTCCAGAACTACATGGCACTGAGAATTTTTATACAATGTGAAGCTTCCTTAGGGCCGGGAGAAAGGAATGGTGAAAAAAATGCCATTGGTTTTATCATAAGTACTTTTCCAGGACTAAAAGTGCCGAGTCATCATTTTTTAACACTGTAGGTAATGGGAATAACGTTGAATAATCTTCTTCTCCCAAACCACTGCTTCAGAAGCTTTTGTTTTTGGGTTCCCTATGGGAGCCCAATGTATAACTTAATTCAGTATGAGAAATATTCTTAAAAAATCTTTTTTTTCTGATACTCCTCTCAGAATCTTTTGATATTTGATTTTTAGTTTTCTTAGAAGCGGCAAATTGAAATTTGTTCAAGTTCTGGTTTATTGATAAAATTGGGCCCAGTAACCAATTCCTGCGTTGAAAGCCCTGTAAAGTGGGCAGTAATAGGCATAAACGATTGACCAAACCTGATATTATAATTATGCCTCTGTAATGATGTAGCCTTAGAAAGTGACCTTAAATTCCAATAAATAAATAGATAAATTATTGAGTACCCAATATGGGGATCTAACATATGAACACTCTGGGTTACTAAGTAGAGAAAACACTTTTATGTTGAAAAACTGATAATAACCACAAGGCAGAATCCCTTGCTATTTTGGTGATATGACTCGGCCAGTATCAGGTGAGCGCCCTCAGGCCCCATGGGGCCTCTTGTTGTCTTTCTTGCTATGAAGTTGCACTGCTTATTCAGTGTTTCCTCTCCCCCTGTCCTGTAAGTACCCCCTTGCTATTCTCCCATGCTTTTGGCATATTTTTGAGTAAGATTACTACTAAAATTTCTTGGGAGAATTAGGTTGGTAACAGAATGAATTCTGTTATTTTCCCCATGTTTACGTTCTCACCCATGGGTGTTTAGACGTTGTGTTCTGCATCTACCATCTGATGTTCTGCAGATTCTTCCCTGGAAGTCTCTGTTTTGCATCAGATAGTGTGTATTTTGATAACTGATTTCGGGCCAGGATTGTCAGTGCCTGGAGTCATGTTTTCTGGTGTTTATACACTTCTTGTTTACATTGGCAACAGTCTCTTTTGAGGGGGGCTTTTTGCCTTTGTAGTAGTTTATCTCATTACAAGATACATTATTATTATCCGTAAGTGTTGCATTAATTATTTAAAATAATTTTAAAAATTTTGTCCACACTTAGCCTTGGGATCCATTGGGGCTCAACGTTACTTTTCAGAAACTTGGGCTTCGCTGAAAAAATATTTTTCAAAAATTAGTTTTGATTTCAGTTGTTTTTTCAATGTTAATGGATCATGTTATTATGTATCTTTGTTTTCAGGGGTTCGTGCGAGTACTAGGACTTTTTGTTGTCTTTTCACAATGAAAGGATATTGTTCAAATTGTAATAAGAGGAAATCTTCCTCTGACTTTCATGATCATTGTATTAATTGTAGTCAGTGTACTCGCACTAACTCCTGTTCAGTATGTGAATATTGGGATGACAAACATTGGAAACGTGTGTCACGGTATGTTGTTAGCGGGGAAAGGGCTATGCTGGTCCTTTCTCCGCAGGGTCACTCTAGTCTATCAGTTTCTATTTCAGAGGAACAAGAACAGGGTGATGTTTCCATGTTATCTTCCAAAAGTGCGCTTCCGTCGTCACAATCTAATAAAGAGCTAGCGGCAAGAGTGCTCATGGAGATACGACAGTTGCCTAAGAGGTCCCTAGTAGGATCGACGGCGCTGTCGTCCGCTAGCTCGCCCAGTGTAGCGTCCATTCACCGAATGGTTCGGCAGCCGGGTTCGTCCGTTGCGGTCCAGGAAGGAGTGTTGGGTGATGCGAGCACTATAAACATACAAGATGCACACCCAGTGACGGCGGATAAAAGGAGAGATCGGAGGAAGCCTTCTAGTCCGGTTCCTAGCTCGTCTAGGTCCAGCCGGGCTGCGAGCGAGAGAGGCCCCTCTCTCGTACAACAACATCTGGGACCAGATGTTGTGGTACAAAATGTTTCGCAAGCGGAGCACACGTCCGCCGCTCGGGACGCTCCGTTGTATAGGCAGTCCGCTGAGACTGCTCAGGCTTCCTCATCCTCTCAGCAGCGCACACGACTGCACCTTAGCTACGTGACCGCGGATATTCTGCCAGCTTCGCCGATCAGGGATTCATCGGCGACCAGGTCACGCCATCCGGTAGCCAGGGACACGAGGCCGGTAGACTCCGGACGTTCGCATAGGAAAAGTATGCGGGAGTCAGTTGATGTGGAGCTTCCGGCGGCTAAGCAGCGAAAGACCGCTACTCCGCAGGCCTCGATGACGGACGTGCTAGCTCAGATAGCACAAATTATCGCAGCATCCCAGCAAACGACAGAATCGTTGTCGGATCGGGAATTATCCGACGGCGCTGGGTCGGTACGCTCCGCCGAAGCATCGGGTGCGGACGACCGGCAGCATCATGAGGTCCGACCGGATGGCGAAAGGGATACTGAGGACTTGGAGCTATCCCTTTCGGAACAACATAAAGCTGCCGTGGATTTCATCCGGCACTTCCTTCCTCGAGTTGTTCCATCGGGCCAGACTGCTGCAATACCAGATAAGAGACTGATAGCGTCATTGGACACTGAATTCTTCGAGCGGTTCAGAGACATCGTCCCTGAGTTTCCGTCTCAGTCCAATAATGTCACAAGAAAATTTGAATTATTAAACGACGCTATCTTCAAGCTTGCTTCCAAAACAGGCAAAGCTGGTTTCTTGTCCGCCAATGCTTTTAACCTGCCTTTCATTAATTCAAGGAATAAATTCGATACGGCAGGACAGGATATTCCGAGAGTTTCTCTGCATCTTGACGACGAGGCAGAAGACTTAGAATTGTCATTACCGTCGTCTATGTCCATTCCAACCGCGGTGTTGGATACGACAATTACGTCTAACAGAGCCAGTTTAGATGCTTTATCTTACGCAGACCATCTTACAAAGGCGATATCACTGCGTCTTCAAGGGAAAGAATTCCAGGATATACAATCCTCTTTAAGACTTCTTTCAAGGGTAGTAGCTTATTCCACGTATAACTCCGCCCTTTCAGTGGCAAACCTGGAATTGGTTAGATGTGATGCAGCCCTAGCTACATCCACACGCGTGGATAGTAAGGTGAAGAACTCTCTCAGAGTCGCTTCGGTCTCTGGAGAGCTTCTCTTCGACGGAAAGCTTTCAGCAATCTACAATAAAATTACTAAGAAAGCTTCGGATTCTCTGCTGTTTAAATCCGCTTCCAAAAAGTCGGATACGGCAGATAAGAGTAAGACAGGCACTTCTGGGACTAATACGCCCAAGAGAGGTTCCTATAGAGGTTCCGGTGTGTCCTCTTGGTCTTATTCTAGAAACCGTCAAGGCAGCGACTCACGTGCGGGACGTCCTTCGGGCCGGGACAACCGGTCGGACGCCCCGAGGTCGACGGGACGAGGTGCGGGTCGTGGAGGACGTGGTTTCTCCTCCCGCAGGCCTCGCAGGTCCAGGAGGTGATGGTTTCAACCTCTATCGTGTTCCGGTTGGCGGAAGGTTGTCGAGTTTTTCAGAAGAGTGGGCGTCGATTACGGACGGCCCTTGGGTGAGAGGGGTGATTTCGGAAGGTCTAAGAATATCCTTCAAACGAAGGCCTCCATTAACTCGAAGTCCAAAATGGACTCAACTTCCGTCAAATCCGCAGAAAAGAGACGCTCTGTTATCGGAGGTGCAGTCTCTTTTAATGAAGAACGCGGTAGAGGTCGTAGAAGACCAGGAAACACCGGGATTCTACAGCCATCTATTTCTGGTTCCGAAACCAGACGGCTCGTTCCGTCCAGTCATAGATTTGAGCTGGATAAACAAGCTGATCGTCGCTCCGAAGTTCTATATGGAGACGATTCGATCGGTCAGAGCGAGTATTCGGGTGAACGATTATGCTACAAGCATAGATCTCAAAGATGCGTACTTTCACGTCATGGTACATCCGACATTCAGAAAGTATCTACGCTTCGCAGTCCTAGGAGTGGTATATCAATTCCGGGCGATGTGCTTCGGATTGAACCTAGCACCCTGGGCTTTCACTCGGGTAATGATGTATTTCCGAGCTCATTCGTCTGCGGTAACGTTGGCCTACCTGGACGACATTCTTCAGAGGTACGGCAACGAGTTAACGCTTCAGAACGATGTGCAGAATCTGCTTCTATTGCTCCGACGTCTCGGTTTTGTTATAAACGAGGAGAAGTCGGATCTGGTGCCGTCCAAGTAATTCACTCATCTGGGAATGAGCTTCGAGACGCACAACAATCTCGTTCGTCTGCCGTTAACCAGAGCGAAATTAGTCAGTTGTTACGCTCGCTATTGTCTTCATGCAGACAAAGTCACAGCGAGGGAGTTCATGAGACTGATAGGTCTGTGCTGAGCCGCTGCGGATCTCATTCCGATGAGGCGGTTACGCACTCGTCCTCTCCAAATCTTCTTGACTCAGAATTGGAGTGTGAAGATTCATTCGCTCGACATAGACGTTCTCTTGTCAGATCAAGTGAAACAAGAGATTCAGACTTGGGCAAACATTCAGTGGTTGACTCAGGGAGTTCCGCGGCAGTTGCCAGATCCAAGTTTTACGATTATGACGGATGCCAGTCAAACAGGTTGGAGTGCATCATTGATCCCAACGGATTCGAGGTGCCAGGGTCTTTGGGATCCACAGTTTCTAAGCAAGCACATAAACATCAAGGAAATGATGTCAATTTGGCTTGCGTTACGTCATTGGATGGACATTATTCAGAAAGCTCATGTCCAAATCCTGTCCGACAATACGACAGTAGTGGCGTATATCCGGAACCAGGGAGGCACTCATTCCGTTCCGTTATTCAATTTAACGGAAAGAATCCTTCTGTTTGCTCTAGAACATCAAGTTCTACTTTCGGTCCGTCACATACCGGGTCGTCTGAATGTACTAGCAGACTCCCTTTCACGGAAGGGTCGCTTGTTGCCGTCGGAGTGGACTCTCAACAAACAGGTATTCAATCAGATTTGCTACCAATGGGAAGGGCCAATGATAGACTTATTTGCGACACATCTCAACAATCAGTTGCAGACGTATGTGTCACCATGTCCGGATCCAAGAGCATTTGCAGTAGACGCTCTATCGATCTCATGGGACGGAATGATAGGATATGCATATCCTCCAGCGCCGTTAATTCAGCAAGTATTGCTAAAGATAAAACAATCTCAATGCAAGATTCTGTTGATAGCATCTCTGTCTCCACAGAGACCGTGGATAAATCTACTCAGGTGTCTGCTGTGGGACCTACCGCGAAAGCTTCCTCCACGGGAGGATCTTCTTTCGCAGGGGAAACCGCGTCAACTTCATCACAACCTGCAAGGTCTCAACCGTCACGTATTTCCGTTGTGCGGTCCTTCTTGCGTGGCAAGCACTTTACAGGACAAGCAGTGGACGCGATTTCTAACTGTAGGAGGACCTCCTCTTCGCTAAACTATGCGGCTAAGTGGAAGGTTTTTCGTCGTTGGTGTAGGGATCATTCTGTTGATATTTTTGATCCCTCCATACCAGACATTGCAAACTTTCTAGTATACTTGTTTGACGAGATCAAACTGCAGCCTGTTACTATTAAGGGTTATAGGTCTATGTTATCTGATACCTATGCGCACCATGATAGTTTACAAATTGGATCTAATGTCTCTTTATCTAAGTTAGTTAGAAACTTCTCGATAAATAGACCCAGAACTCTTAGATTAATTCCTAAATGGAATTTAGCTTGGGTTCTTCTTAAACTGAAGGAAAAGCCATTTGAGCCTCTTGGGACAGTAGATTTCAAATTCTTGTCTTATAAGACAGCTTTTCTCTTAGCTTTCTCTTCTGCTAGAAGAGTCAGTGAGCTTCATGCACTATTGCTGGACGATTCTCACTATCGTAGTGTCGGGAACACTATCACCTTCACTACTAATGTTGGATTTTTAGCTAAGAATCAGGTTCCTAATAAATATCCGGAACCTATTGTTATTAAGGCTCTGCCGTCTGCAGACGGGCGTAGGCCTTTACTCTGTCCTGTTAGAGCTTTACGTATTTATAAACAAAGATCTCAGTTTATCAGAAAGGGACGAAAACGCTTCTTTCTGTCTCTGATGCCTAATAGAAAGGACATTTTGGTCCATTCTATTGCTAGATGGATTCAATTAACTATCCGTACTGCTTATGAAAATTTATCTTCTACTCAGCAGTCTGTGCTTAAGACCTTGGCTCATGAAGTAAGAGCTCTTTCTACATCTTGGGCTTATGCAAATAGTGTTGCTATTACAGATTTAATGAAGGCTGCTTATTGGTCTCAGCCATCCACATTCACAAATTTTTATCTCAGAAATATTGAGTCCATTTCTGGAGACCTGCATTGTTTAGGTCCGTTATCTGTTGCTCAGAATGTCGTCCATTAAACAGTTGCAACTATAGTTATGCAGGCTTTCTGTTCCGGCAGTGACTTCGTCCTGCTGCCCTCTTCGCTCTGGGCTATTTGACCCAGGGCAAGGGGAAGGGGGGGGGGGGGGGACACTTTTTAAAGTGTAGCTCGGTGTGAAGCATTTGTATATGTCAAATGTCAAACGGGCGTTAATATACAATCCTCGGACACTTTTAAAAGAATATAAAAAGTCTCAATTCTCTGGACTAACTTTATTTATTGGCTTACTTTAAAAATAATTAGTATAAAGGGTTATACTGGATGTTAATAGAGAACATGAATGTTATTGTGCTCTATTATGAAGGGTATTGTATCTTTCTAATTTATCTTAAAATAAGAAAGATACATGAAAAGCCTAATACTCCTTTTCTCTTTGAGGGGTTGACTCTATTTTATATAGTTGAGCTTATTCGATTTTCCTCTATGTCCTAGGCCTTCCAGCCTTTTTACTATTCAGCTATGTCTGGGTCATTGGTACAGTATAAAAATGTTAAAAAATTTGTAGTAATTTATATATTTTTTATACTTACCAATGACCCAGATGGGGATGGCCCTCCCAGGAGTTGGGAACTCATACCTCCCCGCTGAGTACATAGCGCTGACCAGGCACTGCTTGTAAGAATGATAATTGGCGCCAATTTCGGGACGTCCTTGACACTGCGCATGCGCAGTAAGGGCAAAGTATGGAGGACCTTCAGGACATGATTTCTTTTGGTTTTAGATGCAAATTTGGGGGATTGGGGGGGCAAAATTTGTGTTTGGCCCTAGTATTTTAAGAGTTAGCACCAGCTATGTCTGGGTCATTGGTAAGTATAAAAAATATATAAATTACTATAAATTTTTTAACTTTCTATTTACCTGCTTATCAGATTTGGGACTAGAATCAATAAGTTGAGAGTAGGTAAACAACCCAGTTGTTTACATAAAACTGAAAAAAGGTATAGAGTAAAGGCCACACAAAGTAGATCTTCTGTTTCTCAGGCCATTATTTGTGAAATTGCATGCGGGTGAGCGTTTTTTTATTTTATTTTTTATTTCAGTAATTTCTTCTTTGCCATCAAAAGTTCATGTTCTTGGTTCAAGTTTTGGGCCTCATAATCTACAGAATAGCATGGGTGGTGGTGTATTTTATCCCTTGAGTGTAAGAATGCTTTGCAATGCTAAAGCATTGCAAAGCCTTCTTGCACTCAAGGGATAAATTCATCAATTTTTTTAACTTGGGTAAAATATCAGACATAAACCATTTAATTTTTATTTTTTTTAAGTTTAAATTGGTTATAAAAAGAGAGCATGTGGCAGCCAAAAGGACCATGCGGGAGGGCCTGAGAAACAGATTTTTTATTTTTTTAAGCCTAAAATTCCATGTTCTAAATGATCATTCTAATTATTACATTTAGTAGTGAACCATTTAGAGAAATAAAATTGCAGAACAAATGGATTTGGGTTCTCTTGTTTATTAAGTCCCTGAGACTTTTTGTCCATTTTCACCAATGGGGTGCCTTTTTATACCCCACCATTGAAGAAATGGGGGTGTAGACTAGTTGACAGATTGTGATGAAATTTATTATGTATCTTTCCCATCACATACCAAATTCTCACTGAGCAAAATTACGAGATCAAAGAATTTCATCCAAAAGTTATATCATTTTCCTTGTTCGAAAAATGTACATGTTGGACTTGATTTTTTCAGAACTTCACGAATAGTTGTTAGATTGAAATGAAATTCATTATACATTTTCTCCATCATATGTCAAAATCACAAAAGCAAATTAACCCTTTACCCAATGCAGACGATTTCAAAATTTATTTTTTTCAATATCATTTTTTAAATTTTTCAAAAAATTTCAACAAATCCATACCATGTGACCCCTCTTTGGAACAAGCTCATCGAGCTCGTTCCAAAGAGGCGTCACATGATATGGTTTTGTTGACATTTTTCAAAAAATAATATTTATTTAGCTGCTTAATTTGCATATTACACGGGCGGATGCGGCCGATTCGTTGGGAAAAGGGTTAAGATGCCTGAGTAATGTATGCAAGAGTTGTGTCCCTTCTTTCATTGAAAAAATATACATGTTGGCCTTGATTTTTGCACATGAAATACGGGTACAATAGCCCAAATTGTGCAATTTTTCGTGTCTGGATTCCTTTTGTCCAGGGGACTTTTGTCCATTTCCTGGTGGGGTTCGACAGATAGCCTATAACTGTACAAATAACTGATTTATATATCTCATTTCTTTCCAGCATCAGTTTCTATCAGAAATATTACGGTGGAGAGCTCAAACAACACCTGATCACATACTTTACACGTTGCTCAATTCCAAAGTAAGTTACCAAATTATTTTATTCAACTCTACACCGGACATGTTCATGTACTTGTGTGCCGTATGCATTTTCTTTGATCAAAGTGCATTGTCTATATTTCTGCTCACCAAATTTTTTGAATTCTTTGAGTAAAAGCAATTGTGCAATTCTCATTTTTTCAATTCTATGTTCCATTGAATTTAACCTTGCATTTTTAGCTCACCTGACTTTCAGTCAGGAGAGCTATAGTGATCACTCACCGTCCGTCGTCCGTCGTCCTGCGTCCGTCGTCCGTCGTCCGTGAACATGGTGTTTGCGTCTTCTCCTCCCAAACCGCTGAACCAATTTAATTGATATTTGAGATAATAGTTTGTTATGACATCGCAATTTGATTTTGTTCAAATCAAGTTGCCCCGCCCGTGGGTAGGGCCACACCCAAAAAGTGTGCTGAAATCTTAAAAAATCTTCTTCTCATGAACCAGCAGTAGCAGAGACTTGATATTTGGTGTGCAGCTTCCTTTTGAGGTGTAGACTCAGATTTGTTCAAGAGAAGTTTGTGGGGCTATACTTGGCGTCGTTATGGGAGGGGCAAAATTTTTGGCCCCGCCCAAAATTTCTATTTTCCAAACCGAGAGGCTGATTTGAACCAAATTTTATGTGAGGGCTTATTGGGTCATAAGTAACTAATTTATGCTGATTTTTTTTTTCACGTAGCCCCATGGGAACCGCAGGAGCTAAAAATAGAAAAAAATTAAAACGCCCATATCTCCAAAACTGCACGGCACCGAGAATTTTTATTTGGTGTGCAGCTTCCTTAGGACCAACAGAAAGAATTGGTAAAAAAAAATTGCTATCGGTTTTATCATAGGGTACAGTTTCGGGACATTGAAAAAGTGCTGAGTCAGCACTTTTTAACACTGTAGGCAATGGGAAAAACATTAAAAAATCTTCTTCTCCAGATCCAGCAGGCAGAATCTTTTGATATTTGGTATGCAACATTGGAGGGTGGACCTGATTCAGGTTTGTTCAAACCGGCCCCCTGGGTTCATATTTGGGCTCAGTATAGGAGCCCGATTTCGAACTTAGTGCATTTCAGGCAAATTTCTTAAAAAATCTTCTTCTCCAGATCCAGCAGGCAGAATCTTTTGATATTTGGTATGCAACATTGTGGGGTGGATCTGATTCAAGTTTGTTCAAATCGGCCCCCTGGGTTTATATTTGGGCTCAGTATAGGAGCCCAAATTTGAACTTACTGCATTTCAGGCAAATTTCTTTGAAAATCTTCTTTTCCAGATCCAGCAGGCAGAATCTTTTGATATTTGGTATGCAACATTGTGGGGTGGATCTGATTCAAGTTTGTTCAAATCGGCCCCTTGGGTTTATATTTGGGCCCTGTATAGGAGCCCAAATTTGAACTTAGTGCATTTCAGGCAAATTGCTTTGAAAATCTTCTTCTCAAGATCCAGCAGGCAGAATCTTTTGATATTGGGTATGCAACATTGTGGGGTGGATCTGATTCAAGTTTGTTCAAATTGGCCCCTTGGGTTTATATTTGGGCTCAGTATAGGAGCCAAAATTTGAACTTAGTGCATTTCAGGCAAATTTCTTAAAAAATCTTCTTCTCCAGATCCAGCAGACAGAATCTTTTGATATTTGGTATGCAACATTGTGGGGTGGATCTGATTCTATTTTGTTCAAATCGGCTCCCTAGATTCATATTTGGGCTCACTATAGAAGCTCGAATTTGAACTTAGTGCATTTCAGGCAAATTTCTTCAAAAATCTTCTTCTCCAGATCCTGCAGGCAGAATCTTTTGATATTTGGTATGCAACATTGTGGGGTGGATCTGATTCCAGTTTGTTCAAATCGGCCACCTGGATTCATATTTGGGCTCACCTTAGAAGCCCAAATTCGAACTTAGTGCATTTCAGGCAAATTTCTTTGAAAATCTTCTTCTCAAGATCCAGCAGGCAGAAGGGGGGGCTGAGATTCAAGTTTGTTCAAGCCAAGTCCCTTGGTTCATATTTAGGCTCACTATGGGAGCCTGAATGACAACTTAGTTCAAAATGAGGAATTTTATTTAAAAATCTTCAGATCCAGCAGATGAATGCTTTTGATATTTTTTATGCAGCATCCTTAGGGGGGTAAGATTCAAGTTTGTTCAAGCCATGTCCCTAGGTCCATATTTGGGCTGATTGTGGGAGCTCGAATTGTAACTTGGTTCAAAATGAGGAATTTTCTTTAAAAATCTTCTTCTTCAGATCCAGCAGTCGGAATGTTTTGATATTTGGTGTGCAGAATCCTTAGGGGTGTGAGATTCAGGTTTGTTAAAGCCAAGTCCCTGGGTTCATATATGGGCTTCCTGTGGGAGCCCGAATTATGACTTAGTTCAGTATGAGGAATATTCTTTAAAAATCTTTTTAGATCCACTGGTCAGAATATTTGGATATTTGGTTTCAGCGTTTCTTAGGAGGAGCAGATGCAACTTGTGGAAATCAATTCTCTGGGTTGCTATTTAGGCTACCATGTCAGGTGAGCGCCCTCAGGCCCCCTGGGGCCTCTTGTTTTTTTTGTAATGCACTTTGACTTGATAAAATGCCACAAATTTCTCAAATGTTTCGTCAAGTTGATATGAAGTGAAACTCAACTCGCAGCCAGATGAAAACAGGTGGGTTGGAGGTCTTTTGGCTGTAAACAGTTTGTTTCTGGGTTTGTTTTCAAAAGATCATGGTCACTATACCTAAAAACAGCACTCTTAGGCTTCTGGGCAATAACATCAGTTCTGTTTATCACAGCTCTACCAAACATTGAGAATGTATTTACATCTAGAAAGAGAAATGTTGATCTTTGATACTCTCACTTGTTTTTCAGTTTACGAAACCATTAAATTCTATGCCCAAAAGTGTCTTTATGTTCCATATATCATTCTACTGAAATCTCTCATGCTGCTTTAACCCTTAAAGAACTGGAGATCTTGCATGCATTTTGCCACACTTAGACAATTAATTACGTGTGACATTGGAGTTGTGTCTAGACAAGTCTTCACTGCCTCTATAGGCATCCAAGACTTGTCTAGTAACAACTGTCAATATACTTACAATGTACATTGCAAGTTTAGCCGAAGACTGCATGTTGGGGCACCTGTTCTAATGCCGTAAAAAAAAGACCAAAGTCGGAAATAGAGCTTTAACCCTTTACCTAACATGAAAAGCAGACGACACTTGCAAAAAAAATTCTTGAGTAACTAAATTTTTATACTGTACCAATGACCCAGACATAGATGGTGCTAACTCTTAAAAATCTAGGGCCAAACACAAATTTTGCCCCCCAATCCCCAAAATTTGCATCTAAAACCGAAAAAATCCTGTCCTAAATGGTCCTCCATACTTTCCCTCCACTGCGCATGCGCAGTGTCAAGGAGGTCTCAAAATTGGCGCCAATTATCATTCTTTGTTTGGCCCTTCATCAGTTCACATCTGACTGATATTTGTGCTTTTTAATCTCAGTTTAAATGATGCCAGACACATAAATATTAGAGAAATGGTGGATCTAAAGAGGAAATAGAAGGAGGAGAGGAAAAATAAGTGGCAGGAAATAATGAGGGCTGTAACTTAAAATTTTTTTACGAAATTATGTTATGTTGCCTAATTTCGAGGCATGGGCCTGTTGTTGTTATTCTTGCTATAAAGTTACACTGCTTGTTCAGTGTTTCCTCTCTCCCTTTCCTTTAAGCCCCCCTTGCTATTCTCCCATGCTTTTGGCATATTTTCTGTAATATTATTACTAAAATTTCTTGGGAGTTTTAGCTGGATAACAGAATGAATTCTGTTCTTTTCTCCATGTTTACGTCCTCACCCATGGGTGTTTAGGCGTAGTGTTCTGCATCTACCATCTGATGTTCTGCAGTTTCTTCCCTGGAAGTCTCTGTTTTGCATCAGATAGTGTGTTATTGGTAACTGATTTCGGGCCATGGTTATCAGTGCCTGGAGTCATGTTTCTGGTGTTTATACACTTCTTGTTAACAATGACAACAGTCTCTGTGGAGGGGGATTTCTTGTCTTTGTATAAGATTAATCATAACAAGATACATTATTATTATACGTAAGTGTTGCATTAATTTTTTTAAATATTTTTAAAATTTTTGTCCACACTTAGGCTTTTTGGGATCCATTGGGGCTCAACGTTACTTTTCAGACACTTGGGCTTTTCTGAAAAAATATTTTTTCAAAAAATTTTTTTGATTTCAATTATTTTTTCTATGTTAAATGGATCATGTTATTATGTATCTTTGTTTTCAGGGGTTGGTGCGAGTGCTAGGACTTTTTGTATTCTTTTCACAATGAAAGGATATTGTTCAAATTGTAATAAGAAGAAATCTTCCTCTGACTTTCATAATCATTGTATCAATTGTAGTCAGTGTACTCGCACTAACTCCTGTTCAGTATGTGTCAATTGGGATGACAAACATTGGAAACGTGTGTCACGGTATGTTGTTTGCGGGGAAAAGGCCATGCCGGTCCTTTCTCCGCAGAGTCACTCTAGTTTATCAATCTCTATTTCAGAGGAACAAGAACAGGGTGGTGTTTCCGTGATGTCTTCCAAAAGTGTGCCTCCGTCATCACAGTTAAATGAAGAGCTAGTGGCAAAAGTGCTCATGGAAATACGTCAATTGCCTAAGAGGTCCCTAGTAGGATCAACGGCGTTGGCGTCTGCTAGCTCGCCCGGTGTAGCTTCCATTCATCGAATGGTTCGGCAACCGGGTTCGTCCGTTGTGGTCCAGAGGGGAGATTTGGGTGATGCGAGCACTATAATAAGACAAAGTGCACACCCAGTGACGACGGATCAGAGGAGAGAACGGAGGAAGCCTATTAGTCCGGTTCCTAGCTCGTCCAGGTCCATCCGGGCTGCGAGCGTGAGAGGTCCCTCTCTCATACAGCAACATCTGGGACCAGATGTTGTGGTACAAAACGTTTCGCATTCGGAGCATACGTCCGCCGCTCGGGACGCTCCGTTATATAGACAGTCCGGAGAGACTGTCGATAAGGCTTCCTCATCCTCATGGCAGCGCACACGACCGCACTTTGGCTACGTGACCACAGATATCCAGGCAGCTTCGCCAATCAGGGATTCCACGGCGACCAGGTCACGCCATCTGGTAGCCAGGGACACGAGGCCTGTAGACTCCGGACGTTTGCATAAGAGAAGTATGCAGGAGTCAACGTACACAGAGCTTCCAGCAGCAAAGCAAAGTAAGACCGCTACTCCTCAGGCCTCAGTGATGGACGTGCTATCCCAAATAGCACAACTTATCGCAGCATCCCAGCAAACGACAGAATCTCTGTCGGATCAGGAATTATCCGACGACGCTGGGTTGGTACGCTCCGCTGAAGCATCAGGTACGGACGACCAAGAACTTCATAGGGCCCGACAGGATGGCGTAAGGGATTCGGAGGATTTGGAGCTTTCCCATTCGGAACAACATAAGCTGCCGTAGATTTCATCCGGCATTATCTTCCAGAGGTTGTTCCATCGGACTAGAATGCTGCGATGCCGGATAAGAGACTGATAGCGTCATTGGAAACAGAATTGTTTGATCGGTTCAGGGACATCGTCCCTGAGTTTCCGACACAGTCCAATAATGTCACAAGAACATTCGAATTATTGAACGACGCTATATATAAGCTTGCTACCAAAACAGGCAAGTCTGGTTTCTTGTCTGCAAATGCTCTAAATCTGCCTTTCATCAATTCAAAGAATAAATTCGAAATGGCAGGACAG
Organism: Pictodentalium vernedei; assembly: GCA_031216915.1. Taxonomy (NCBI): domain Eukaryota; kingdom Metazoa; phylum Mollusca; class Scaphopoda; order Dentaliida; family Dentaliidae; genus Pictodentalium; species Pictodentalium vernedei. The sequence continues at coordinate 478,931,048 of CM062294.1, read as the reverse complement.
GGCATACCGAGAGTTCCTCTTCGTCTAGACGACAAGGCTGAAGACTTGGAATTGTCTATACCGTCGTCTATGTCAATTCCAACCACGACGTTGGAAACAACAATAATGTCTAACAGACTTAACTTAGATGCTTTATCATACGCAGACCACCTTACTAAGGCGTTATCATTACGTCTTCAAGGGAAAGAATTCCAGGATATACAATCCTCATTGAGACTTCTTTCAAGGGCACTAGCTTATTCCACGTATAACTCCGCCCTTTCAGTGGCAACCTGGAGTTGGTTAGACGTGACGCAGCCCTAGCTACATCTACGCGCGTGGATAGTAAGGTGAAGAACTCTCTCAGAGTCGCTTCGGTCTCCGGAGAGCTTCTCCTCGACGGCAAGCTTTCAGCAATCTATGAATTTGCTCGATATAGACGTTCTCTTGTCTAATCAAGTGAAAAAAGAGATTCAGACTTGGGCAAACATTCAGTGGTTGACTCAGGGAGTTCCACTGCAGTTGCCGGATCCGAGTTTTACGATTATGACGGATGCCAGTCAAACAGGTTGGGGTGCAACATTGATCCCAATGGATTCGAAGTGCCAGGATCTTTGGGATCCGCAGTTTCTAGGCAAGCACATAAACATCAAGGAAATGATGTCAATTTGGCTTGCACTACGTCATTGGATGAACATTATTCAGAAAGCACATGTCCAAATCCTGTCCGACAATACGACAGTAGTAGCGTATATCCAGAACCAGGGAGGCACTCATTCCGTTCCGTTATTCAATTTAACGGAAATAATCCTTCTGTTTGTTCTAGAACACCAAGTTCTGCTTTCGGTCCGTCATATTCCGGGTCATCAGAATATATTAGCAGACTCCCTTTCACGGAAGGGTCGCTTGTTGCCGTCAGAATGGACTCTCAACAAACAGGTATTCAATCAGATTTGCTACCAATGATAGACTTATTTGCGACACAACTCAACAGTCAGTTGCAGACGTATGTGTCACCATGTCCGGATCCCTGAGCATATGCAGTAGATGCTCTATCGATCTCGTGGGCCGGAATGATAGGATATGCGTATCCTCCAGCGCCGTTGATTCAGCAAATATTGCTTAAGATAAAACAATCACAATGCAAAATTCTGTTGGTAGCATCTCTGTCTCCACAGAGACTGTGGATAAAATCTACTCAGGTATCTGCTGTGGGACTTACCGCGAAAACATCCTCCACGAGAGGATCTTCTTTCGCAGGGGAAATCGCGTCAACTTCATCACAACCCACAAGGTCTCAACCTTCATGTATTTCCGTTGTGCGGTCCTTCTTGCACGGCAAGCATTTTACAGGACGAGCAGTGGACGCGATTTCTAACTGTAGGAGGACCTCCTCTTCGCTAAACTATGCGGCTAAGTGGAAGGTCTTTCGTCGTTGGTGTAGGGATCATTCTGTTGATATTTTTGATCCCTCCATACCAGACATTGCAAACTTTCTAGTATACTTGTTTGCCGAGATCAAACTACAGCCTGTTACTATTAAAGGTTATAGGTCTATGTTATCTGATACCTATGCACACCATGATAGTTTACAAATTGGATCTAATGTCTCTTTATCTAAATTAGTTAGAAACTTCTCGATAAATAGACCTAGAACCCTTAGATTAATTCCTAAATGGAATTTAGCTTGGGTTCTTCTTAAACTAAAAGAAAAGCCATTTGAGCCTCTTGAGACAGTAGATTTCAAATTCTTGTCTTATAAGACAGCATTTTTCTAAGCTTTCTCTTCTGCTAGAAGAGTCAGTGAGCTTCATGCACTATCGGTGGGCGATTCTCACTATCGTAGTGTCGGGAACACTATTACCTTTACTACTAATGTTGGATTTTTGGCTAAGAATCAGGCTCCTAATAAATATCCGGAACCTATTGTTATTAAGGCCCTTCCGTCTTCAGACGGGCATAGGCCTTTACTCTGTCTGGTTAGAGCTTTACGTATTTATTAACAAAGATTTCAGTTTATCAGAAAGGGACGAAAACGCTTCTTTCTTTCTCTGATGCCTAATAGAAAGGACATTACGGTCCATTCTATTGCTAGATGGATTCAATTAACTATCCGTACTGCTTATGATAATCTATCTTCAGCTCAGCAGTCTGTGCTTAAGCTTTCGGCTCATGAAGTTAGAGCTCTTTCTACATCTTGGGCTTACGCAAATAGTGTTGCTATTACAGATTTAATGAAGGCTGCATATTGGTCTCAGCCATCCACATTCACAAATTTTTATCTCAGAAATATTGAGTCCATTTCTGGAGACCTGCATTGTTTAGGTCCGTTATCTGTTGCTCAGAATGTCGTTCACTAAACAGTTGCAACTATAGTTATGCAGGCTTTCTGTTCTGGCAGTGACTCCGTCCTGCTGCCCTCTTCGCTCTGGGCTATTTGACCCAGGGCAAGGGGAGGGGGAGGGTGTTCCCTTAGGTCACCTGCTTTATAGTGAAAAGCAAGGGGATACCTCCTCCGGAGTCAGTAATTCTGAGTCGTTACCGGGATGGTTTTAAAGTGTAAAAATTCATTCATGTCATATTTTTAAAGTGTAGCTCGGTGTGAAGCATTTGTATATGTCACGTGTCAAACGGGCGTTAATATACAATCCTCGGACACTTTTAAAAGAGTATAAAGAGTCTCAATTCTCTGGACTAACTTTATTTATTGGCTTACTTTAAAAATAACTAGTATAAAGGGTTATACTGGATGTTAATAGAGAACATGAATGTTATTATGCTCAATTATGGAGGGTGTTGTGTCTTTCTAATTTATCATGAAATAAGAAAGATACATGTAAAGCCTAATGCTCCTTTTCTCCTCGAGGGGATGACTCTATTTTATTTAGTTGAGCTTATTGGATTTTCCTCTATGTCCTAGGCCCTCCAGCCTTTTTACTATTCAGCTATGTCTAGGTCATTGGTACAGTATAAAAATGTTAAAAAATTTATAGTAATTTATATATTTTTTATACTTACCAATGACCCAGACGGGGATGGCCCTCCCAGGAGTTAGGAACTCATACCTCCCTGCTGAGTACATAGCGCTGACCAGGCACTGCTTGTAAGAATGATAATTGGCACCAATTTTCGAGACCTCCTTGACACTGCGCATGCGCAGTGGAGGGAAAGTATGGAGGACCATTTCGGACATGATTTTTTTGGTTTTAGATGCAAATTTGGGGGATTGGGGGGCAAAATTTGTGTTTGGCCCTAGATTTTTAAGAGTTAGCACCAGCTATGTCTGGGTCATTGGTAAGTATAAAAAATATATAAATTACTATAAATTTTTTAACTTTTTTTAATTTTTTGCTCAAAAACATAGGCTATGGCATCTCATTGGAACGAGCTCGATTAGTTCGTTCCAATGAGGGGTCATAACCTATGTTTTTGAGACAAAAAATGAAAAAATAATGAAAATTGATTGGAGATTTTTTAGAATAGCGCTGGCCGGTTTTGGACGTTACATTAGGTTAAAGGGTTAAGGGTTAATAAACAAATAAGAAAGTGAGAGTAAGAAAGAATCTGACTTGCATGGCAGACTGCTGTTATAGGTAACTCCACAAATGTCACAAATTCTCAAATTGTTGTTTTTTATGAATCAAAATGGGTGGTTTTAGCTGAATGATTTCATAACGGTGAAGTATCAACAAATTTCCCATGAAATACAGGGAAAAACTCCAGCAAGAGTTATTGATTCTTGTTCCCCATCCTCTACCCGAGATCTATTTTGTATTTATACCACAATTAAACTTGATTTAAGTGAATAAAGCTGATATTTTTTAAGAAAAACATCCGGGGGTGCAGTGGCTCAGTAGGTAGAGATGCAGACTGCAAGCCAAGAGGTCCTTGGTTCAAATCCCACCTGCAGCAACTGCGTTGTGTCCTTGAGCAAGACACGACTCCCATTGCCCACGTGGGGGCACGGTTGCATTGTGTACAAAGGCATACTGCATGTCAGTGGTGTACTTGTCTTCAACCAATGCTAACCCGGCTTGTGTGGTGTTAGTATGTTGGGGAGCCTGACAGTTGCATTCAGGGTTCCCACAGTCCTTGAAAGTCATGGAAAATATGGAATTTCTAAATTTTTCCAGGCCTTTCATGGAATTCCTTGTCAGGTCATGGAAAATCATGGATTTCCTATAATGTTGACTGTAGCTTAAAAAGGGTCTTTATTTTTGCCGAAAGTAACTTTGATAATATACACCGTTCTCTCACTTTGCAAGTCAAAACAATATGAGAACAGACTATAACTCAAAAAATGTCTGAATGCACTGCGCAGTTCTCAGATGTGTTCGTACACAAGTTAGAAATCAAAACTCCAAAGTTGTGCATGACTTCTTCAGTTGTGGCTCAATAGATTGTGCATTTCTAGAATGAAGCAGTCTGAATAAGTTACTGCTGTAATGCAGTGTTTTCCCATTGACGCTGAACAGAATGCGCAAGAATTATTAATTTAAATAAAACTATCTGCATTTTTAAATACAATTGAAAGCTACAGATGATTTAAATTATTTATTAAGGAGAACTTTATTATTCACCAAGTCCTGACCTGAAGAGTTATCAAACGCGGGGTCCCCGTGGGAACCCAGGGAAGTAAGCAGCACTTGTTTACTGTGGTAAACCAGTTCCGCTTTACTAGTAAAATAGGACCCAGTCACCAATGCTTGGGGTGAAAGTCCTCTAAAATGGGCAACATGTAGATCAACGATTGACTAAACTTGACTTCATCTCCATGTTGTGTCACGATTAGCCATGGTGCATAAATATGTGACATTAACCACCAACAAACAAACAAACAAACATCAAACGCAGGGCTGATGATTTTATTTGTGCATGTCATTCATGCACATGTCGCAGTAAACATGACTGAGTGATTTTCAGTTGACCTGTTTGTGAAAACACAGAAAACATGTCAAGAAAGTGTAATTTTGTGATGTGTGGTTGACTGATTTTAAGAGGCTAGAACGTGTGAAAGGTGACACAACTCAAGGATGATGCAGACTTCGCATAAAAACGTTCAGTATTGAAAATGTGAGTGTTGCAGCAGTCAGATCACACGAGAAGGGTGAAAAGCATGTTAAGAACAATTCTCAAAGTGAGTCAGAATGCCTGATTTCTCATCACTATATATAAATAACCATTTTGTCTAGGCTCTGCATGAATAAACTACCTTTTTATTGGGTGTCCTGGAAAATCGTGGAATTTCATTAATTTGTGTCATGAAAAGTCATGGAAAATGACTGAAATTTGTCATGGAAAATCATGGAATAAGTGCAGGAACCCTGCCGTTGCTCGGTGGTTCTCTCCGGGTACTCCAGGTTCCTCCACACGTAAACCTGTCTGACACAGAGTGACCCTGGCTGTTGAAAGTGTTGTTAAACTCCAATAAATAAATAAAGAAAGAAAGAAAGAAAAACATCACCTTCAGCAGTCTGATAACTTTCTTGTTTGATTCTGTTTTGTGTCTAAGCATTTCATTTACATCATCATGTCACATAAAGTGCAATCAAATGACATTCTTGCAAAAAAATATATAAGAAACCATCTGATTGGACTTTATGTGACATGATGTAAATGAAATGCTTTCTTATATGACAGTCTTATGGGGCCCGGTGGCTCAGTAGATAGAGGTGCAGGCTGCAAGCGGAGAGGTCCTCGGTTCGAATCCCACCTGTGGCAACTGCGTTTTGTCCTTGGGCAAGATACTTCACCCCGATTGCCCACTTGGGGCACGAGGACGTGTACTAAAGCTTACTGCATGTTGATGGCGTACCTGTCTTCAACTAATGCTAACCCTGCTCCTGTGGAGGTAGTATATTGGGGAGCTGACAGTTGCTTGCCGTTGCTTGGTGGTTCTCTCCTGGTACTCCGGCTTCCTCCACATCAAGCTCATGATTAGCCATTGTGCAGAAATATGTGACCTTAAGCACCAATAAATAAATAAATAAATGACATTCTTACATGTAATCCAGATTCCACACATGGTTTTCCTAGCTCAATTCTTAATGTCTGCATTGTGTCATGTAACGCTGAATCAACACAGCAGTTTTGGTATAAAAAGACAATGCTGAAGGGATAATATTTTGCGAATTCCCCAAATGTTTGTTTTTCTCAAAAACGCAAATAAATTCTATATGTTCAACTTGTTGGTACTTTCACCTTTATGATATCATTCAGCTGAAACCGCCTTAACCCCATTCCTGTATTAGATGTATTACGAAGGATGTTTTCTATAATGATCTATTTTGCAGTGATTATGTGATGAAGGTGTCATATCAAGCCTGAATATAAGCAACCTGTCATTTGCAAAATGGGGTCCCCAGAGGGTGAATTTGCTGATACTATCCCATACAGTGGGCCAATTTATCCTCTAGGTTCATCTTTCTGTTTTAGCTTGAGACCTTGATTCCGACTGCGGTCACAGAGGGTAAACTTTGTGATGCTACCCTGCTGTGCAGGGTAGCATCACCAAATTCACCCTCTGCAGACCTCATTTTGCAGATGACAGTCTGCTTATTTTCAGGCTTGTGTCATATTGATTGACACCACAACTAGTTTCTGCTTTCTCACTGTGAGTTTGAGTTCTTTGTTTTGCTTTTGACAGATTCAGCCTCAGCTTACCATGTCGTGCTCACAGCTACATAAACGAGCTGAAAGAATAGGTAACCTGTTAACAGAAAAAGGTCGTCTCAACACTGGAGATCATGTAGCTCTCATCTATTCACCAGGTGAGTAAGATGTTTTTTATCCAGTTTTTGTTCTGGTAATATTGGTCATATTTATAATGTTAAAACCAACAAGAAATCATGTGAGCCATTTTTTCCATTTTCTGAACTTTTATGTGTTCCATGTTGGGCTGTCGCGACTATCAATTTTCATAGTCGACTAATCGCCAGCATTAGTGGACGATTAGTCGATTAATAGTCGTTTCCCATGAATTCAACAATCTCTAATATACTTACAAAATAAATTTAAAACTAACGATGTTTGAATGTGTACCTTTCTGCATCAAGATAAAATAAAAACACCGGAATATCTCCGGCAGACTCCGATTGATTTGAAAAATTTAAACAGAAGAACATTTGTGCAAATGTTTCTTTTCTGTAACTAGTATTCAGAAATTTCAAATATAAAAGCCCCTCCTTCCCACACAAGTTACAACTTAGTACTACATGTGAAGTTACCGCTGAGGGTCTTGTGACAATTTTCTCATTTTCGCGGTTCCATTTATTCCAAAGAGGGTTGTTCGAGTGTACAAGACCAAAGATTCTATTTACTCTGCAGTGACTTCCTAAACTGCAATTATTAAAAGATACACCGTTTGAATGATACTCTTGAGTACTGATCAATGGGTGCTGGTTAATACTACCGAGAACAGGGATTGATCAAATGGCAAGACTCAGTTTTTTCATCAGTGTTTTCAAAATTACATTGCACAATTATGCAGAAAACAAAGATTGGGACAGCTAAAAATAATTTTCACAGGTGTCCCAATTCTTAGAAAGTGGGGAAAGAACAGAGCCTGGTCTTGATTTGATGCTGAAGTTGTGTGTGATTCGTTTTCCATCACTATATACGAAAATCGCCGTCCAATTTTTAGCTCAACTATGACGAAGTCAAATTTGAGCTATTGTCATGGCCCGTCGTCCGTCTGTCCATCCGTCCGTCTGTCCGTACGTCAACAATTGGCTATGGCTCGGGCTAGAGGTCGTATTTATGAACCGATCTTTACGAAACTTCTTGTGTACCTTTGTTATGACCCTGGGACGGGAACGAGTGTTTTTAGGTGTGGTCCGAAATTCAAGATGGCTGCCAGCAGCCATTTTGTACCGATGATGCAAAAATCAGTTTTTTGTACAGTACTTCTGTATGAAAGTTCTGATTTGAATAAAGTTTTGTATAAATGTTTAGTACCATGGGATACATCACATATAATACGGGGTTTTTTCTCGTGCGTAAATTATGCAAATTAGACTGACTTTGATTTATTTAGTGTTACTTTCAGAGCTGTAAGTGCCAAGCTGCTATGGCTCGGGCTAGAGGCCGTATTTATGAACCAATCTTTACGAAACTACTTGGGTACCTTTGTTATGACTGTGGGACGAGAACGAGTGTTTTTGGGTGCGGTCTGAAATTCAAGATGGCTGCCAGCTGCCATTTTGTACCGACGATGCAGAAATCTGTATTTTTATACTGTACCAATGACCCAGACATAGCTGGTGCTAACTCTAACAAAACCAGGGCCAAACACAAATTTTGCCCCCCAATCCCCAAAATTTGCATCCAAAACAAAAAGAAATCATGTCCTAAAGGACCTCCATACTACGCCTCTACTGCGCATGCGCAGTGACACAGACGTCCCGAAATTGGCGCCAATTATCATTCTCTGTTTGGCCCTTCATCAGTCAACATCTCACTGATCTTTGTGCTTGTAAATCTCAGTTTAAAGGATGCCAGACACGTAATTTTTGGAGAAAATGTGATTCTAAGGAGGATAGAAGGAGGAGAGGAAAAAGAAGTGACAAAAAATAATCAGGGCTGTACTTAAAATTTTTTGATGAAATTATGTTAAGTTGCCTATTTTCGAGGCATGGGCCTCTTGTTGTCATTCTTGCTAATTGTTGCACTGCTTATTCAGTGTTTCCTCTCCCCTAGCCTTCTAAAGTCCCCCCTTGCAATTCTCCCATGCTTTTGGCATATTTTTGAGAAATTTCATTTCTAAAATTTCCTGGGAGAGTTGCTTGGTTACAGAATGTTTTTTGTTATTTTCCCCATAGTTACGTTTTCACCCATGGGTGTATAACGTTTGTGTTCTGCATCTTCCATCTGATGTTCTGCAGATTCTCCCCTGGGAGTCTCTGTTTTGCATCAGATAGAGTGTAATTTGATGACTGATTCCGGGCCAGTTTTTTCAGTGCCTGGAGTCATGTTTTCTGGTGTTTTTACACTGTTTGTTTACATTGGCAACAGCCTTTTTTGAGGGGGCTGTTTGCCTTTGCTGTAGTTTATCTCACTATAAGATACATTTATATTATCCGTAAGTGTCTCATTAATTATTTAATATAAATTTAAAATTTTTGACCACACTTTGCCATCGGATCCATCGGGGCTTAACGTTACTTTTCAGCAACTTGGGCTTCGCTGAAAAAATATTTTTTCAAAATTATTTTGATTTGCAATTGTTTTTTCATTTATTAATGGATCATGTTATTATGTATCTTTGTGTCAGGGGTTTTTGCGAGTAACTAGGACTTATTGTTGTTCTTTCACAATGAAGGGACATTGTTCAAATTGTAATAGGAAGAAATCTTCCTCTGACTTTCATGATCATTGTATTAATTGTAGTCAGTGTTCTCGCATTAATCCCTGTCCTATATGTGAATATTGGGATGAGAAACATTGGAAATGTGTGTCTCGAGAAAGGGCTATGCCGGCTCTTTCTCCGCAAGGTCACTCTACTCTCTCAGTTTCTATTTCAGAGGAACCAGAACAGGGTGATGTTTCCATGTTATCTTCTACAAGTGTGCGTCCGTCGTCACAAATGAATTCAGAGCTAGCGGCAAAAGTGCTCATGGAGATTAGACAAATGTCGTCCGCTAGCTCGCCCGGTGTAGCGTCCATTCACCGAATGGTTCGGCAGCCGGGTTCGTCCGATGCGGTCCAGGAGGAAATTTTGGGTGATGCGAGCACTATAAACATAATAGATGCACACCCAGTGACGGCGGATAGTAAGCGAGAACGGAGGAAGCCTTTGAGTCCGGTTCCTAGCTCGTCCAGGTCCAGCCGTGCCGCGAGCAAGAGAGGCCCCTCTCTCGTACAACAACATCTGGGACCAGATGTTGTGGTACAAAATGTGTCTTTAGCGGAGCATACGTCCGTCGCTCGGGACGCTCCGTTGTATAAGCAGTCCGCAGAGACTGTTAAGGCTTCCTCTTCTCGTCAGCACACACGACCGCACCTTGGCTGCGTGACCGCCGATATATTACCAGCTTCGCCGATCAAGGATTCTTCGGCGACCAGGTCACACCATCCGGCAGCCAGGGATTCAAGACCGATGGACTCCGGACGTTCGCATAGGAAAAGTATGCGGGAGCCATCTGATGCGGAGCTGCCCTCGGCGAAGCAGCGAAAGACTGCGCCTCTGCAGGTCTCGACGCCGGACATTCTTGTGCAGATAGCACAGCTTATCGCAGCATCCCAGCAGCCGACAGAAACGGTGTCGGATCGAGAATTATCCGACGGCGCTGGGTCGGTACGCTCCGCTGAAGCATCGGGGGCGGACGACCGGGAACATCATGAGGTCCGACCGGATGGTGAAAGGGATACGGATGACTTGGAGCTATCCCTTTCGGAACAACATAAAGCTGCCGTGGACTTCATCCGGCACTTTCTCCCTCAAGTTGTTCCGTCGGGCCAGACTGCTGCGCTTCCGGACAAGAGAATTATAGCGTCATTGGACTCTGAATTTTTTGAGCGGTTCAGAGACATCGCTCCCGAGTTTCCGTCGCAGTCCAATAATGTTGCAAGAACATTTGAATTATTGAACGACGCTATATTTAAACTTGCTTCCAGGACGGGGAAAGCAGGTTTCTTGTCCGCTAATACTCTCAACCTGCCTTTCATTAATGCAAGGAATAAATTCGATACGGCAGGACAGGGTATACCGAGAGTTCCTCTGCGTATGGACGACGAGGCGGAAGACTTAGAGCTATCATTACCGTCGTCAGCTTCTATACCAACCGCGGTGTTGGAAACAGCTATTGCGTCTAACAGAGCCAATTTAGATGCCTCATCTTACGCAGATCACCTTACTAAGGCGTTATCACTGCGCCTTCAGGGGAAAGAGTTTCAGGATATACAATCCTCTTTAAGACTTCTTTCAAGGGCAGTAGCTTATTCCACGTGTAACTCCGCCCTTTCAGTGGCAAATCTGGGGTTGGTTAGACGTGACGCAGCCCTAGCTACATCCACACTAGTGGATTCTAAGGTGAAGAACTCTCTTAGAGTCGCTTCGGTCTCAGGAGAACTTCTCTTTGACGGCAGCTTTCCGCTATTTATGATAAAATTACAAAGAAAGCTAAGGATTCTCTGTTGTTCAAATCTGCTCCTAAGAAGTCGGATACAGCAGACACGAATAAGACAGGCACTTCTGGGTCTAATGCGCCCAAGAGAGGTTCCTATAGAGGTTCCGGTGCGTCCTCTTGGTCTTATTCGAGAGACCGTCAGGATAGCAACTCTCGTTCGGGACGTCCTTCAGGCCGGGACAATCGGTCGGACGCCCCGAGGTCGACGGGGCGAGGTGCGGGCCGTGGAAGACGTGGTTTCTCCTACCGCAGGTCCAGGAGGTGATGGCTTAAACCTCTATCGCGTTCCGGTTGGCGGAAGGTTGTCGAGCTTTTCACAAGAATGGGCGTCGATTACAGACGACCCTTGGGTGAGAGGAGTGACTTCGGAAGGTCTAAAGATATCCTTCAAACGAAAGCCTCCATTAACTCGAAGTCCAAAGTGGACTCATCTTCCGTCAAATCCGCAGAAAAGAGACACTCTGTTATCAGAAGTGCAGTCTCTTTTAATGAAGAATGCGGTAGAGGTCGTAGAAAACCAGGAATCTCCGGGATTCTACAGCCATCTGTTTCTGGTTCCGAAACCAGACGGCTCGTTCCGTCCAGTCATAGATTTGAGCTGGATAAACAAGCTGATCGTCGCTCCTAAGTTTTATATGGAGACGATTCGTTCGGTCAGAGCGAGTATTCGGGTGAACGATTATGCAATGAGCATAGATCTCAAAGATGCGTACTTTCACGTCATGGTACATCCGACATTCCGAAAGTATCTACGCTTCGCAGTCCTAGGAGTGGTGTATCAATTCCGGGCGATGTGCTTCGGATTGAATCTAGCACCCTGGGCTTTCACTCGGGTAATGAACTCGGTAATGATCTACTTCCGAGCTCATTCGTCTGCGGTAACGTCGGCCTACTTGGACGACATTTTTCAGAGGTACGGCAACGAGTTAACGCTTCAGAACGATGTTCAGAATCTTCTTCTATTGCTCCGACGTCTCGGTTTTATAGTAAACGAGGAGAAGTCGGATCTGGTGCCGTCCAAGTCATTCACTCATCTGGGAATGAGCTTCGAGACGCACAACAATCTCGTTCGTCTGCCGTTAACCAGGGCGAAATTAGTCAGTTGTTACGCTTGCTATTGTCTGCACACAGACAAAGTCACGGCGAGAGAATTTATGAGACTGATAGGTCTGTGCGGAGCCGCCGCGGATCTCATTCTGATGGGGCGGTTACGCACACGTCCTCTTCAAATTTTCTTGACTCAGAATTGGAGTGTGAAAATTCATTCGCTCGATGTAGACGTTCTCTTGTCAGATCAAGTGAAACAAGAGATTCAGACTTGGGCAAACATTCAGTGGTTAACTCAGGGAGTTCCGCTGCAGTTGCCGGATCCGAGTTTTACCATTATGACGGATGCCAGTCAAACAGGTTGGGGTGCATCATTAATCCCAACGGATTCGAGATGCCAGGGTCTTTGGGATCCGCAATTCCTGTGCAAGCACATAAACATCAAGGAAATGATGTCAATTTGGCTTGCGTTACGTCACTGGATGGACATTATTCACAATGCTCATGTCCAAATCCTATCCGACAATACGACAGTAGTGGCGTATATACGGAATCAGGGAGGCACTCATTCAGTTCCGTTGTTCAATCTAACGGAAAGAATCCTTCTGTTTGTGCTAGAACATCAGGTTCTTCTTTCAGTCCGTCACATACCGGGTCGTCTGAATGTGCTAGCAGACTCCCTTTCACGAAAGGGTCGCTTGTTGCCGTCGGAGTGGACTCTCAACAAACAAGTATTCAATCAGATTTGCTACCAATGGGAACGGCCAATGATAGACTTATTTGCGACACATCTCAACAATCATCAGTTGCAGACGTATGTGTCTCCGTGTCCGGATCCAAGAGCATTTGCAGTAGACGCTCTGTCGATCCCTTGGGACGGAATGATAGGATATGCGTATCCTCCAGCGCCGTTAATTCAACAAGTATGGCTAAAGATAAAACAATCTCAATGCAAGATTCTGTTGGTAGCATCTCTGTCGCCACAGAGACCGTGGATAAATCTACTCAGGTGTCTGTTGTGGGACCTACCGCGAAAGCGTCCTCCACGGGAGGATCTTCTTTCGCAGGGGCAATCGCGCCAACTCCATCACAACCCGCAAGGTCTCAACCTTCACGTTTTTCCGTTGTGCGGTCCTTCTTCTTGCATGGCAAGCACTTTACAGGACGAGCAGTGGACGCGATTTCTAACTGTAGGAGGACCTCCTCTTCGCTAAACTATGCGGCTAAGTGGAAGGTTTTTCGTCGTTGGTGTAGGGATCATTCTGTAGATATATTCGATCCCTCTATACCAGACATTGCAAACTTTCTAGTATACTTGTTTGACGAAATCAAACTGCAGCCTGTTACTATAAAGGGTTATAGATCTATGTTATCTGATACCTATGCACATCATGATAGTTTACAAATTGGATCTAATGTCTCTTTATCTAAGTTGGTTAGAAACTTTTCGATAAATAGACCCAGAACTCTTAGATTAATTCCTAAGTGGAATTTAGCTTGGGTTCTTCTTAAATTGAAGGAAAAGCCTTTTGAACCTCTTGGGACAGTAGATTTCAAATTCTTATCTTATAAGACAGCTTTTCTCTTAGCTTTCTCTTCTGCTAGAAGAGTCAGTGAGCTTCATGCACTGTCGGTGGATGATTCTCATTATCGTAGTGTTGGGAACACTATCACCTTCACTACTAATGTGGGTTTTTTAGCTAAGAATCAGGCTCCTAATAAATATCCGGAACCTATTGTTATTAAGGCTCTTCCATCTTCAGACGGGCGTAGGCCTTTACTCTGTCCTGTTAGAGCGTTACGTATCTGTAAACAGAGATCTCAGTTTATCAGAAAGGGACGGAAACGTTTCTTTCTGTCTTTGATGCCTAATAGAAAGGACATTTCGGTCCATTCTATTGCTAGATGGATTCAATTAACTATCCGTACTGCTTATGAAGATTTATCTTCTTCTCAGCAGTCTGTGCTTAAGATTTCTGCTCATGAAGTAAGAGCTCTTTCTACTTCCTGGGCTTATGCTAATAGTGTTGCTATTACAGATTTAATGAAGGCTGCTTATTGGTCTCAGCCATCCACATTTACGAATTTTTATCTCAGAAATATTGAGTCCATTTCTGGAGACCTGCATTGTTTAGGTCCGTTATCTGTTGCTCAGAATGTCGTCCACTAAACAGTTGCAACTATAGTTATGCAGGCTTTCTGTTCCGGCAGTGACTTCGTCCGGCTGCCCTCTTCGCTCTGGGCTATTTGACCCAGGGCAAGGGGAAGGGGGGGGGGGGGGGGGGGGGGCTTTTGTTCCCTTAGGTCACCTGCTTTATAGTGAAAAGCAAGGGAATGCCTCCTCCAAGTCAGTATTTCTGAGTCGCTTCCGGGATGGTTTTAAAGTGTAATATTAATGTTAAAATTCATTCATGTCTTATTTTTAAAGTGTAGCTCGGTGTGAAGCATTTGTATATGTCAAGTGTCAAACGGGCTTTAATATACAATACTCGGACACTTTTAAATGACTATAAAGAGTCTCAATTCTCTGGACTACTTTATTTATTGGCTTGCTTTAAAAATAATTAGTATAAGGGTTATACTGGATGTTAATAGAGAACATGAATGTTATTGTGCTCAATTATTAAGGGTAGTGTATCTTTCTAATTTAATATTAAATAAGAAAGATACATGTAAAGCCTAATACTCCTTTTCTCCTTAAGGGGTTACCTCTTTACTATATAGTTGAGCTTATTGGATTTTCCTCTATGTCCTAGGCCCTCCAGCCTGTTTACTATTCAGCTAAGTCTGGGTCATTGGTACAGTATAAAAATGTTAAAAAATTTATAGTAATTTATATATTTTTTATACTTACCAATGACCCAGACGGGGATGGCCCTCCCTGGAGTTGGGAACTCTTGCCTCCCCGCTGAGTACATAGCGCTGACCAGGCACTGCCAGTAAGAATGATAATTGGCGCCAATTTCGGGACGTCTGCGTCACTGCGCATACGCAGTAGAGGCGTAGTATGGAGGTCCTTTAGGACATGATTTCTTTTTGTTTTGGATGCAAATTTTAGGGATTGGGGGGCAAAATTTGTGTTTGGCCCTAGTTTTGTTAGAGTTAGCACCAGCTAAGTCTGGGTCATTGGTAAGTATAAAAAATATATAAATTACTATAAGTTTTTTAACTTTTTGTACAGAACTTCCATATGAAAGCTCTGATTTGAATAATTTTTTGTATGAATGTTTAGTACCATGGGATACATCACATATGATACGGGTTTTTTTCTCGTGCGTAAATTATGCAAATTAGACTAACTTTGATGTTTTTTGGTGTTACTTTCAGCACTGTAAGTGCAAATGCCAATACGGCTCGGGCTGTAGGCCGTATTTATGAACCGATCTTTACGAAACTTCTTGGGTACCTTTGTTATCACCGTGGGACGAGAACGAGTGTTTTGGGGTCCGGTCCGAAATTCAAGATGGCCGATGGCAGCCATTTTGTACGAAATTTGGTGCAATCAGATTTTTGCACAGAACTTCCTTATGAAAGCGCTGATTTGAATAATTTTTTGTGTGATTGTTTAGTACCATGGGATACATCACATATAATACAGGTTTTTTTCTCGTGCAGAAATTATGCAAATTAGATGAACTTTGATTTTTTCAGTGCTGCTTACACACAGTAAGTACACATGTCAATACGGCTCGGGCTAGAGTCTGTATTTATGAACCGATCTTCACGAAACGTCTTGGGTACCTTTGTTATCACCTTGGGACGAGAACGAGTGTTTCTGGGTGCGGTCCAAAATTCAAGATGGCTGCCAGTGGCCATTTTGTATCGAAATTAGGTCTAATCAGTTTTTTGTCACAACTTCTACACAGCTCATATTTGTGAACTGATCTTCACGAAACTTCTTGAGTACCTTTGTTTTCACCTTGGGACAGGAATGAGTGTGTTTTGGGGTGCCTTTGTTATCACTGTGCTATGAGAACAAATATTTTGGGGTTCAGTCAGACCCACTCTGGGACTCAAAGATTTTTTCTAGTTTAGCATCTGACTGTCACCCACCTTTACAATACTTTACCTATACATTTGTTACAGGCAACGCTCAGTATTTATGTACAGACCGTTACAATACTTTATATGTACCTTTGTTATCAGGTCATTACCTAGGTGTTTGTCATTGCTGTGTCACATACTATACATGTACATGTCTTTGTCTTGACAAGTTGAGCTACAGTGTCATTGACACTTTCATTTTTTATATTTTCATTTTTTGCTTCCAAAATATAGCTTATGATCCCTCATTGGAATGAGCGCATTGCACTCGTTTCAATGAGGGATCATAAGCTATGTTTTGGAAGCAAAAAATGGAAATTTTTAGTTACTCAAGAATTTTTTTTTATGAGTGTCGTCTGCTACTAGCGACGAGCCAACTGGAAACAAATCTCCTGAATGTCCCAAACTTTGGAGCATAAAAAAAATATAGTTTTCTGGAAAAAATATGTGTCCCAAATCATAGAGTGTCTCAATACATAGAGTAAAGACGTATATCTCATTATACAGCACAATTTTAATCTGACTTGTACCACTTTAAAAATGAACGATGATCGACTAAAAATAAAAACCATCGACGACCGCTACGGTTAGACAATTAATTGAATAATTACGCCAGCCCTAGTTCCATGTCCTGAAGACTCTGCAACTTCGTCTTGCCAGTGCTTGAAATCAATTTCTATTTATGATAAACACATATGTGACAGTTGCTTTTGTCAACAACTTACAGCACTGGATGTTTTAAATCGAGATTTGCCATGAGTATGCAAGTTAAGGTGACTAAAGGATAAAGTAATGTTCATCTGAGAAGGATTCCAACATTGATTCTCATTCCAGTTATAATAATAAAATAAACATTACCAGGAATATACTTTGTACTAATGGTTTTGATCAACTCAAGGTTTGTGGACGATTCAAGACTTTAACAGTTCCTACCTATTTTTTTGATGATTTTGGTCCTGGACAATTTAGATCTCCATGTTTGGATGATTTAGACTTTCTATTGGTATGATTCATACCTTGACTAAAATCCAAAACATCCAAGGTCCAAACTGCCATGTATTCAGGTAAGTTATGGATCATCAGGGAAAGATAGTTCCCCACAATTACACAGGTACTTTTTAAGTTTCCCTGGTTTTCAACACCTGCCAACTCACATCCCCTTTAGCCATTTACCCAACGGAGAGAATATCAAAATTTATTATTTTAATTACTATTTTTAGCTCACCGAAGGAAGCTAAACTTATCACTTGTCATCCGTCGTCGTCCATCCGGCGTCGTGAACATTTTTCAGACGACTTCTCCTCTGAAACCACTGGTCCAATTTTCACGAAACTTCATGTGGATGTTCATTACTATATGGCAATTCATGTTTGTTCAAATGAAATGGCCACGTCCCTTGGGGGCTCTGTATGGGGCATAACTCTGATAGCACCATATGAATTATAAAAAAATTATTAAAAAATCTTCTTCTACAGAACCAGTGGGCTGAATCTTTTAATACTTGGTATGCAGCATCTTGGTATGGGTCTGATTCATGTTTGTTCAAATCGGCCCCCTGGATTCATATTTGGGCTCACTGTAGAAGCCCAAATTCGAACTTAGTGCATTTCAGGCAAATTTCTTAAAAAATCTTCTTCTCCAGATCCAGCAGGCAGAATCTTTTGATATTTGGTATGCAACATTGTAGGGTGGATCTGATTCAAGTTTGTTCAAATCGGCCCCCTGGGTTCATATTTGGGCTCAGTATAGGAGCCCAATTTGAACTTAGTGCATTTCAGGCAAATTTCTTTAAAAATCTTCTTCTCAAGATCCAGCAGGCAGAATCTTTTGATATCGGGTATGCGGCATGCTTAGGGGGTGAGATTCAAATTTGTTCAAGCCATGTCCCTGGGTTCATATTTGGGCTCACTGTGGTAACCCGAATTATAACTTAGTTCAAAATGAGGAATTTTCTTTAAAAATCTTCTTCTTAAGATCCAGCTGTCGGAATGTTTTGATATTTGGTATGCAGCATCCTTAGGGGGTGAGATTCAAGTTTGTTCAAGCCATGTCCCTAGATCCATATTTGGGCTCACCGTGGGAGCCTGAATGATAACTTAGTTCAAAATGAGGAATCTTCTGTAAAAATCTTCTTCAAATCCAGCAGTCGGAATGTTTTGATATTTGGTATGCAGCACCCTTGGATGGGTGGGGAGGGGGGGGGGGGGGGGATTCAAGTTTGTTCAAGCCATGTCCCTAGGTCCATATTTGGGCTCACTGTGGGAGCTTGAATTGTAACTTAGTTCGAAATGAGGAATTTTTTTAAAAAATCGTCTTCTTCAGATCCAGCAGTCGGAATGTTTTGATATGTGGTGTGTAGCATCCTTGGGGGCGGAGGGGGGGGGGAGGGGGGGGGTTAAGATTCAAGTTTGTTAATGCCAAGTCCCTGGGTCCATATTTGGGCCCCTGTGGGAGCCCGAGTTATAACTTAGTCAATATGAGGAATTTTTCTTTAAAAATCTTCTTCAGATTCAGCAGTCAGAATGTTTTTATATTTGGCATGGAGCATCCTTAGGGGGTGAGATTCAAGTTTGTTCAAGCCAAGTCCCAGGGTTCATATTTGGGCTCACTGTGGGAGCCCGAATAATAACTTAGTTCAAAATGAGGAATTTTCTTTAAAAATCTTCAGATCCAGCAGATGAATGCTTTTGATATTTGGTATGCAGCATCCTTAGGTGGGTAAGATTCAAGTTTGTTCAAGCCATGGCTCTAGTTCCATAAAATTTGTCTCTCATGACTTCATTCCTTTGTAGTATTGATGAACCATGTCTTAACTGTATGGGGCCCCCAAATACTTTTTTGAACCACTTTGGCCGGTGAGTGATTAAGGCTCCTTGGGGCCTCTTGTTTTAAATGTTTCACAAAAATTTCAACAAAACCATATCATGTGACCCCCTGATTGGAACGAGCTCGTTCCAATGAGGGGTCAGATGATATGGTTTTGTTGAAATATTTTGAAAAATTAATTTTTTTCAACGGCTCAATTTGCAAATTATGCGGGCGGATGCGGGCGATTCATTAGGTAAAGGGTTAAAAGAAAAAGAATTTGGATAATTTATTTGCTTTCACTGTATTTTGTATTGTAAAGATTATGCCAATCCACAGAAACAAAACTGAAAGGATTGTTGTAGTTTCTACTAACATTTCTACTTTAGCTGTAAAGTGTTATGTGGAGCTCACTTAATTGGATATCTCTTAAGTGAATAACTCTGTCACTTGAATATAACTTCCAAACACAGACCAACTTACCATACCTTCAGTACAAATTTGACCCATCTTGGATTTCATTAGAACACTCTGCAGGTCACGTTTATTCGGCAATTTTCTTGAAACTCAGCAAGATGACTTTGTATGATGAGAAGACGAAAACATCCTATGTTGGTCAAGGTCAGGCATACACAATTGTATTGTGTATCTTGGATTTCTTCAGCAGTTTTCTTGAAATTTGTCAGTGTGACTTAGTATGGTGAGTTGACAAGTACAGTGGAATCCTCTTAATTGAGTAGCCACTTTGCCAATGAAAATTGTTCAGTTAACAAGAGTATTCAATTAACACGGACTGTGTCACTTTCTTGTATTCTAGAGATAAAATTAGCATTTATTCTATTGTATCTTGTTTGACAGAGCTCCATGAGCTCTGTCAAACAAGATATAATAAATTAAATGCCCATATTGGATGTACTAAGGCCAAATAGGTCTATAAACAAAAAAAAACTGGGGAGAGTCAGGGTAATTTCTCAACAGGTTGCAAGATTTTTTTTATTCAATTAACAGGAGTTTACTCTATAACCTATGTATCAGGTCAAATTTGTACTGGAGGTATGGTAAATGGTTTTGTGTTGGGAAATTATATTCCATTAACAGGGTTATTCAGTTAAGAGATATCCAATTAAGTGGGCTCCACTGTACATCCTATTTTGGTAACGTTTGGCTGCCCAGAAAGGTAGCTACAGCAACCATCTTGGATTTTTTCAAAATAGCCTGTGTGTTGCAGTTACGCATCAATTTTTAGTCGAGTTGTGACGAAGTCAAACTCGACTTATAGTTTGGTGAATGGCGGGCGGGTGGGCGGGCGGGCGTAAACAATTGGTTTCCGGATGATAACTTGATAGCAACTCACGTTCATTAAACTTCATACGTAGGTTGGTCTTGGTGGGAGGAAGAACCCTATTGATTTTGGACATGCTACGTTGAAGGTCAAGGTCACAGTGACCTTGAACATAGTAAATCTTAAACAATTGGTTTCCGGATGATAACTTGATAGTGGTTCAACCTAGAGTCATGAAACTTCATAGGTGTGTTGGCCTTGGTGCGAGGAAGAACCCTATTGATCTTGGACTCACCAGGTCAAAGGTCAAGGTCACACTGACCTTGAACATAGTATATCGCAACAATTGGTTTCCAGATGATAACTTGATAGTGGTTCAACCTAGAGTCATGAAACTTCATAGGTATGTTGGCCTTGGTGCGAGGAAGAACCCTATTGATCTTGGACTCACCAGGTCAAAGGTCAAGGTCACAGTGACCTTGAACATAGTATATCGCAACAATTGGTTTCCAGATGATAACTTGATAGTGGTTCAACCTAGAGCCATGAAACTTTACAGGCGTGTTGGCCTTGGTGCGAGGAAGAACCCTATTGATGTTGGACTCACCAGGTCAAAGGTCAAGGTCACAGTGACCTTGAACATAGTATATCGCAACAATTGGTTTCCGGATGAGAACTTGATAGTGGTTCAACCTAGAGTCATGAAACTTCATAGGTGTGTTGGCCTTGGTGCGAGGAAGAACCCTATTGACCTTGGACTCGCCAGGTCAAAGGTCAAGGTCACAACTCGACATTGGATCTGTGATCCTGAGCGGCATTTTTTTTTTTAAACTTGACAGGATGACTTAGTAGATAAGATTGCCATATGGTGGTCAAGGCTGTCCACACACAATGGCTGCACTTCAGAATTAAGTCCAAATATGAGCTTCCAGTACTCAACCAGTTAACTTTGGTAATTTTTCTGATATAAACCATTTAATTTGTTAAGTGTGCATTAGTAATGAAAAGAGAGCAGGAGTGTGTGTGTTTGGTTGAGGGGGGGGGGGGGGGGAATTTGTTTACTTTTGAACACATGAATAGTGTATGGAGATATCCTGAATTCAAAGAACTAGAGTGATCAGTTTCTATTTTTAATTTTCAGGAGTTGAACTTATAGCTGCTTTCTATGGCTGTTTATATGTTGGTAAGTACACCGTCTTAAGATTTTATTGGCTACTCATCCCTCATGAAGTTTTCCCATAATGCAACTTGAAATTAACCAAATCAATCTTGTTTGACAAAGCTTGCAGAGCTCTATTAATAAGATTGAACTATTTAAATTTCTAGTTGCTTTATGGTTACAATTTTCAACTTGAAATTTAGATATTTTGACATCAAAGTGCAGAGGTTTCTTTGGTCAAGTTGTGTTAACAACCAAGACCTATGGTTTGGCGACGGTCGGTGTGCATCCAGGAGGGCGGGTGTGCGTCCATCCGGGCATCCCTGCACTGTTAGCGCAATAACTTGGAACAAACGTTCACCGTTTTGATTAATATTTGCCATACAGGCCTTTTTCAATAATATCTCGGAACAAGTTCAAAAACTGGTGTGGCCCAATTTTTTGTCAGAGTTATGGCCCTTAATTCATCAATTTTTACAAATTTTGAGCTCGTTAGTGCAATAACTTGAACAAACATTCTCCGATTTGACAAATATTTGCTACACAGGTCTTATGCTATAATATTTCAAGGGAGTTTGAAAACCGGCCTGGTCAGATTCTTCGTTACAGAATTATGGGCCTTAATTAGTCCATTTTTATGAAATTTTAGCTCATTAGCACTATAACTTGAACAAACGTTCTCCAATTTGATAAATTTTTGGCATACAAGTCCTTTGTACAAATATCTCAGTCGAGTTCGAAAACTGGCCTGGTCTGCTTTTTCATTACAGTCAGAGTTATAGGCCTTAATTAGTCCATTTTTTACGAATTTTGTGTTGTCAGTTTTTACAAGTTTTGAGCTCAATGCGATGACGTTTCCAATCTTCAATAGAGATTCCATTAAGAAAGTAGATGCCTGCATCTCTGGTGTACACTTGTTTATATTGGGGTTTAGCAACACTTTTGACAGGCAGCGTTACCTCATGTCAGGCAGTTTTACAGGTGGAGGAAGCTGGAGTGCCTGGAGAGAACCCCTGAGCAGCGGTAAACAGCTGTCTGACTCCCCAACATACTAATTCCACACATGCAGGGTTAGCATTGGTTGAAGACAAGTGCACATTAATGTGCAGGACACATTACTACACAGAGCCACCATGCCCCCATCCAGAAAATTGGGATTAAATGCCTTGACCAAGGACACAACGCAGTCACCCCTGGTGGTGATCCATCTGTGCAGAGATTTAAACCTGGAAATGGCATTTTTGAGGCAAATTGCCTAGTGCTTCAAACTTCTGTAGAAGAAGTGGCTTTCAATTTCCGTGGCATAACTTTTGTTCAAGCCACTTCACCCAAATGCTTTCTTGGTTTTAATTTTTGAAACAAGCAGTAGGAGGTGTGACCTAACACAGAAAATTTCCATTGTCTAAGACCAGGTATTGTTTCCTTAAGTGGTAATCCCTTTGTCCTTAAGTGGTATGGGGTTGGGTTTTCAGCACACTTAAGGGTCAGTCATAAGGGCATCTATCCATCTGTCTGTCTGTCCATCTCTCTGGATCCATATCTCAGCAGTGAGTGGACGGATATCAACAAAATTCTATATGAAGTATACCTGGGATGACCCTCTTCCACCACATATTGAACTGAGTTGCTTATTCTATTTTCACCTGAGTTACAGCTCTTACTTTGTCAATTCTTCTATGATATTTTATTTTGTCCACCCACCCATATACAGCCCCATCCCTCAACTTGACACCTGGTTAGTGGGGGTGGGGGGGAGGGGGGGTGATGCCAGCACCTTTGGTGCATATGTCTATAAACCCTAGGCATACTGATATCAAAATTTTTAGCGACAAATTTTCTCTATAATGCATCTAGGAACTTAATCAATTCACTTGTATTCAACAGAGCTCAATGTAAAGTGGTTCACAGTGGGCTTTGTGAAACAAGATTGAAGTGATTAAATTCCTAGTTGCAGTATGGTATTTGCTGTTTGAAATTTTTGTATTCTGACATCGGTAACCAGTTCTCGTCAGATCACCAAAGTTAAGCAACATTGAGCCTGGTTAGTCCTAGTATGGGTGACCGGCTGAGCGATCGATTCAGACTCCCACATTGTGTTCTTGGGCAAGGCACTTAACCCCGATTGTCCACATGGGGGCATGATGACGCCGTGTCCAAAGGCGTACTACATGTCGATGGTGCGCATATCTTCAACCAATCTAACCCTGCCTGTGCTGCAGTGTATAGTTACAATGTTGGGGGAACTGGCAGCTGCTCGGTGGTTCTCTTCGGGTTCTCTGGCTTCCTCCACTGTAAAACTGTCACCGACACGATATGACCTTGGCAGTTAAAGTGTCGTTAAAACCTAATAAATAAATAGATAAATTCTGACATCGGTGTACAGAGGGTAAGACTTGGAATTTGAAGTTTTTAAATAATATGTTTTGATATCAACTCTACAACTTATAATATATGGTGAAGTTAAAACTGATTACTGAAGTCCAGGCTTCTAAATGCTTTGAATTTTGGAATAGTTGTTAACCATTTACACAATGTAACGACCAAAACCGGCCAGCGCTATTCTCTAAAATCGCCAATTAATTTTCATTATATTTTCATTTTGTGACTCCAAAACATAGGTTATGACTCTCGTTGGAACGAGGGGTCATAACCTATGTTTTTGATAAAAAAAATGAAAAAACTAGTTAATCAAGAAATTTTTTTGCAAGTGTCATCTGCTTTTCATGTTAGGTAAAGGGTTAAGGTGATGGTATATAGAGCAGGGTCTTTGTGGTCATATCCTTTTAACTGGTAGAGTGCAAAGTTTTTTGGGTTGTCCAAATTTTGTCCACATATTATTGCCTTGTTACAATTTACGGGCCCATAAATTGTAACAGAGCAAATCCACCCAGACTAAATAATAATACATCGAGAATTAATTAAAGCACATACACAGAATATGAAGCCTTTAAGCTGTGGTACCGGAACTTCAGGATAAAGCCCAAAAATGAACTTCCAGCACTCGACCAATTAGTGTCAAAATGCTAATACAGGGGAGCCCACTTAATTGGATATCTTTTAATTGAATATCCCTCTTAATTGAATGTAATTTCCGAACACAAAACCATTTACCATACCTTCAGTACAAATTTCCCCTGTTATATGCATATAGGTTTTAGAGTAAACTCCTGTTAACTGAATAAAAAATCTTGCAGTATGTTGTGAAATTACCCTGACAATCACTGAATTACCATGGTGTATCTCCCAAGTTATCCTCAGTACATCCAGTGTAGGCATTTAATCTATTATATCTTGTTTGACAGAGCTTGAGCTCTGTCAACCATGATATAATAGAATAAACGCTTTGTTTATATCTAGAAAACAGGTGATCAAATCCCTGTTAACTGAATACTCCTGTTAACTGCATAATTCTCACGGGCAAACAAAGTTTGGGGGGGGGGAGCTATATAGGAATCTCCCTCTCTGTCCGTCCATTCGTCCGCCTGCCCATCTGTCCGTCCATCTGTCCATCCTTGAAAGCGCAACTCCTCCTAAACCGTTTGATGAATTTTCATGAAACTTTACACAATGGAAGAACTCCATATGAAGATGTGCATGAAGCAATATAATTCCGTTCTGACATTTCCAAGAGGAGATAATCTAACTTATATATTTGTTACCTGAGATTATTTTCACTCATTAAAATGGAAGTTTTACTGCATTCAGGTTTTATAATTTTCTTCCAGGTTGTGTTCCAGTAACTATTCGACCTCCTCATCCACAGAATGTCTCCACAACATTACCAACTGTGAGAATGATTGTGGAAGTGAGCAAGTCAGCAGCTATTCTGACCAATACATTTCTTGTTAAACTTTTGAAATCCAAGGTAGGTTGTTACTCATTGATGATAAAATGTGCTGCTGATGCCACTGAGTTCATTTCTTATGGATTACTTGTTTTTCTACAAATACATTTTACCTCAGAGACTCTGTAATAGACTACAGTAGAACCTGTCTTGAGACACCACTCTTTTTGCCAACAAAAAGTAGTCTCTCAAAACAGGTGGTCTCTCATGACAGGTCCATTTCAGTGTAAAACAACCAAATGGCACAAGGTCACAGCGGTCTCAAGACAGATGGTCTCTAGCTACAGTGGTCTCTCAAAACAAGTTTTACTGTATCTAATGTGAAGGTGACAAATGCCCAGAATATGAGGAATTTTGATAATTTTTCACAAGTTTAGTGAATGCACAGCATCTTGTTGGTTTATATGTCAAAATTATGACAACTAGAATCTCGTTAGAGTCACTTGTGTGACACTTTCAGTGTTACCATGGTTTCTTGACTTCCTTGAAGGTTCTGGGATTTATAAGTCTCTTACCAATGACTTGGAAAGTCCTTGAATATTGGACCCTTCCTTGAAACCACTTGAAAAATTAGATATTGTGTGATCAAAAGAGATTCATATCAGCAATATTCAGCTCACTAAACAGCTAGTAGAATATTGCTAGAGTGGTTCTTCTCTACCTAATAGAATGTCGACCTAATGGAATGGGAATGAGAATCGGGCATTAGACTGCAGATACAACTGTAATGAAACATAAAAATAGTTAATATTGAGTACAATTGTGCTCAGCTAACAAGTTGCTGTGTCAATGTGTATCTCATGGATGGTAGTTCCCTTGCTTCATCCTTAGTATATCCTCAAAACTTCTTGTGTTTCTCATCTCTAGTGCATTAAAAAAGGTTAAAAATATATCGAAAAGATCCTGGATATGCTTTGAATTGACTTCTAATTCAAGGTCCCTGAGCTTGAGCAAGATGCATTACCTTAACTGTGCTGAGAAATATGGCATCAAGTGTGTAAATAAGCAATCTGTCATTTGCAGAATGAGGTCCCCAGAGGGTGAATTTACTGATGCTATCCCAGTCAGTGGGCCAATTTATCCTCGAGGTACCACTTTCTGTTTATGCTCGAGACCTTGATTCAGATTGTGGTTCACAGAGGGTAAATTTAGTGATGCTACCCTGCTGTGCAGGGTAGCATTACCAAATTCACCCTCTAGGGCCCTCATTCTACAGATGATAGTCTGCTTATTTCCAGGCTTGTATGGCACGTTGATGATACAAAATTGATGCCTTCATTCAGTGAGTGCAAAGTTAAAGCTCAGCTTGTCACAACCACTGCTCTATATACCAATGTCCAATCTCAATCTGCCCCTCTCAAGATAGCATAAGGTCAAGCCTTGCATGTAACTTCCCCCATTGTTGATGTTTGATAACATGAAAGCTGTTACACTGTGGCTGCATTCACAGTGTTAACAGATTTCACATCATGAAATGCTCCAGTGATTACCAATAGTCGTTCACTCAAGTGTGTAAGATGGTTAGACTATGTGTCACATATAATAGTTGCATTTACATCTTCAAGTTCAAGGTCATACTTGACTTCTGTATATGTTCAAGGTCACAGGGGGCATGTGTTATTCCAGTGAGATTTCTTGTTCATTTTTAACTTCTGAAGGTTCGTGTGATTTATAGAAGACTTATGACATACTTACACATGGTTAATGGCAGAAGTTCAATCAGTTCAGCCTTCCCCGTGGGAACCCCGGGAAGTAAGCAGCACTTGTTTACTGTGGTAAACCAGTTCTGCTTTACTACTAAAATAGGACCCAGTCACCAATGCTTGGGGTGAAAGTCCTCTAAAATGGGCAACATGTAGATCAACGATTGACTAAACTTGACTTCATCTCCATGTTGTGTCACGATTAGCCATGGTGCATAAATATGTGACGTTAACCACCACCAACAAACAAACAATCAGTTCAGCCTGATGTTGTTCGCTCTTCTATGCATTTATTGGCTCAAGTCATCTGTAAATATTTTAACCCTTTTCCCAACATAATATCCAAAACCGGCTAGTGCTATTCACAAAAATTGCCATTCAGTTTTCATTACTTTTCCATTTTTTGCCTCAAAAACATAGCTTTGTTTTTGGCGCAAAAAATGAAAAAAATTAGTTATTCAGTAATTTTGTTTGCAAGTGTCGTCTGCTTTTCATGTTAGGTAAATGGTTAATAAACCTGCATTTCTGATGTTCTGTTGGCTTATTACCGACCCATTGTAAGGTTTATGTCTGTTCATTTTCAGGTCTTCAGTACCCTCTTTGACCAAATCAAAGTTTCCTTCTCTTCACAGCTGTAGGTTTGATGCTGCAGTATGTTGCCACTGCTGGTAAAAAGAAAATCTCTCCAGCACAGTTGTAAAAATCAACTCACATATATTTTTCACATATTTTAGAAAAGAATATTTTGTTTTCATTGTGACATGTGACGATGAAAGAGCCTTGTTGTGCACTTCCATTGAAAAAGTGGAAGCTGTGTGTCATGGTAATAAAATTTTAAATTGTTTCGAAATAATAAAAAGGGGTAAAACAAATTCAATCCTTCCAATGTGCCTTTACAGGGTTCCCGCGCGTCTTGAAAATCATGGAAAACCATGGAATTTGAAAACAAAAAATCCATGTCTGGAAAACCATGGAATTTCTAGATTTTTATACTGTACCAATGACCCAGACTTAGCTGGTGCTAACTCCAACAAAACCAGGGCCAAACACAAATTTTGCCCCCCAATCCCCAAAATTTGCATCCAAAACAAAAAGAAATCATGTCCTAAAGGACCTCCATACTACGCCTCTACTGCGCATGCGCAGTGATGCAGTCGTCCCGAAATTGGCGCCAATTATCATTCTCTGTTTGGCCCTTCATCAGTCAACATCTCACTGATCTTTGTGCTTGTAAATCTCAGTTTAAAGGATGCCAGACACGTAATTTTTGGAGAAAATGTGATTCTAAGGAGGATAGAAGGAGGAGAGGAAAAAGAAGTGGCAAAAAATAATCAGGGCTGTACTTAAAATTTTTTGATGAAATTATGTTAAGTTGCCTATTTTCGAGGCATGGGCCTCTTG
This sequence comes from Pictodentalium vernedei, assembly GCA_031216915.1. Lineage (NCBI taxonomy): Eukaryota > Metazoa > Mollusca > Scaphopoda > Dentaliida > Dentaliidae > Pictodentalium > Pictodentalium vernedei. Next base: position 478,902,658 of record CM062294.1, on the reverse strand, counting down.
TTGTCATTCTTGCTAATTGTTGCACTGCTTATTCAGTGTTTCCTGTCCCCTAGCCTTCTAAAGTCCCCCCTGGCAATTCTCCCATGCTTTTGGCATATTTTTGAGAAATTTCATTTCTAAAATTTCCTGGGAGAGTTGCTTGGTTACAGAATGTTTTCTGTTATTTTCCCCATAGTTACGTTTTCACCCATGGGTGTATAACGTTTGTGTTCTGCATCTTCCATCTGATGTTCTACAGATTCTCCCCTGGGAGTCTCTGTTTTGCATCAGATAGAGTGTAATTGATGACTGATTCCGGGCCAGTTTTTTCAGTGCCTGGAGTCATGTTTTCTAGTGTGTTTACACTGTTTGTTTTCATTGGCAACAGCCTTTTTTGAGGGGGGCTGTTTGCCTTTGTGGTAGTTTATCTCATTATAAGATACATTTATATTATCCGAAAGTGTCTCATTAATTATTTTATATAAATTTAAAATTTTTGACCACACTTTGCCATCGGATCCATCGGGGCTCAACGTTACTTTTCAGCAACTTGGGCTTCTCTGAAAAAATATTTTTTCAAAATTATTTTGTTTTGCAATTGTTTTTTCATTTATTAATGGATCATGTTATTATGTATCTTTGTGTCAGGGGTTTTTGCGAGTAACTAGGACTTATTGTTGTTCTTTCACAATGAAGGGACATTGTTCAAATTGTAATAGGAAGAAATCTTCCTCTGACTTTCATGATCATTGTATTAATTGTAGTCAGTGTTCTCGCATTAATCCCTGTCCTATATGTGAACATTGGGATGAGAAACATTGGAAACGTGTGTCACGATATGTTGTTTCTGGAGAAAGCGCGATGCCGGCTCTTTCTCCACAAGGTCACTCTACTCTCTCAGTTTCTATTTCAGAGGAACCAGAACAGGGTGATGTTTCCATGTTATCTTCTTCAAGTGTGCGTCCGTCGTCACAAATGAATTCAGAGCTAGCGGCAAAAGTGCTCATGGAGATTAGACAAATGTCGTCCGCTAGCTCGCCCGGTGTAGCGTCCATTCACCGAATGGTTCGGCAGCCGGGTTCGTCCGATGCGGTCCAAGAGGAAATTTTGGGTGATGCGAGCACTATAAACATAATAGATGCACACCCAGTGACGGCGGATAGTAAGCGAGAACGGAGGAAGCCTTTTAGTCCGGTTCCTAGCTCGTCCAGGTCCAGCCGGGCCGCGAGCGAGAGAGGTCCCTCTCTCGTACAACAACATCTGGGACCAGATGTTGTGGTACAAAATGTGTCTTTAGCGGAGCATACGTCCGTCGCTCGGGACGCTCCGTTGTATAAGCAGTCCGCAGAGACTGTTAAGGCTTCCTCTTCTCGTCAGCGCACACGACCGCACCTTGGCTGCGTGACCGCCGATATTTTACCAGCTTCGCCGATGAAGGATTCTTCGGCGACCAGGTCACACCATCCGGCAGCCAGGGATTCGAGACCGATGGACTCCGGACGTTCGCATAGGAAAAGTATGCGGGAGCCATCTGATGCGGAGCTGCCCTCGGCGAAGCAGCGAAAGACTGCGCCTCCACAGGTCTCGACGTCGGACATTCTTGTGCAGATAGCACAGCTTATCGCAGCATCCCAGCCGACAGAAACGGTGTCGGATCGAGAATTATCCGACGGCGCTGGGTCGGTACGCTCCGCCGAAGCATCGGGGGCTGACGACCGGGAACATCGGGAGGTCCGACCGGATGGTGGAAGGGATACGGATGACTTGGAGCTATCCCTTTCGGAACAACATAAAGCTGCCGTGGACTTCATCCGGCACTTTCTCCCTCAAGTTGTTCCGTCGGGCCAGACTGCTGCGCTTCCGGACAAGAGAATTATAGCGTCATTGGACTCTGAATTTTTTGAGCGGTTCAGGGACATCGCTCCCGAGTTTCCGTCGCAGTCCAATAATGTTGCAAGAACATTTGAATTATTGAACGACGCTATATTTAAACTTGCTTCCAGGACGGGGAAAGCAGGTTTCTTGTCCGCTAATACTCTCAACCTGCCTTTCATTAATGCAAGGAATAAATTCGATACGGCAGGACAGGGTATACCGAGAGTTCCTCTGCGTATGGACGACGAGGCGGAAGACTTAGAGCTATCATTACCGTCGTCAGCTTCTATTCCAACCGCGGTGTTGGAAACAGCTATTGCGTCTAACAGAGCCAATTTAGATGCCTTATCTTACGCAGATCACCTTACTAAGGCGTTATCACTGCGCCTTCAAGGGGAAGAGTTTCAGGATATACAATCCTCTTTAAGACTTCTTTCAAGGGCAGTAGCTTATTCCACGGGTCACTCCGCCCTTTCAGTGGCAAATTTGGAGTTGGTTAGACGTGACGCAGCCCTAGCTACATCCACACTAGTGGATTCTAAGGTGAAGAACTCTCTTAGAGTCGCTTCGGTCTCAGGAGAACTTCTCTTTGACGGCAAGCTTTCCGCTATTTATGATAAAATTAAAAAGAAAGCTAATGATTCTCTGTTGTTCAGATCGGCTCCTAAAAAGTCGGATACAGCAGACACGAATAAGACAGGCACTTCTGGGTCTAATGCGCCCAAGAGAGGTTCCTATAGAGGTTCCGGTGCGTCTTCTTGGTCTTATTCGAGAGACCGTCAGGATAGCGACTCTCGTTCGGGACGTCCATCAGGCGGGGACAATCGGTCGGATGCCCCGAGATCGACGAGGCGAGGTGCGGGTCGTGGAAGACGTGGTTTCTCCTACCGCAGGCCTTGCAGGTCCAGGAGGTGATGGCTTAAACCTCTATCGCGTTCCGGTTGGCGGAAGGTTGTCGAGTTTTTCACAAGAGTGGGCGTCGATTACGGACGACCCTTGGGTGAGAGGAGTGACTTCGGAAGGTCTAAAGATATCCTTCAAACAAAAGCCTCCATTAACTCGAAGTCCAAAGTGGACTCATCTTCCGTCAAATCCACAGAAAAGAGACGCTCTGTTATCAGAGGTGTAGTCTCTTTTAATGAAGAACGCGGTAGAGGTCGTAGAAAACCAGGAATCTCTGGGATTCTACAGCCATCTGTTTCTGGTTCCGAAACCAGACGGCTCGTTCCGTCCAGTCATAGATTTGAGCTGAATAAACAAGCTGATCGTCGCTCCGAAGTTTTATATGGAGACGATTCGATCGGTCAGAGCGAGTATTCGGGTGAACGATTATGCAACGAGCATAGATCTCAAAGATGCGTACTTTCACGTCATGGTACATCCGACATTTCGAAAGTATCTACGCTTCGCAGTCCTAGGAGTGGTGTATCAATTCCGGGCGATGTGCTTCGGATTGAATCTAGCACCCTGGGCTTTCACTCGGGTAATGAACTCGGTAATGATCTACTTCCGAGCTCATTCGTCTGCGGTAACGTCGGCCTACCTGGATGACATTCTTCAGAGGTACGGCAACGAGTTAACGCTTCAGAACGATGTTCAGAATCTTCTTCTATTGCTCCGACGTCTCGGTTTTATAGTAAATGAGGAGAAGTCGGATCTGGTGCCGTCCAAGTCATTCACTCATCTGGGAATGAGCTTCGAGACGCACAACAATCTCGTTCGTCTGCCGTTAACCAGAGCGAAATTAGTCAGTTGTTACGCTCGCTATTGTCTGCACGCAGACAAAGTCACGGCAAGAGAATTTATGAGACTGATAGGTCTGTGCGGAGTCGCCGCGGATCTCATTCCGATGGGGCGGCTACGCACACGTCCTCTTCAAATTTTCCTGACTCAGAATTGGAGTGTGAAAATTCATTCGCTCGATGTAGACGTTCTCTTGTCAGATCAAGTGAAACAAGAGATTCAGACTTGGGCAAACATTCAGTGGTTAACTCAGGGAGTTCCGCTGCAGTTGCCGGATCCGAGTTTTACCGTTATGACGGATGCCAGTCAAACAGGTTGGGGTGCATCATTAATCCCAACGGATTCGAGATGCCAGGGTCTTTGGGATCCGCAATTCCTGTGCAAGCACATAAACATCAAGGAAATGATGTCAATTTGGCTTGCGTTACATCACTGGATGGACATTATTCACGATGCTCATATCCAAATCCTATCCGACAATACGACAGTAGTGGCGTATATACGGAATCAGGGAGGCACTCATTCAGTTCCGTTGTTCAATCTAACAGAAAGAATCCTTCTGTTTGCGTTAGAACATCACGTTCTTCTTTCGGTCCGTCACATACCGGGTCGTCTGAATGTGCTAGCAGACTCCCTTTCACGAAAGGGTCGCTTGTTGCCCTCGGAGTGGACTCTCAACAAACAAGTATTCAATCAGATTTGCTACCAATGGGAACGGCCAATGATAGACTTATTTGCGACACATCTCAACAATCAGTTGCAGACGTATGTGTCTCTGTGTCCGGATCCAAGAGCATTTGCAGTAGACGCTCTGTCGATCCCTTGGGACGGAATGATAGGATATGCGTATCCTCCAGCGCCGTTAATTCAACAAGTATTGCTAAAGATAAAACAATCTCAATGCAAGATTCTGTTGGTAGCATCTCTGTCGCCACAGAGACCGTGGATAAATCTACTCAGGTGTCTGTTGTGGGACCTACCGCGGAAGCTTCCTCCACGAGAGGATCTTCTTTCGCAGGGGAAATCGCGCCAACTCCATCACAACCCGCAAGGTCTCAACCTTCACGTTTTTCCGTTGTGCGGTCCTTCTTGCATGGCAAGCACTTTACAGGACGAGCAGTGGACGCGATTTCTAACTGTAGGAGGACCTCCTCTTCGCTAAACTATGCGGCTAAGTGGAAGGTTTTTCGTCGTTGGTGTAGGGATCATTCTGTAGATATATTTGATCCCTCTATACCAGACATTGCAAACTTTCTAGTATACTTGTTTGACGAAATCAAACTGCAGCCTGTTACTATAAAGGGTTATAGATCTATGTTATCTGATACCTATGCACATCATGATAGTTTACAAATTGGATCTAATGTCTCTTTATCGAAGTTGGTTAGAAACTTTTCGATAAATAGACCCAGAACTCTTAGATTAATTCCTAAGTGGAATTTAGCTTGGGTTCTCCTTAAATTGAAGGAAAAGCCATTTGAACCTCTTGGGACAGTAGATTTCAAATTCTTATCTTATAAGACAGCTTTTCTCTTAGCTTTCTCTTCTGTCAGAAGAGTCAGTGAGCTTCATGCACTATCGGTGGATGATTCTCATTATCGTAGTGTTGGGAACACTATCACCTTCACTACTAATGTGGGTTTTTTAGCTAAGAATCAGGCTCCTAATAAATATCCGGAACCTATTGTTATTAAGGCTCTTCCGTCTTCAGACGGGCGTAGGCCTTTACTCTGTCCTGTTAGAGCACTACGTATCTATAAACAGAGATCTCAGTTTATCAGAAAGGGACGGAAACGTTTCTTTCTGTCTTTGATGCCTAATAGAAAGGACATTTCTGTCCATTCTATTGCTAGATGGATTCAGTTAACTATCCGTACTGCTTATGAAGATTTATCTTCTTCTCAGCAGTCTGTGCTTAAGATTTCTGCTCATGAAGTAAGAGGTCTTTCTACTTCCTGGGCTTATGCTAATAGTGTTGCTATTACAGATTTAATGAAGGCTGCTTATTGGTCTCAGCCATCCACATTTACGAATTTTTATCTCAGAAATATTGAGTCCATTTCTGGAGACCTGCATTGTTTAGGTCCGTTATCTGTTGCTCAGAATGTCGTCCACTAAACAGTTGCAACTATAGTTATGCAGGCTTTCTATTCCGGCAGTGACTCCGTCCGGCTGCCCTCTTCGCTCTGGGCTATTTGACCCAGGGCAAGGGGAAGGGTGGGGGGGGGGGGGGGGGGGGGGGGCGGGTGTTCCCTTAGGTCACCTGCTTTATAGTGAAAAGCAAGGGAATGCCTCCTCCAAGCCAGTATTTCTGAGTCGCTTCCGGGATGGTTTTAAAGTGTAATATTAATGTTTAAATTCATTCATGTCTTATTTTTAAAGTGTAGCTCGGTGTGAAGCATTTGTATATGTCAAGTGTCAAACGGGCTTTAATATACAATACTCGGACACTTTTAAATGATTATAAAGAGTCTCAATTCTCTGGACTACTTTATTTATTGGCTTGCTTTAAAAATAATTAGTATAAGGGTTATACTGGATGTTAATAGAGAACATGAATGTTATTGTGCTCAATTATTAAGGGTAGTGTATCTTTCTAATTTAATATTAAATAAGAAAGATACATGTAAAGCCTAATACTCCTTTTCTCCTTAAGGGGTTACCTCTTTACTATATAGTTGAGCTTATTGGATTTTCCTCTATGTCCTAGGCCCTCCAGCCTGTTTACTATTCAGCTAAGTCTGGGTCATTGGTACAGTATAAAAATGTTAAAAAATTTATAGTAATTTATATATTTTTTATACTTACCAATGACCCAGACGGGGATGGCCCTCCCTGGAGTTGGGAACTCTTGCCTCCCCGCTGAGTACATAGCGCTGACCAGGCACTGCCAGTAAGAATGATAATTGGCGCCAATTTCGGGACGACTGCGTCACTGCGCATGCGCAGTAGAGGCGTAGTATGGAGGTCCTTTAGGACATGATTTCTTTTTGTTTTGGATGCAAATTTTGGGGATTGGGGGGGCAAAATTTGTGTTTGGCCCTGGTTTTGTTGGAGTTAGCACCAGCTAAGTCTGGGTCATTGGTAAGTATAAAAAATATATAAATTACTATAAATTTTTTAACTTTTTGTTCGCGAAGTCATGGAAAACCATGGAATCATGTATTTTGTCTTTATTTCCCTTGGAATTGCTGAAATTCTGTAACAGGTGGTGGACAGACAGACGTGTGGTCTAAAAAACGCGTAACGAACTTTGCGTTCACGTTATGAAAACGTCAGAAAACTAACACTTGCCAGATTTTGTTGAGATGAGGTGTCCATCTCCATGTCGATCTGCGCGTGTATGTGCTCTTGAACAATCAAATGTGACTCTGCCTCACAATGACACAGCGAAAATAATTGAGCTTCCAGCATTGTTATTTAAATTCCATTATGACACCGAAGTGTAAATTCAGTGATGCTTGGCTTGATATTTATGGATCATGGATCGAGCGAGTGATTAGTGACCCGACAAGCGCGCGTTGTAAACTTTGTAAAAAAAATTTCAGTGTTCTTTACATGGGAATTGGTGCCGTAAAATCGCACGAAAAAGGCGAAAAACACGTGAAAAATATGAAGCAGATTTCTACGCACTTGACTTTGAATACATTTATCAGAAAGTCCAAACACTGATATTCAATTAAATGAATGTTCAATTGTTTCTACTGACAACAATGGAATGAAAACGGGTACACCATGTTCGTCTTCTAGTGCTCAATCGCGTGTATTGAGTGGGACTGAGGTGCTAAATGCTGAAATTCTTTGGGTTCTAAAATGTGTAAGCTCCCATTATAGCTATAACAGCTGCAAGGATATTGCAAAGATCTTTCAGCGAGCATTTCCAGACAGTGGCATAGCCCAGAAATTTTCCTGTGGGGAAAATAAAGCAGCTTACATTGCCTCATTTGGACTCGGACCGTATTTTCAAAATATTTTGTTGGAAAAACTGAAAAACATTGAACACTTTGTTATAATGTTTGACGAATCGCACAACAGTAGTATTCACAAAAAGCAAGTGGATATACACATACGTTTCTGGATAATGACCAAAGTAAAGTTTTATCAAGGTACCTGAAGTCTGAATTTATTGGCCATGGAAGGGCAAATGATATTTTACCAATATTGATGAAATGTTTGCAAGACTTGGATATTTCTAAATTGGTACAAATTTCCATGGACGGTCCAACCGTTAACTGGTCGTTGTTCAAACTTTTGTGTGGTGAATTAAATGGACTGGCACACTCAAGTTTACTCAATATCGGCAGCTGTGGTCTTCATTCATTTCATAATGCCTTCAAAAATGGATGTGAGAAATCGGGACTACATGTAAGCAAAGTTTTGAAAAGTCTTTATTGGCTTTTTAAAGATACACCCACTCGTCGAGAGGACTATACTAACTTTACAGAATCAACAGTATTTCCACTAAAATTTTGTGGACATCGATGGTTAGAAAATCAACCAGTTGTCTCAAGAGTGCTGGAGATATGGCCTCATGTTGTAAAGTATGTTAAAAAGGTACGAGGAGACAAAAAGTTAGAACCCACATCACTATCATATTTGGTAGTGAGGGAAGCTGTATTCGATCCATTAACACCTGCTTCAATGGGTTTTTTTCAAGCAGTTGCTACTGATATGACAAGTTTCCTCACCATTTTTCAAAGTGATCGTCCACTTATACCGTTTCTTACCACAAATCTTGAAAAGACTATCAGAAGACTTTTACAACGATCACTCAAAACTTCTTTATTGGAGAGTGCCACAAATGCTCAACAGCTGCTGAAAATCAACATTGAAAAGACAGACAATCACTTGGCTTATAAAGATGTAGATGTTGGTTTTAAAGCCACTGGAGAAATTAAACAACTTTTAAGCAACGGGAAGATTTCAGAGAAAGATGCAATGGATTTTCGCATGACATGTAAAAACATGGTGATTGTTACAGCAAAGCACATAATGGAGAAAACACCACTATCATACCAGCTGGCTAGAAATTTTTCTTGTCTGGACCCAAGACTGATGATCGGCAAACCTGAAAAGGCCAAGTCTCACTTTATGCTTTTACTTACAAAACTTATTGAAACCAAAAGAATAGATGAGGCCACGGCTGATACCCTGAAACATGAATTTTCAGAATTTCTATCTTATGTCTCTACTCTTTCTGGCAGTAAAAAAGATGACTTTTCAAAATATGACCCTTTAAAAAGTTTACCACTCGACTCATTCCTCTTTCAAGAACTAGAAAACTTCAAATCATTGCAAAATTGTGTGAAAATCTTGTTGATCATGTCCCATGGTCAGGCACTTGTTGAAAGAGGATTTTCCGTCAACAAAGAAATTGTTGTTGAAAACATGAGAGAGCATACTCTTGTATCTCAAAGACACATCCTGGACCACCTGACAGAGATTGGAGGGATAGACAATTTTTCTATCACACAAAAATGTTTACAGTATGTCAGTAGTGCTCGGCAAAAATATCGCCAGTATTTAGAAGAAAAACAAAAGGAAAGCACTCTTGGATCAAAATGTTTGAGAAGAAAATTATTAACAGATCAGTTGAAGAAATGAAAACAAAAAAACGACAATTGGAATCCGATGCAAATGCACTTCTCGAAGCTGCAGATGAGAAAGCTGAAAAGGCTGAAAAAAGTAGAGAAATGAAAAAAATTTTGATTGAATCAAATGCTCTTCGAAAAGGCAGCAAAGAAAAAAAGCGGGAAGCTTGTGATTTGAATACTGCTATTAGAAAGCTAGAGGAGCAGTTGAAGGATGAACTCCTTTAAAATCCTAAGTACATGTAACTTATTTTTGTCTAGGAATTTTCGTAGATAACTTTGCAAAAATAAGTTACTTTCTTTGGAATATAAACAAACAGTGTAAATATGTTCAATAGTTGACTTGTTACTACATTAGTTTTTAAAGAACTTGTGAACCCAAAACTGACTGTTGATGTATCATTCAACATGGAAAGCTATTCGAGAAATAATTGGAAATTAATACACAGGACAAACTCAATCAGTGAATGCACATGTGAGTTAATATTTTTTCAGCTTATTTTACATGTTTTCTATACACCTAAACCCATAGTGTTGGTATCCTCATTTCTTAGACATTTTTAGTGACATCTCAGCAATATGGATGTCATTGTAACTAGCTCCTTGAACTAGTTACAATGACATTGATTTTGGTGTGTAAAAAATATTAGAAATTGCCGATTACATCTTGAAAATCATGGAATTTAGCTTTATCTTGCCATGAAAAATCATGGAATTTGGGTGAAAATCAGCATGGAAAACCTTGGATTTCAACTTGCCAAAAATTGCAGGAACTCTGCTTGACCTGTTTTTGTTTTTTTCTGTTTACAGGAAGCAAGTTCAGTCGTTGATCCGAAGACATGGCCACAGTTACTTGACACAGACGATTTACCTAAAAAGAAATTGAATGTTGTATATAGAGCTCCCACAGCTGAATTAGTTTGTTATTTGGATTTCAGTGTTTCGACCACGGGAATGTTAGCTGGTGTGAAGGTAATTAATTGTTTGTTTTGTTGCAGTGAGAAAGCAGAGCTGTCAGGGATTTAAAATGGAGCTGTAGGTTTTTAAATTTCTTGTTCGGTTTCGGTTTTGGTTTTTCAGGTGGAGTAAAACCTCGGTTCGGTTCGGTTTTCGGTTTGTTCATGAGGCCAAGTAAAATTCAATAAAACTCATTCTTATGTCCGGAGTCATAACTGAATGGTAGTGAAATTGAATGAAACTCAATGAATGCCCGAAATAAGCTATAATACATGTACATGAAGAATCAGGAAGGTCAATATAATAATTACCTAAATATACAGAACTTTTATTGTGCTTGGCCATTTTTCGAGGTCTGACACCTACACGCAACTTGAGGAAAGCTGCAAACACAACTAAGCTGAAATGTCGGAAATCCACAGAATGTGGCCTTCCCAGAGTAGTGAGAGTACCCAGACACTGCCATTGGCAGTGTCTGGGCACTCCCACTATTCTGGAATGGCTACATTCTGTGAATTTCTGCAGCAAGAGAGTATTTAATAAAAAACAAAAAACCTTAGATTACGGGATGTCGACGGTTTCGGTTTCGGTTTTTTAAAAAAACTAAAAACCTCGGTTCGGTTTGGTTAACCTACAGCTCTAATTTAAAAAAAAATGAGAGTATCTGATCAAAAGCCAACATTTTCCTTGCTCATGTTTCATATTCAGTTAAATGCAAATAATATTTTTGTTTATATAAATTTGTTTATTACAAATTATTGGAGAATGCTGATATGTACTCTCCAATAATTTGCAAAAAACAAATTTTGAATAACAAATTCAGACCACCAAAAATAATCTAGCCCTCAACCAGTTAAAATCAGGATTTACAAGAATGTATTTTTGACATAAATTGATACAGAAAAATGAATATGAGAGTTTATTTATTTTTGTACTTTCAGTTATAAATTATCGAGGAAATGTTAAAGTTGTAAAACTTAGTATTTCCCAAGCAGGAGATATTGTAGGGTCCTGCAAATATTTGATATTTGAAAAACACTTCGGTTTGAAATGCATATTAGAGTCAGATTTGAGTCGAATATGCAGTGTGCAAAATTACAAAAATTACTCTAAACGACTGACCATTCACATGGGTTGGGGATGTCTAACGGAATGTTCGGCTATGTAAAAAGTCTTGGGAAACTGCTTTTTTATCATTAACAAGTATTCATATATTGCATGGAATTGAAATATATATAGCCCATATATAGCCTCTCACGGCAAAAGTCTTAAAAATCTATCAAGACACAAGAAAGGCTGCAAAACTGGTAGAGTGCTAGAAGCCCATATTTGGGCTTTATTCTGAACTGCACGTACCTAAAATTAAAGGCTTCATATTCTCTGGATTTCCGTCATATTATTTTGTAAGTAAAATTACTTCATCTCTATCGATTTGCATTGTTACAATTTATGGGAGAGTGCAAAAGGCACTCTCCCATAAATAGTAACAAGACAAAAATGTGTGAACAAATCTTGAGGCTGAGAAAAAATTTAGCACTCTACCACTTAAGTGACTCAGACTTTACCATTCAAGATACAACTTTTGGCTAACCGGTCATCCGTTCATGTAGATTTAAATTTGGACTGGAAATCCTACATTTGCAGGACCATCAAATATAAAGAATTGGCTTCATGGCAGTGCTTAATGTAAGAACGCCATGTCAAAATATCCAGATTGTGTGCCTTGTAAATTCAACAAAACTTTAGGACTTTCTTTGAGAATGTTGTTCTGTGATATTTCTCTTCTTATTAAATTTTCATTATTGTACAACGATTTTGACCCTTTGTGAATGTTATGTAGGTAATTCTAGCAATTCTAGCAAACTAAAATTGTCTGCATCAGTTTAAAAATAGCCGAAACACCAGGGAATGGTTGAACAACAATTAGATCATTCCAGTTTTGAAGGATTCATTTGATGGCTCTGTTGGATATGCCTATAATTGTTCTGAAAAGCCTTTAATGATAAAATAGAATCGAATGTTTTTTGCATGGATTCTCATTTGTGGGCACAAAATACTATGTATTCATGGCTAGGCCTTTCGTGGAAAGACATCTTTTTTTGTGCCCACTAATTAGATGATATCGGTATCCTTGCAAAAACACTATTTGCCCTCCATTTATTTAGTGACTGATTTCATTATTGTTCGATCCAGTTAGATAAAAAAAAAATATGACCTTGTCGGTTATCATATCTTTTCTGCAATTAATGCTTTCTCTTTTTTAATTTGTAGATGTCACATGCATCAACCACTGCTCTGTGCCGTTCAATCAAGCTGCAGTGTGAATTATATCCATCCAGAGAGTTATGCTTATGTCTCGACCCCTATTGTGGTTTAGGATTTATGCTGTGGTGTCTTATAAGGTGTGTATCAAAATTTTTCCATGACTTATATCATATCTCATTGCCTGGCACATGATCACTTTTCTTTGCTTTTTTTCGGTGTTAATTACAGTTTTATATTAAATTGTGTATGTGTTTCTGGGGACATGCTCCTTAATATAGAGAAAAAAAAATTGGCAGAAGTTTTCCATTATTTGTTCATTAAAATTCAGTACTAAAAATTTTTCATTTCCTTTCAATCAAAATAAATGTGACACCTACTTCAAGTAGATAATTGATTAGGTACATCTGATAACAAATTACGTTCATTTCACACATCATAATAATTCTATTTCCTGGCCGTAAGACCGTGTTGAAGTGTTAAATGAATATATTTTATGACCAAAATGTACTGTTACTGAAATCAATTCCTTTTGTGCTTAACTGTTAAAGTGCTAAATTATTTTTGATTGGTCACACAAAGTAGATCTTCTGTTTCTCAGGCCATTATTTGTAAAATTGCATGCGGGCAAGCGTTTTTTTATTTTATTTTTTATTTCTGAAATTATTTCTTTGCCATCATAGTTCATGTTCTTGGTTCAAGTTTTAGGCATAATTATCTATGGAATAGCATGGGTGGTGGTGTATTTCATCCCTAGAGAGCAAGAAAGCTTTGCAATGCTAAAGCATTGCAAAGCCTTCTTGCACTCAAGGGACAAATTTATCAATTTTTTTAACTTGGGGAAAATATCGGACATAAACCAATTAATTTTTAATTTTTTTAACTTTACACTGGCTATAAAAAGAGTGCATGCGGCAGCCAAAAGGACCATGCGGGAGGGCCTGAGAAACATATTTTTAATTTTTTTTAGGCCTTGTCAAACTTTCTTCACACATCTCTGCCTCGTTACAATTTATGGTAGAGTGCATACAGGCACTCTCTCATAAAGTGTTGTAAAGCAAATACATATAGACTAAATAATGTCACTAAAGATAATATGAAGCACACAGAATATTCACTCCAGCTTAACCCTTAGGGCCTGGAGATTTTTATACATTTTTGCTATACTTTGAAAGTCGACCTCCTGTGACTTTGCAGTTGCTTTTAGTCAAGTCTTGGCTTCCTTGACAGCTTACAAGGTACTTAGAAGACAAGTTATGAGTTTACCCGAACAATGCAATGGGGTACCTGTTCCTTTGTATTAAAAAGTTATCAAAGTCTGAATTAGGTTAAAGCCAAAATATGGGCTTCCAGCACTCTACCAGTTAAACCTTTAGGGATGTGAGTTCCCAGAAGATCCACATTTTCCCGTGTTTTTGGAGCCTGGAAGTTTATCCCTGTGACCTGTGCAAAGCTGTTGAGAAATTTGGTGGTTGTGAGGATGGGGGGGGAGGGGGTAGGGGAGTTCAACCAGGTCAGACTTCCACGGTTGGAAAAGTTAGGGAAACTGCTAAAATTAGTCCCAGGGTTTGGGAAAAGTCATGAAATTTTATGTTCTTGCTACTTGGAGAGCTCTTCCCATTGTTCTTCCTTATAAATCAGTCTTGATTATTCAATTATTATCAACTTTTAAAGTTGCCCATGGAAAATCACCAAACCAACTATATTTTTTCTGAAATTAGTCCATTTCCAAACCTTAGTTTACCGTAGTATTAATTGAATAAGGATTTCAGAACCAATCAAATTGGATGATTATTCACGTGCTATTTGAATTTACTGTTATTTGAAGTCAAGTCATCTGTGTTACAAATTTGTAAAGAAACAAATAAATTTGAAAATGTTCAATAACTTGAGAATAATTGATGATAAAAATTACAATAGACTTTGTGAACTTAATAAAGATAGAAGAAATTCAATGGGAGTGGATGCTAAAGCAGTGCAAAGCCTTCTTGCACTCATGGTACAAATTTATCAATTTTTTTAACTTTGGTAAAATATCAGACATAAACCATTTAATTATTTTTTTTAAGTTTACATTGGTTATAAAAAGAGAGTATTCGGCAGCAAAAATGACCATGCGGGAAGGCCTGAGAAACAGATATTTTAATTATTTTAGGCCTTAATCAAGTAAAAAAATCCTGTGACCTCTCAAAGAATTACACTGTCAACCACTGAATTTCCCATATTCATAGGCCGTTTTAGCCTCAGTGTTTCCAATATAAGCACATAATGTATTATATCTTCTTTTGACAGAGCTCCTTGAGCTGAGCTATGTCAAACAAGATATACTGAGTCAAAAAAGAAAGTATAATAGAAACAAATGTGGAAAAATAGCATAAAGAATGAAATATAATAGTTATAATGTTTGTGGACAAGAAGTCGTGCAAAGAGTTTAATGACGTTGTCCACCCAACCTTATACAATTTTGCTACGGATTTCAAAATAGCACATGCTGCCTAAGAATGTCAAATTGAAGGGGTGACCGACGATTTTCTTTGTGTTATGTTGTGCTAGAGAGTCTGGGTTATTGAGAAAATATGCTAGTTTTTGTCTTCCGACATTTTAAAAAATGCTAAGGTTAACCGAAAATCAGAGGTTGCATGCCATTGGTATGCATGAGGCTGGGATACCTCCAGATGAGCTCGCTGCTGAATTTGGAGTCACTGTACCATCTCATTGGAAGGGATAGAACCACTGGATCCACAGCTGTCCAACCACGTTCTTGTCGACCAAGAGTTACGACCCCTGCACAAGACCGACACATCAGGACATCTCACTTGCGGGATTGCTTCCTTCCGGCGACGAGGACGGCAGCAATTACTCCTGGTAGAACTAACAATAGAATCAGTGCACAAACTGTCCGCAACAGACTCGCTGAACATGGCATCTGCAGTAGGTGTCCATACCACGGACTGTTCCTTACCCAATGTCATTGTACCATCAGAATGGAATGGGTACGTGAGCTGGACTCAGCAGCGTTGGAGCACAGTTCTTTTTAGTGATGAATCACGATTTTGTCTACGGCACGCTGATGGTAGGGCAAGAGTGTTTTGCCGACATGGAGAATGGTTTTCTGATGCTTGCGTGTGGGAATGCGACCATTTCGGCGGGGGCAGTGTAATGATTTGGGTAGGAATTTCCTTGCACCATCGAATGCAGTTGATCTTCATCGATGGTAATCTGAATGGACAGCGATATAGGGCCGAAATTCTTAATGTTGTTGTCCTGTTGTTCAATGCTAATGTCAGATTGCAGTTATTCCAGCAAGACAATGCCCGATGTCACGTGTCGTGACATTCTTGAGTAGCAGAGCATCAAACTTCTTCCCTGGCCCCCAACTTCTGCCAGATTTGTCGCCAGTCGAGCATCTGGGATCAATTGGACCGCCGGATACGACTTCATGAGCTTCAGATGTTAGGCAATTTACGTAATGTTCTAAGGCAGGTGTGGAACACAATACCACAGGATGACATCCAGAGACTTATCAGGTCCATGCACGGTCAATGTCTTGCCATCCAAGAGGCAAGCAGTGGACATACATGCTATTGACGGCATGTGTGAACTTTTCATTTCACCCCATGTCTGAATTATGACGTCCTGTCGTGACGCTGGCAACCGTAAGAACATGAAATTAAAAAAATTGCTCCTCAAAGTTTATTATACTTTCTTTTTTGACTCAGTATATAATAGAATAAATACTTAATTTATCACTAGAAAGCATGAAAATAATTACATTATTCGGTGTTGAATACTCCTGTTAATTGAATAATTTTACAGGCAAAGGACTAGTCAGTTAACAGGGTTCTTGTGTATGTAACCCTTATTGGAACAAATTTGTCAAGCTCATTCTAATGAGATGGTCATAATTCCCAGTTCCACCACAACATGTAAGTGGTGGCTTAGTGATTTTGGTCAAGTCTTGATAGAGTAATTTCACTATTGTCTGCAGGACTTCCTTATGATTGCCTTTTGGGACACCTATTCTGAGGCCACACAACTTGTCAAAGTTAAAAATATTTAAGTGTGATGGCAAAATAAATTTGAGTAGAGAGCTAATTGTTTCTACTGTTTCCAAATAGATGATATTACAGACTGTATTTTACCTTTCAGTATATACTCAGGTCATCATTCCATTCTAATCGCACCATCAGAAGTAGAAGTAAATCCAGCTGTATGGTTAACAGCTGTTAGTCAGTCAAAAGGTAGGAAAATAATTTGAATATTTATCCAGATTTGAATGTTGTTAACCCTTTACCCAATGCAGACGATATCAAAATTTATTATTTTAAATATCATTATTTGAATTTTTTAAAAAAAATTCAACAAAACCATATCATGTGACCCCCTTGTTGGAACGAGCTCATCGAGCTCGTTCCAATGAGGGGGTCACATGATATTGTTTTGTTGATTTTTTTTGAAAAATAATATTTTTTCAACTGCTGAATTTGCATATTACACTGGCAGATGTGGCCGATTCATTGGGTAAAGGGTTAACTGGACTTTGCATGAAATGATTGCCAGTAAAATTTGGTAGTTGTTGGTAAAGACTTCGAAGTGATTGAATGTGATGATCCAGTGCCACAACATTTATCGAAGCAGAAGCTGAGTTTTTATGCCTCCATGATGAATAGTCGGAGGGGGGGGGGAGGAAGCTAGGACCTTTTTATTTCGCAGGATGTTTATACGTTATAAGTTATTGTGATGAATTGACGGTAACATGTTCTGAAGTTTGCGGCTCAGAGCTTATGTTCAACCGAGACGCGAAACGTATATGTTCCAATAGACCCTACCCATAGCCCATGATGTTGAAGCATGAGAGGCTTATTTACTAAACTTGTGTTCGTTAAAAGTTGCCTTGTTCAAGGCAGCTTTTAATGATCACAAGTTTAGTAAATAAACCTCTCGTGTATCCACGATGGCACTGGATAAATAATCAATAAACCAGATAAACTCATTCCATCTTAGTTCAAATCATAAGTCAGTTTGTAATTTTAACAACACTTCATCCAGAACACCATCTGCTGCACATGTGATACATCCAGAAAAATGAAGCGGCGTGCTAGTCACTCCATTGATGAAGCAGTTACGAAATGGACGACGTCATTGCAAATATTTCACGTTGTGACATCAGACAGTAACATTTACCACTTGAGCCATAAACATAGAATATACTAAGCGAGCTCTCGTCCATCAGATGAGGAGGATTTTAGTCTCATTGGAACATATACCAGAGTTATGCATTTTGTCAGGATTTTGATTTGAATCAATATTTCACAAAATTACAGGTTCTCGAACTTTTTGTAGAATTTCACCTGTATGGTATGTGGTTTGTCTGGCTAACTCCTCTCACAGTTTTCAAGCTAGGACCTTTTTATTTCACAGTATGTTTGTACATATACCAGAGGTGTGCGGTAGACTTTGTGGGGGTGTCATATTGTCAAGATTTTGATTTGCTTCAATATTTCACAAAATTACAGTTGTTGAACTTGGTCAATTTTTGGTAGAATTTCCCCTGTATGCTACATGGTTTGTGTGTTTGTGGGGGCATCACATGTGTCTTACAGACACAGTCATGTACAGGTAACAAATCACAAATTGCTCTTCATCCTCCTGTGTCCATGTGCTGTGTGGGGGCATGCTTCAGTCTAGTTTTCTTATGTCTGAACAGCTGATCAGAAAATATTGTGAAGTACGTTGATCATTACCGTTAGTTGATGTTCATGAACTCTATCATTTTCACATCCATCACTAAAGGCTTAACCCTACATTTCTTATCAACCTACTCACAATTGTTTACTTCAGGCTTGCACTACAGTGGAAGTCCCTAACTCGGATAAAATACTCTCTATTTTTGTCTTTCCCAAGCAATTTGGGAAAGAAAGGTGGTGCAAAAGCACCAAGAAAAAATAAGCCAAAACTGGGTCGAGTGCAACTGGCGCAGACCCAGTACGGGACGCTCTCTCCCAAATACAACTCCACGACTTCCGTTGCCAGTGCGCATATACCGTCTCTAAAGACTCATTCTTTTTATCATCCGCTTCGTGTCGAGATGTTTTTGCACGCTTATCAGTGTTTATCCAGCTCGTTGTTTGATGATTCCTGATTCATAGTGCATCAGTGTATCGTTTGTATTCTCAGGAACAATGTTTTTTTTATATTCTCTTCAATATTATATATCCATAATGTATTTTTAATTGTTCTCTCTCGAGTCGTGCGCGAATTTCGTGTGCCATGCGGTTCGGACATATTATTTTTCACAATTTTTGTTAATGCTTTATTTGCTAAATTTTCTAATTGTGTTAGAGTTAGGTGTCAGCAGGGTACCACTCCTACAGTTTTTCTTCTTTCTTTTGAGAGTAGTCATCCTGTTGTGTGGTTCCCGGTCGACCGTCTGGGGTCTTTGTTTCTGTCACCTTTCTCTCTTCTTTGGGGATGTTCTTCTGTTTTCTGATTTCACCTTCTTTGCTCCTCTCACCTCTATCATGCCCAGGACAATTCCTTGTGGGCAATGTCTGCTGCCAAAGCATGTGGACGATTTACATTCTTCTTGTTCCTCCTGTAATGGGTGTTCGGCCGAGCGGCCATGTGGTGTCTGTGGATCATGGTCATCCACTTTCTGGGCGTCAGTTAACCGTGTCGTTCGTTCTTGTGGCTGTGCCTCCCGCTCCCGCGGGAAAGAAGAACGTGGTCGTTCGGGGGCTCCCGAGCCGACCTTGTCTGGTGAGAGTTATTCCTCCTCCATGGGGGATGTGCAGTCTTTTCCTGTAGTGGATACTGCGGGAGCCGTTGAGTGTTCTGGTGAAGAGGAGCCTGGTTCCGGGACTACGGTTCCCCTCCAGTCGACGTCTGAGGCTGTCACTAGGGTTGTGACTCCTCCTTCGGAGCCGAGCAGGTGTGCTCTCTCCACTATTTCACCAGCCTCAATGACTCCCGACGTATCTACTACTACTGCTGGTCCGTCTGCTTCGTCGTCAGTTTCAGCCGGCCTCGGCTTTTCGCTGCAGGGGACTGCAGGAATGTCTGGTACTGTAGACGTGGGATATCGGCCTCAGCCTTCCCTGACTTCAACTCGGCGAAGTCGGAAGGGGCTGCCGGCCGAACCCATCTCTGTGGTCTCTACACCGTCGAGCACCACAGTTGTGTCTTTGGATTCGGATGTTCTTAGTGGAGACACTATGAACTCCGTGGCGTTTCCGTCCACTCATTCTGGCCACACGACCAGTTTTGGGGGACCAACGCCTTTTGTGCAGCCTGGACCTTCTGTCCCGTAGAGGTCCGCGGTGACTCTCATGAGTTCTCGCCATATTGATCCTCGGGGTGCCTCGTACCCCTATACACATCTGCCTTCAGATGTTGCGGCTGCCGCCCGTCGTCCCGCGTCGGGTGTTTTGGAGGATCGTGACCCTTCGCTGGTTAAGAGGGTCAGAGGTGAAGCCACTTTGCCGGTTCGCTCACCTGTCGAACCGGCCGGTACGGGCAGTAAGCTTAGGAAGGCCCTCTCCTTACGCACTCAGGTTCTATCTAAGAGTCTTCCTGTTGCTTCCAGCGAGGCAATGAGTGGTTTCCAGGCACCTCCTATGGCGCCGCCTCCCGGGATTGGAAACAGGCTGGTTTCTGATTCCCCTGGTGTCCCGATGCCATGTGAGGCGTCGGCTGGTTTGCCCACGATGGGCTATGTGTCTTCCGACTCTGGGGAGGAGTCCGACATGCTTGATGTCGAGGGCCAGCAGTCTTTGGACTTGAGGGCAGCTCTTGACTTTGTGTTTGGGTTTCTGCCTGATCTCAAACCTACTAACCAGCCGACAGTGTCAGCCTGGCCGCGATCATCGGTCGCGCACCTACAGCCTTTGGAGCAACCTGCATCTGGGCGCCTTCGACCGTGCCAGTCGGTACAGGTAGTTGAAGCTTTTTCAGCATTGGACTCCAAGCTGAATTCCAAGGCTCTGAAGACTTCGTTCTTCACCAGGGTTGACACCTTTTTGCCTCCTGTGCGTTATCGTTCCTACGATTCCGCCAATCCGTCGGTCTGCCAGACTTTGACGGTTCTGGATCAGGACTCCACTTCCCTCGGGCTTTCCAAGCCCAAGTCTGCCATCATTCCAATGACGACTCTGGAGTCCACGTTGGGCTTATCTAGAGAGATGCTTGGCATGCTCTTTCTCTCTCAGATCACGTCGTCTCAGCTTTGGCTGCTTATCTGCCTCCAGATAAGTTTGACGAGGTACAGGCTCCTTTGCATGTGCTGTCCAAGGTGCTTATGCATCTTACTCACACGCATGCCTGTAACATGGCCAATCTGGAATTAATTCGAAGGGACGCTGTGCTGGACACAGGACGATCCCTTCCCGAGGAGCAGCGTGCTGCTCTTCGATCTGCTTCTTTGGCAGGTCCGCAACTTTTCCATGGTTCCGTGTCGACGGTCCAGGATGACGTCCTACGTCATTCCAAAGATCAGCTGCTGTTTCGTCAGCTTGATCAGCCTTCTAGGGGAGGCAAGGGCCGTTCCAAGCCTAACAAGTACCCTTCTGCTTCCTCTGTGAAGCAAAAGGCTGGTCCTTCTGCCGCCGCCTCTACTTCTTACTCAAGGGGTAAGGGTAAAGGTTGGCAGAATCAAGGGAAGTCTCAGGATTCTTCATTTAGTAGAGGAGGTGGTTTCGCGGGCCTCGTCGGGGTTCGAAATGAAGGTCCTCACCTCGACTCGTCCCAGGTTGGAGGAAGGATAGCAGAGTTCGCAGACCATTGGGCCACCATCACATCTGATCCGTGGGTGTTAGATGTTGTTCGGTCCAGGCTGCGACTATCCTTCTGACGGCACCCCACTCTGTCAAGGGTGCCTCTTCCAACCACAGTTCCTTCAGACGTTTTATGTCGGGAACTTTTGTCCATGGAGATTGGCAATCTCCTGGCAAAGGGGGCGATCGAGGTCGTCAAGAACATTCAGTCAGTGGGTTTCTATTCCCGCCTGTTCTTGGTGCCGAAGAAGGACGGCCGACTCCGACCGGTTATCGATCTGAGTATCCTGAACCAGTCTATCATTGCTCCCAAGTTCAGCATGGAGATTGGTCCGCCAATCAATTCACCAGGGAGATTTCGCTGCCAGCATCGACCTGCGAGACGCTTACTTCCACGTTCCGATGCATCGGGCGTCACGGAAGTATCTCAGGTTCACTTTTCTGGGGCGAGTTTACCAGTTCAAGGCCATGCCTTTCAGCCTCAACCTGGCTCCATGGGCCTTCACCAGACTGATGTCGCATGTGATAGCGTTCCATCACACACAGTCCAGGGTGACTACTTCGGCATATCTGGACGATATCCTCCAGAGGCATTCCAATGCTGCCTTACTGGAGTCGGATGTCGGCACTCTGTTGAGCTTGCTCATGTCGCTAGGATTCAGAGTCAACGAGGAGAAGTCGGACCTGGTCCCTTCTCAGTCGTTTTGTCATCTGGGGATGTGTTTCCAAGCCCAATTCAATTTGGTAGCGGTTCCCCAGGCCAAGGCTATGATTCTCTCAGCTTTTGCTCTGACTCTGTCCCAGTCCACGTCCGCGACCGCTCGGAGTTTTCTCTGGCTGATCGGTCTCTGCGGTTCGGTGACGGATCTCATTCCTCTAGGTCGGCTGCATGTCAGACCTCTCCAACACTTTCTGCTCAGTGTTTGGAGGCCGAATGTAGATTCTCTGGATCAGGTGCTTCCGTTTCCGGAATCTCTGTATCCTCACCTTCTTCCTGGACAGATGTTTAGTGGATTACGCAGGGTGTTCCATTGGACTTACCCACGTGGGACTTACCCACGCCCGAACGCGTTCTGACGGCAGATGCCAGCGATCTCGGATGGGGTGCGACGTTGGATTCTCTCGGTCTTTCCCTACACGGGATGTGGGACCAGGATCAAGCAGCTCTACACATCAACCAGAAGGAGCTTCTTGCTCTCCTTCTGAGTTTCAGACAGTGGATCCCTCACCTGTCGAATCGCCAGGTCCTTCTGCTATCCGACAATTCGACAGTGGTTGCTTACATTCGGAACCAGGGCGGCACGCACTCGGTTCCGATGTACGAATTAGCTCGGGATCTTCTACTGCTTGCTCAGGATGTTGACGCCAGAGTGGTTGTTCGTCACATTCCCGGTCATCTGAATGTCCTAGCCGACTCCCTGTCCCGACAGGGCAGGGTTATTTCCACCAAGTGGATGCTCCACAGGGCAGTGTTCCAGTCGCTTTGCAATCTCTGGGGACGTCCCCATATCGACCTCTTTGCGACTCGTTGGAACCATCAGGTGGACACTTTCGTGTCCCCGTGTCCAGATCCTCTGGCTTTTGCCATGCACGCTCTGTCACTCGATTGGAACAGTCTAGTCGGCTACGCCTTCCTGCCGGTTCCGATTCTTCCTCAGGTTCTAGCCAAAATTCGAACCTGCAGTTGTCGAATCATTCTGATCGCTCCCCTGTCGCCTCAGCGGGTGTGGATCAATCAGCTCCGCTCACTGATGGCGGCAGTTCTGGCACGTCTCCCGTTACGTCGCGACCTTCTTTGTCAAGGTCGCCCGAGGAGGTTTCACGTCGACCCCGACTTCATTGTGCCTTCACGCATATCTTTTGTCAGGTTCTGTCTCCTCTGTAGAGGTTTTTCGAGACGAGCAGTGGAGTGCATTTCTTCTTCAAGGAGGCACTCCACTGGTTTAGCTTATGTGGCTAAATGGAAGGTCTTCTGTCGATGGTGTGCTGATCACTCTGTTGATTATGCCAATCCTTCGATTTCACAGATTGCGGAGTTTCTGGTATATCTGTTTGATTCTCGGGGTCTCCAGCCTGTTACCATCAAGGGTTACAGGTCCATGCTTTCAGAGACTTTTTCTTATGTGGGGAAGCGTCGTATCGGCACTAATCCTTTCCTCTCCAAGCTTGTTCGGCACTTTTCTTTGAAAAGGCCTCGGACTTTGCAGCTTACTCCACGATGGAATCTTTCGTGGGTGCTGCTTTGCTTGGGGGGGGGGGGGGGGGGGGGGGGGGGCGTTCGAACCTTTATCCCAGGTGGATAGGCATTTTCTCACATATAAGACGGCTTTTCTGATGGCTTTTGCTTCGGCCAGACGGGTTAGTGAGCTTCACGCCCTCTCGGTTAAACTGGCCTTTTTTAGGAGCTCTCCCAACAGTGTTACTTTTACCACTGATTGCTCTTTTTTGGCCAAGAATCAGTTACCAGATACTACTCCTCCTCCTATCTGTATCAGGGCTCTTCCTTCTGTTGAGGTTAATCGCCCTTTGCTCTGTCCGGTCCGTGCTATTCGCATTTATCTCGATCGGACACGTCTCATACGGAAAGGCAGGAAATGTTTTTTTCTGTCTCTTATTCCGGGTCGACAGAAGATCTCTCCTCAATCCATTTTTCGATGGATTTGTCTTGCTATTCGTACGGCTTATGGTCATTTAGCAGCTGGCGATTGTATTACCAATCGTATTTCTGCCCACGAGGTGCGGGCACTATCCACCTCTTGGGCTTATTCTAACTCCGTCAAGTTGTCGGATGTTATGCAGGCAGCCTACTGGAGAAATGCTTCTACTTTCTCCACCTTTTATCTGTGCCAGTTGCAGGAGCAGTCGGAGGACCTTTTTGCCCTGGGTCCTCTTTCTTCTGCTCAGGCTGTTGTCTGCCATAGCCATTAGGCTTCTTGAAGGTCAGTTTCAGCCTTGTGCTGTTACTGCCCTTTTTCTGTCTGTGTGTCACACAGGCCCATACGTCTCCTTTCATTGTCCTTTACCAATGATTGCGACGTTATGGTTGATAAGCCTCGGGACCTCTTCCTTCTGCTTCACGGTTCCAGTGCACTGGGGTTATGTGTGGGTTGGTTATGCGATTCCCTCCAGCCTATTGTCTATTCAGCGTGAAGTAAACAATTGTGAGTAGGTTGATAAGAAATCTAAATTTTATAGTAAATTTCCTTTCTTATTATACCTACCACAATTGTTTACATGGAGGCCCTCCCGTCTTCTTTACGGGTAAAGAATCTTTCCTCCCCGCTGATCACATAACTCTAACGTTGACGGATTCAAAAAGAATGAGTCTTTAGAGACGGTATATGCGCACTGGCAACGGAAGTCGTGGAGTTGTACTTGGGAGAGAGCGTCCCGTACTGGGTCTGCGCCAGTTGCACTCGACCCAGTTTTGGCTTATTTTTTCTTGGTGCTTTTGCACCACTTTTCTTTCCCAAATTGCTTGGGAAAGACAAAAATAGAGAGTATTTTATCCGAGTTAGGGACTTCCACTGTAGTGCAAGCCTGAAGTAAACAATTGTGGTAGGTATAATAAGAAAGGAAATTTACTATAAAATTTAGATTTTTATACTGTACCAATGACCCAGACTTAGCTGGTGCTAACTCCAACAAAACCAGGGCCAAACACAAATTTTGCCCCCCAATCCCCAAAATTTGCATCCAAAACAAAAAGAAATCATGTCCTAAAGGACCTCCATACTACGCCTCTACTGCGCAGTGACGTAGTCGTCCCGAAATTGGCGCCAATTATCATTCTCTGTTTGGCCCTTCATCAGTCAACATCTCACTGATCTTTGTGCTTGTAAATCTCAGTTTAAAGGATGCCAGACACGTAATTTTTGGAGAAAATGTGATTCTAAGGAGGATAGAAGGAGGAGAGGAAAAAGAAGTGGCAAAAAATAATCAGGGCTGTACTTAAAATTTTTTGATGAAATTATGTTAAGTTGCCTATTTTCGAGGCATGGGCCTCTTGTTGTCATTCTTGCTAATTGTTGCACTGCTTATTCAGTGTTTCCTCTCCCCTAGCCTTCTAAAGTCCCCCCTGGCAATTCTCCCATGCTTTTGGCATATTTTTGAGAAGTTTCATTTCTAAAATTTCCTGGGAGAGTTGCTTGGTTACAGAATGTTTTCTGTTATTTTCCCCATAGTTACGTTTTCACCCATGGGTGTATAACGTTTGTGTTCTGCATCTTCCATCTGATGTTCTACAGATTCTCCCCTGGGAGTCTCTGTTTTGCATCAGATAGAGTGTAATTGATGACTGATTCCGGGCCAGTTTTTTCAGTGCCTGGAGTCATGTTTTCTAGTGTGTTTACACTGTTTGTTTTCATTGGCAACAGCCTTTTTTGAGGGGGGCTGTTTGCCTTTGTGGTAGTTTATCTCATTATAAGATACATTTATATTATCCGAAAGTGTCTCATTAATTATTTTATATAAATTTAAAATTTTTGACCACACTTTGCCATCGGATCCATCGGGGCTCAACGTTACTTTTCAGCAACTTGGGCTTCTCTGAAAAAATATTTTTTCAAAATTATTTTGTTTTGCAATTGTTTTTTCATTTATTAATGGATCATGTTATTATGTATCTTTGTGTCAGGGGTTTTTGCGAGTAACTAGGACTTATTGTTGTTCTTTCACAATGAAGGGACATTGTTCAAATTGTAATAGGAAGAAATCTTCCTCTGACTTTCATGATCATTGTATTAATTGTAGTCAGTGTTCTCGCATTAATCCCTGTCCTATATGTGAACATTGGGATGAGAAACATTGGAAACGTGTGTCACGATATGTTGTTTCTGGAGAAAGATCGATGCCGGCTCTTTCTCCACAAGGTCACTCTACTCTCTCAGTTTCAATTTCCGAGGAACCAGAACAGGGTGATGTTTCCATGTTATCTTCTTCAAGTGTGCGTCCGTCGTCACAAATGAATTCAGAGCTAGCGGCAAAAGTGCTCATGGAGATTAGACAAATGTCGTCCGCTAGCTCGCCCGGTGTAGCGTCCATTCACCGAATGGTTCGGCAGCCGGGTTCGTCCGATGCGGTCCAAGAGGAAATTTTGGGTGATGCGAGCACTATAAACATAATAGATGCACACCCAGTGACGGCGGATAGTAAACGAGAACGGAGGAAGCCTTTTAGTCCGGTTCCTAGCTCGTCCAGGTCCAGCCGGGCCGCGAGCGAGAGAGGTCCCTCTCTCGTACAACAACATCTGGGACCAGATGTTGTGGTACAAAATGTGTCTTTAGCGGAGCATACGTCCGTCGACGCTCCGTTGTATAAGCAGTCCGCAGAGACTGTTAAGGCTTCCTCTTCTCGTCAGCGCACACGACCGCACCTTGGCTGCGTGACCTCCGATATTTTGCCAGCTTCGCCGATGCAGGATTCTTCGGCGACCAGGTCACACCATCCGGCAGCCAGTGATTCGAGACCGATGGACTCCGGACGTTCGCATAGGAAAAGTATGCGGGAGCCATCTGATGCGGAGCTGCCCTCGGCGAAGCAGCGAAAGACTACGCCTCCGCAGGTCTCGACGTCGGACATTCTTGTGCAGATAGCACAGCTTATCGCAGCATCCCAGCAGCCGACAGAAACAGTGTCGGATCGAGAATTATCCGACGGCGCTGGGTCGGTACGCTCCGCCGAAGCATCGGGGGCGGACGACCGGGAACATCGGGAGGTCCGACCGGATGGTGAAAGGGATACGGATGAATTGGAACTATCCCTTTCGGAACAACATAAAGCTGCCGTGGACTTCATCCGGCACTTTCTCCCTCAAGTTGTTCCGTCGGGCCAGACTGCTGCGCTTCCGGACAAGAGAATTATAGCGTCATTGGACTCTGAATTTTTTGAGCGGTTCAGGGACATCGCTCCCGAGTTTCCGTCGCAGTCCAATAATGTTGCAAGAACATTTGAATTATTGAACGACGCTATATTTAAACTTGCTTCCAGGACGGGGAAAGCAGGTTTCTTGTCCGCTAATACTCTTAACCTGCCTTTCATTAATGCAAGGAATAAATTCGACACGGCAGGACAGGGTATACCGAGAGTTCCTCTGCGTATGGACGACGAGGCGGAAGACTTAGAGCTATCATTACTGTCGTCAGCTTCTATTCCAACCGCGGTGTTGGAAACAGCTATTGCGTCTAACAGAGCCAATTTAGATGCCTTATCTTACGCAGATCACCTTACTAAGGCGTTATCACTGCGCCTTCAAGGGGAAGAGTTTCAGGATATACAATCCTCTTTAAGACTTCTTTCAAGGGCAGTAGCTTATTCCACGTGTAACTCCGCCCTTTCAGTGGCAAATCTGGAGTTGGTTAGACATGACGCAGCCCTAGCTACATCCACACTAGTGGATTCTAAGGTGAAGAACTCTCTTAGAGTCGCTTCGGTCTCAGGAGAACTTCTCTTTGACGGCAAGCTTTCTGCTATTTATGATAAAATTAAAAAGAAAGCTAATGATTCTCTGTTGTTCAGATCCGCTCCTAAAAGGTCGGATACAGCAGACACGAATAAGACAGGCACTTCTGGGTCTAATGCGCCCAAGAGAGGTTCCTATAGAGGTTCCGGTGCGTCCTCTTGGTCTTATTCGAGAGACCGTCAGGATAGCGACTCTCGTTCGGGACGTCCTTCAGCCCGGGACAATCGGTCGGACGCCCCGAGGTCGACGAGGCGAGGTGCGGGTCGTGGAAGACATGGTTTCTCCTACCGCAGGCCTCGCAGGTCCAGGAGGTGATGGCTTAAACCTCTATCGCGTTCCGGTTGGCGGAAGGTTGTCGAGTTTTTCACAAGAGTGGGCGTCGATTACGGACGACCCGTGGGTGAGAGGAGTGACTTCGGAAGGTCTAAAGATATCCTTCAAACGAAAGCCTCCATTAACTCGAAGTCCAAAGTGGACTCATCTTCCGTCAAATCCACAGAAAAGAGACGCTCTGTTATCAGAGGTGCAGTCTCTTTTAATGAAGAACGCGGTAGAGGTCGTAGAAAACCAGGAATCTCTGGGATTCTACAGCCATCTGTTTCTGGTTCCGAAACCAGACGGCTCGTTCCGTCCAGTCATAGATTTGAGCTGGATAAACAAGCTGATCGTCGCTCCGAAGTTTTATATGGAGACGATTCGATCGGTCAGAGCGAGTATTCGGGTGAACGATTATGCAACGAGCATAGATCTCAAAGATGCGTACTTTCACGTCATGGTACATCCGACATTCCGAAAGTATCTACGCTTCGCAGTCCTAGGAGTGGTGTATCAGTTCCGGGCCATGTGCTTCGGATTGAATCTAGCACCCTGGGCTTTCACTCGGGTAATGAACTCGGTAATGATCTACTTCCGAGCTCATTCGTCTGCGGTAACGTCGGCCTACCTGGACGACATTCTTCAGAGGTACGGCAACGAGTTAACGCTTCAGAACGATGTTCAGAATCTTCTTCTATTGCTCCGACGTCTCGGTTTCATAGTAAACGAGTTGAAGTCGGATCTGGTGCCGTCCAAGTCATTCACTCATCTGGGAATGAGCTTCGAGACGCACAACAATCTCGTTCGTCTGCCGTTAACCAGAGCGAAATTAGTCAGTTGTTACGCTCGCTATTGTCTGCACGCAGACAAAGTCACGGCGAGAGAATTTATGAGACTGATAGGTCTGTGCGGAGCCGCCGCGGATCTCATTCCGATGGGGCGGCTACGCACACGTCCTCTTCAAATTTTCCTGACTCAGAATTGGAGTGTGAAAATTCATTCGCTCGATGTAGACGTTCTCTTGTCAGATCAAGTGAAACAAGAGATTCAGACTTGGGCAAACATTCAGTGGTTAACTCAAGGAGTTCCGCTGCAGTTGCCGGATCCGAGTTTTACCATTATGACGGATGCCAGTCAAACAGGTTGGGGTGCATCATTAATCCCAACGGATTCGAGATGCCAGGGTCTTTGGGATCTGCAATTCCTGTGCAAGCACATAAACATCAAGGAAATGATGTCAATTTGGCTTGCGTTACGTCACTGGATGGACATTATTCACGATGCTCATGTCCAAATCCTATCCGACAATACGACAGTAGTGGCGTATATACGGAATCAGGGAGGCACTCATTCAGTTCCGTTGTTCAATCTAACGGAAAGAATCCTTCTGTTTGCGTTAGAACATCACGTTCTTCTTTCGGTCCGTCACATACCGGGTCGTCTGAATGTGCTAGCAGACTCCCTTTCACGAAAGAGTCGCTTGTTGCCGTCGGAGTGGACTCTCAACAAACAAGTATTCAATCAGATTTGCTACCAATGGGAACGGCCAATGATAGACTTATTTGCGACACATCTCAACAATCAGTTGCAGACGTATGTGTCCCTGTGTCCGGATCCAAGAGCATTTGCAGTAGACGCTCTGTCGATCCCTTGGGACGGAATGATAGGATATGCGTATCCTCCAGCGCCGTTAATTCAACAAGTATTGCTAAAGATAAAACAATCTCAATGCAAGATTCTGTTGGTAGCATCTCTGTCGCCACAGAGACCGTGGATAAATCTACTCAGGTGTCTGTTGTGGGACCTACCGCGGAAGCTTCCTCCACGAGAGGATCTTCTTTCGCAGGGGAAATCGCGCCAACTCCATCACAACCCGCAAGGTCTCAACCTTCACGTTTTTCCGTTGTGCGGTCCTTCTTGCATGGCAAGCACTTTACAGGACGAGCAGTGGACGCGATTTCTAACTGTAGGAGGACCTCCTCTTCGCTAAACTATGCGGCTAAGTGGAAGGTTTTTCGTCGTTGGTGTAGGGATCATTCTGTAGATATATTTGATCCCTCTATTCCAGACATTGCAAACTTTCTAGTATACTTGTTTGACGAAATCAAACTGCAGCCTGTTACTATAAAGGGTTATAGATCTATGTTATCTGATACCTATGCACATCATGATAGTTTACAAATTGGATCTAATGTCTCTTTATCGAAATTGGTTAGAAACTTTTCGATAAATAGACCCAGAACTCTTAGATTAATTCCTAAGTGGAATTTAGCTTGGGTTCTCCTTAAATTGAAGGAAAAGCCATTTGAACCTCTTGGGACAGTAGATTTCAAATTCTTATCTTATAAGACAGCTTTTCTCTTAGCTTTCTCTTCTGCCAGAAGAGTCAGTGAGCTTCATGCACTATCGGTGGATGATTCTCATTATCGTAGTGTTGGGAACACTATCACCTTCACTACTAATGTGGGTTTTTTAGCTAAGAATCAGGCTCCTAATAAATATCCGGAACCTATTGTTATTAAGGCTCTTCCGTCTTCAGACGGGCGTAGGCCTTTACTCTGTTCTGTTAGAGCACTACGTATCTATAAACAGAGATCTCAGTTCATCAGAAAGGGACGGAAACGTTTCTTTCTGTCTTTGATGCCTAATAGAAAGGACATTTCAGTCCATTCTATTGCTAGATGGATTCAGTTAACTATCCGTACTGCTTATGAAGATTTATCTTCTTCTCAGCAGTCTGTGCTTAAGATTTCTGCTCATGAAGTAAGAGCTCTTTCTACTTCCTGGGCTTATGCTAATAGTGTTGCTATTACAGATTTAATGAAGGCTGCTTATTAGTCTCAGCCATCCACATTTTCGAATTTTTATCTCAGAAATATTGAGTCCATTTCTGGAGACCTGCATTGTTTAGGTCCGTTATCTGTTGCTCAGAATGTCGTCCACTAAACAGTTGCAACTATAGTTATGCAGGCTTTCTGTTCCGGTAGTGACTCCGTCCGGCTGCCCTCTTCGCTCTGGGCTATTTGACCCAGGGCAAGGGGAAGGGGGGGGGGGGGGGGGGGGGGCGGGTGTTCCCTTAGGTCACCTGCTTTATAGTGAAAAGCAAGGGAATGCCTCCTCCAAGTCAGTATTTCTGAGTCGCTTCCGGGATGGTTTTAAAGTGTAATATTAATGTTTAATTTCATTCATGTCTTATTTTTAAAGTGTAGCTCGGTGTGAAGCATTTGTATATGTCAAGTGTCAAACGGGCTTTAATATACAATACTCGGACACTTTTAAATGATTATAAAGAGTCTCAATTCTCTGGACTACTTTATTTATTGGCTTGTTTTAAAAATAATTAGTATAAGGGTTATACTGGATGTTAATAGAGAACATGAATGTTATTGTGCTCAATTATTAAGGGTAGTGTATCTTTCTAATTTAATATTAAATAAGAAAGATACATGTAAAGCCTAATACTCCTTTTCTCCTTAAGGGGTTACCTCTTTACTATATAGTTGAGCTTATTGGATTTTCCTCTATGTCCTAGGCCCTCCAGCCTGTTTACTATTCAGCTAAGTCTGGGTCATTGGTACAGTATAAAAATGTTAAAAAATTTATAGTAATTTATATATTTTTTATACTTACCAATGACCCAGATGGGGATGGCCCTCCCTGGAGTTGGGAACTCTTGCCTCCCCGCTGAGTACATAGCGCTGACCAGGCACTGCCAGTAAGAATGATAATTGGCGCCAATTTCGGGACGACTACGTCACTGCGCATGCGCAGTAGAGGCGTACTATGGAGGTCCTTTAGGACATGATTTCTTTTTGTTTTGGATGCAAATTTTGGGGATTGGGGGGCAAAATTTGTGTTTGGCCCTGGTTTTGTTGGAGTTAGCACCAGCTAAGTCTGGGTCATTAGTAAGTATAAAAAATATATAAATTACTATAAATTTTTTAACATTTCTAATATCAAGAGCTTGATTTTGATACATGCTCATGTCATGCAAATAATGGTAATGTAACAATAACATGATTTTTGAATCAGACATGATGTGACCCTGGTTTTTAAAAGTTTTGTTAAGGCTATACCCAGATAAGACAATAGAACATAAGTCTTGAATAATGTTGAAAAATGAACTAAAGCACCTAATTTCTAGACCAAAATGAAGATAAATGTCCAATATACTTGAGTGGGACGCCAAAATGAATTTTCAGTTGTATTTGAGGAACTGTTACGACTTCAGGAAAATATGGTCCTATTTTCGAAAGCAACAGTCAGTGAATTGAGATATGGGAATAATAACTTTTACTAACATAGAACATTTGTTAGCACATTACACAACTACAAACACTGCCACACGCATGCTTTTTGCTCTTTGGAAATGACTGCAAACCTGACACCATCAAACACAAGAAATACATGTAAGCCGCAAACTGCACAATGATCATATGCTAAAATGTGTAACCATGAAATTCTCATTTACTATCACAAAAAATGGGAAGTTTCATTGGAAAATATTTTCTTTGCATTTTAATGAGACAGTAGTTACCACTCTAATTAATGATCTGTTCAGCGATTTCATGTTTCAATTTTTGAATGAGTTATGTTCGACCACATGCAGGTTTGTTGATTTCCAATTATTGTTTTACTTATGACCTAAAAATGTGACAACAAGGAGTAATGTCGTTTGCCTTGAACAGAACAAAAACATCTTCAATACTTTGGTCAAACATGAAAACTGCTGCCAACTTGACTTGTGTGATATCTAGCCATACTCTTGGGGTATCCATAGCAACTTTAGTTTTTTATATAACTTGCAGCCATTCTGATAGATGTTTTTTATAACTTGACCCCATTTTCAGCTATCACCAGAATGTGGTAGCACCCATTCAGGAATCATCAGAATCCTATTCTACAAATTTAGCTGTAGATATGTATTGATTCGGGTTCTATTCCACACAACCTTAGTTTGATGTATAGTATGCCCATGTTATTCAGAGATTGAGACAGATTTCAAAATCAAGAAGTTTTTCCTAAAATATGTTGGCATTATGTGGCTGTAGCCTTCAATCCTGATAATGAAGTGTCAGGCCCAAGAAAATCATGCAATATTACTATTATTATTGAACGCTAGTAAAGTGAATTGCATTGCCCCATTAGGTACATTTTTACATGCATATCTGCAAGGACATGAATAATCTTCTGTTTGGTGTGTTTAAACCCTAATTGCATCACTTATTTCTGAAGATTGTGAGTTTTGCAGACAAGTTTTACTGTTGTAGGTACAGAAGATTACATGTAATGTTACAACATAACCAATACTTTTCACGTCTTTATGATCAGTCTAAATTTCTTTTAACTGGTTGAATGCTAAATTATTTTACAAAGGTGATTTGAAACATGGGTATTTTTTTTTAGCTGCGACTAGCAGGTCTATAAGTGGCAATGTCGGTCTGTCGGTCAGTCTGTCAGTCCGTCTGTTTCAAAACTCAATAACTTTTTAAATACTTGATGGAATGACTTTATATTTGGCATGTAAGTGTATCTTATTGATGTCTAGCCACTGTTAAGTGCACAATGTCGGTCTGTCGGTCGGTCTGTCTGTCTGTGACCAATGAGTTTCATGTCGGTCTGTCTGTGACCAACGAGTTTCAAAACTCGAAAAATTTTGAAATACTTGATGGAATGACTTTATATTTGGCATGTAAGTGTATCTTATTGATGTCTAGCCACTGTTCGATGCATGTGTTGTTCCAAATATTTTTCTTGGAGTTATGGCCCTTGATGAACTAAGAATTTTGTGAGATTGCACCACCCGTCGCAGCTACCGCGTCGATGTCGCGATTTTGTTTTTAAAGATAGCCTTCTACCAGCAAGAGTTGCCTTAGTTTAACAAGATTTTCTTCATAAATAATTGTTTTGTTACAATTTATTGGAGAGTGCCAATAGGCACTCTCCAATAAAGTGGAACCAAACAATTTTATATGAAAACAGTTTCTTTACTGCTGATCAACCATCAATCTTATGCATACAGAGTAAAGCCACTAAGTGGCTTCCAACTCGTTTCAATAGAGCCATGATAGTGACTTCTAGCACTCAACCAGTTAATACAGTGAAGCCCACTTAATTGTATATCTCTTAACTGAATAACCCTGTTAATTGAATATAATTTCCAAACACCAAACCATTTACCATACTTTCAGTGCAAATTTGCCCTGTTAAATGCATATGGGTTATAGAGTAAACTCCTGTTAATTGAATAAAAAGTCTTGCAATATGTAATGGAAATACCATGGAAATGACCAGATTCTCCTTGTTTATAAACATACTTGCCCTCAGTACATCCTTTACAGGCATTTAATCTATTATATCGTGTTTGACAGAGCTCTATGAGCTCTGTCAAACATGATGTAATAGAATAAATGCTCAGTTTATCGCTAGAATTCAGCACAGTGACAAATCCCTCTTAATTGAATACTCCTGTTAATTGAATAATTTTCATTGACAAAGTGCCTATTCAATTAACAGGGTTCTACTATATAACATCCTGTGATTTGATTGTGGGCCTGCAAGGCTTCGAAATTTGATTTAATTTGAAATCATTCTTATGATTTGATTCAATTCGAGTCATGCCGATTCAGAAATTTTTGAGTCATCTAGAGTAGGGATCTGCGAATCACGAATTTCTTTTTGAATAGAATCTCGAATCGAATCGTGTCCCTGATATCGACATCGAATCGAATCAAATCCCGAATCGAATCTTAAAAGACAAGTTATTTCATATTGCACCAAATGGAAGTTACGGAACACTGTGATGACCCTTACGCGACGGAGTGAACACCTTAAACACCAATAACTAAATATTCTCTGTAGCACCATCGCTGAAACAGCTAGGCCTATTGTCCATAGTTTTAGTTTTTGAAGGCCTAACTTGTTACTATTCACGTTCTTAAGATCGTGAATGGAACAAGTTAAGCCTTCAAAAACGAAAACTATGGATAATGTTCTGGGCCAAATTCACACCTTACCTAACAATTAAACATTGTCATTTACTCAAATAAATAGGAATGGAGCCTACATGAATGAATTTTCTAATGACAGTTTTATCCTATTTTTGTTGGAAATGTAACAAATTGAAGTTAGTACGAGAGTTTCGAAAAAATCGAATCCTGAGACTGATTCAGGATCGATATTGAAGCATATGTATGGTATCGATATCGAATCAAATCTCGAATATTCGCAGGACCCTAATCTAGAGGTTCTCCAAATCCTATCAAGTGTCTCGTCTTGAACTCTTCTTCTATCATCAGGTCTCCTGAACAGAAGATGTGATGATTGAAGAAAAGTTCAAGGTGGTTCTGCTTCCGAAACTACTTTCAATCCATTCTGGAATATTCCTCTTTTTACCTGCGGTGCCAGCGGCAGAGCAGGTCTAGTAACCGCTCGACTCCGTCCATCAGTCCGTCCATCAGTCCGTCAGTCCATCCATCCGTCCGTCCGAAACACTTTTTCCGTCAAAGTTTTCTTGGCTTCTATGAAAGGGAATGATTTTGTATTTAGTCTGCTGCTTCATAATGATGAGTTGTATCGTGTAAGCAATTTTCAGATCTGCCATGCAGCCACTTCCTGTTTGCCGATACTTTGAAATTTTACTGTACCCACTGAACGTTGAAATTTTCCGTCAAGGTTTTCTCGGCTTCTATGCAAGGGATTGATTTTATATTTGGTCTGCTGCTTCATAATGATGAGTTGCATCGTGTATGCAATTTTCAGATCTGCCATGCAGCCACTTCCTGTTTGCCGATTCAGTTGCATGCAGCTACGCAGGTCTAGACCCGGTATTGGTCTTGGCTTGTTGCTTAACTTTCCCACACAGATGATTCGCCCTTTAAAACAATACTTGAGTGAAGACAAATAATATGAATGGATGTAAAAAAGAAAAAGTTGCAATAGTAACCCTCTTGCATTCTGGAAGTGCAGCAGTATTTTCTCCAATCACTCTGTTTTCCTCTTGTTTAGCTTTGAACTTAACCCTTTACCTAACCTGAAAAGCAGACGACACTTGCAAAAATAATTCTTGAATAACTAATTTTTTTCATTTTTTGTCTCAAAAACATAGGTTATGACCCTCGTTGGACCGGGCTTGACGAGCTCGTTCCAACGAGGGGTCATAACCTATGTTTTTGAGACAAAAAATGAAAAAAATAATGAAAATTAAGGCTAAAAAAAAATAATGTTTTGATTCTCAGGCCCTCCCTTGTTGGATTTGAACCTCCTCATTAGACATTTTTATTATGTCATGTTTTTTAAAGAATTTGTGAAAACTTGGAATGGTCATTTTTTTCACATTTCTCGACATATAATTATTTAGCTGTGTTTGCAGTAAATTGTTTTTTCTTGTTGCAGTTTATGGGAGAGTGCCCAGAGGCACTCTCCCATAAACTGTAACAAGGCAAATTTTGATATACTGGATCATGAATTAATTATTTATTTATTTGCTGGTGATTAAGGTCATATATTTCTGTACAGAGGCTAATAATGGCCGCAGCACCGATATAAACTCAACTTTAACGAATCATTTAGAGCCATGTTTCCCATTTTAAAGGACTCCTACCCCAAGCATTGGTTACTGGGGCCTATTCTAATGGATCATGATGCTTGACAGATCTATACCATTAAAAAGAACAATAAAATACAAATCCTTTTAGCTGTTTTTACGGCAGTTAGTTACAAAAGGTATACTATAATTACACTAAAATACAACCTTTTCTCTTTTTCAAGTGGAAAGACAGCAAAAAGATTTACTGAGTATACTCAACCCTTTATATGAAAAAAAAAATTAAAATAAAATCCTCCCTCCCTCACTGATTTGAAAAAAAAATTGCCTGAGAATCAATTCATTTTTTTTATTTGGCCTAATTGGCGATTTTTGAGAATAGCGCTGGCCGGTTTTGGCCGTTACGTTGGGTAAAGGGTTAACCACTTATAAACCACTTATATCTTCTTTGACAGAGCTCACTGAGCTCTGTCAAACAAAGTATATTTGGTTAAATATCAAACTGCATTATGGGAAATATTTGCTGCGGAAACTTTGCCATTTTGACATTAGAGTGTAGAGGATTAACAACATGAAGAGTGGTGAGATTCGATTTGTGATTTGACTGGATTTGAAATCTTGTGTTGATTTGATTCAGCCTGAAGCTTGAGCGATCTCTTGATTTGATAATATGTAGATATCCTTCATTGCTGTTGTATCAGAGATTATTTGGGGTAACTATTGTTTCCATTTCTCAATGACATTTAGGCATGATTTTTCCCAATTCTTACTCCCAAATTTTCGAATCTCAGTTCCCACTCAAACAAAAATTGAATGCCCAACTGGTGCCCTGAACTGGCTAGTCATAAGGCCTCAGAAAACCAGCGGTGAGGCCTTATGGCCATCCATGTCAGGTCACCAAATTAAATTAAATTTAAATTGTTTGCCTAACGAAGTCTCTTAATTCAAAGGCAAATGATAAGTTTTTCTTTGGTACAGTAGAACCTGTCTTGAGAGATGATCATTTTTGCCAGGCAAAAGTGGTCTCTCAAAACAGGTGGTCTCTCATGACAGGTCCGTTACAGAGTAAAACAACTAAAATGGTACAAGGTCACACAGTGGTCTCTTAAGACAGGTGGTCTCTCATTACAGTGGTCTCTCAAAACAGGTTTCACTGTTGTATACTTTAAGTAAGTAGTTTAACCCTTTACCCAACGAATCGGCCGCATCCGCCTGCGTGACATGCAAATTTAGCAGTTGAAAAAATATTATATTTTTATACTGTACCAATGACCCAGACATAGCTGGTGCTAACTCTTAAAATATAGGGCCAAACACAAATTTTGCCCCCCAATCCCCAAAATTTGCATCTAAAACTAAAGAAAACATGTCCTGAGAGGCCCTCCACACTTCGCCCCTACTGCGCATGCGCAGTGTCAAGGACGTTCCGAAATTGGCGCCATTTATCATTCTAAGTTTGGCCCTTCATCAGTTAACATCTGACTGATCTTTGTGCTTTTAAATCTCAGTTTAAATGATGCCAGACACATAAATATTAGTGAAATGGTGATTCTAAGGAGGATAGAAAAGGAGGAGAGGAAAAGAATGTGTGACAGAATATTATCAGGGCTGTAACTTAAAATTTTTTAATGAAATTATGTTAAGTTACCTATTTTCAAGGCAGCAGCCATTTTGTTGTCATTCTGATTATTTAGTTACACTGTTTTTTCAAGTGTTTTTCCTCTCTCCCTGTCCTTTAAGTTCCCCCTTGCTATTCTCCCATGCTTTTGGCATAATTTCTGTAATTATTATTACTAAAATTTCTTGGGAGTTTAGCTGATTAACAGAATAAATTCTGTTCTTTCCCCATGTTTACGTCTTCACCTACGGGTGGTTAGGCGTTGTGTTCTGCATCTACCATCTGATGTTCTGCAGTTTCTTCCCTGGAAGTCTCTGTTTTGCATCAGATGGTGTATTTTTGGTAACTGATTTCGGGCCTGGGTGCCTGGAGTCTTATTTTAGTGTTTTTACACTCATTGTTTACATTTACAACAGCCCTCTGTGTGAGGGGGGGATTTCTAAATAATAATATCTTTATGTTATTTCAATCATAACTAGATACATTATTATTGTTCGTAAGTGTTGAATAAATTGTTTAAAATATTTTTAAAATTTTTGTCCACACTTAGGCTTGGGATCCATTGGGGCTCAACGTTACTTTTCAGAAACTTGGGCTGTTCTGAAAAAATATTTTTTCAAAATATTTTGATTTCAATTATTTTTTCTATATTAATGGATCATATTATTATTATGTATTTTGATTGCCAGGGGTTAGTGCGAGTACCAGGACTTGTTTTCTTTTCACATTGAAAGGATATTGATCAATTGTTTTAAGAGGAAGTCTTCCTCTGACCTTATTATCATTCTATATGTGGTCAGTGTACTCGCATTAACTCCGGTTCTGTATCGTATGATTTCGATGACAATATGGGAAGCGTATGTCACGGTATGTTGTTGGGGATTTGGACACTCCGGTCCTTTCCCCGCAGGGTCACTCTACTTTATCAATTTCTATTTCAGACGATCAAGATTAGGGTGATGTATCTGTGATGTCTTCCAACAGTGTGCCTCCGTCGTCACAATTAATGAAGGGCTAGCGGAAAAGTGCTCATGTAATACGCCAATTGCCTAAGAGGACCCTAGTAGGTTCGACGGCCTTTGACGTCCGCTAGCTCGCCCGGTGTAGCGTCCATTCACCGAATGGTTCGGCAGCCGGGTTCGTCCGTTGCGGTCTAGAAGGAATTTTGGGGTGATGCGAGCACTATAATATTAACTTAATGCACACCCAGTGACGGCGGATCGGAGGGAGAACGGAGGAAGCCTTTTAGTCCGGTTCATAGCTCGTTCCGGTCCATCCGGACGGCAAGCGAGAGAGGCCCCTCTCTCGTTCAACAACATCTGGCCCCAGATGTTGTGGTACAAATGTGTCGTTAGCGGAGCATACGTCCGTCGCTCGGGACGCTCCGTTGTATAGGCAGTCCGCTGAGACTGCTAAGGCTTCCTCTTCTCGTCAGCGCACACGACCGCACCTTGGCTGCGTGACCGCCGATATATTACCAGCTTCGCCGATCAAGGATTCTTCGGCGACCAGGTCACACCATCCGGCAGCCAGGGATTCGAGACCGATGGACTCCGGACGTTCGCATAGGAAAAGTATGCGGGAGCCATCTGATGCGGAGCTGCCCTCGGCGAAGCAGCGA
Organism: Pictodentalium vernedei; assembly: GCA_031216915.1. Classification (NCBI taxonomy): domain Eukaryota; kingdom Metazoa; phylum Mollusca; class Scaphopoda; order Dentaliida; family Dentaliidae; genus Pictodentalium; species Pictodentalium vernedei. The sequence goes on along the minus strand of CM062294.1, from coordinate 478,862,921 downwards.
TAGACTGCGCCTCCGCAGGTCTCGACGCCGGACATTCTTGTGCACATAGCACAGCTTATCGCAGCATCCCAGCAGCCGACAGAAACGGTGTCGGATCGAGAATTATCCGACAGCGCTGGGTCGGTAGCCGGGGACCCGAGGCCTGCAGACTCCGGACGTTCGCATAGGAAGTATGCGGGAGTCAACGTACACGGAGCTTCCAGCGGCAATGCATCGTAAGTCCGCTACTGCACAGGCCTCGGGAACGGACGTGCTTTCCTTAATAGCACAGTTTATCGCAGCATCCCAGCATCAACTGAATCTGTCGCATATATTTTATCCGACGATGCTGGGTTGGGACGCTCCGCGGAAGCGGGTACGGACGTCCGAAAGTTTCATCCAGTCCGACAGGATACCGAAAGGGATTCGGTGGATTTCAAGCTTTCCCTTTCGGAACAACATATGCTGCGATGCCGGATAAGAAACTGATAGCGTCGGTGGACTTAGAAATTTTTGGTTCGGTTCAGGGACATCGTCCCTCAGTTCCGACATAGTCCAATAATGTCACACAAACTTTCGAATTATTGAACGACGCTATATATATTATTATTTTATGCTTGCTATCCAAGCATTTCTGGTTTCTTGTTCGAAGAGTTATGGTGATGTCTTTCAAAAGTGTGCCTCTGTCGTCATAGTTAATGAAGAGTTAGCGGCAATAAGTGCTCATGGAATATGTCTATCGCTTACGGAGTGACATTCGCTAGCTCACCCGGTGTAGCGTACATTCATCGAATGGTTCGGCTGCCGGGTTCGTCCGTTGCGGTCTAGGAAGGAGATTTGGGTGATGCGAGCACTTTAATTACTTTAGTACTCACCCAGTGACGGCAGATTGAGGACAGATCGGAGGAAGCCAACAACATAGGGGACCGCATGTTGTGGTTCAGATATTTTACATTCGGAGCATATGTCCGTTGCTCGGGACGCTCCGTTATATTGACAGTCCGAGAGACTGTCTTTAATGCTTCCTCATCCTCACAGTAGGGCACACGACCGCACATTGGCTACGTGACCTCGAGTATCCGATCAGTTTCGGCATTCAGTGATTCACAGCGAATAGGTCGCGCCATCCGGTAGCCAAGGGACACGAGGCCTATACACTCCGTTCGCTCGCATATTGGAAGTATGCACGGGGTAACGATCTCGGAGCTTCCTGCGGCAATGCATCGTAAGACCGCTGCTCCTCAGGCCTCAGTGACGGACGTGCTATCCGAGTTAGCACAGTTGTTTCGCAGCATCCCAGCAATTGACGGTTTCTCGGTCGAATCAGGAATTATCCGACGGCGCTGGGTCGGTGCGGTCCGCGGTTGCATCAAGCTACGGACGACCGAACGCTTTATAGGGTCCGACAGGATGGCGAAAGGGATTCGAAAGATTTCGAGTTTTCCCTTTAGTAGTATCGGAAGATGCCTTTCATATCTTCTGGCATTTCTTCCAGTGATTATTTTTCGGACTTCATTGCTGCGATCTTGGATAAGAGACTTATAGCGTCATTGGACTCGGATTTTTCGATCGGTACAGGGACTTTGTCCCTGACTTACCGACGCAGTCCAATATTGTAATTACAACATGTGTTTTATTTTTCGACGCTATATATTTATATATATATACAAGCCTGCTACTAAGCATGATAGTTTAGTTTCTTGTCCGCGTGGCTCATTTCTGCCATTTTTTCTTTTTTACATATAGTTTATTTTGGCAGAGCAGGGCATACCGAGAGTTCATATGCGTCTAGACGGTGTGATTAAAGACTGCATATATTCTTTTTCACCGTTTATGTCTTTTCCAATTTCAATGTTGGGAACGACATTATGTATAGTAGACTTAACTTAGACGCTTTATTATACGTAATCCGCCTTACTGAGGCGTTATCATTACGTCTTCAAGAAAAGATTTACGGGATATTATTCTCAATGTAATTTCTTTTGAGGGCAGTAGTTTGTTCACGTATAACTCCGCCCTTCAGTGGCTGATTGGAGTTGGTTAGACGTGATGCAGCCCTAGCTACATCCACGCGTGGATAGTAGGTTAAGAACTCTCTCAGAGTCGCTTCGTTCTCGGAGGAGCTTCTCTTCGACGGCAACTTCCGGCAATCCATGAATTGCTTGATTTATACATTCTCTTGTCTATCTAGTGTTACAAGAGATTCAGACTGGGGCAAACATTCGGTGGTTGACTCAGAGAGTGCCGCCGCAGTTGCCGGACCCGAGAGTGGCTGTTATGACGGTTGCCAGTCAAACAGATTGGGATATATACTGATCCCTACGGATTCGAAGTGCCAGGGTCTTTGGGTTCCGCAGTCTTTTAGCTATCAGTTAACTTCCGCGGAATAATGTTTTTTAGGCTTGCTTTATGTCATTGCATGAACATTATTCAGAAACGCATGCCCAAATTCCTGTCCTTTAATTCGACAGTAGTGGCGTATCTCCGGAACCAGGGAGGCACTCTTTCGTTTCCGTTATTCAATTTAATGGAAAGAATCCGTCTGTTGGTTATAGTACACCAAGTTCAGTTTTGGTCCGTCATATTCTGGGTCGTCTGATTGTTTTATCGCACTCCCGTTCTCTTACGGGTCGCTTGTTGCTGTCAGAATGGACTCTCAACAAACAAGTATTCAATCAGATTTGCTATCTATGGGAGCGCCCAATGATGTTTTATTTATGACACAGCTGGCTAATCAATTGCAGACGTATGTGTTGGCTTGTCCAGATCTCTGAGCTAATACTGTTAACGCTCTATTGATCTATAGGACGGAATGATAGGATACGTGTATCCTCCGGCGCTGTTGTTTTTAGCAGGTATTGCTAAGATAAACAACCACAATACATTTCTGTTGATAGCATCTCTATCTTCACAGAGATCATGAGTAATTTACTGTCTTGTCTACTGTGGGTCTTCACGTGAAATCTTCCTCTATGTGAGGATCTTTTTTCACTGGGTAAATCGTGTCATCTTTATCACAACCAGCAAGGTCGCAACCTTCATGTATTCCGTTGTGTGGTCCGTATTGCATTGTAAGCACTGTACTGGACGAGCTTTGGACGCGATTTCTTACTTTAGGAGATCCTCTTCTTCGCTATTCTATGCGACTAGAGTGGAGGCTCTTCCGTCGTTGTGTAGGGATCATTATGTTCATATGGTTGATCCCTCCATACTACTCATTGCTATTTTTTAGTATACTTGTTTCACAAGATCTACTGCAGCCTGTTGTTATTTAGGTTATAGGTTTATGTTACCTCATACCTATGCACTCTACGATAGTTTACAATTGAATCTTTTGTCTCTTTATCTAAGTCAGTTAGTAACTTTTTGATAAATAGACTTAGAATCTTTAGATTAAATTCCTATACGGATTTTAACTTCAGGTTCTTATTTAGCTAAGTAATCATTTGAGCCTCTGGAAACAGTAGTTTTCAAATTCTGACCTTTTAGACAGTAATTCTGTTGGTTTCTCTTTTACTGTAGAGTCAGTGAGTTTCATGCACTATCGATGGATGATTTTCACTTTCATAGTTTCGGAATCAATACTTCCGTTACTATTTAGGTTGGATTGTTGCATAAGAGTTAGGCTCCTATTATCCGGAACCTATTATTTTAAGGTCCTTCCGTCTTCGTATGGGCATAGGCCTTTACTCTTTCCGGGTACAGTTTATGTATTTATAAACAGATATCTGTTTATTACAAGGGCGTAAGCTTCTTCTGTCTTTGATGTCTAGTAGAAGGACGTTACGCTCCATTTTATTGTTAATGGATTCTATTAACTAGCGTACTGCTTATGGTATATCATTGGCTTAGCAGTTGTGCTTAAGATTTCGGCTCATGAAGTAAGAGTTCTTCTACTTCTTGGGCTTACTTTAATAGTGTTGCTATTATAGATTTTTGAAGGCTGCTCATTGCGCTCAGCCATCCATTCATGAATTTTATCTCAGAAATATCGAGTCCATTTCTGGAGGCCTCTATTGTTAGGTCTATTATCTACTGCTCAGAATGTCATTCACTTAACAGTTGCTACTATAGCTAGGTAGGCTGTCTGTTTCGGCAGTGTCTCCGTTCGGCTGCCCTCTTCGCTCTGGGCTATTTGACCCAGGGCAAGAAAAAGGGGGGGGGGGGGGAGGGTGTTCCCTTGGGTCACCTGTTTTTACTATGAAAACAAGGGGATACCTCCTCCGGAGTTAGTAATTCTGAGCTGTTATTGGGATGGTTGTTTAGTGAGAAGTTTAAGTTTATAAAATTCATTCAAGTCTTAGTTTTTAAAGTATAGCTTTTGAATATTGCATATGTCAACGGACATGATTATGCAATTCTCACACACTTTTAGGAGTATAAGAGTCTCTATTCTCTAGACTTACTTTATTATTGGCTTACTTTAAAAATTATTAGTATAAGGATTATCGGATATTAATAGAGTACATGGATGTATGAAGCTCAATTTTTGGAAGGTGTTGTATCTTTCTAATTTATCATAAATAAGAAAGATACATGTAAGGCCTATTACTTCTTTTCCCTACAGGGGATGACTCTATTTTATTTTATTGAGCGTATTCCATTTTGCTCTATGTCCTTGGCCCTCCAGCCTTTTTACTATTCAGCTATGTCTGGGTCATTGGTACAGTATAAAAATGTTAAAAAATTTATAGTAATTTATATATTTTTTATACTTACCAATGACCCAGACGGGGATGGCCCTCCCAGGAGTTGGGAACTCTTGCCTCCCCGCTGAGTACATAGCGCTTACCAGGCACTGGTTATTAGAATGATAAATGGCGCCAATTTCGGAACGTCCTTGACACTGCGCATGCGCAGTAGGGGCGAAGTGTGGAGGGCCTCTCAGGACATGTTTTCTTTAGTTTTAGATGCAAATTTTGGGGATTGGGGGGCAAAATTTGTGTTTGGCCCTATATTTTAAGAGTTAGCACCAGCTATGTCTGGGTCATTGGTAAGTATAAAAAATATATAAATTACTATAAATTTTTTAACTTTTCTTTTTTTCAAAAACTTTCAACAAAACCATATCATGTGACCCCTCGTTGGAACGAGCTCGTCAAGCTCGTTCCAGCAAGAGGTCACATGATATGGTTTTGTTGAAATTTTTTGAAAAATTTGAAAAAATGATATTTAAAATAATAAATTTTGATATCATCTGCATTGGGTAAAGGGTTAACAGAACATGTACAGAGTCTGGATGAACATGATTCCATATGACTGTTATACTACTTACTTAAAGTATACAGGCAGTTGCTGAGGTACCGGTCTTAATGTTCTCTGCTCAGTTCAAACTTTCCCCGTGGGAACCCCGGGAAGTAAGCAGCACTTGTTTACTGTGGTAAACCAGTTCCGCTTTACTAGTAAAATAGGACCCAGTCACCAATGCTTGAGGTGAAAGTCCTCTAAAATGGGCAACATGTTGATCAACGATTGACTAAACTTGACTTCATCTCCATGTTGTGTCACGATTAACCCTGGTGCATAAATATGTGACGTTAACCACCAACAAACAAACAAACAGTTCGAACTTAAAATTTCTTTGTCTTTATTTGTTTTTCCCCTCCCAAAACAAATTCCCAATTTGAGCCCCCATGATGCAAATTTTCCCAATCACATGGGTTCCATAACCTTTCCCAAACAGAGCAGAAGAATCTCTGTGTAATAGATAGAAGAAGATAAATTATACTGTTGAATGTTATTTTAGTAAATCTTTCCGTTTTCAGTTCGTGATACATTCTGTTCTTATGGTGTTATGGAATTGTGCACAAGAGGATTAGGAACATCAACTGCAGCACTGAAGGTAAAATAGTTTTATGTTGATTTGTGGGAATTCCATTAACCCTTTACCAAACGAATCGGCCGCATCCGCCCACGTAATATGCAAATTCAGCAGTTGAAAAAATATTATTTTTTCAAAACATTTCAACAAAACCATATCATGTGACCCTTCGTTGGAACGAGCTCGCCGAGCTCGTTCCAACGAGGGGTCACATGATATGGTTTTGTTGAAATTGTTTGAAAAATTTGAAAAAATGATATTTAAAATAATAAATTTTGATATCGTCTGCGTTGGGTAAAGGGTTAAGTGCAGCATATATGGTTTTGTGAAGTCACATTGAAATAGAACCCAGTGAGGTGGGGGAGAGGGCACCATGGCTCAGTGATTAGAGAACTGGACTTCAAACCAAAAGGTTGACGGGCACCAATAATTAATAATAATTAATAACTTGGTGCCTGTTGGGCGAATATGCGTAGATTATTTGGTACCACTTTTCACTGATTCCAGAGTTCTTCCCTCTTTGTTTCGAAGAATACAGTGGAACCCTGTTAATTGAATAGCCACTTTGCCAATGAAAATTATTCAATTAACAGGAGTATTCAATTAACAGGGATTGTGTCACTTTCCTGTATTCTGGAGGTAAACTTAGCATTTATTCTATTATATCTTGTTTGACAGAGCTGCATGAGCTCTGTCAAACAAGATATAACAGATTAAATGCCTGTATTGGATGTACCGAGGCCAAATAGGTCTATAAACAAAGGAAAACTGGGGAGAGTCAGGGTAATTTTTCACCAGTTTACAAGATTTTTTATTCAGTTAACATGAGTTTACTCTATAACATATAATCAATTAACAGATCAAATTAGTACTGAAGATATGGTAAATGGTTTTGTGTTTGAAAATTATATTCAATTAACAGGGATATACAATTAAGAGATATCCAATTAAGTGGGCTCCACTGTATTCCTTCAAAAAAAAGGGGGGAGGGATTTTTCTTCATCTCTTCTGGCTTTATATTAAATGTGTAACGATGAGTGAAGCTGTTTTTGTCTGTAGATTTTTGCTGGTCTTGGATACAGCTTGTTTATTATATATATATGGCGTGTGTTTGTGGGGGTTAGTCTCTCACTCTCGAATACGCCATCCTGATTTAAGTGGCTTAGTCTGGACTCGCCTTAAAATTGGGGGCTCGTTACACCCAATTAGCATAATCATTCATGCTAAGAATACGGAATTACTTGGATATGGCTCCTTATTGATGATATGTCTTCTCTATTATTGTACAGAGAGACATACATGTAATTCCTTTAAAAAATTCATCTCCTTTTCACCTTGGAATGCAGGTTTAGGAGCTGTATTTTGTCTGCTAACTTCTTAAGTCCTAGGCCCTCCGCCTTTTTACGATTCAGCTAAGTTTGGGCCATTGGTTGTAGTATAAAAATATGATAAATTTAAAAATATAAATTTAAAGTAATTTGTATATTTTTTATACTTACCAATGGCCCTCCCATGAGTGGGCACTCATACCTCCCCGCTGAGTTATCACTTTAGTAGGCTCGTCTACAAAGAATTCTGGTCTCTTCCTGAGTACTGCGCATGCGAAAGTACTAAAAGTATGGAGGGCCAGATAGGACTTTTAATTTTCTGTATTGTATGCAAATTTTGGGGACTGGGGGGTTCAAAATTTGTGTTTGGCCCTTGATAATATTGAGATTGCACCAGCTAAGTCTGGGCCATTGGTAAGTATAAAAAATATGCAAATTACTTTAAATTTATAATTTTCTCGGCAGGTTGCAAGATTTTTTATTCAATTAACAGGAGTTTACTCTGTAATCTATATTCAATTAACAGGTCAAATTTGTACTTGAGGTATGGTAAATAGTTTTGTGTTGGGAAATTATGTTCAATTAACAGGGTTATTCAGTTAAGAGATATCCAGTTAAGTGGGCTCCACTGTACCACTGACTGTTCACGCAGAGTTAGTAAGTTGGAGAGTCTGATCATTGCTCGCCACAGCTCCGTGGTTCTCTTTGGGTACTCCAGCTTCCTCCAACCATAAAACTTTCCAACATGGTGTGACCTTTACTGTTGAAAGTGTTGCTAAAACCCGAATAAAACAATAAAACATACAGTTAGTAGTGAGGTGTTCTGGGGGAAATATCTTAACTCTTCTCATAAAATGAAACATCAGTGTAAAGATAATAACTTGTTTATTATATGACTACCACAAATAGCCCCTCAATACCTCTGTAGTTTGCCCATCAAATCCAGCTGTCCAGAAAACAAGAGTGTCAAGTTTTTCAGATCGTTATAATGCCTGTCTCAAACGCAGCACACGTTAATGTATGGACTATTTCCACCAATGACCTATAAAAAAATGGGTAAATTCCACAAATACATCTGGGAATTCTGTAGTGCATGTGTTCGATCTTGAGTCGTTTATTAATACTGTATGGGAAAACACTGCTTTTCTATGACCAGTTACAGAACTCAATAAAAACAGTTGCACTGTTTACACGTTTCACGGCATGTGATTGAAAGAGAAATGAGAATCGGTTACAATATTATAGCAGATCAAACTTACTCGAAACCTGTTGCCAAGTGACAAATATAGATAGCGTCTCCTCATTAAACTCCATTGACAAACATTCCAGTCGAGGTCTGTTTGAAAATGCCTTGCGGAAGAATTGCAAAATAACAACTATTTTCAAGATGCGAATCCAACAAAATGTACGAGAATCTGTGTTATCGAAAGCGATTCCAATTGAAATTGAAGTCTTGCCTCCATTGTTTTGACATTCATGTTCTAAACGAACGTTTGATATTGCTACGTGTTTGGGATTCCCCAGGGGTCTTTTTTTGTTTGAAAAGAAGATTTGGAAGATCTGGAGTTATTTTATGCACAAAAAGGTGGTGAGTTGGAGGGGGTCCACTGGGTGATCTTTTTCTTTTTGTTTCAGACCGTGTTTTGAAGGGGTTTGAGTGATTTCATGCAAAAAAAGATAAAAATTTTAAATCTCCCAACAGACCCTTCCCTCCCCATTCCCATATCTAAATTTGATTAACACTATTAACATGTAGACGCAGAATGTGACCTTATATCCTTCTTGTTTTGTGAAACTCACAAACCAGAAGGGGTGCGGTGGCTTAATAGGTACAGGTGCAGGCTGCAAGCCGAAAGGTCCTCAGTTCAAATCCCACCTGCGGCAACTGCGTTGTGCCATTGGGCAAGACATTTCACCCCCATTGCCCATGTGGGGGCACGGTGACATTGTGTACTAAGGCGTACTGCACGTCAATGGTGCACCTGTCTTCAACCAATGCTAACCCTTCTTGTGTGGAGTATTTTGGGGATCTGACTGTTGCTCGGTGGTTCTCTCCGGGTACTCTGGCTTCCTCCACACGTAAAACTGTCGAGGTCATGATTAGCCATTGTGCAGAAATATGTGACCTTAAACACCAATGAATAATAATAATAACAGAAACCAGATTTAAATGAAGTTCTTTTCTTTTCTGTAGGCTCGTGGTGTATCTTTGTCTTGTGTTAGAACTTGCTGTGTGATAGCCGAAGAAAGACCAAGGATACAATTGACAACATCTTTCACTAAATTATTTGCAAACCTTGGTTTATCTCCAAGAGCAGTTAGTACTAGTTTTGGTTGCAGAGTTAACCTTGGAATTTGTTTACAGGTAAGAAAAGACTGTTTGAATCATTATAGAATGTGAGGTTAACGTACATGCACTATTGACAAGAGAAATAATTCTCTACATAAGTAAGTCGCTTAACCCTTTACCCAACGAATCGGCAGCATCCGCCCACGTAATATGAACATTCAGCAGTTGAAAAAATATTATTTTTCAAAATATTACAACAATACCATATCATGTGATCCCTCCTTGGAACGAGCTCATTCCAACGAGGGGTCACATGATAAGGTTTTGTTGAAATTTTTTGAAAAAATGACATTTAAAATAATAAATTTTGATATCGTCTGCATTGGGTAAGGGTTAATATAATAGTAATTTTTATGCAAAAATAAAACCCAGTTGACCTGGGTTAGTCGGTTAGGAGTAAACGGGGTTTATTGGGAGAATTTTTCTTTTTGCCTTAAAATTAGTTTTGAAGGATTTCAAGTCATTTAATGCAAATGAAAAAAGTATCTTGTCAATTGATCCGGTTTGAATCATTGGGGGAATTTGTTTTTCCTTAAAATTAGTTTTGAGTGAAAAAATATTTTAACACGATTGACCTTGGGGGAGGGGGGGAAATGCAACGGGCCTTTGGGTGAATTTTTTTTTTTTAGGCTTTAAAATAGTTTGGGTGGATTTTGAGAGATTTTATGCAAAAAAAAACAAACTAGTTCACCCAGTTGTCCCTCAGTCTGAGTTTTTGTGAATTTGCCCATTGGGTGATTTTTAAAATTTTAGTTGCCTTCATGAATGTTCCTAGTAGAGTGGGTGCATCAGTGTTCTATGTACACAAGTGGTTTGCTGCTGTACTGGTGGGGGATTGACATCCAGGACCATGGGGCAGCCTTGACATTAAGCTATTTTTTTCTATGCTGGCAGGGGTAGGGCCTTTAGTGGTGGTTATGGCATTATTTGCATTTTGGTACCTTCAATATCTGGAGTTTCAAACAATTACCATTTCCTAACAAACTATTTTCTCTTAACTTATCTCGAACTCTAATGTTAAGCTCTAATGTTACAATTCATACTCTCCGTATTCTATTTATTGTTTATTTCAAAAAATGCACTAGTGAGTGGTAGTTTTTCAGGGTGATAACAAAGTTTAAGTACTTAATATTCAGTGAAACAAATCTTGTGGAATTGGATCAAATATGCAGACAGGAAGAAGGCTGATTGACAGAATGCAGAGAAATATGGCACTAGTTTCGAGCAAAGTCTTTGTTTGCCAATGTAAGCTTATTGGCAGAATTACTTGATTAGTGATCACTGCTACTGCTAAACCACCATGGTGAAGTGGAATTTCTGTCAAACTATATAGGGCCTTAAGAAAGATTTACCCAGATCCTTGAAATAGGTTGAATTCTGAAATAAGTTAGAAACCCCTTGAAAATTACTTCTAAACCTCAAAGGTCCTTTAAAGAGCTTGGAAACGATGCCACAGATTTCTGATGCATTGTTGAAAAACTGGAGGAGGGTTTTAACCCTTTACCTAACATGAAAAGCAGACGACACTTGCAAAAAAAATTCTTGAATAACTAATTTTTTTCATTTTTTGTCTCAAAAACATAGGTTATGACCCCTCGTTGGAACGAGCTCGACGAGCTCGTTCCAACGAGGGGTCATAACCTATGTTTTTGAGACAAAAAATGAAAATATTTTGAAAATTAATTGGCGATTTTTGAGAATAGCGCTGGGCGGTTTTGGCCGTTACGTTGGGTAAAGGGTTAACTGGTTGAATACTAGAAGCCCATATTTGCATTCAGTTGAGAAGTGCTGGCACAGTGGTTAAATGGCTTTATTTTCCAAACATGTGCTTCATATTCTGTAAGAAGAAAAATTATCATGTCCACATTTATTTGTCTACATCTAAATAATTTGAAAGGGACAACAGACACTCAAAAAATAAATTGTAATGAGACAAATCTGAGTTAACGGCAGTTGACTACCAAAAATAACCATTACTCTTTCACTCCAGGAAATCTATCAATAAGGAGCTCCCCAATGCCCCTCTCTCATGATGATAATTTAGTCCTAAATAAAGCATTCCATTTGTTACCTCCGATATTCAGTTTCCAAAGAGGTGAGGGATGGTGGCAACAAACCAAGGGGCTAGTCAGGACTAATGATTGTTGTTACCTGCAATACTCACTTTCCTGCAAGGTGAGGGATGGTGGCAACATTCTGGAATTCGACTATGGAAAGCGATTTGTTAACGAGCCCCTTCAGGGCTCGTTAACAAATGGTTTTCCATAGTCAAATTCCAGAATGTCTAACGAAACAAGAGACATTTATCTTCATTGTAATTCTTATCAGCGTTAGAAGTGAAAAAAAATTCTCTAAACCCATTTTATTTGAGAAGAACAATAAAAAAAAATGTCATTTTCGATCTTGGTCAATTTTCCATGATCGAATTTACATAAAACAACTGGGGTGTGTTCGATCTGTGATAGGAGCGGTTTAGCACCATTACTCGTGCGTAATGTCGATACAGACATGTTCTAATTGACACACTTTCGGCAATTAGAGCACGGTAAGAGTGAATTTACCTGAGATTAGAGCACAGAGCCAGCCTGCTCTCAGCCAATCAAATTACGGGTTTAGAAAGAACAATGAGGTCATATTTAACTGATGAATTACAATACAAATTATTGAAGAGTGCCTGTAGGCTCTCTCCAATATTTTGTAATAAAACAAATTTTGAATAGCAAATTCAGACCACCAAAAATAATCTAGCCCTCAACCAGTTAAATGACTGGAAATCCGACTCAGAATAATTGTTGATTTATGTTGTTTGACCAAAAGTCCTTTCCAACCTTGATTACTTATGTAAAAAAGTTGTGAAAGTAACCCTTAAAAGCCCCAGAAAGTCCTAGAATTTAGTATGTGCTAATGTCTACTCACTACAAATTGAAATATTGAATAACTATATATTTTATCCCAAAAGGCCTGATTCCAACTTTGAATCACTTGTTACCATCACAAAACAGGTGCACCAGCATACAGTCTCTAGGAACACTCAACATAAACACTGTGTCAAAATTAATATTTTATTTTATCCAAAAAGGTCTGATTCCAACTTTGAATCACTTGTTACTGTCACAAAACAGGTGCACCAGCATACAGTCTCTAGGACCACTCAGCATTAACATTGTGTCAAAATTAATTTTTTATTTTATCCCAAAAGGCCTGATTCCAACTTTGAATCACTTGTTACTGTCACAAAACAGGTGCACCAGTATACAGTCTCTGGGAACACTCAACATTAACATTGTGTCAAAATTAATTTTTTATGTGTACCCATACTATGTATGGTACACATAATGCCGGCATCCGGGGTGACCATCCGTCGTTCGTCCATCCTTTGTCCATCCGTCTGTCTGTCCATCCGTCTGTCCGTCTGGCATCCTTATCCATTTCTTTGGCATTCGATAACTTGAAAAATATTGCTTGGATTGTCAAGTTACTTTATATTTGTGTTCAGGTTACTGATGTACCAAGCTGTATAGTTTTTGGTGTAAATCGGATAATTTGATCCTGAGATATTAACCCTTTATCCTTCAAATTGAAAATTCCTCCAATCCCTTTGGCATTCGATAACTTGAAAAATATTGCTTGGATTGTTTAGTTACTTTATATTTCTGTTCAGGTTACTGATTTGCCGAGCTGTATAGTTTTTGGTGTAAATCTGATGATTTGATCCCGAGATATTAAACTTGAAAAATATTGCTTGGATTGTCAAGTTACTTTATATTTGTGTTCAGGTTACTGATGTGCCGAGCTGTATAGTTTTTGGTGTAAATCTGTTATTTTGATCCTGAGATATTAACCCTTTATCCTTCAAATTGAAAATTCCTCCAATCCCTTTGGCATTCGATAACTTGAAAAATATTGCTTGGATTGTCAAGTTACTTTATATTTGTGTTCAGGTTACTGATGTGCCGAGCTGTATAGTTTTTGGTGTAAATCGGATAATTTGATCCCGAGATATTAATCCTTTATCCTTCAAATTGAAAATTTCTCCAATCCCTTTGGCATTCGATAACTTGAAAAATATTGCATGGATTGTCTAATTACTTTATATTTGTGTTCAGGCTACTGATGTGCCGAGCTTTATAGTTTTTGGTGTAAATCTGATGATTTGATCCCGAGATATTAACCCTTTAGCCTTCAAATTGAAAATTTCTCCAATCCCTTTGGCATTTGATAACTTGAAAAAATATTGCTTGGATTGTCAAGTTACTTTATATTTGTGTTCAGGTTACTGTTGTGCCGAGCTGTATAGTTTTTGGTGTAAATCGGATAATTTAATTCTGAGATATTAACCCTTTATCCTTCAAATTGAAAATTCCTCCAATCCCTTTGGCATTCGATAACTTGAAAAATATTGCTTGGATTGTCTAGTTACTTTATATTTGTGTTCAGGCTACTGATGTGCCAAGCTTTATAGTTTTTGGTGTAAATCTGATGATTTGATCCCGAGATATTAACCCTTTATCCTTCAAATTGAAAATTCCTCCAATCCCTTTGGCATTCGATAACTTGAAAAGTATTACTTGGATTGTCAAGTTACTTTATATTTGTGTTCAGGTTACTGATGTGCCGAGCTGTATAGTTTTTTGGTGTAAATCTGTTATTTTGATCCTGAGATATTAACCCTTTATCCTTCAAATTGAAAATTCCTCCAATCCCTTTGGCATTCGATAACTTGAAAAATATTGCTTGGATTGTCAAGTTACTTTATATTTGTGTTCAGGTTACTGATGTGCCAAGCTGTATAGTTTTTGGTGTAAATCTGATAATTTAATCCTGAGATATTAACCTTTTATCCTTCAATTTGAAAATTTCTCCAATCCCTTTGGCATTCGATAACTTGAAAAATATCAATCCGATTGTCATGTTACTTTATATTTTTATTCAGGTTACTGATGTGCTGAGCTGTATAGTTTTTGGTTTAAATCTGATAATTTGATCCCAAGATATTAACCCTTTATCCTTCAAATTGAAAATTCCTCCAATCTCTTTGGCATTCGATAACTTGAAAAATATTGCTTAGATGGTCAAGTTACTTTATATTTGTGTTCAGGTTACTGATGTGCTGAGCTGTATAGTTTTTGGTGTAAATCTGTTATTAACCCCCTTTATCCTTCAAATTGAAAATTCCTCCAATCCCCTTGGCATGAGATAACTCAAAAAATATCAATCCGATTGTCATGTTACTTTATATATTTATAATGCATTCGATAACTTGAAAAAATATTGCTTGGATTGTCAAGTTACTTTATATTTGTGTTCAGGCTACTGATGTGCCAAGCTTTATAGTTTTTGGTGTAAATCTGATGATTTGATCCCGAGATATTAACCCTTTATCCTTCAAATTGAAAATTCCTCCAATCCCTTTGGCATTCGATAACTTGAAAAGTATTACTTGGATTGTCATGTTACTTTATATATTTATATATTTATTCAGGTTACTGATGTGCCGAGCTGTATAGTTTTTTGGTGTAAATCTGTTATTTTGATCCTGAGATATTAACCCTTTATCTTTCAAATTGAAAATTCCTCCAATCCCTTTGGCATTCGATAACTTGAAAAATATTGCTTGGATTGTCAAGTTACTTTATATTTGTGTTCAGGTTACTGATGTGCCAAGCTGTATAGTTTTTGGTGTAAATCTGATAATTTAATCCTGAGATCTTAACCCTTTATCCTTCAATTTGAAAATTCCTCCAATCCCTTTGGCATTCGATAACTTGAAAAATATCAATCCGATTGTCATGTTACTTTATATTTTTATTCAGGTTACTGATGTGCTGAGCTGTATAGTTTTTGGTGTAAATCTGATAATTTGATCCGGAGTTATTAACCCCTTTATCCTTCAAATTGAAAATTTCTCCAATCCCCTTGGCATGAGATAACTCAAAAAATATCAATCCGATTGTCATGTTACTTTATATATTTATTCAGGTTACTGATGTGTTGTGCTGTATAGTTTTTTATGTAAATCTGATAATTTGCTCCGGAGATATTAACCCTTTATCCATCAAATTAGACACTCCTCCAATCCATTTCTATATGTACCCATACCTTGTATGGTGTACATAATGTCGGCATCCGTGGTAGCCCTCCGTCATACAGCTTTCTACTAGTTGCACGTAACGTATGGGTACACATCTGACGATTTCATCTTCCTATTTTTATTTTATTCCAAAAAGCCTGATTCCAACTTTGAATCACTTGTTACTGTCACAAAACAGGTGCACCAGCATACAATACAGTCTCTGGGAACACTCAACATTAACATTGTGTCAAAATTAATTTTTTATTTTATCCCAAAAGGCCTGATTCCAACTTTGAATCACTTGTTACTGTTACAAAACAGGTGCACCAGCATACAGTCTCTGGGAACACTCAGCATTAAGATCGTGTCAAAATTAATTTTTTATTTTATCCCAAAAGGTCTGATTCCAACTTTGAATCACTTGTTACTGTCACAAAACAGGTGCACCAGCATTCAGTCTCAGGGAACACTCAACATTAACATTGTGTCAAAATTAATTTTTTATTTTATCCCAAAAGGCCTGATTCCAGCTTTGAATCACTTGTTACTGTTACAAAACAGGTGCACCAGCATACAGTCTCTGGCAGCACTCAACATTAACATTCTTAATACCTTGACATAGTGGCTTCGTCTTGGACTTCAAACTGAAAGGTTCACAGTTCGATCCCTGCCAGGGGTTACTGTATTGTGTCCCTGGGCAAGGTACTTCATCCCAGTGGCCCCTGTGGGGGCACGGTGGCACTGTGTACAAAAGCTTACTGCAAAGCAATGATGCACTTGTCTTCAATCAATGATAACCTTGCTTATGCAAAATTAGTATGTTTGGGAGTCTGGCAGTTGCTTGCCATTGCTAGGTGGTTCTCTCTGGGTACTCCGGCTTCCTCCACCCGTAAAACTGTCTGACCTGAGGTAACTCTGGCTGTCAAAAGTTTCGTTAAATCCCTATAAAATAAATAAATAAATAATATTTTGACAGTTCATTTTAGGCAAGTCTTGGCTGCCTTTATAGGCAGCCAAGACTTGTCTAGAAAGAACTGCAATGCCACATGATGTAGAGTCTTGAAGTCTTGCAAAAGTGTATAAATATCTCTAGCCTTTGAAGATTAATCCACAAGCTTTGACAATTGGGTTAAATAATTAATGCTGTGAGTGGAATAAAAATTTATTTTGATACACTATTTTGTTATACTCTTTATGCCACGTCATTTTTAGTCAAGTTGTGACGAAGTCAAACTCGACTTATAGTTTGGTGAATGGCGGGCGGGCGGGCGGGCGGGCGGGCGGGCGTAAACAATTGGTTTCCGGATGATAACTTGATAGTGGTTCAACTCACATTCATTAAACTTCATACGTAGGTTGGTCTTGGTGGGAGGAAGAACCCTATTGATTTTGGACATGCTACGTCGAAGGTCAAGGTCACAGTGACCTTGAACGTAGTAAATCTTAAACAATTGGTTTCCGGATGATAACTTGATAATGGTTCAACTCACATTCATGAAACTTCATAGGTAGATTGGCCTTGGTGAGGGGAAGAACCCTATTGATTTTGGACTCGCTACGTCAAAGGTCAAGGTCAACGTGACCTTGAACATAGTAAATCGCAACAATTCCTTTCCGGATGATAACTTGATAGTAGTTCAACCTACATTCATGAAACTTCATAGGTGGGTTGGCCTTGGTGCGAGGAAGAACTCTATTGATCTTGGACTCACCAGATCAAAGGTCAAGGTCACAGTGACCTTTAACATAGTATATCGCAACAATTGGTTTCCGGATGATAACTTGATAGTGGTTCAACCTAGAGTCATGAAACTTCATAGGTGTGTTGGCCTTGGTGCGAGGAAGAACCCTATTGATCTTGGACTCACCAGGTCAAAGGTCAAGGTCACAGTGACCTTGAACATAGTATATCGTAACAATTGGTTTCCGGATGATAACTTGATAGTGGTTCAACCTAGAGTCATGAAACTTTACAGGCGTGTTGGCCTTGGTGCGAGGAAGAACCCTATTGATGTTGGACTCACCAGGTCAAAGGTCAAGGTCACAGTGACCTTGAACATAGTATATCCAATGTGTTGGCCTTGGTGCGAGGAAGAACCCTATTGATCTTGGACTCACCAGGTCAAAGGTCAAGGTCACAGTGACCTTGAACATAGTATATCGCAACAATTGGTTTCCGGATGATAACTTGATAGTGGTTCAACCTAGAGTCATGAAACTTTACAGGCGTGTTGGCCTTGGTGCGAGGAAGAACCCTATTGATGTTGGACTCACCAGGTCAAAGGTCAAGGTCACAGTGACCTTGAACATAGTATATCGCAACAATTGGTTTCCGGGTGAGAACTTGATAGTGGTTCAACCTAGAGTCATGAAACTTCATAGGTGTGTTGGCCTTGGTGCGAGGAACTGTTGTCACAACTCGACATTGGATCGGTGATCCTGAGCGGCATTTTTTGTTTCTATTGTCTCGGATTAAAAACAAACAATTACAATAAAAAATTTTGAGGCTTATTGTTTTTCACTAAAATTGAAGCATTGTGTCGTAATGTTTTTTTGCAAATTTAACAAACAATGTTATTGATATCGCAGCTACTGTAGGTATAATTTTTGTTCCTGTTAAACTGGAGGAGATATAATTTATTCCCACTCTTTAATTAATTCTTTGGTCTTATTACCTGAATGAAAGTCAATTTGTGGAATAAAAGCTATTGTTGTGACAGATCAGGGACTGTTAATATTTCTTTCTTCATTTGTCTATATTTCAGGGTGGCTCCTGTCCAGAACCTACCACTGTCTATGTTGACACAAGAGCCCTTAGAAATGATAGAGTAACTCTAGTAGAGAAAGGCAGTCCTCATAGCTTGTGTGTAATGGAATCTGGGAAGGTAAACGAATTTAGATATTTTCTGCTTCAATCACGATTGAATGAAAACAAAGTGAATGCCTTTTCGGTCTTCAGTCATATTATAAACTTCATAACTTTGGATTGAGATGAGTTGTGTGAACTATATGATACTTCAAATGATGTTATTGAACAAATATAGAATATACCCACTGTAGCTTGGTGTACCAAATGTTCACCACGAGTGGTGAAGTGTTGTTAACCGCGAGCCTTTGGTGGTGAACACTTGTTACACCAAGCTACTTTGGTGTTTATTTTATTTATACCATAATCGTCGGATTATTAAGAGCCGCTATTATTTTTTCTTGATTTTACTGAACAGCAGACGTACACGCATGCAAAACTGTTTTTGTTTTCATGAGCACCGGTGGGTGGTATTTCTGCTGTCAGTTTTATTGCCAAAATGAAATGGAAAAAGAAAGGTGCTAATCATGGGGCCTTTTTCATTTTACTAACATAATAACATACTATTTCGAGTTATGGTTGCTTCATTAACATGAGACAATGCAAGTTTCTTAATTTTTGGTATCTTATGAGGTAAACTCATTTAAAAACATAAATAATTGCCACTTTCATTTCACTCTTTGCGAGGCAATGAACGATAAATTTAGACAAGTTTGCATTCAGATCGAGGTCACCAAAGGTCAGCTTGGATGTAGTTCGACTGTAGGTGTAAATTTTAACTAATGAAATCCCATTGTGGCATTGTGACTACGGCGTACTAAGGCACACTGCAAGTCGACGGTGCACTTGTCTTCAACCAGTGCTAACCCTGATTGTGTGGAGTTCATATGTTGGGAACACTGACAGTTGCTCTCCATTGCTCGATGGTTCTCTCTGGATACTCCGGCTTCCTCCACCCTTAAAACTATCTGACACGATGTGACCCTGGCTGCTGAAAGTGCCATTAAACCCCATAAATAAATAGTATTTGATTCAGATATCAAACTGATCAATGAATTGTTCATTGATTTGCTGTTAACTGTTAACCCTTTAACCAGTGCACACGATATCAAAATTTATTATTATAAATATTATTTATTCAAATCTTTCAAAAACAGTTCCAGAAAACCATCTCATGTGACCCCTCATTGGAACAAGGGGGCCACATGATATGGTTTTGTTGAAATCTTTTTAAAAATGATAGTTTTTCAACTGCTGAATTTGTATATGACTCTCGGATGTGGGCTATTCATTGGTTAAAGGGTTAAAGACTATGATAGTATTCTACAGGTAAAAGAACTGGATATACAAACAAGATTGGGCTGGTTAAATTCCCTGTTGCATTATGGGAAAAGTTTGCTACTTGATATTATGTTGGTGCTTTGACATCAGTGTGCAGAGGGTTAAATAAACTAATAATTGTATACAACTAAAAATATGTTTGAAGTGGTTTAATTCCTAGGTTCATTATGAAGAAAACTTGCGTGTTGAAATTATCATATTTTGAAATCAGTGAGAAGAGGGTTAACTCTGAACCCATTGAGTATTTCAACATATTTTTCATCGAATTTCAAGCAGTAAATATTTAACATAGTGCAACTGAGAATTTCACCAATTGTGTCTTGTTTGACAGACCTCAGTGAGCACTGTCAAACAAAAACTAAATTGAATTGATTAATTCCTAGTTACATTATGAAAAAATTTTCAGCTTGAATTTTGAAAATTTGACCTCAGCATGCAGAGGGTTAACACCTTGCATACTTCTGGTGGCTATACCTGCCCAGGACACAAAATATCTTGTCTTTAAAATAAGTAAAATTTATTTAACAAAATTTTCCCCTGTAAATTATAGAGATACTTTGACGGACGATTTCTCAATTCAAATTTTCGTGAATTTTTCATCAAATCTAGTCATGGCTGCTATGAAGAAGCCATAACTAGATTTGATGCAAAATATTTGGAAATTACTTTCAGAGTTGGGATGGGGGCGTGATGGCGTTGCGGTAACTGGTTCTCGTCAGATCAGCAAAGTTAAGCAACGTCGAGCCCAGTTAGTCCTCGGATGGGTGACCGTCTGAGCGATTGATTCGGACTCCCGCGTTGTGTCCTTGGGCAAGGCACTTAACCCTGATTGCCCACATGGGGGCATGATGACGCCATGTACTAAGGCATACTGCACGTCGTTGGTTCACATGTCTTCAACCAATCTAACCCTGCCTGTGCTGCAGTGCGGAGTTACGATGTTGGGGAGCTGGCAGCTGCTCGTCGTTGCTCGGTGGTTTTGTGGTTTTCTCTGGGTACTCCAGCTTCCTACACCCGTAAAATTGTCACTGTCATGATTAGCCATTGTGCATAAGTATGTGACCTTAAACACCTATAAATAAATATAAATAAATACAGAGTGGGGTTAAAGGTTAAGTTTTGAATATTATCAACCACTTAAATCACTTGTTTATATTGGATAGATTTGTTTTATTAAGATGCCATATTTTTCTTTAACAGCTTCTTCCTGGTGTAAAAGTTGCTATAGCTAACCCAGAAACTAAAGGACAGTGTGCCGATTCTCATTTAGGAGAGGTAATTATTTTCATTATTATTCAAATTATTATGGTCTCATAACCCTTTAGGGCCTAATTCCAACTTTGATAACTTTTTAATGCAAAGGAACAGGTGGTTCAAAACATACATTTTTAGCTCAACTTTGGCAAAGCCAAATTTGAGCTTATGCCATGGCCAGTCGTCCGTCTGTCCAGTTCAATACGGCTCGGGCTAGAGGCCGCATTTATGAACCGATCTTTACAAAACTTCTTGGGTACCTTTGTTATGACCGTGGGACGAGATCGAGTGTTTTTGGGTCTGATCTGAAATTCAAGTTGGCCGCTGGCAGCCATTTTGGACAAAATTAAGTGCATTCAGTTTTTTGTGCAGAACTTCCATATTAAAGCGCTGATTTGAATAATTTTTTGTATGAATGTTTAGTACCATATCATCACATATAATACAGGTTTTTTTTCTCGTGCGTAAATTATGCAGACTAACTTTGATGTTTTTTGGTGTTACTTTCAGCACTATAAGTGCAAATGCCAATACGGCTCGGGCTAGAGGCCGTATTTATGAACCGATCCTTACGAAACTTCTTGGGTACCTTTGGTATCACCGTGGGACGAACGAGTGTTTTGGGGTCCGGTCCGAAATTCAAGATGGCCGATGGCAGCCATTTTGTACAAAATTAGGTGCAATCAGATTTTTGCACAGAGCTTCCATATGAAAGCGCTGATTTGAATAATTTTTTGTGTGAACATTCAGTACCATGGGATACATCACATATAATATGGGTTTTTTTCTCATTCAGAAATTATGCAAATTAGATGAACTTTGATTTTTTCAGTGCTACTTACACGAAAAGTCTTGAGTAACTTTGTTATCACCTTGGGACGAGAACGAGTGTTTCTGGGTGCGGTCTAAAATTCAAGATGGCTGCCAGTGGCCATTTTGTACCGAAATTAGGTCTAATCAGTTTTTTGTACACACCTTCTATATGGCTCAGGCTAGAGGCCGTATTTATGAACCGATCTTTACGAAACTTCTTGGGTATCTTTGTTATCACCGTGGGATGAGAACGAATGTTTTTGGGTGTGGTCCTAAATTCAAGATGGCCACCAGCAGCCATTTTGTACCAAAATTAGTGCAATCAGTCTTTTGTACAGAACTTCTGTATGAAAGTTCTGATTTGAATAAATTTTTGTATGAATGTTTAGTAACATGGAATACATCACATACAATACAGTGTTTTTTCTCGTGCAGAAATTATGCAAATTAGATGAACTTTGATTTATTCAGTGCTACTTATACACTGTAAGTGCACATGTCAATACGGCTCGGGCTAGAGGCTGTATTTATGAACCGATCTTCACAAAACTTACCTTTGTTATCACCTTGGGATGAGAACAAGTGTTTCTGGGTGCGGTCTAAAATTCATGATGGCTGCCAGTGGCCATTTTATACCGAAATTAGGTCCAATCAATTTTTGTCTCAACTGCTATACAGCTTGTATTTATGAACTGATCTTCACGAAACTTCTTGGGTCCCTTTGTTTTCACCTTGGGACAGGAACGGGTGTGTTTTGGGGTGCCTTTGTTATCACTGTGCTATGAGAACAAATATTTTGGGGTTCAGTCAGACCCACTCTGGGACTCAAAGATTTCTTTTCTAGTTTAGCATCTGACTGTCACCCACCTTTACAATACTTTACCTATACATTTGATACAGGCTACGGTCAGTATTTATGTACAGACCGTTACAATACTTTATATGTACCTTTGTTATCAGGTCATTACC
This sequence comes from Pictodentalium vernedei, assembly GCA_031216915.1. Lineage (NCBI taxonomy): Eukaryota > Metazoa > Mollusca > Scaphopoda > Dentaliida > Dentaliidae > Pictodentalium > Pictodentalium vernedei. The sequence goes on along the minus strand of CM062294.1, from coordinate 478,840,187 downwards.
TAGATGTTTGTCATTGCTGTGTCACATACTATACATGTACATGTCTTAACAAGTTGAACTACAGTGTCATTGACACTTTCATTTGGGTAAACTCAAAACTTCTTTTCTAAGTACCTTGTCCGTTGTTTCTAGGCAAGTCTTGACTGCCTCTGTTGGTGGCCAAGGCTTGACTAGAAAGAACTGCAAAGCTTCAGCCGGTAGACTTTCAAAGTATTGCAAAAATGTATGAAAATCTCCAGGCCCTTAAAGGTTTTAAGGTACATGAAACAAAAGTTCAAAGGTGTGAAATCAGACACTTGAACATTGAAATTTCTACCTGGACTCTCATAGTTTTATTCAGTTTGTCATGGATAGATGGTTTGTTTGAAGGAAGAAATATTTTTTTTTAGTTTTTTCAACTTGTACTGTCATGGAGAAAGGGTTCAGAAATGGTTTATTTTATTGTTAAACACCTTCATATTTTATAACAAATAAGAGTATAAATAAATAATTTATAAATGCTTTGTTTGCACATGGAAGTTTTTGTAATAGATTGCAAGCTAGTGATGAGCTGAAACAAAAAAGAGACCCATCAGGCAAATGCTGATGGTTTGAATACACAATCGGCTGATTGTCAATGCCATTGTCAGATGGTGTTATGCTCGACTGATTTTGGTGGGAACAAGTGGGGGTTGGAATTTAATAAGGAACCCATTGTAGAATTTACTATTCATTTGATTTATTTATTGGTGTTTAAGGTCACATACTTATGCACAATGGCTAATCATGACCGCGACAGTTTTACGGGTGGATGAAGCCGGAGTACTCGGAGAGAACAACCAAGCAACGACGAGCAGCTGCCAGCTCCCCAACATCATAACTCTGCACTGCAGCACAGGCAAGGTTACATTGGTTGAAGACATGCACCGTTGATGTGCAGTACGCCTTAGTACACGGCGTCATCGTGCCCCCATGTGGACAACCGGGGTGAAGTGCCTTGCCCAAGGACACAATGCGGGAGCGCGAATCAGTCGCTGAAATGGTCACCCATCCAACTGCTAACTGCGCTCGACGTTGCTTAACTTCAGTGATCTGACAAGAACCGGTTACCGCAACTCCACCGTGCCCCCACTATTCATTTGATTTAAATGCATTATGCCTATGAGTGATGGGGTCGATTCTTGTCAGATGTATATGTGGATGGATAATATTAACATTTGTTCAAATGGTGTCCATGAGGCTACAGAAGGCTTTGGTTGTAATTGGGTGAACATTTTTGTTTGCATTAACCCTTTACCCAACGCAGTCGATATCAAAATTATTATTTTAATTACTATATTTTTATACTGTACCAATGACCCAGACTTAGCTGGTGCTAACTCCACAAAAACCAGGGCCAAACACAAATTTTGCCCCCCAATCCCCAAAATTTGCATCCAAAACAAAAAGAAATCATGTCCTAAAGGACCTCCATAGTACGACTCTACTGCGCATGCGCAGTGACGCAGTCGTCCCGAAATTGGCGCCAAATATCATTCTCTGTTTGGCCCTTCATCAGTCAACATCTCACTGATCTTTGTGCTTGTAAATCTCAGTTTAAAGGATGCCAGACACGTAATTCTTGGAGAAAATGTGATTCTAAGGAGGATAGAAGGAGGAGAGGAAAAAAGAAGTGGCAAAAAATAATCAGGGCTGTACTTAAAATTTTTTGTTAAAATTATGTTAAGTTGCCTATTTTCGAGGCAAACGCCTCTTGTTGTCATTCTTGCTAATTGTTGCACTGCTTATTCAGTGTTTCCTCTCCCCTAACCTTCTAAAGTCCCCCCTTGCAATTCTCCCATGCTTTTGGCATATTTTTGAGAAGTTTCATTTCTAAAATTTCCCTGGGAGAGTTGCTTGGTTACAGAATGTTTTCTGTTATTTTCCCCATAGTTACGTTTTCACCCATGGGTGTATAACGTTTGTGTTCTGCATCTTCCATCTGATGTTCTGCAGATTCTCCCCTGGGAGTCTCTGTTTTGCATCAGATAGAGTGTAATTGAGGACTGATTCCGGGCCAGTTTTTTCAGTGCCTGGAGTCATGTTTTCTTTTGTGTTTACACTGTTTGTTTTCATTGGCAACAGCCTTTTTTGAGGGGGGCTGTTTGTCTTTGAGGTAGTTTATCTCATTATAAGATACATTTATATTATCCGAAAGTGTCTCATTAATTATTTTATATAATTTTAAAATTTTTGACCACACTTTGCCATCGGATCCATCGGGGCTCAACGTTACTTTTCAGCAACTTGGGCTTCTCTGAAAAAATATTTTTTCAAAATTATTTTGTTTTGCAATTGTTTTTTCATTTATTAATGGATCATGTTATTATGTATCTTTGTGTCAGGGGTTTTTGCGAGTAACTAGGACTTATTGTTGTTCCTTCACAATGAAAGGAACTTGTTCAAATTGTAATAGGAAGAAATCTTCCTCTGACTTTCATGATTATTGCATAAATTGTAGTCAGTGTTCTCGCATTAATCCCTGTCCTGTATGTGAACATTGGGATGAGAAACATTGGAAACGTGTGTCACGATATGTTGTTTCTGGAGAAAGAGCGATGCCGGCTCTTTCTCCACAAGGTCACTCTACTCTCTCAGTTTCTATTTCAGAGGAACCAGAACAGGGTGATGTTTCCATGTTATCCTCTTCAAGTGTGCGTCCGTCGTCACAATTAAATACAGAGCTAGCGGCAAAAGTGCTCATGGAGATTAGACAAATGTCGTCCGCTAGCTCGCCCGGTGTAGCGTCCATTCACCGAATGGTTCGGCAGCCGGGTTTGTCCGATGCGGTCCAAGAGGAAATTTTGGGTGATGCGAGCACTATAAAAATAATAGATGCACACCCAGTGACGGCGGATAGTGAACGAGAACGGAGGAAGCCTTTTAGTCCGGTTCCTAGCTCGTCCAGGTCCAGCCGGGCCGCGAGCGAGAGAGGCCCCTCTCTCGTACAACAACATCTGGGACCAGATGTTGTGGTACAAAATGTGTCTTTAGCGGAGCATACGTCCGTCGCTCGGGACGCTCCGTTGTATAAGCAGTCCGCAGAGACTGTTAAGGCTTCCTCTTCTCGCCGGCGCACACGACCGCACCTTGGCTGCGTGACCTCCGATATCTTGCCAGCTTCGCCGAGGAAGGATTATTCGGCGACCAGGTCACACCATCCGGCAGCCAGGGACTCGAGACCGATGGACTCCGGACGTTCGCATAGGAAAAGTATGCGGGAGCCATCCGATGCGGAGCTGCCCTCGGCAAAGCAGCGAAAGACCGCTCCTCCGCAGGTCTCGACGTCGGACATTCTAGTGCAGATAGCACAGCTTATCGCAGCATCCCAGCAGCCGACAGAAACGGTGTCGGATCGAGAATTATCCGACGGCGCTGGGTCGGTACGCTCCGCCGAAGCATCGGGGGCGGACGACCGGGAACATCGGGAGGTCCGACCGGATGGTGAAAGGGATACGGATGAATTGGAGCTATCCCTTTCGGAACAACACAAAGCTGCCGTAGACTTCATCCGGCACTTTCTTCCTCAAGTTGTTCCGTCGGGCCAGACTGCTGCGCTTCCGGACAGGAGAATTATAGCGTCATTGGACTCTGATTTTTTCGAGCGGTTCAGGGACATCGCTCCCGAGTTTCCGTCGCAGTCCAATAATGTTGCAAGAACATTTGAATTATTGAACGACGCTATTTTTAAACTTGCTTCCAGGACAGGGAAAGCAGGCTTCTTGTCCGCAAATACTCTCAACCTGCCTTTCATTAATGCAAGGAATAAATTCGACACGGCAGGTCAGGGTATACCGAGAGTTCCTCTGCGTATGGACGACGAGGCGGAAGACTTAGAGCTATCATTACCGTCGTCAGCTTCTATTCCAACCGCAGTGTTGGAAACAGCTATTGCGTCTAACAGAGCCAATTTAGATGCCTTATCTTACGCAGATCACCTTACGAAGGCGTTATCACTGCGTCTTCAAGGGGAAGAGTTTCAGGATATACAATCCTCCTTAAGACTTCTTTCAAGGGCAGTAGCTTATTCCACGTGTAACTCCGCCCTTTCAGTGGCTAATCTGGAGTTGGTTAGACGTGACGCAGCCCTGTCTACATCCACACTAGTGGATTCTAAGCTGAAGAACTCTCTTAGAGTCGCTTCGGTCTCAGGAGATCTTCTCTTTGACGGCAAGCTTTCCGCTATTTATGATAATATTAAAAAGAAAGCTAGTGATTCTCTGTTGTTTAGATCCGCTCCTAAAAGGTCGGATTCAGCAGACACGAATAAGGCGGGCACTTCTGGGTCTTATCCGCCCAAGAGAGGTTCCTATAGAGGTTCCGGTGCGTCCTCTAGCTCTTATTCGAGAGACCGTCAGGATAGCGACTCTCGTTCGGGACGTCCTTCAGGCCGGGACAATCGGTCGGACGCCCCGAGGTCGACGAGGCGAGGTGCGGGTCGTGGAAGACGTGGTTTCTCCTACCGCAGGCCTCGCAGATCCAGGAGGTGATGGCTCAAACCTCTATCGCGTTCCGGTTGGCGGAAGGTTGTCGAGTTTTTCTCAAGAGTGGGCGTCGATTACGGACGACCCTTGGGTGAGAGGAGTGACTTCGGAAGGTCTAAAGATATCCTTCAAACGAAAGCCTCCATTAACTCGAAGTCCAAAGTGGACTCATCTTCCGTCAAACCCTCAGAAAAGAGACGCTCTGCTATCAGAGGTGCAGTCTCTTTTAATGAAGAACGCGGTAGAGGTCGTAGAAAACCAGGAATCGCTGGGATTCTACAGCCATCTGTTTCTGGTTCCGAAACCAGACGGCTCGTTCCGTCCAGTCATAGATTTGAGCTGGATAAACAAGCTGATCATCGCTCCGAAGTTTTATATGGAGACGATTCGATCGGTCAGAGCGAGTATTCGGGTGAACGATTATGCAACGAGCATAGATCTCAAAGATGCGTACTTTCACGTCATGGTACATCCGACATTCCGAAAGTATCTACGCTTCGCAGTCCTAGGAGTGGTGTATCAGTTCCGGGCCATGTGCTTCGGATTGAATCTAGCACCCTGGGCTTTCACTCGAGTAATGAACTCGGTAATGATTTACTTCCGAGCTCATTCGTCTGCGGTAACGTCGGCCTACCTGGACGACATTCTTCAGAGGTACGGCAACGAGTTAACGCTTCAGAACGATGTTCAGAATCTTCTTCTATTGCTCCGACGTCTCGGTTTCATAGTAAACGAGGAGAAGTCGGATCTGGTGCCGTCCAAGTCATTCACTCATCTGGGAATGAGCTTCGAGACGCACAACAATCTCGTTCGTCTGCCGTTAACCAGAGCGAAATTAGTCAGTTGTTACGCTCGCTATTGTCTAAATACAGACAAAGTCACAGCGAGAGAATTTATGAGACTGATAGGTCTGTGCGGAGCCGCTGCGGATCTCATTCCGATGGGACGGCTACGCACACGGCCTCTTCAAATTTTCTTGACTCAGAATTGGAGTGTGAAAATTCATTCGCTCGATGTAGACGTTCTCTTGTCAGATCAAGTGAAACAAGAGATTCAGACTTGGGCAAACATTCAGTGGTTAACTCAAGGAGTTCCGCTGCAGTTGCCGGATCCGAATTTTACCATTATGACGGATGCCAGTCAAACAGGTTGGGGTGCATCATTAATCCCAACGGATTCGAGATGCCAGGGTCTTTGGGATCCGCAATTCCTGTGCAAGCACATAAACATCAAGGAAATGATGTCAATTTGGCTTGCGTTACGTCACTGGATGGACATTATTCACGATGCTCATGTCCAAATCCTATCCGACAATACGACAGTAGTGGCGTATATACGGAATCAGGGAGGCACTCATTCAGTTCCGTTGTTCAATCTAACGGAAAGAATCCTTCTGTTTGCGTTGGAACATCACGTTCTTCTTTCGGTCCGTCACATACCGGGTCGTCTGAATGTGCTAGCAGACTCCCTTTCTCGAAAGGGTCGCTTGTTGCCGTCGGAGTGGACTCTCAACAAACAAGTATTCAATCAGATTTGCTACCAATGGGAACGGCCAATGATAGACTTATTTGCGACACATCTCAACAATCAGTTGCAGACGTATGTGTCCCCGTGTCCGGATCCAAGAGCATTTGCTGTAGACGCTCTATCGATCCCTTGGGACGGAATGATAGGATATGCGTATCCTCCAGCACCGTTAATTCAACAAGTATTGCTAAAGATAAAACAATCTCAATGCAAGATTCTGTTGGTAGCATCTCTGTCGCCACAGAGACCGTGGATAAATCTACTCAGGTGTCTGTTGTGGGACCTACCGCGGAAGCTCCCTCCACGAGAGGATCTTCTTTGGCAGGGGAAATCGCGCCAACTGCATCACAACCCGCAAGGTCTCAACCTTCACGTTTTTCCGTTGTGCGGTCCTTCTTGCATGGCAAGCACTTTACAGGACGAGCAGTGGACGCGATTTCTAACTGTAGGAGGACCTCCTCTTCGCTAAACTATGCGGCTAAGTGGAAGGTTTTCCGTCGTTGGTGTAGGGATCATTCTGTTGATATATTTGATCCCTCTATACCAGACATTGCTAACTTTCTAGTATACTTGTTTGACGAAAGCAAACTGCAGCCTGTTACTATAAAGGGTTATAGATCTATGTTATCTGATACCTATGCACATCATGATAGTTTACAAATTGGATCTAATGTCTCTTTATCGAAATTGGTTAGAAACTTTTCGATAAATAGACCCAGAACTCTTAGATTAATTCCTAAGTGGAATTTAGCTTGGGTTCTCCTTAAATTGAAGGAAAAGCCATTTGAACCTCTTGGGACAGTAGATTTCAAATTCTTATCTTATAAGACAGCTTTTCTCTTAGCTTTCTCTTCTGCCAGAAGAGTCAGTGAGCTTCATGCACTATCGGTGGATGATTCTCATTATCGTAGTGTTGGGAACACTATCACCTTCACTACTAACGTCGGTTTTTTAGCTAAGAATCAGGCTCCTAATAAATATCCGGAACCTATTGTTATTAAGGCTCTTCCGTCTTCAGACGGGCGTAGGCCTTTACTCTGTCCTGTTAGAGCACTACGTATCTATAAACAGAGATCTCAGTTCATCAGAAAGGGACGGAAACGTTTCTTTCTGTCTTTGATGCCTAATAGAAAGGACATTTCAGTCCATTCTATTGCTAGATGGATTCAGTTAACTATCCGTACTGCGTATGAAGATTTATCTTCTTCTCAGCAGTCTGTGCTTAAGATTTCTGCTCATGAAGTAAGAGCTCTTTCTACTTCCTGGGCTTATGCTAATAGTGTTGCTATTACAGATTTAATGAAGGCTGCTTATTGGTCTCAGCCATCCACATTTACTAATTTTTATCTCAGAAATATTGAGTCCATTTCTGGAGACCTGCATTGTTTAGGTCCGTTATCTGTTGCTCAGAATGTCGTCCACTAAACAGTTGCAACTATAGTTATGCAGGCTTTCTGTTCCGGCAGTGACTCCGTCCGGCTGCCCTCTTCGCTCTGGGCTATTTGACCCAGGGCAAGGGGAAGGGGGGGGGCGGGTGTTCCCTTAGGTCACCTGCTTTATAGTGAAAAGCAAGGGAATGCCTCCTCCAAGACAGTATTTCTGAGTCGCTTCCGGGATGGTTTTAAAGTGTAATATTAATGTTTAATTTCATTCATGTCTTATTTTTAAAGTGTAGCTCGGTGTGAAGCATTTGTATATGTCAAGTGTCAAACGGGCTTTAATATACAATACTCGGACACTTTTAAATGATTATAAAGAGTCTCAATTCTCTGGACTACTTTATTTATTGGCTTGTTTTAATAATAATTAGTATAAAGGTTATACTGGATTTTAATAGAGAACATGAATGTTATTGTGCTCAATTATTAAGGGTAGTGTATCTTTCTAATTTAAATATTAAATAAGAAAGATACATGTAAAGCCTAATACTCCTTTTCTCCTTAAGGGGTTATCTCTTTATTTTATAATTGAGCTTATTGGATTTTCCTCTATGTCCTAGGCCCTCCAGCCTGTTTACTATTCAGCTAAGTCTGGGTCATTGGTACAGTATAAAAATGTTAAAAAATTTATAGTAATTTATATATTTTTTATACTTACCAATGACCCAGACGGGGATGGCCCTCCCTGAGTTGGGACCTCTTGCCTCCCCGCTGAGTACATAGCGCTGACCAGGCACTGCCAGTAAGAATGATATTTGGCGCCAATTTCGGGACGACTGCGTCACTGCGCATGCGCAGTAGAGTCGTACTATGGAGGTCCTTTAGGACATGATTTCTTTTTGTTTTGGATGCAAATTTTGGGGATTGGGGGGCAAAATTTGTGTTTGGCCCTGGTTTTTGTGGAGTTAGCACCAGCTAAGTCTGGGTCATTGGTAAGTATAAAAAATATATAAATTACTATAAATTTTTTAACTTTTTAAATATTAAAAAAAAAAATTCAACAAAACTATATCATGTGACCCCTCATTGGAACGAGCTTGATGAGCTCGTTCCAATGAGGGGTCACATGATATGGTTTTGTTGACATTTTTTGAAAAATCTCTTTCTTTCAACTGCTGAATTTGCAAATTACGTGGGCGCATGTGGAAGATTCGTTAGGTAATGGGTTAAAATGAGTGTTGAATTGTTTAAAGTGATTTTATGCAAAACAAAAAAGAATTCCAAATCCTGGAAAAACAGCCATTTTTGTATAAAATTCAGTGTCATGGTACTATTGGAAATCCAAGCATTATGTTTATGGCAGTAGCTGAATACTAGAAAAAACATCTGACATTGACAACAATTGAGTTATAAATAATTACATAACTTCATTCCCACTAGAATTAACTAGCCATAGATGCTCAATGTGACTTTAAATCCTTTAAGCAATTTTGTCCTCAGGTTTGTGCTTCAGGCCTTCTTGGGCCTCTTTTATAAGTGCTTTAGTATATTTTTTTTTACATCGTTATGCAATGCAGATCAAAAGAGGTTATAGAACAACTGCAAGATTATTTCTGTTTATTACTTTTCCAAAGTGTGATTTACTAGAATTTCTAGGTTTGATTATAAAAGATAATTTCACATGTGAATTATACAATCAACAAATAGGTCATGTATACCTGCGCACAAACGAAGATGCTTTGCCGTGGGTTCAATGGGGACTTTATTGTTTTTTAACCCTTTACCTAACATGAAAAGCAGACGACACTTGCAAAAAAAATTCTTGAATAACTAACGAGCTTGTTCCAATAAGGGGTCATAACCTATGTTTTCGAGACAAAAAATGAAAAAATAATGAAAATCAATTGGCGATTTTTAGCTCACCAACTTTAGTTGTGTGAGCTTATGGCATGGCTCGATCGGTCGGCATCAGCGTACGTATCCAATAATGTTAAAGCTTCTGTTTAGGTCACTTACTCGCCCTATTTCCATATCATGGCCTTTATAATGCTGCTATATGATGATTATTATCATTATACCATGATTTAACCCCTCATACACTGCATTTTAAACATTTTTCTTGACATTTTTAGTTGCGTTTAGTTTTCTGTTTAGCTCAGAATTTCATGTTTAACTAAATGTTTAGGTCAGCTGCTGTGCTCCTTCTCTTCCCATGAGACTTATATTCATCACACATGTTCCTCAGTATCATTGTTCCATGATTAACCCCTCATACCCAGCATTTTAAACATTTTTCTTGAAATTTTTAGTTGCGTTTAGTTTTCTGTTTAGCTCAGAATTTCATGTTTAACTTGACGTTTAGGTCAGCTGCTGTGCTCCTTTTCTTCCCATGGCACTTATATTTCTCATACATGTTCCTCAGTATCATTGTTCCATGATTAACCTCTCATACCCTGCATTTTAAACATTTTTCTTGACATTTTTAGTTGCATTTAGTTTTCTGTTTAGCTCAGAATTTCATGTTTAACTAAGTGTTTAGGTCAGCTGCTGTGCTCCTTTTCTTCCCATGGCACTTATATTTCTCATACATGTTCCTCAGTATCATTGTTCCATGATTAACCTCTCATACCCTGCATTTTAAACATTTTTCTTGACATTTTTAGTTGCATTTAGTTTTCTGTTTAGCTCGGAATTTCATGTTTAACTTAATGTTTAGGTCAGCTGCTGTGCTCCTTCTCTTCCCATGACACTTATATTCATCATACATGTTCCTCAGTATCATTGTTCCATGATTAACCCCTCATACCCTGCATTTTAAACATTTTTCTTGACATTTTTAGTTGCGTTTAGTTTTCTGTTTAGCTCAGAATTTCATGCTTAACTTAGTGTTTATGTCAGTTTCTGTGTTTTACTTTTAAGAGGTTGTGTTTAGGTAAGCTTTGTCACATGTTATGAGCCTGTTTGATACAGTTCTTGTGTTTGCCATAGTTACTATCAAAGAGGAATGTTGTTGAGCTATAGGGCGTTGGCGTCCTTCTTGTTTAGAATAGCGCTGGCCGGTTTTGGCGGTTACATTAGGTAAAGGGTTAAATAATATAATTATTTTTAATAATGAAAAGTAATAAACAGAGTAATTGCTTGACTGGACTGGTTACGTGAAATAATTCATTCGAGGCGAGGGACTAAATTGTAAAACACTTGTGCGCATTCGCGCACTCGTGTTTGTACAACGTCCCTGACCTCTCATGAATTATTTCCCGTAACCAGTCCAGTCAAGTGATTACTCTCTATAATTTCATTTCCTCTAGAATTAACTAGCCATAGATGCTCAATGTGACTTTAAAACCTTCTTTAAGCAATTTTGTCTCTCAGGTTTGTGCTTCAGGCCTTCCGGGGCCTCTTTTATAAGTGCTTTAGTATATTTTTTTTTTTTTTTTCCATCTTTATGCAATGCAAATCAAAAGAGGTTATAGAACAACTGCAAGATTATTTCGGTTTCATTTTTCTTATCAACAAAGGATAAATGGACCTCTCCAATGTATAAAAATCATTGTTGTAAAGCCTGATGGTCAAGTGGGACACAAATGTTGTGAATTGGGAATACACAGAAGTGTCTTAACACAATGAGTATGGAAATAAAGTTAATGTGAATACCGTATGTGAAGAGTCTATTACAACTAAATCACCCACAAAGTGGAGATTCTACCCAGGCAATAATTGCAAATTTGTTGCAAAGCATAACAAGTACAAACAAAGTTCCAGCCAATGGGCCATCGGGTTAAACCCCGAGGTTCATTGGCTGAAACATTGCTTGTGTTTTTTGTCCATATGTACAGAATTTGAAAGTGGTACTTTGAGTGATAACTCCACTCCATGGGTGATTTTGTTAGACTCCAATCTCCACGTACTGTGCATGTATTTCGTGAGTAGGATCACAAATTATGGAGTGAAATTGATGGTGACAATCTTGAAAGAGTTATACTCAGATTTGTGTTCAGGATTAAAAAAAAAAAAATCTGTTTCTCAGGCCCCCCGGAATGGTCCTTTTGACATAAAACCTAAAAAAACCCAAGAACATGGACTTTTGATGGCAAAGAAATAATTACAAAAATAAAATAACAAAATGCCTGTCCACATGCAATTTTTACAAAAAATGGCCTGAGAAACAGAAGATCTACTTTGTTGGGCCTTATATATAATTACTGTTAAAATGTCCTTCCTCTATAAGATAGTATTGGTTAACCCTTTACCCAAAGCAGACAATATCAAAATCTATTATTTTAAATATCATTTTTTCAAATTTTTCAAAAAAATTCAACAAAAATATATCATGTGACCCCTCGTTGGAATGGGCCCGACAAGCTCGTTCCAACGAGGGGTCACATGATAAGGTTTAGTTGAAATTTTTTGAAAAATAATTTTTTTTCAACTGCTGAATTTGCATATTACGTGGGCGGATTCGGGCGATTCATTAGGTAAAGGGTTAAGTAATTGGATGACTGTTATCTAATTCATGATTATTTTTTTTCTTACAAGATTTGGGTGAATTCGCCCCACAATGCAACAGGATATTTCACAATTTATGGGGATGAGTCTCTACACACTGATCATTTTGATGCCAGGCTTGCAACAGGAGATATGAACACATCATATGCCAGGACTGGTTTCCTTGGATTTGTTCGGAGGACAGAGCTTACCCAGTCAGATGGTGGTAAATATAAATTTTTGTAGATATTTATGTGATAGAAGAGTGATTTGTTTAGCACAGTCTACAGTTCATATTTATGAAGCGATTTCACTGTAACTTGGTAGGATAACTTGTTATGATGTCTAGGTGAGACAATCCCTATTTTGGCCACGATCATTCAGCCATCACCGTCACATGGGAACGTGAATTACATTCCTTTAGCACTGTATAGGGAGCGTTTTTATGAAGTGATTTCATTGTAACTTGGTAGGAAAACTTGGTGTGATATCTGGATGAGACTGTCATATTTTGGTCGTGATTGGTCAACCGTGACTGCTGGACCAGCATGTGACCTAGATTCCTTTAGCAAAGTCTACATGTCATATTATGAAGGGATTTCATTGTAACTTGATAGGATGACTCGTTTTGGAATGATTTTACCGTAACTTGGTAACTTTGGTTTGCATACATTAACTGTGAGGGCCACATCAATACAGGCCTCAATTCTTTAGTACAGTCTACACCTTGAATTATTCTTGTTGAAAACATAGCATGTAGGGTACACAACTTAACATATTCTCAATTATCACAATTTTTGTCTTATTTCATAATCCTTTCATAAACATTGAACATTATCCTTTTCGTCTAACACTACACACAGTCAAGTTAAGCTACAGTGTCCTTGGCACTTTCATTTTTAGCTCAACTTTGGCGTAGCCAAATTTGAGGTATTGTCCTGGCCCGTCATCCGTCTGTCCATTTGTCTGTCTGTATGTCTGTCATGCTGTACACACAGCTCGGGCTAGAGGCTGTATTTATGAACCGATCTTTACGAAACTTCTTGGGTACCTTTGTTATCACCGTGAGACGAGAACGAGTGTTTTGGGGTCCGGTCCGAAATTTAAGACAGCCGCAGGCAGCCATTTTGTACCAAAATTAGGTGCAATCAGATTTTTGCGCAGAACTTCCATATGAAAGCTCTGATTTGAATAATTTTTTTGTATGAATGTTTAGTACCATGGGATACATCAGATATAATACAGGTTTTTTTCTCGTGCGTAGATTATGCAAATTAGACTAACTTTGATTTATTTATTGTTACTTTCAGCACTGTAACTGCAAATGCCAATACGGCTCAGGCTAGAGGCCGTATTTATGAAGCGATCTTTACGATACTTCTTGGGTACCTTTGTTATCACCATGGGATGAGAACGAGTGTTTTGGGGTGCGGTCTGGGTGGGTGCATATGAAAGTTCTGATTTGAATAATTTTCTGTGTGAATGTTTAGTACCATGGGATACATCACATATAATACAGGTTTTTTTCTCATGCATAAATTATGCCAGTTAGACTAACTGTGATCTATTTAATGTTACTTTCAACACTGCAACTGCAAATGCCAATATGGTTCGGGCTAGAGGCCGTATTTATGAACCGATCTTTACGAAACTTCTTGGGTACCTTTGTTATCACCTTGGGACGAGAACGAGTGTTTTTGGGTGCTGTCTGAAATTCAAGATGGCTGTCGGCAGCCATTTTGTACCAAAATTGGGTGCAATCAGTTTTTTGTACAGAACTTCTGTATGAAAGTTCTGATTTGAATAAATTTCTGTATGAATGTTTAGTAACATGGAATACATCACATATAATACGGGTTTTTTTCTCGTGCAAAAATTATGCATCTTAGATGAACTTTGATTTATTCAGTGCTACTTGTTAACAGAAAGTGCACATGTCAATACGGCTCGGGCTAAAGTCTGTATTTCTGAACCGATCTTCACGAAACTTCTTGGGTACCTTTGTTATCACCTTGGGATGAGAACGAGTGTTTCTAGGTGCGGTCCAAAATTCATGATGGCTGTCAGTGGCCATTTTGTACAGAAATTAGGTCCAATCAGTTTTTTGTACACAATTTCTATACGGCTCAGGCTAGAGTCTGTATTTATGAACTGATCTTGACGAAACTTCTTGGGTACCTTTGTTATCACCGTGGGACGATTATCACCGTGGGACGAGAACAAGTGTTTTGGAGTGTGGTCCAAAATTCAAGATGGCCGCCAGCAGCCTTTTTGTACCAAAATTAGTGCAATCAGTTTTTTGTACAAAACTTCTGTATGAAAGTTTTGATTTGAATAAATATTTGTAGGAATGTTTAGTAACATGGAATACAAATATGGGTTTTTATCTCGTGCAGAAATTATGCAAATTAGATGAACTTTGATTTGTTCAGTGCTACTTCTATGCAGTAAGTGCACATTTCAATACGGCTCAGGGGTAGAGTCTGTATTTATGAACTGATCTTTACAAAACTTCTTGGGGTACCTTTGTTATCACCTTGTGACAGGAACGAGTGTTTTGGGGTGCCTTTGTTATCACTGTGCTATGAGAACAAATATTTTGGGGTTCAGTCAGACCCACTCTGGGACTCAAAGATTTCTTTTCTAGTTTAGCATCTAACTGTCACCCCACTTTTACAAAACTTTACCTATATATTTGTTACAGGCTATGGTCAGCATTTATGTACAGACCGTTACAATACTTTACATGTGCCTTTGTTATTAGGTCATTACCTAGATGTTTGTCATTGCTGTGTCACATACTATACATTTACATGTCTTAAATAAGTTGAGCTACAGTGTCATTGACACTTTCATTCTCAATTTAATTAAAAAAAAAAACCTTCGTATTGTATTTCTGTATTTGTATAAAACTAGAAATGAACTCATTAACTGAACAAAACTAATTTATTTGGGTAAATCGTCGAATGGCTGAAGCCGATTTAATATTTGTATATTTTTCTATATTTATTTTAAGGTAAGAAGTATTTACCTTCACACTACACAAACATTTTTTAGCTCAACTTGACAAAGTCAAGCTGAGCTATTGCCATCACTTCTCGTCCGTCGACGTACGTACATACGTACGTTAGTACGTTAGTATGTTAGTACATTAGTACGTTAGTACATACGTCCACAATTTCCTTTGGCACACCTCACAGGTCGCATTTATGATCAGATTACTTTGAAACTTCTTATGCTTGTTTGGGGTGACCTCTAGATGGGAGCTATCGATTTTCTTCAATTTCCGTCAAAAAATGTTGCCGCGGCCAACATTCTTAGAACTTAGTTTAGTCAAACCACAATATTTCCCTTTGGCACACCCTACAGGGCACATTTGTGATTTGATTGCTTTGAAACCTGATATGCTTATTTAGGGTGACCTCTAGATGGGAGCTATCGATTTTCTTCAATTTCCGTCAAAAAATGTTGCCGCGGCCAACGTTCTTAGAACTTAGTTTAGTCAGACCTCAATATTTCCCTTTGGCACACCCTACAGGGTACATTTACGATCAGATTGCTTTGAAACCTGGTATGCTTGTTTGGGGAGACCTCTAGATGGGAGCTATCGATTTTCTTCAATTTCCGGCAAAAAATGTTGCCATGGGCGCGACCAACGTTCTTAGAACTTAGTTTAGTCAGAAGACTCGATATTTCCCTTTAGCACACCCTACAGGGCACATTTATGATCGGATTGCTTTGAAACCTTTCATGCTTGTTTGGGGTGACCTCTAGATTGGAGCTATCGATTTTCTTCAATTTCCATCAAAAAATGTTGCCGCAGCCAACATTCTTAGAACTTAGTTTACTCAGACCATAATATTTCCCTTTGGCTCACCCTACAGGGCTCATTTATGATTAGATTGCTTTGAAACCTGGTATGCTTATTTACGGTGACCTCTAGATGGGAGCTATCGATTTTCTTCCATTTCCGTCAAAAAATGTTGCCACGGCCAACGATCTTAGAATTTAGTCTAGTCAGACCTCAATATTTCCCTTTTGTACACCCTACAGTGCACATTTATGATCGGATTGCTTTGAAACCTGGCATGCTTGTTTGGGGAGGCCTCTAGATGGGAGCTATCGATTTTCTTCGGTTTCTGTCAAAAAATGTTGCCACTGGCAAAAAACTGACATTGGTCCCAATGATCTTTAATTTTGCCATTTCATTTATAACTTGCCAAGTTCAAGTTTGTCAAGTTGGGCTACAGTGTCATTGACACTTTCATGTAATGTACCCTGCTAAACTCATTGTGTACTGCACGTCGATGGTGCACTTGTCTTCAACCAATGCTAACCCTGCTTGTGTGGAGTGGTATGTTGGGGAGCTGGCAGTTGCTTGACGTTGCTCAGTGGTTCTCTCCAGGTACTCCGGCTTCCTCCACCCCTAAAACTGTCACGGTCATGGTTAACCATTGTGCAGAAATATGTGACCTTAAACCCCAATAAATAAATAAATAATAAATGCTAAACTCATTTTTAGCTCAACTTTGACGTAAGGCCGTATTTATGAACCGATCTTTATGAAACTTCTTGGGTACCTTTGTTATGACCGTGGGACGAGAACAAGTTTTTTGTGTCCGATCCGAAATTCAAGTTGGCCGCTGGCAGCCATTTTGTACAAAATTAGGTGCAATCAGATTTTTGCGCAGAACTTCTGTATGAAAGCTCTGGTTTGAATAATTTTTTTGTATGAATGTTTAGTACCATGGGATACATCACATATAATACAGGTTTTTTTCTCGTGCATAAATTATGCAAATTAGACTAACTTTGATGTATTTAGTGTTACTTTCAGCACTGTAAGTGCAAATGCCAATACGGCTCGGGCTAGAGGCCGTATTTATGAACCGATCTTTACGAAACTTCTTGGGTACCTTTGGTATCACCATGGGACGAGAACGAGTGTTTTTGAGTCCGGTCCGAAATTCAAGATGGCCGATGGCAGCCATTTTGTACAAAATTAGGTGCAGTCAGATTTTTGCGCAGAACTTCTATATGAAAGCGCTGATTTGAATAATTTTGTGTGTGAATGTTTAGTACCATTGGATACATCACATATAATACAGGTTTTTTTCTCGTGCAGAAATTATGCAAATTAGATAAACTTTGATTTTTTCAGTGCTACTTACACACAGTAAGTACTCATGTCAATACGGCTCGGGCTAGAATCTGTATTTATGAACCGATCTTCACGAAGCGTCTTGGGTACCTTTGTTATCACCTTGGGACGAGAACAAGTGTTTCTGGTGCGGTCCAAAATTCAAGATGGCTGCCAGGGGCCATTTTGTACCGAAATTAGGTCTAATCAGTTTTTTGTACACAACTTCTATATGGCTCAGACTAGAGGCCATATTTATGAACCGATCTTTACGAAACTTCTTGGGTACCTTTGTTATCACCGTGGGATGATAACGAGTGTTTTTGGGTGTCGTCCGAAATTCAAGATGGCCACCAGCAGCCATTTTGTACCAACTTTAGTGCAATCAGTTTTTTGTACAGAACTTCTGTATGAAAGTTCTGATTTGAATAAATTTTTGTATGAATGTTTAGTAACATGGAATGCATCACATATAGTACATGTTTTTTTCTCGTGCAGAAATTATGCAAATTAGATGAACTTTGATTTATTCACTGCTACTTGTACACAGTAAGTGCACATGTCAATATGGCTCGGGCTAGAGGCTGTATTTATGAACCGATCTTCACGAAACTTCTTGGGTACCTTTGTTATCACCTTGGGACAAGAATGAGTGTTTCTGAGTGCGGTCCAAAATTCAAGATGACTGCCAGTGGCCATTTTGTACCAAAATTAGGTCCAATCAGTTCTTGTCACAACTTCTATACGGCTCGTATTTATGAACTGATCTTCACAAAACTTCTTGGGTACCTTTGTTATCACCTTGGGACAGGAACGAGTGTGTTTTGGGATGCCTTTATTATCACTGTGCTATGAGAACAAATATTTTGGGGTTCAGTCAGACCCACTCTGGGACTCAAAGATTTCTTTTCTAGTTTAGCATCTGACTGTCACCCACCTTTACAGTACTTTACCTATACATTTGTTACAGGCTACGGTCAGTATTTATGTACAGACCATTACAATACTTTATATGTACCTTTGTTATCAGGTCATTACCTAGATGTTTGTCATTGCTGTGTCACATACTGTACATGTACATGTCTTAACAAGTTGAGCTACAGTGTCATTGACACTTTCATTATTCTGAGAATGTTGCATCTCGAATCGGGGTAAAAATTCAGATGCATCATAGGTTAGTCATGTGTTTATTTTTGACTTACTGTTTCTCAAACACAGTGAATTGGTAACCAGAAAAAAACTGTTATCAGTTGCTTCATGGGGCACAGTAAGATGACCCCTGTTGCAACAGTTGGAAATTGGAAAAATTAATCATTTTCTCATGAATTTCTGTATGCATTTATTTAATATATGGTATGCAGTCTACTTTAATGGGGTTAATTCAAGTTTATTCAAAGAATTTCTTAGGCATTATTTGGGTTTGTTCCCGGAGATGCAAAGTTCACAGCCCCTCACCCATATTTTAATTTTTGGAACTAATTGGCTGATTTGATCCAAATATGGTATCAACATTATCTGGTGACATGCACTTATATGCCAAAAAGAATTCCACTCACCTCTGTGGCTTAATAGAATAGAATTTCAAATGCCTTTTTTCTAAGCTGCATGGGGCAAATATTTCTTATCTGGTATTCAGCATCTTTGTTCGTGGGAGATTCAAACTGGTTGGAAAAATACTACAGTAGAATCCTCTTAATTGAATATCCATTTTGCCAGTGAAAATTATTCAATTAACAGGAGTATACAATTAACAGGGATTTGGTCAGTTTCCTGTGTTCTGGAGGTAAACTGAGCATGTATTCTATTATATCTTGTTTGACAGAGCTCATAGAGCTCTGTCAAACAAGATATAATAGAATAAATACCTGTATTGGGTGTAGTGAGGCCAAAAAGGTTGATAAATGAGGGGTATTTGGTGCGTGTCACAGTAATGTTTTCGACATATTACAAAACTTTATATAAAATTAACAGGAGTTCACTCTACAACCCATATGCAATTAACAGATCAAATTTGTACTGAAGGTATGGTAAATGGGTTTGTGTTTGAAAATTATATTCAGTTAACAGGGATATACAAATAAGAGATAACCAATTAAGTGGGCTCCACTGTATCATTTTTAAAAATGATTCTTACCTTGATGAAACAAACCAAAAAGCTCTCACTGCGTACACTTACTCAATATCAATTCACTGTAGGCAACTTCATCCAGATGAGCATTTTAGGCTCACATGATCCTCTTGTGTTAATAAGAGCCAAAATAAAACCTCTTCTAGAAGACTAAGAGTTATAATAGGGACTTCTATCTCTCTGACAGAACTTTTGTTTGGACTGCAGCCAAAAAAGACCATGAGCAACCATTTTATAAAGTTTTGCTGTTTCAAGTTAAAACTAAGGCCAAAAAAATTAAAAATCTGTATATTTTTATACTGTACCAATGACCCAGACTTAGCTGGTGCTAACTCTAACAAAACCAGGGCCAAACACAAATTTTGCCCCCCAATCCCCAAAATTTGCATCCAAAACAAAAAGAAATTATGTCCTAAAGGACCTCCATACTTCGCCTCCACTGCGCATGCGCAGTGACGCAGACGTCCCGAAATTGGCGCCAATTATCATTCTCTGTTTGGCCCTTCATCAGTCAACATCTCACTGATCTTTGTGCTTGTAAATCTCAGTTTAAAGCATGCCAGACACGTAATATTTTTATACTGTACCAATGACCCAGACATAGCTGGTGCTAACTCTTAAAATATAGGGCCAAACACAAATTTTGCCCCCCAATCCCCAAAATTTGCATCTAAAACTAAAGAAAACATGTCCTGAAAGGCCCTCCACACTTCGCCCCTACTGCGCATGCGCAGTGTCAAGGACGTTCCGAAATTGGCGCCATTTATCATTCTAAGTTTGGCCCTTCATCAGTTAACATCTGACTGATCTTTGTGCTTTTAAATCTCAGTTTAAATGATGCCAGACACATAAATATTAGTGAAATGGTGATTCTAAGGAGGATAGAGAAGGAGGAGAGGAAAAGAATGTGTGACAGAATATTATCAGGGCTGTAACTTAAAATTTTTTAATGAAATTATGTTAAGTTACCTATTTTCAAGGCAGCAGCCATTTTGTTGTCATTCTGATTATTTAGTTACACTGTTTTTTCAAGTGTTTTCCTCTCTCCCTGTCCTTTAAGTTCCCCCTTGCTATTCTCCCATGCTTTTGGCATAGTTTCTGTAATTATTATTACTAAAATTTGTTGGGAGTTTTAGCTGAATAACAGAATGAATTCTGTTCTTTCCCCATGTTTACGTCTTCACCTACGGGTGGTTAGGCGTTGTGTTCTGCATCTACCATCTGATGTTCTGCAGTTTCTTCCCTGGAAGTCTCTGTTTTGCATCAGATAGTGTATTTTTGGTAACTGATTTCGGGCCTGGGTGCCTGGAGTCTTATTTTAGTGTTTTTACACTCATTGTTTACATTTACAACAGCCCTCTGTGTGAGGGGGGGATTTCTAAAAAATAATATCTTTATGTTATTTTAATCATAACTAGATACATTATTATTGTTCGTAAGTGTTGAATAAATTGTTTAAAATATTTTTAAAATTTTTGTCCACACTTAGGCTTGGGATCCATTGGGGCTCAACGTTACTTTTCAGAAACTTGGGCTGTTCTGAAAAAATATTTTTTCAAAATATTTTGATTTCAATTATTTTTTCTATATTAATGGATCATATTATTATTATGTATTTTGATTGCCAGGGGTTAGTGCGAGTACTAGGACTTGTTTTCTTTTCACATTGAAAGGATATTGATCAATTGTTTTAAGAGGAAGTCTTCCTCTGACTTTATTATCATTCTATATGTGGTCAGTGTACTTGCATTAACTCCTGTTCTGTATCGTATGATTTCGATGACAATATGGGAAGCGTATGTCACGGTATGTTGTTGGGGATTTGGACACTCCGGTCCTTTCCCCGCAGGGTCACTCTACTTTATCAATTTCTATTTCAGACGATCAAGATTAGGGTGATGTATCTGTGATGTCTTCCAACAGTGTGCCTCCGTCGTCACAATTAATGAAGGGCTAGCGGAAAAGTGCTCATGTAATACGCCAATTGCCTAAGAGGACCCTAGTAGGTTCGACGGCCTTTGACGTCCGCTAGCTTGCCCGGTGTAGCGTCCATTCACCGAATGGTTCGGCAGCCGGGTTCGTCCGTTGCGGTCTAGAAGGAATTTTGGGGTGATGCGAGCACTATAAAATTAACTTAATGCACACCCAGTGACGGCGGATCGGAGGGAGAACGGAGGAAGCCTTTTAGTCCGGTTCATAGCTCGTTCCGGTCCATCCGGACGGCAAGCGAGAGAGGCCCCTCTCTCGTTCAACAACATCTGGCCCCAGATGTTGTGGTACAAAATGTGTCGCTAGCGGAGCATACGTCCGTCGCTCGGGACTCTCCGTTGTATAGGCAGTCCGCTGAGACTGCTAAGGCTTCCTCTTCTCGTCAGCGCACAAAACCGCACCTTGGCTGCGTGACCGCCGATATATTACCAGCTTCGCCGATCTAGGATTCTTCAGCGACCAGGTCACACCATCCGGCAGCCAGGGATTCGAGACCGATGGACTCCGGACGTTCGCATAGGAAAAGTATGCGGGAGCCATCTGATGCGGAGCTGCCCTCGGCGAAGCAGCGATAGACTGCGCCTCCGCAGGTCTCGACGCCGGACATTCTTGTGCACATAGCACAGCTTATCGCAGTATCCCAGCAGCCGACAGAAACGGTGTCGGATCGAGAATTATCCGACAGCGCTGGGTCGGTAGCCGGGGCTCGAGGCCTGCAGACTCCGGACGTTCGCATAGGAAGTGTGCGGGAGTCAACGTACACAGAGCTTCCGGCGGCAATGCATCGTAAGTCCGCTACTGCACATGCCTCGGGAACGGACGTGCTTTCTTTAATAGCACAGTTTATCGCAGCATCCCAGCATCTACTGAATCTGTCGCATATATTTTATCCGACGATGCTGGGTCGGGACGCTCCGCGGAAGCGGGTACGGACGTCCGAAAGTTTCATCCGGTCCGACGGGATACCGAAAGGGATTCGGAGGATTTCAAGCTTTCCCTTTCGGAACAACATATGCTGCGATGCCAGATAAGAAACTGATAGCGTCGGTGGACTTAGAAATTTTTTGGTTCGGTTCAGGGACATCGTCCCTCAGTTCCGACATAGTCCAATAATGTCACACAAACTTTCGAATTATTGAACGACGCTATATATATTATTATTTTATGCTTGCTATCCAAGCATTTCTGGTTTCTTGTTCGAAGAGTTATGGAGATGTCTTTCAAAAGTGTGCCTCTGTCGTCATAGTTAATGAAGAGTTAGCGGCAATAAGTGCTCATGGAATATGTCTATCGCTTACGGAGTGACATTCGCTAGCTCACCCGGTGTAGCGTACATTCATCGAATGGTTCGGCTGCCGGGTTCGTCCGTTGCGGTCTAGGAAGGAGATTTGGGTGATCGAGCACTTTAATTACTTTAGTACTCACCCAGTGACGGCAGATTGAGGACAGATCGGAGGAAGCCTGTTAGTCCGGTTCCTGGCTTGTCCAGGTCCGTCTGGGCTGTGAGCGAGAGAGGTTCCTCTCTCGCCCAACAACATAGGGGACCGCATGTTGTGGTTCAGATATTTTACATTCGGAGCATATGTCCGTTGCTCGGGACGCTCCGTTATATTGACAGTCCGAGAGACTGTCTTTAATGCTTCCTCATCCTCACAGCAGGGCACACGACCGCACATTGGCTACGTGACCTCGAGTATCCGATCAGTTTCGGCATTCACTGATTCCACGGCGAATAGGTCGCGCCATCCGGTAGCCAAGGGACACGAGGCCTATACACTCCGTTCGCTCGCATATTGGAAGTATGCACGGGGTAACGATCACGGAGCTTCCAGCGGCAATGCATCGTAAGACCGCTTCTCCTCAGGCCTCAGTGACGGATGTGCTATCCGAGTTAGCACAGTTGTTTCGCAGCATCCCAGCAATTGACAGTTTCTCGATCGAATCAGGAATTATCCGACGGCGCTGGGTCGGTGCGGTCCGCGGTTGCATCAGCTACGGACGACCGAACGCTTTATAGGGTCCGACAGGATGGCGAAAGGGATTCGAAAGATTTCGAGTTTTCCCTTTAGTAGTATCGGAAGATGCCTTTCATATCTTCTGGAATTTCTTCCAGTGATTATTATTTCGGACTTCATTGCTGCGATCTTGGATAAGAGACTTATAGCGTCATTGGACTCGGATTTTTCGATCGGTACAGGGACATTGTCCCTGACTTACCGACGCAGTCCAATATTGTCATTACAACATGTGTTTTATTTTTCGACGCTATATATATATATATATACAGCCTGCTACTAAGCATGATAGTTTAGTTTCTTGTCCGCGTTGCTCATTTCTGCCATTTTATCATTTTTACAAATAGTTTATTTTGGCAGAGCAGGGCATACCGAGAGTTCATATGCGTCTAGACGGTGTGATTAAAGACTGCATATATTCTTTTTCGCCATTTATGTCTTTTCCAATTTCAATGTTGGGAACGACATTATGTATAGTAGACTTAACTTAGACGCTTTATTATACGTAATCCGCCTTACTGAGGCGTTATCATTACGTCTTCAAGAAAAGATTTACGGGATATTATTCTCAATGTAATTTCTTTTGAGGGCAGTAGCTTGTTCACGTATAACTCCGCCCTTCAGTGGCTGATTGGAGTTGGTTAGACGTGACGCAGCCCTAGCTACATCCACACGCGTGGATAGTAAGGTTAAGAACTCTCTCAGAGTCGCTTCGTTCTCGGAGGAGCTTCTCTTCGACGGCAACTTTCCGGCAATCCATGAATTGCTCGATTTATACGTTCTCTTGTCTATCTAGTGTTACAAGAGATTCAGACTGGGGCAAACATTCGGTGGTTGACTCAGAGAGTGCCGCCGCAGTTGCCGGACCCGAGTGTGGCTGTTATGACGGTTGCCAGTCAATCAGATTGGGATATATACTGATCCCTACGGATTCGAAGTGCCAGGGTCTTTGGGTTCCGCAGTCTTTTAGCTATCAGTTTAACTTCCGCGGAATAATGTTTTTTAGGCTTGCTTTATGTCATTGCATGAACATTATTCAGAAACGCATGCCCAAATTCCTGTCCTTTAATTCGACAGTAGTGGCGTATCTCCGGAACCAGGGAGGCACTCTTTCGTTTCCGTTATTCAATTTAATGGAAAGAATCCGTCTGTTGGTTATAGTACACCAAGTTCAGTTTTGGTCCGTCATATTCCGGGTCGTCTGATTGTTTTATCGGACTCCCGTTCTCTTACGGGTCGCTTGTTGCTGTCAGAATGGACTCTCAACAAACAAGTATTCAATCAGATTTGCTATCTATGGGAGCGCCCAATGATGATTTATTTATGACACAGCTTGCTAATCAATTGCAGACGTATGTGTTGGCTTGTCCAGATCTCTGAGCTAATAGTGTTAACGCTCTATTGATCTATAGGACGGAATGATAGGATACGCGTATCCTCCGGCGCTGTTGTTTTAGCAGGTATTGCTAAGATAAACAACCACAATACATTTCTGTTGATAGCATCTCTATCTTCACAGAGATCATGAGTAATTTACTCTCTTGTCTACTGTGGGTCTTAACGTGAAATCTTCCTCTATGTGAGGATCTTTTTTCACTGGGTAAATCGTGTCATCTTTATCACAACCAGCAAGGTCGCAACCTTCATGTATTCCGTTGTGTGGTCCGTATTACATTGTAAGCACTGTACTGGACGAGCTTTGGACGCGATTTCTTACTATAGGAGATCCTCTTCTTCGCTATTCTATGCGACTAAAGTGGAGGCTCTTCCGTCGTGGTGTAGGGATCATTATGTTCATATTGTTGATCCCTCCATACTACTCATTGCTATTTTTAAGTATACTTGTTTCACAAGATCTACTGCAGCCTGTTATTATTTAGGTTATAGGTTTATGTTACCTCATACCTATGCACTCTACGATAGTTTACAATTGAGTCTTTTGTCTCTTTATCTAAGTCAGTTAGTAACTTTTTGATAAATAGACTTAGAATCTTTAGATTAAATTCCTATACGGATTTTAACTTCGGTTCTTATTTAGCTAAGTAATCATTTGAGCCTCTGGAAACAGTAGTTTTCAAATTCTGACCTTTTAGACAGTAATTCTGTTGGTTTCTCTTTTACTGTAGAGTCAGTGAGTTTCATGCACTATCGATGGATGATTTTCACTTTCATAGTTTCGGAATCAATACTTCCGTTACTATTTAGGTTGGATTGTTGCATAAGAGTTAGGCTCCTATTATCCGGAACCTATTATTTTAAGGTCCTTCCGTCTTCGTATGGGCATAGGCCTTTACTCTTTCCGGGTACAGTTTATGTATTTATAAACAGATATCTGTTTATTACAAGGGCGTAAGCTTCTTCTGTCTTTGATGTCTAGTAGAAGGACGTTACGCTCCATTTTATTGTTAATGGATTCTATTAACTATCGGTACTGCTTATGGTATATCATTGACTTAGCAGTTGTGCTTAAGATTTCGGCTCATGAAGTAAGAGTTCTTCTACTTCTTGGGCTTACATTAATAGTGTCGCTATTATAGATTTTTGAAGGCCGCTCATTGCGCTCAGCCATCCACATTCATGAATTTTATCTTAGAAATATCGAGTCAATTTCTTGAGGCCTCTTTTGTTAGGTCTTTTATCTACTGCTCAGAATGTCATTCACTTAACAGTTGCTACTATAGCTAGGTAGGCTGTCGGTTTCGGCAGTTTCTCCGTTCGGCTGCCCTCTTCGCTCTGGGCTATTTGACCCAGGGCAAGAAAAAGGGGGGGGGGGGGGGGAGGGTGTTCCCTTGGGTCACCTGTTTTACTATGAAAACAAGGGGATACCTCCTCCGGAGTTAGTAATTCTGAGCTGTTATTAGGATGGTTGTTTAGTGAGAAGTTTAAGTTTATAAAATTCATTCAAGTCTTAGTTTTTAAAGTATAGCTTTTGAATATTGCATATGTCAACGGACATGATTATGCAATTCTCAGACACTTTTAGGAGTATAAGAGTCTCTATTCTCTAGACTTACTTTATTATTGGCTTACTTTAAAAATTATTACTATAAGGATTATATTGGATATTAATAGAGTACATGGATGTATGAAGCTCAATTTTGGAAGGTGTTGTATCTTTCTAATTTATCATAAATAAGAAAGATACATGTAAGGCCTATTACTTCTTTTCCCTACAGGGGATGACTCTATTTTATTTTATTGAGCGTATTCCATTTTGCTCTATGTCCTTGGCCCTCCAGCCTTTTTACTATTCAGCTATGTCTGGGTCATTGGTACAGTATAAAAATGTTAAAAAATTTATAGTAATTTATATATTTTTTATACTTACCAATGACCCAGACGGGGATGGCCCTCCCAGGAGTTGGGAACTCTTGCCTCCCCGCTGAGTACATAGCGCTTACCAGGCACTGGTTATTAGAATGATAAATGGCGCCAATTTCGGAACGTCCTTGACACTGCGCATGCGCAGTAGGGGCAAAGTGTGGAGGGCCTTTCAGGACATGTTTTCTTTAGTTTTAGATGCAAATTTTGGGGATTGGGGGGCAAAATTTGTGTTTGGCCCTATATTTTAAGAGTTAGCACCAGCTATGTCTGGGTCATTGGTAAGTATAAAAAATATATAAATTACTATAAATTTTTTAACTTTTGGAGAAAATGTGATTCTAAGGAGGATAGAAGGAGGAGAGGAAAAAGAAGTGACAAAAAATAATCAGGGCTGTACTTAAAATTTTTTGATGAAATTATGTTAAGTTGCCTATTTTCGAGGCATGGGCCTCTTGTTGTCATTCTTGCTAAATGTTGCACTGCTTATTCAGTGTTTCCTCTCCCCTAGCCTTCTAAAGTCCCCCCTTGCAATTCTCCCATGCTTTTGGCATATTTTTGAGAAAGTTCATTTCTAAAATTTCCTGGGAGCGTTGCTTGGTTACAGAATGTTTTCTGTTGTTTTCCCCATAGTTACGTTTTCACCCATGGGTGTATAACGTTTGTGTTCTGCATCTTCCATCTGATGTTCTGCAGATTCTCCCCTGGGAGTCTCTGTTTTGCATCAGATAGAGTGTAATTTGATGACTGATTCCGGGCCAGTTTTTTCAGTGCCTGGAGTCATGTTTTCTGGTGTTTTACACTGTTTGTTTCCATTGGCAACAGCCTTTTTTGAGGGGGGCTGTTTGCCTTTGCTGTAGTTTATATCATTATAAGATACATTTATATTATCCGTAAGTGTCTCATTAATTATTTAATATAAATTTAAAATTTTTGACCACACTTTGCCATCGGATCCATCGGGGCTCAACGTTACTTTTCAGCAACTTGGGCTTCGCTAAAAAATATTTTTTCAAAATTATTTTGATATGTAATTGTTTTTTCATTTATTAATGGATCATGTTATTATGTATCTTTGTGTCAGGGGTTTTTGCGAGTAACTAGGACTTGTTGTTGTTCTTTCACAATGAAGGGACTTTGTTCAAATTGTAATAGGAAGAAATCTTCCTCTGACTTTCATGATCATTGTATTAATTGTAGTCAGTGTTCTCGCATTAATCCCTGTCCTATATGTGAATATTGGGATGAGAAACATTGGAAACGTGTGTCACGATATGTTGTTTCTGGAGAAAGGGCTATGCCGGCTCTTTCTCCGCAAGGTCACTCTACTCTCTCAGTTTCTATTTCAGAGGAACAAGAACAGGGTGATGTTTCCATGTTATCTTCTACAAGTGTGCGTCCGTCGTCACAAATGAATTCAGAGCTAGCGGCAAAAGTGCTCATGGAGATTAGACAAATGTCGTCCGCTAGCTCGCCCGGTGTAGCGTCCATTCACCGAATGGTTCGGCAGCCGGGTTCGTCCGATGCGGTCCAGGAGGAAATTTTGGGTGATGCGAGCACTATAAACATAATAGATGCACACCCAGTGACGGCGGATAGCAAGCGAGAACGGAGGAAGCCTTTGAGTCCGGTTCCTAGCTCGTCCAGGTCCAGCCGGGCCGCGAGCGAGAGAGGCCCCTCTCTCGTACAACAACATCTGGGACCAGATGTTGTGGTACAGAATGTGTCTTTAGCGGAGCATACGTCCGTCGCTCGGGACGCTCCGTTGTATAAGCAGTCCGCGGAGACTGTTAAGGCTTCCTCTTCTCGTCAGCGCACACGACCGCACCTTGGCTGCGTGACCGCCGATATATTGCCAGCTTCGCCGATCAAGGATTCTTCGTCGACCAGGTCACACCACCCGGCAGCCAGGGATTCGAGACCGATGGACTCCGGACGTTCGCATAGGAAAAGTATGCGGGAGCCATCTGATGCGGAGATGCCCTCGGCGAAGCAGCGAAAGACTGCGCCTCCGCAGGTCTCGATGCCGGACATTCTTGTGCAGATAGCACAGCTTATCGCTGCATCCCAGCAGCCGACAGAAACGGTGTCGGATCGAGAATTATCCGACGGCGCTGGGTCGGTATGCTCCGCCGAAGCATCGGGGGCGGACGACCGGGAACATCATGAGGTCCGACCGGATGGTGAAAGGGATACGGATGACTTGGAGCTATCCCTTTCAGAACAACATAAAGCTGCCGTGGACTTCATCCGGCACTTTCTCCCTCAAGTTGTTCCGTCGGGCCAGACTGCTGCGGTTCCGGACAAGAGGATTATAGCGTCATTGGACTCTGAATTTTTTGAGCGGTTCAGGGACATCGCTCCCGAGTTTCCGTCGCAGTCCAATAATGTTGCAAGAACATTTGAATTATTGAACGACGCTATATTTAAACTTGCTTCCAAGACGGGGAAAGCAGGTTTCTTGTCCGCTAATACTCTCAACCTGCCTTTCATTAATGCAAGGAATAAATTCGATACGGCAGGACAGGGTATACCGAGAGTTCCTCTGCGTATGGACGACGAGGCGGAAGACTTAGAGCTATCATTACCGTCGTCGGCTTCTATTCCAACCGCGGTGTTGGAAACAACTATTGCGTCTAACAGAGCCAATTTAGATGCCTTATCTTACGCAGATCACCTTACTAAGGCGTTATCACTGCGCCTTCAAGGGAAAGAGTTTCAGGATATACAATCCTCTTTAAGACTTCTTTTAAGGGCAGTAGCTTATTCCACGTGTAACTCCGCCCTTTCAGTGGCAAATCTGGAGTTGGTTAGACGTGACGCAGCCCTAGCTACATCCACACTAGTGGATACTAAGGTGAAGAACTCTCTTAGAGTCGCTTCGGTCTCAGGACAACTTCTCTTTGACGGCAAGCTTTCTGCTATTTATGATAAAATTACAAAGAAAGCTAAGGATTCTCTGTTGTTCAAATCTGCTCCTAAGAAGTCGGATACAGCAGACACGAATAAGACAGGCACTTCTGGGTCTAATGCGCCCAAGAGAGGTTCCTATAGAGGTTCCGGTGCGTCCTCTTGGTCTTATTCGAGAGACCGTCAGGGTAGCGACTCTCGTTCGGGACGTCCTTCAGGCCGGGACAATCGGTCGGACGCCCCGAGGTCGACGGGGCGAGGTGCGGGCCGTGGAGGACGTGGTTTCTCCTACCGCAGGCCTCGCAGGTCCAGGAGGTGATGGCTTAAACCTCTATCGCGTACCGGCTGGCAGAAGGTTGTCGAGCTTTTCACAAGAATGGGCGTCGATTACGGACGACCCT
Organism: Pictodentalium vernedei; assembly: GCA_031216915.1. Lineage (NCBI taxonomy): Eukaryota > Metazoa > Mollusca > Scaphopoda > Dentaliida > Dentaliidae > Pictodentalium > Pictodentalium vernedei. Next base: position 478,810,390 of record CM062294.1, on the reverse strand, counting down.
TGGGTGAGAGGAGTGACTTCGGAAGGTCTAAAGATATCCTTCAAACGAAAGCCTCCATTAACTCGAAGTCCAAAGTGGACTCATCTTCCATCAAATCCGCAGAAAAGAGACGCTCTGTTATCAGAGGTGCAGTCTCTTTTAATGAACGCGGTAGAGGTCGTAGAAAACCAGGAATCTCCGGGATTCTACAGCCATCTGTTTCTGGTTCCGAAACCAGACGGCTCGTTCCGTCCAGTCATAGATTTGAGCTGGATAAACAAGCTGATCGTCGCTCCAAAGTTTTATATGGAGACGATTCGATCAGTCAGAGCGAGTATTCGGGTGAACGATTATGCAACGAGCATAGATCTCAAAGATGCGTACTTTCACGTCATGGTACATCCGACATTCCGAAAGTATCTACGCTTCGCAGTCCTAGGAGTGGTGTATCAATTCCGGGCGATGTGCTTCGGATTGAATCTAGCACCCTGGGCTTTCACTCGGGTAATGAACTCGGTAATGATCTACTTCCGAGCTCATTCGTCTGCGGTAACGTCGGCCTACCTGGACGACATTCTTCAGAGGTACGGCAACGAGTTAACGCTTCAGAACGATGTTCAGAATCTTCTTCTATTGCTCCGACGTCTCGGTTTTATAGTAAACGAGGAGAAGTCGGATCTGGTGCCGTCCAAATCATTCACTCATCTGGGAATGAGCTTCGAGATGCACAACAATCTCGTTCGTCTGCCGTTAACCAGAGCGAAATTAGTCAGTTGTTACGCTCGCTATTGTCTGCATGCAGACAAAGTCACGGCGAGAGAATTTATGAGACTGATAGGTCTGTGCGGAGCCGCCGCGGATCTCATTCCGATGGGGCGGTTGCGCACACGTCCTCTTCAAATTTTCTTGACTCAGAATTGGAGTGTGAAAATTCATTCGCTCGATGTAGATGTTCTCTTGTCAGATCAAGTGAAACAAGAGATTCAGACTTGGGCAAACATTCAGTGGTTAACTCAGGGAGTTCCGCTGCAGTTGCCGGATCCGAGTTTTACCGTTATGACGGATGCCAGTCAAACAGGTTGGGGTGCATCATTAATCCCAACGGATTCGAGATGCCAGGGTCTTTGGGATCCGCAATTCCTGTGCAAGCACATAAACATCAAGGAAATGATGTCAATTTGGCTTGTGTTATGTCACTGGATGGACATTATTCACGATGCTCATGTCCAAATCCTATCCGACAATACGACAGTAGTGGCGTATATACGGAATCAGGGAGGCACTCATTCAGTTCCGTTGTTCAGTCTAACGGAAAGAATCCTTCTGTTTGCGCTAGAACATCACGTTCTTCTTTCGGTCCGTCACATACCGGGTCGTCTGAATGTGCTAGCAGACTCCCTTTCACGAAAGGGTCGCTTGTTGCCGTCGGAGTGGACTCTCAGCAAACAAGTATTCAATCAGATTTGCTACCAATGGGAACGGCCAATGATAGACTTATTTGCGACACATCTCAACAATCAGTTGCAGACGTTTGTGTCTCCGTGTCCGGATCCAAGAGCATTTGCAGTAGACGCTCTGTCGATCCCTTGGGACGGAATGATAGGATATGCGTATCCTCCAGCGCCGTTAATTCAACAAGTATTGCTAAAGATAAAACAATCTCAATGCAAGATTCTGTTGGTAGCATCTCTGTCGCCACAGAGACCGTGGATAAATCTACTCAGGTGTCTGTTGTGGGACCTACCGCGGAAGCTTCTTCCACGGGAGGATCTTCTTTCGCAGGGGAAATCGCACCAACTCCATCCCAACCCGCAAGGTCTCAACCTTCACGTTTTTCCATTGTGCGGTCCTTCTTGCATGGCAAGCACTTTACAGGACGAGCAGTGGACGCGATTTCTAACTGTAGGAGGACCTCCTCTTTGCTAAACTATGCGGCTAAGTGGAAGGTTTTTCGTCGTTGGTGTAGGGATCATTCTGTAGATATATTCGATCCCTCTATACCAGACATTGCAAACTTTCTAGTATACTTGTTTGACGAAATCAAACTGCAGCCTGTTACTATAAAGGGTTATAGATCTATGTTATCTGATACCTATGCACATCATGATAGTTTACAAATTGGATCTAATGTCTCTTTATCTAAGTTGGTTAGAAACTTTCGATAAATAGACCGAGAACTCTTAGATTAATTCCTAAGTGGAATTTAGCTTGGGTTCTTCTTAAATTGAAGGAAAAGCCATTTGAACCTCTTGGGACAGTAGATTTCAAATTCTTATCTTATAAGACAGCTTTTCTCTTAGCTTTCTCTTCTGCTAGAAGAGTCAGTGAGCTTCATGCACTATCGGTGGATGATTCTCACTATCGTAGTGTTGGGAACACTATCACCTTCACTACTAATGTGGGTTTTTTAGCTAAGAATCAGGCTCCTAATAAATATCCGGAACCTATTGTTATTAAGGCTCTTCCGTCTTCAGACGGGCGTAGGCCTTTACTCTGTCCTGTTAGCGCATTACGTATCTATAAACAGAGATCTCAGTTTATCAGAAAGGGACGGAAACGTTTCTTTCTGTCTTTGATGCCTAATAGAAAGGACATTTCGGTCCATTCTATTGCTAGATGGATTCAATTAACTATCTGTACTGCTTATGAAAATTTATCTTCTTCTCAGCAGTCTGTGCTTAAGATTTCTGCTCATGAAGTAAGAGCTCTTTCTACTTCCTGGGCTTATGCTAATAGTGTTGCTATTACAGATTTAATGAAGGCTGCTTATTGGTCTCAGCCATCCACATTTACGAATTTTTATCTCAGAAATATTGAGTCCATTTCTGGAGACCTGCATTGTTTAGGTCCGTTATCTGTTGCTCAGAATGTCGTCCACTAAACAGTTGCAACTATAGTTATGCAGGCTTTCTGTTCCGGCAGTGACTCCGTCCGGCTGCCCTCTTCGCTCTGGGCTATTTGACCCAGGGCAAGGGGAAGGGGGGGGGGGGGCGGGTGTTCCCTTAGGTCACCTGCTTTATAGTGAAAAGCAAGGGAATGCCTCCTCCAAGTCAGTATTTCTGAGTCGCTTCCGGGATGGTTTTAAAGTGTAATATTAATGTTAAAATTCATTCATGTCTTATTTTTAAAGTGTAGCTCGGTGTGAAGCATTTGTATATGTCAAGTGTCAAACGGGCTTTAATATACAATACTCGGACACTTTTAAATGACTATAAAGAGTCTCAATTCTCTGGACTACTTTATTTATTGGCTTGCTTTAAAAATAATTAGTATAAGGGATATACTGGATGTTAATAGAGAACATGAATGTTATTGTGCTCAATTATTAAGGGTAGTGTATCTTTCTAATTTAATATTAAATAAGAAAGATACATGTAAAGCCTAATACTCCTTTTCTCCTTAAAGGGTTACCTCTTTACTATATAGTTGAGCCTATTGGATTTTCCTCTATGTCCTAGGCCCTCCAGCCTGTTTACTATTCAGCTAAGTCTGGGTCATTGGTACAGTATAAAAATGTTAAAAAATTTATAGTAATTTATATATTTTTTATACTTACCAATGACCCAGATGGGGATGGCCCTTCCTGGAGTTGGGAACTCTTGCCTCCCCGCTGAGTACATAGCGCTGACCAGGCACTGCCAGTAAGAATGATAATTGGCGCCAATTTCGGGACGTCTGCGTCACTGCGCATGCGCAGTGGAGGCGAAGTATGGAGGTCCTTTAGGACATAATTTCTTTTTGTTTTGGATGCAAATTTTGGGGATTGGGGGGCAAAATTTGTGTTTGGCCCTGGTTTTGTTAGAGTTAGCACCAGCTAAGTCTGGGTCATTGGTAAGTATAAAAAATATATAAATTACTATAAATTTTTTAACTTTTATACTGTACCAATGACCCAGACATAGCTGGTGCTAACTCTTAAAATATAGGGCCAAACACAAATTTTGCCCCCCAATCTCCAAAATTTGCATCTAAAACCAAAGAAAACATGTCCTGAATGGCCCTCCACACTTCACCTCTACTGCGCATGCGCAGTGTCAAGACGTTCCAAAATTGGCGCCATTAATCATTCTTAGTTTGGCCCTTCATCAGTTAACATCTGACAGATCTTTGTGCTTGTAAATCTCAGTTTAAATGATGCCAGACACATAAATATTAGTGAAATGGTGATTCTAAGGAGGATATAGAAGGAGGAGAGGAAAAATGTGTGACAGAAAATTATCAGGGCTGTAACTTAAAATTTTTTAATGAAATTATGTTAAGTTACCTATTTTCGAGGCAGCAGCCATTTTGTTGTCATTCTTGTTATCAAGTTACACTGATTGTTCAGTGTTTTCCTCTCTCCCTTTCCTTTAAGTCCCCTCTTGCTATTCTCCCATGCTTTTGGCATATTTTCTGTAATTATTATTACTAAAATTTCTTGGGAGTTTTAGCTGAATAACAGAATGAATTATGTTCTTTTCCCCATGTTTACGTTTTCACCTATGGGTGGTTAGGCGTTGTGTTCTGCATCTACCTTCTGATGTTCTGCAGTTTCTTCCCTGGAAGTCTCTGTTTTGCATCAGATAGTGTATTATTGGTAACTGATTTCGGGCCTGGGTGCCTGGAGTCTTATTTTAGTGTTTTTACACTTATTGTTTACATTTACTACAGCCCTCTGTGTGAGGGGGGATTTCTTGAAAATAATATCTTGATGTTAATTTAATCATAACTAGATACATTATTATTCTTCGTAAGTGTTGCATAAATTGTTTAAAATATTTTTAAAATTTTTGTCCACACTTAGGCTTGGGATCCATTGGGGCTCAACGTTACTTTTCAGAAACTTGGGTTGTTCTGAAAAAATATTTTTTCAAAATATTTTGATTTCAATTATTTTTTCTATGTTAATGGATCATATTATTATGTATTTTGATTGTCAGGGGTTGGTGCGAGTACTAGGACTTTGTTTTCTTTTCACATTGAAAGGATTTTGATCAATTGTAATAAGAGGAAATCTTCCTCTGACTTTTATAATCATTTTATATGTAGTCAGTGTACTCGCACTAACGCCTGTTCTGTATGTGATGATTTCGATGACAACATGGGAAGCGTATGTCACGGTATGTTAGTGGGGAATTGGACATTCCGGTCCTTTCCCTGCAGGGTCACTCTACTTTATCAATTTCTATTTCAGACGATCAAGATTAGGGTGATGTATCTGTGATGTCTTCCAACAGTGTGCCTCCGTCGTCACAATTAATGAAGGGCTAGCGGAAAAGTGCTCATGTAAATACGCCAATTGCCTAAGAGGACCCTAGTAGGTTCGACGGCCTTTGACGTCCGCTAGCTCGCCCGGTGTAGCGTCCATTCATCGAATGGTTCGGCAGCTGGGTTCGTCCGTTGCGGTCTAGAAGGAGTTTTGGGGTGATTCGAGCACTATAAATCAACCAAATGCACACCCAGTGACGGCGGATTAGAGGGAGAACAGAGGAAGCCTTTTAGTCCGGTTCCTAGCTCGTTCAGGTCCATCTGGACGGCGAGCGAGAGAGGCCCCTCTCTCGTACAACAACATCTGGACATCTGGCCCCAGATGTTGTGGTACAAAATGTTTCGCATTCGGAGCATACGTCCGCCGCTCGGGACGCTCCGACATATAGTTAGTCCGGAGAGACTGTCAATAAGGCTTCCTCATTCTCATGGTAGCGCACACGACCGCTCTTGGCTACGTGACCTCGGATATCCAGTCAGCTTCGCCAGTCAGAGAATCATCGGCGACCAGGTCACACCATCCGGTAGCCAGGGACACGAGGCCTGCAGACTCCGGACGTTCGCATAAGAAAGTGTGCGGGAGTCAACGTACACGGAGCTTCCGGCGGCAATGCATCGTAAGACCGCTACTGCACAGGCCTCGGGGACGGACATGCTATCCCAAATAGCACAGCTTATCACAGCATCCCAGCAACAACTGAATCTGTCGCATAATGTATTATCCGACAATGCTGGGTCGGGACGCTCCGCGGAAGCGGGTACGGACGTCCGAAAATTTCATCCGGTCCGACGGGATACCGAAAGGGATTCGGAGGATTTCGAGCTTTCCCTTTCGGAACAACATATGCTGTTGTGTATGTCATCTGACTTGATCTTCTACAGCTTCTTTCGTCGGACCAGAATGCTGCGATGCCGGATAAGAAACTGATAGCGTCGGTGGACTTAGAAATTTTTGGTTCGGTTCAGGGACATCGTCCCTCAGTTCCGACATAGTCCAATAATGTCACACAAACTTTCGAATTATTGAACGACGCTATATATTTATTATTATATGCTTGCTATTACCAAGCATTTCTGGTTTCTTGTTCGCAAAGTTACGGAGATGTCTTTCAAAAGTGTGCCTCTGTCGTCATAGTTAATGAAGAGCTAGCAGCAATAAGTGCTCATGGAATATGTCTATCGCCTAAGAGGTCCCTTGTAGGATCGACGGAGTGACATTCGCTAGCTCACCCGGTGTAGCGTACATTCATCGAATGGTTCGGCTGCCAGGTTCATCCGTTGCGGTCTAGGAAGGAGATTTGGGTGATGCGAGCACTATAATAACTTTAGTACTCACCCAGTGACGGCGGATTGAGGACAGATCGGAGGAAGCCTGTTAGTCCGGTTCCTGGCTCGTCCAGGTCCGTCCGGGCTGTGAGCGAGAGAGGTCCCTCTCTCGTCCAACAACATAGGGGACCGCATATTGTGGTTCAGATATTTTACATTCGGAGCATATGTCCGCCTTTCGGGACGGTCTGTTATATTGACAGTCCGAGAGACTGTCGATAATGCTTCCTCATCCTCACAGCAGTGCACACGACCGCACATTGGCTACGTGACCTCGAGTATCTGACCAGTTTCGTCATTCAGTGATTCCACGGCGAACAGGTCACGCCATCCAGTAGCCAAGGGACACGAGGCCTATACACTCCGTTCGCTCGCATAATAGTAGTATGCACGGGGTAACGATCACGGAGCTTCAAGCGGCAATGCATCGTAAGACCGCTTCTCCACAGGCCTCAGTGACGGACGTGCTATCCAAGTTAGCACAGTTTTTCGCAGCATCCCAGCAATCGACAGTTTCTCGGTCGGATCAGGAATTATCCGACGGCGCTGGGTCAGTGCGGTCCGCGGTTGCATCAGGTTCGGACGACCGAACGCTTTATAGGGTCCGACAGGATGGCGAAAGGGATTCGAAAGATTTCGAGTTTTCCCTTTCGTAACATCGGAAGCTGCCATACATTTCTTCCGGCATTATCTTTCAGTGGTTGTTCCTTCGGACTACATTGCTGCGATGTTGGATAAGAGACTTATAGCGTCATTGGACACGGAATTTTGGATCGGTTCAGGGACATTGTCCCTGACTTACCGACACAGTCCAATAGTGTCATTAGAACATGTGTATTATTTATCGACGCTATATATATATAAGCCTGCTACTAAGCATGATAGTTTAGTTTCTTGTCCGCAATGCTCATTTCTGCCTTTTATCATTTATAGAAATAATTTATTTTGGCAGAACCGGGCATACCGAGAGTTCATATGCGTCTAGACGGTGTGGTTAAAGACTGGAAATAATCTTTTTCGCCATCTATGTCTTTTCCAACCACAATGTAGGAAACGACAATGATGTCTAATAGACTTAACTTAGACGCTTTATCATACGTAATCCACCTTACTGAGGCGTTATCATTACGTCTTCAAGAGAAAGAATTCAGGGATATGATCCTCAATATGATTTCTTTTGACGGCAGTAGTTTGTTCACGTATAACTCCGCCCTTCAGTGGCTACTTGGAGTTGGTTAGACGTGACGCAGCCCTAGCTACATCCACGTGCGTGGATAGTAAGGTGAAGAACTCTCTCAGAGTCGCTTCGTTCTCGGAGAAGCTTCTCTTTGACGGCAACTTTTCAGCAATCCATGAATTGCTCGATTTACACGTTCTCTTGTCTATCTAGTGTAGCAAGAGATTCAGACTGGGGCAAACATTCGGTGGTTGACTCAGAGAGTGCCACTGCAGTTGCCGGATCCGAGTTTTATAATTATGACGGTTGCCAGTCAAACGGGTTGGGATACAATATTGATTCCAACGGATTCTAAGTGCCAGGGTCTTTGGGTTCCGCAGTCTCTAGGCAAGCACTTATCTTCCACGGAATAATGTTTTTTAGGCTTGCTTTATGTCATTGGATGAACATTATTCAGAAATGCATGTCCAAATCCTGTCCGATAATACGACAGTAGTGGCGTATCTCCGGAACCAGGGAGGCACTCATTCCTTTCCGTTATTCAATTTAATGGAAAGAATCCTTCTGTTTGTTATAGTACACCAAGTTCTGCTTTGGTCCTCCTATTCCGGGTCGTCTGATTGTATTACCGGACTCCCTTTCACTTATGGGTCGCTTGTTGCCATCAGAATGGACTCTCAACAAACAAGTATTCAATCAGATTTGCTATCAATGGGAGCGCCCAATGATAATTTATTTACGACACAACTTGCTAATCAATTGCAGACGTATGTGTTTACATGTCGGGATCTCTGAGCTTATGTTGTTAACGCTCTATTGATCTAATAGGACGGAATGATAGGATATGCATATCCTCCTGCGCTGTTGTTTCAGCAAGTATTGCTAAGATAAACAACCACAATACATTTCTGTTGATAGCATCTCTGTCTTCACAGAGACCGTGGGTAAATTTACTCTGATGTCTACTGTGGGACTTAACGCGAAAACTTCCTCCATGAGAGGATCTTTTTTCGCTGGGTAAAATCGTGTCATCTTCATCACAACCCGCAAGGTCTCAACCTTCACGTATTCCGTTGTGTGGTCCTTATTGCATTGTAAGCATTGTACTGGACGAGCTTTGGACGCGATTTCTTACTGTAGGAGAACCTCTTCTTCGCTATACTATGCGGCTAAAGTGGAGGCTCTTCCGTCGTTGGTGTAGGGATCACTATGTTGATATTGTTGATCCCTCCATACTAGTCATTGCAACTTTCTAGTATACTTGTTTGACAAGATCTACTGCAGCCTGTTACTATTAAGGTTATAGGTTTATGTTATCTCATACCTATGCACTCTATGATAGTTTACAATTGAGTCTTATGTCTCTTTATCTAAGTCAGTTAGTAACTTTTCGATAAATAGACTTAGAATCATTAGATTAAATTTCTATACGGAATTTAACTTCGGTTCTTATTTAGCTAAGTAATCATTTGAGCCTCTGGAAACAGTAGTTTTCATATTCTGACCTTTTAGACAGTAATTCTGTTGGCTTCTCTTTGACTGAAGAGTCAGTGAGCTTCATGCACTATCGGTGGATGATTTTCACTTTCGTAGTTTCGGAATCACTACTTCCTTTACTATTTAGGTTGGATTTTTGCATAAGAGTCAGGCTCCTAATAAATATCCGGAACCTATTGTTATTAAGGTCCTTCCGTCTTCGTACGGGCATAGGCCTTTACTGTGTCCGGTTAGAGTTTACGTATTTATAAACAGATATCTGTTTATTACTACGGGCATAAGCTTCTTCTGTCTTTGATGCCTAATAGAAGGACGTTACGCTCCATTCTATTGCTAATGGATTCAATTAACTATCAATACTGCTTATGGTATATCATTGACTCAGAGGTTGTGCTTGAGATTTTGGCTCATGAAGTAAGAGTTCTTCTACATCTTGGGCTTACATTAATAGTGTCGCTATTATAGATTTTTGAAGGCTGCTCATTGCGCTCAGCCATCCACATTCATGAATTTTTATCTCAGAAATATCGAGTCCATTTCTGGAGGCCTCTATTGTTAGGTCTATTATCTACTGCTCAGAGTGTCATTCACTTAACACTTAACAATTGCTACTATAGCTAGGTAGGCTGTCTGTTTCGGCAGTGACTCCGTTCTGCTGCCCTCTTTGCTCTGGGCTATTTGACCCAGGGCAAGAAAAAAGGGGGGGGGGGGTGGGGGAGGGTGTTCCCTTGGGTCACCTGTTTTACTATGAAAACAAGGGGATACTTCCTCCGGAGTTAGTAATTCTGAGCTGTTATTGGGATGGTTGTTTAGTGAGAAGTTTATGTTTTAAAAATTCATTCAGGTCTTAGTTTTTAAAGTATAGCTTTTGAATATAGCACGTGTCAACGGACGTTATTATACAATCCTCAGACACTTTTAAGGAGTATAAAGAGTCTCTATTCTCTAGACTTACTTTATTTATTGGCTTACTTTAAAAATTATTAGTATAAGGATTATACTAGATATTAATAGAGTACATGGATGTATGATGCTCAATTTTGTAAGGTGTTGTATCTTTCTAATTTATCATAAATAAGAAAGATACATGTAAGGCCTAATACTTCTTTTTCCCTAGAGGGGATGACTCTATTTTATATAATTGAGCGTATTCCAACTTGCTCTATGTCCTTGGCCCTCCAGGCTTTTTACTATTCAGCTATGTCTGGGTTATTGGTACAGTATAAAAATGTTAAAAAATTTATAGTAATTTATATATTTTTTATACTTACCAATGACCCAGACGGGGATGGCCCTCCCAGGAGTTGGGAACTCATACCTCCCCGCTGAGTACATAGCGCTTACCAGGCACTGGTTATAAGAATGATTAATGGCGCCAATTTCGGAACGTCCTTGATACTGCACATGCGCAGTAGAGGTGAAGTGTGGAGGGCCATTCAGGACATGTTTTCTTTGGTTTTAGATGCAAATTTTGGGGATTGGGGGGCAAAATTTGTGTTTGGCCCTATATTTTAAGAGTTAGCACCAGCTATGTCTGGGTCATTGGTAAGTATAAAAAATATATAAATTACTATAAATTTTTTAACTTCTCAGGCCCTCTCACATTGTCCTTTTGGCTGCCGCATGCTCTCTTTTTATAGCCAATGTAAACTTAAATAAAATAAAAATTAAATGGTTTTGTCTGATATTTTACCCAATTTAAAAAATTGATAATTTGTCCCTTGAGTGCTAGAAGGCTTTGCAATGCCTTAGCATTGCAAAGCCTTCTTGCTCTCAAGGGACAAAATACACCACCACCCATGCTATTACGTAGATTATGAGGCCTAAAATATAAAACAATAACATGAACTTTTGATGACAAAGAAATAATTACAGATATAAAAAATAAAATAAAAAACCACTCGCCCTCATGCAATTTTACAAATAATGGCCTGAGAAACAGAAGATTTGCTTTGTGGGGCCTTTATAGATGATTCCCAAAATGTTTAAAAATACTTAGTTGTAGTGTAACTGACACTTTTATTTTTTATTTCTTAACAGAGCGGCATGATGCAATATTTGTAGTTGGGAGTTTGGATGAGACTGTGATGTTGAGAGGAATGAGATATCATCCAATAGACATTGAGATGGGTGTGCTTCGTAGTCATAGGAAAATTTGTGAATGGTAAGTTCAATAAAAGTAATGTACTATTCTCCACATATTGCTTAACTGGTTGAGTGCTAGAAGCCACTATCAGGGCTTTCAAAAAAATGATGGTACCAGAGGAAAAGCCAACATTTTCCTGCTCATCTTTCATATAAAGTCAAACACAAATAATATTTTGTTTATATAAAGTTGTTTTACCACAAATTATTGAAATTTTGATGAACAAATTCTGACCACTAAAAATAATCTAGCCCTCAACCAGTTAATGATGTATAAAAAAATGCACGTTTAATAATATATAAAGTTGTTAGTAGTTGGTAAGAATCATTACTTTCATTTCATCCCTCACTTGTTATAAATGGTTGAGAAAAAAACATACACTCATGCCTGGAAATAACAAGCGAACGATCATTTAGGTTACGTGGGGGTTATGTGAATTGTAAAATATGTGAATGCAGTACAGGTTACGATAAAACAACACAGCATAATTAACTTTCCAACCCTGCATGTTAGATATTAAAATCTTTCAGAACAAACTTGACTCAAAGGTTGTGCATTGCAACCCCATATGGCTAGAGAGGCATGCCATTTACATCTTAACAAAATTTCCATCAAAATAATAAGCAATAACTAGTGTGTGATCTCCCCAAAGCATGATCGTGAGTTAGTTGTTATTATTTATTTTGGCAGAAATTCTGCTTGCGTGTTAAAAATAGAGAAAGCAGAGAAGCATAATAACATGTTTTTCCTATAGGTTACCATCATGTTATATGGCGTAACCTGCTAACAGGTTACGGTGTAAGCTCTTTATTTCCAGGCCTGTAGACTTTTCATAAAAAATGGCCCTCGGCAAAACTAATCCACCAACAACTTTTCTGACAAGAAAATCGTCCTTGAAATAAAATGAATGTCAGTATTAATATGGTATATGCAATACTTTATTTGACAATTGAAGGCATTGGATGAATATATTATTTGTGAATGGTGAGTTTTAAAATTTCATGGGTTGAAAAAGAGGTGAATAAAATAAACCAGGTGCAAATGTTGGAAATTTCAGATAGAACTAGAAAATTGTGATTCTGTTGAATCATAGGCTCACCATGCTTGATAAAATAGTACAGTGGATGGAGCCCACTTAATTGGATAGCTCCTAACTGAATAACCCTGTTAAATGAATATAATTTCCCAACACAAAACCATTTACCATACCTCCAGTACAAATTTGACCTGTTAATTGAATATAGGTTATAGAGTAAACTCCTGTTAATTGAATAAAAAATCTTGTAACCTGTCAAGAAATTACCCAGACTCACCCCCGTTTTTCTTTGTTTATAGACCTATTGGGCCTCAGTACATCCAATACAGGCATCTAATCTATTATATCATGTTTGACAGAGCTCATGAAGCTCTGTCAAACAAGATATAATAGAATAAATGCTAAGTTTATCTCTAGACCACAGGAAAGTGACACAATTCCTGTTAATTGAATACTCCTGTTAATTGAATAATTTTCATTGGCAAAGTGGCTATTCAATTAACAGGATTCCACTGTACTGAAACTACCCGTATTGAAGTTACCAAAACTGAGGGAAGGCTTTATCAAAAATGTAACCTTATAACAGCAACTTTTCTTACTAAGCATCTCTACACATCAGGAACAAAGATTTTAAAATTAACCCTCATACAACTGATCAAAAACAGTGACCAAAGTAAGAAATTTTGATGTTTGTCAAACAGTCCCTACGTTCACACGGGCAGAAGAGGTGTTGGGTTCAACATTTCAAGATAACCGATAACAGCAAAAATGTTTGTCGGTTAATAATCTGTATGCCCGTGCAAGAAATGTACATATACATTGTTCCCAATGCTGGGAAATTTAACACATAATGCATGAATATTGTACAAAATAAGACACCACTGGGCGAGGGTTGAGTCAGATATTTAAACTTATCACAGCAAGTTTGTTGAGTAGATATTTCTCCAAAACAAAAATAAGTGTGCTAACTTCCAGAAAACATTGTCCCTTTTTTTATTATGGTAACCAGAATGGCTAAGGGTTAAGCCTGTCGTCTCCAATTACAAAGGAAAGATTATTCAGTTTGCTGTTCTTTATAAGGAAAAACAGAAAGTTTGAAGTTAACCCCATGCGTCTGACTGAAAACAGTAACCAAAGTATGCTCATTTCGATATTTCGAACAGTTTCCATGTCCACGCAGATGGTAGAGGCATTGGGTTAAACATTTCGAGATAAATTATAACAGCAAAATTGTTTGTCAGTTAATAATCTATACACCTGTTCAACAAATTTACATCTACGTTGTGTCCAATGCTGGAAGCATGAACACAAAATGTGTGAATATTGTACAAAATAAGGCACCACTTGTATTCAAGTTACAACAACTTGCTGAGGGTGAAGTCTGTTATTTAAACCTCTCACAGCAAGATTGCTGAGTAGACATTTCTGAACATGGTAAAAGGAATATAAGCGTGCGAACTTTCAGAAACAGTTCCATTTTTAGCTCACCTGACTTTCAGTCAGGAGAGCTATAGTGATCACTCACCGTCCGTCGTCCGTCGTCTGGCGTCCGTCGTCCGTGAACATGGTGTTTGCGTCTTCTCCTCCCAAACCGCTGAACCAATTTAATTGATATTTGAGATAATAGTTTGTTATGACATCGCAATTTGATTTTGTTCAAATCAAGTTGCCCCGCCCGTGGGTAGGGCCACACCCAAAAAGTGAGCTGAAATCTTAAAAAATCTTCTTCTCATGAACCAGCAGTAGCAGAGACTTGATATTTGGTGTGCAGCTTCCTTTTGAGGTGTAGACTCAGATTTGTTCAAGAGAAGTTTGTGGGGCTATACTTGGCGTCGTTATGGGAGGGGCAAAATTTTTGGCCCCGCCCAAAATTTCTATTTTCCAAACCGAGAGGCTGATTTGAACCAAATTTTATGTGAGGGCTTATTGGGTCATAAGTACCTAATTTATGCTGATTTTTTTTTCCCCGTAGCCCCATGGGAACCGCAGGAGCTAAAAATAGAAAAAAATTAAAACGCCCATATCTCCAAAACTGCACGGCACCGAGAATTTTTATTTGGTGTGAAGCTTCCTTAGGACCAACAGAAAGAATTGGTAAAAAAAAATTGCCATCGGTTTTATCATAGGGTATAGTTTCGGGACTTTGAAAAAGTGCTGAGTCAGCACTTTTTAACACTGTAGGCAATGGGAAAAACATTAAAAAATCTTCTTCTCCAGATCCAGCAGGCAGAATCTTTTGATATTTGGTATGCAACATTGGAGGGTGGATCTGATTCAAGTTTGTTCAAATCGGCCCCCTGGGTTCATATTTGGGCTCAGTATAGGAGCCCGATTTCGAACTTAGTGCATTTCAGGCAAATTTCTTAAAAAATCTTCTTCTCCAGATCCAGCAGGCAGAATCTTTTGATATTTGGTATGCAACATTGTGGGGTGGATCTGATTCAAGTTTGTTCAAATCGGCCCCCTGGGTTTATATTTGGGCTCAGTATAGGAGCCCAAATTTGAACTTACTGCATTTCAGGCAAATTTCTTTGAAAATCTTCTTCTCCAGATCCAGCAGGCAGAATCTTTTGATATTTGGTATGCAACATTGTGGGGTGGATCTGATTCAAGTTTGTTCAAATCGGCCCCTTGGGTTTATATTTGGGCTCAGTATAGGAGCCCAAATTTGAACTTAGTGCATTTCAGGCAAATTTCTTTGAAAATCTTCTTCTCAAGATCCAGCAGGCAGAATCTTTTGATACTGGGTTTGCAACATTGTGGGGTGGATCTGATTCAAGTTTGTTCAAATCGGCTCCCTGGGTTTATATTTGGGCTCAGTATAGGAGCCCAAATTTGAACTTAGTGCTTTTCAGGCAAATTTCTTAAAAAATCTTCTTCTCCAGATCCAGCAGGCAGAATCTTTTGATATTTGGTATGCAACATTGTGGGGTGGATCTGATTCTATTTTGTTCAAATCGGCTCCCTAGATTCATATTTGGGCTCACTATAGAAGCTTGAATTTGAACTTAGTGCATTTCAGGCAAATTTCTTCAAAAATCTTCTTCTCCAGATCCTGCAGGCAGAATCTTTTGATATTTGGTATGCAACATTGTGGGGTGGATCTGATTCCAGTTTGTTCAAATCAGCCACCTGGATTCATATTTGGGCTCACGATAGAAGCCCAAATTCGAACTTAGTGCATTTCAGGCAAATTTCTTTGAAAATCTTCTTCTCAAGATCCAGCAGGCAGAATCTTGTGATATTTGGTATGCAGCATCCTTAGGGGGCTGAGATTCAAGTTTGTTTAAGCCATGTCCCTAGCTCCATATTTGGGCTCACTGTGGGAGCTTGAATTGTAACTTTGTTCGAAATGAGGAATTTTCTTAAAAAATCTTCTTCTTCAGATCCAGCAGTCAGAATGGTTTGATATGTGGTGAGTAGCATCCTTGGGGGGGGGGGGGGGGGGGGGGGGGGGGGAGGGGGGATTCAAGTGTGTTAAAGCCAAGTCCATGGGTCCATATGTGGGCTCCCTGAGGGAGCCCAAATTATAACTTAGTCAATATGAGGAATTTTTCTTTAAAAATCTTCTTCTTCAGATTCAGCAGTTGGAATGTTTTGATATTTGGCATGGAGCAACCTTGGGGGCTGAGATTCAAGTTTGTTTAAGCCAAGTCCCTTGGTTCATATTTGGGCTCACTATGGGAGCCTGAATGACAACTTAGTTCAAAATGAGGAATTTTCTTTAAAAATCTTCAGATCCAGCAGATGAATGCTTTTGATATTTTTTATGCAGCATCCTTAGGGGGGTAAGATTCAAGTTTGTTCAAGCCATGTCCCTAGGTCCATATTTGGGCTGATTGTGGGAGCTCGAATTGTAACTTGGTTCAAAATGAGGAATTTTCTTTAAAAATCTTCTTCTTCAGATCCAGCAGTCGGAATGTTTTGATATTTGGTGTGCAGAATCCTTAGGGGTGTGAGATTCAGGTTTGTTAAAGCCAAGTCCCTGGGTTCATATATGGGCTCCCTGTGGGAGCCCGAATTATGACTTAGTTCAGTATGAGGAATATTCTTTAAAAATCTTTTTTTAGATCCACTGGTCAGAATATTTGGATATTTGGTTTCAGCTTTTCTTAGGAGGAGCAGATGCAACTTGTGGAAATCAATTCTCTGGGTTGATATTTAGGCTACCATGTCAGGTGAGCGCCCTCAGGCCCCCTGGGGCCTCTTGTTTAAATCTACAAGCCGCGAATTGAGGTGAAATTTGTTAAAAATATGACATTTCTCCCTTATCAAGACAACCGTAATGGGTAAGGGTTAAGTCTGATGTCTCCACTTACAAAAAGATTGTTTAGTTTGTAATTCACAGTGAAAACAAAAATTTTGA
Organism: Pictodentalium vernedei; assembly: GCA_031216915.1. Lineage (NCBI taxonomy): Eukaryota > Metazoa > Mollusca > Scaphopoda > Dentaliida > Dentaliidae > Pictodentalium > Pictodentalium vernedei. The sequence continues at coordinate 478,793,616 of CM062294.1, read as the reverse complement.
TATTTTTATACTGTACCAATGACCCAGACTTAGCTGGTGCTAACTCTAACAAAACCAGGGCCAAACACAAATTTTGCCCCCCAATCCCCAAAATTTGCATCCAAAACAAAAAGAAATCATGTCCTAAAGGACCTCCATACTACGCCTCTACTGCGCATGCGCAGTGACGCAGTCGTCCCGAAATTGGCGCCAATTATCATTCTCTGTTTGGCCCTTCATCTCACTGATCTTTGTGCTTGTAAATCTCAGTTTAAAGGATGCCAGACACGTAATTTTTGGAGAAAATGTGATTCTAAGGAGGATAGAAGGAGGAGAGGAAAAAGAAGTGGCAAAAAATAATCAGGGCTGTACTTAAAATTTTTTGATGAAATTATGTTAAGTTGCCTATTTTCGAGGCATGGGCCTCTTGTTGTCATTCTTGCTAATTGTTGCACTGCTTATTCAGTGTTTCCTCTCCCCTAGCCTTCTAAAGTCCCCCCTGGCAATTCTCCCATGCTTTTGGCATATTTTTGAGAAATTTCAGTTCTAAAATTTCCTGGGAGAGTTGCTTGGTTACAGAATGTTTTCTGTTATTTTCCCCATAGTTACGTTTTCACCCATGGGTGTATAACGTTTGTGTTCTGCATCTTCCATCTGATGTTCTACAGATTCTCCCCTGGGAGTCTCTGTTTTGCATCAGATAGAGTGTAATTGATGACTGATTCCGGGCCAGTTTTTTCAGTGCCTGGAGTCATGTTTTCTAGTGTGTTTACACTGTTTGTTTTCATTGGCAACAGCCTTTTTTGAGGGGGGCTGTTTGCCTTTGTGGTAGTTTATCTCATTATAAGATACATTTATATTATCCGAAAGTGTCTCATTAATTATTTTATATAAATTTAAAATTTTTGACCACACTTTGCCATCGGATCCATCGGGGCTCAACGTTACTTTTCAGCAACTTGGGCTTCTCTGAAAAAAATATTTTTTCAAAATTATTTTGTTTTGCAATTGTTTTTTCATTTATTAATGGATCATGTTATTATGTATCTTTGTGTCAGGGGTTTTTGCGAGTAATTAGGACTTATTGTTGTTCTTTCACAATGAAGGGACGTTGTTCAAATTGTAATAGGAAGAAATCTTCCTCTGACTTTCATGATCATTGTATTAATTGTAGTCAGTGTTCTCGCATTAATCCCTGTCCTATATGTGAACATTGGGATGAGAAACATTGGAAACGTGTGTCACGATATGTTGTTTCTGGAGAAAGAGCGATGCCGGCTCTTTCTCCGCAAGGTCACTCTACTCTCTCAGTTTCTATTTCAGAGGAACCAGAACAGGGTGATGTTTCCATGTTATCTTCTTCAAGTGTGCGTCCGTCGTCACAAATGAATTCAGAGCTAGCGGCAAAAGTGCTCATGGAGATTAGACAAATGTCGTCCGCTAGCTCGCCCGGTGTAGCGTCCATTCACCGAATGGTTCGGCAGCCGGGTTCGTCCGATGCGGTCCAAGAGGAAATTTTGGGTGATGCGAGCACTATAAACATAATAGATGCACACCCAGTGACGGCGGATAGTAAGCGAGAACGGAGGAAGCCTTTTAGTCCGGTTCATAGCTCGTCCAGGTCCAGCCGGGCCGCGAGCGAGAGAGGTCCCTCTCTCGTACAACAACATCTGGGACCAGATGTTGTGGTACAAAATGTGTCTTTAGCGGAGCATACGTCCGTCGCTCGGGACGCTTCGTTGTATAAGCAGTCCGCAGAGACTGTTAAGGCTTCCTCTTCTCGTCAGCGCACAGGACCGCACCTTGGCTGCGTGACCGCCGATATATTACCAGCTTCGCCGATGAAGGATTCTTCGGCGACCAGGTCACACCATCCGGCAGCCAGGGATTCGAGACCGATGGACTCCGGACGTTCACATAGGAAAAGTATGCGGGAGCCATCTGATGCGGAGCTGCCCTCGGCGAAGCAGCGAAAGACTGCGCCTCCGCAGGTCTCGACGCCGGACATTCTTGTGCAGATAGCACAGCTTATCGCAGCATCCCAGCAGCCGACAGAAACGGTGTCGGATCAAGAATTATCCGACGGCGCTGGGTCGGTACGCTCCGCCGAAGCATCGGGGGCGGACGACCGGGAACATCGTGAGGTCCGACCGGATGGTGAAAGGGATACGGATGACTTGGAGCTATCCCTTTCGGAACAACATAAAGCTGCCGTGGACTTCATCCGGCACTTTCTCCCTCAAGTTGTTCCGTCGGGCCAGACTGCTGCGCTTCCGGACAAGAGAATTATAGCGTCATTGGACTCTGAATTTTTTGAGCGGTTCAGGGACATCGCTCCCGAGTTTCCGTCGCAGTCCAATAATGTTGCTAGAACATTTGAATTATTGAACGACGCTATATTTAAACTTGCTTCCAGGACGGGGAAAGCAGGTTTCTTGTCCGCTAATACTCTCAACCTGCCTTTCATTAATGCAAGGAATAAATTCGATACGGCAGGACAGGGTATACCGAGAGTTCCTCTGCGTATGGACGACGAGGCGGAAGACTTAGAGCTATCATTACCGTCGTCAGCTTCTATTCCAACCGCGGTGTTGGAAACAGCTATTGCGTCTAACAGAGCCAATTTAGATGCCTTATCTTACGCAGATCACCTTACTAAGGCGTTATCACTGCACCTTCAAGGGGAAGAGTTTCAGGATATACAATCCTCTTTAAGACTTCTTTCAAGGGCAGTAGCTTATTCCACGTGTAACTCCGCCCTTTCAGTGGCAAATCTGGAGTTGGTTAGACGTGACGCAGCCCTAGCTACATCCACACTAGTGGATTCTAAGGTGAAGAACTCTCTTAGAGTCGCTTCGGTCTCAGGAGAACTTCTCTTTGACGGCAAGCTTTCCGCTATTTATGATAAAATTAAAAAGAAAGCTAATGATTCTCTGTTGTTCAGATCGGCTCCTAAAAAGTCGGATACAGCAGACACGAATAAGACAGGCATTTCTGGGTCTAATGCGCCCAAGAGAGGTTCCTATAGAGGTTCCGGTGCGTCCTCTTGGTCTTATTCGAGAGACCGTCAGGATAGCGACTCTTGTTCGGGACGTCCTTCAGGCCGGGACAATCGGTCGGACGCCCCGAGGTCGACGAGGCGAGGTGCGGGTCGTGGAAGACGTGGTTTCTCCTACCGCAGGCCTCGCAGGTCCAGGAGGTGATGGCTTAAACCTCTATCACGTTCCGGTTGGCGGAAGGTTGTCGAGTTTTTCACAAGAGTGGGCGTCGATTACGGACGACCCTTGGGTGAGAGGAGTGACTTCGGAAGGTCTAAAGATATCCTTCAAACGAAAGCCTCCATTAACTCGAAGTCCAAAGTGGACTCATCTTCCGTCAAATCCACAGAAAAGAGACGCTCTGTTATCAGAGGTGCAGTCTCTTTTAATGAAGAACGCGGTAGAGGTCGTAGAAAACCAGGAATCTCTGGGATTCTACAGCCATCTGTTTCTGGTTCCGAAACCAGACGGCTCGTTCCGTCCAGTCATAGATTTGAGCTGGATAAACAAGTTGATCGTCGCTCCGAAGTTTTATATGGAGACGATTCGATCGGTCAGAGCGAGTATTCGGGTGAACGATTATGCAACGAGCATAGATCTCAAAGATGCGTACTTTCACGTCATGGTACATCCGACATTCCGAAAGTATCTACGCTTTGCAGTCCTGGGAGTGGTGTATCAATTCCGGGCGATGTGCTTCGGATTGATTCTAGCACCCTGGGCTTTCACTCGGGTAATGAACTCGGTAATGATCTACTTCCGAGCTCATTCGTCTGCGGTAACGTCGGCCTACCTGGACGACATTCTTCAGAGGTACGGCAACGAGTTAACGCTTCAGAACGATGTTCAGAATCTTCTTCTATTGCTCCGACGTCTCGGTTTTATAGTAAACGAGGAGAAGTCGGATCTGGTGCCGTCCAAGTCATTCACTCATCTGGGAATGAGCTTCGAGACGCACAACAATCTCGTTCGTCTGCCGTTAACCAGAGCGAAATTAGTCAGTTGTTACGCTCGCTATTGTCTGCACGCAGACAAAGTCACGGCGAGAGAATTTTTGAGACTGATAGGTCTGTGCGGAGCTGCCGCGGATCTCATTCCGATGGGGCGGCTACGCACACGTCCTCTTCAAATTTTCCTGACTCAGAATTGGAATGTGAAAATTCATTCGCTCGATGTAGACGTTCTCTTGTCAGATCAAGTGAAACAAGAGATTCAGACTTGGGCAAACATTCAGTGGTTAACTCAAGGAGTTCCGCTGCTGTTGCCGGATCCGAGTTTTACCGTTATGACGGATGCCAGTCAAACAGGTTGGGGTGCATCATTAATCCCAACGGATTCGAGATGCCAGGGTCTTTGGGATCCGCAATTCCTGTGCAAGCACATAAACATCAAGGAAATGATGTCAATTTGGCTTGCGTTACATCACTGGATGGACATTATTCACGATGCTCATGTCCAAATCCTATCCGACAATACGACAGTAGTGGCGTATATACGGGATCAGGGAGGCACTCATTCAGTTCCGTTGTTCAATCTAACGGAAAGAATCCTTCTGTTTGCGTTAGAACATCACGTTCTTCTTTCGGTCCGTCACATACCGGGTCGTCTGAATGTGCTAGCAGACTCCCTTTCACGAAAGGGTCGCTTGTTGCCGTCGGAGTGGACTCTCAACAAACAAGTATTGAATCAGATTTGCTACCAATGGGAACGGCCAATGATAGACTTATTTGCGACACATCTCAACAATCAGTTGCAGACGTATGTGTCTCCGTGTCCGGATCCAAGAGCATTTGCAGTAGACGCTCTGTCGATCCCTTGGGACGGAATGATAGGATATGCGTATCCTCCAGCGCCGTTAATTCAACAAGTATTGCTAAAGATAAAACAATCTCAATGCAAGATTCTCTTGGTAGCATCTCTGTCGCCACAGAGACCGTGGATAAATCTACTCAGGTGTCTGTTGTGGGACCTACCGCGGAAGCTTCCTCCACGAGAGGATCTTCTTTCGCAGGGGAAATCGCGCCAACTCCATCACAACCCGCAAGGTCTCAACCTTCACGTTTTTCGGTTGTGCGGTCCTTCTTGCATGGCAAGCACTTTACAGGACGAGCAGTGGACGCGATTTCTAACTGTAGGAGGACCTCCTTTTCGCTAAACTATGCGGCTAAGTGGAAGGTTTTTCATCGTTGGTGTAGGGATCATTCTGTAGATATATTTGATCCCTCTATACCAGACATTGCAAACTTTCTAGTATACTTGTTTGACGAAATCAAACTGCAGCCTGTTACTATAAAGGGTTATAGATCTATGTTATCTGATACCTATGCACATCATGATAGTTTACAAATTGGATCTAATGTCTCTTTATCGAAGTTGGTTAGAAACTTTTCGATAAATAGACCCAGAACTCTTAGATTAATTCCTAAGTGGAATTTAAATTGAAGGAAAAGCCATTTGAACCTCTTGGGACAGTAGATTTCAAATTCTTATCTTATAAGTCAGCTTTTCTCTTAGCTTTCTCTTCTGCCAGAAGAGTCAGTGAGCTTCATGCACTATCGGTGGATGATTCTCATTATCGTAGTGTTGGGAACACTATCACCTTCACTACTAATGTGGGTTTTTTAGCTAAGAATCAGGCTCCTAATAAATATCTGGAACCTATTGTTATTAAGGCTCTTCCGTCTTCAGACGGGCGTAGGCCTTTACTCTGTCCTGTTAGAGCACTACGTATCTATAAACAGAGATCTCAGTTTATCAGAAAGGGACGGAAACGTTTCTTTCTGTCTTTGATGCCTAATAGAAAGGACATTTCAGTCCATTCTATTGCTAGATGGATTCAGTTAACTATCCGTACTGCTTATGAAGATTTATCTTCTTCTCAGCAGTCTGTGCTTAAGATTTCTGCTCATGAAGTAAGAGCTCTTTCTACTTCCTGGGCTTATGCTAATAGTGTTGCTATTACAGATTTAATGAAGGCTGCTTATTGGTCTCAGCCATCCACATTTACGAATTTTTATCTCGGAGTCCATTTCTGGAGACCTGCATTGTTTAGGTCCGTTATCTGTTGCTCAGAATGTCGTCCACTAAACAGTTGCAACTATAGTTATGCAGGCTTTCTGTTCCGGCAGTGACTTTGTCCGGCTGCCCTCTTCGCTCTGGGCTATTTGACCCAGGGCAAGGGGGGGGGGGGGGGGGGGGGGGACTTTTAAAGTGTAATATTAATGTTTAAATTCATTCATGTCTTATTTTTAAAGTGTAGCTCGGTGTGAAGCATTTGTATATGTCAAGTGTCAAATGGGCTTTAATATACAATACTCGGACACTTTTAAATGATTATAAAGAGTCTCAATTCTCTGGACTACTTTATTTATTGGCTTGCTTTAAAAATAATTAGTATAAGGGTTATACTGGATGTTAATAGAGAACATGAATGTTATTGTGCTCAATTATTAAGGGTAGTGTATCTTTCTAATTTAATATTAAATAAGAAAGATACATGTAAAGCCTAATACTCCTTTTCTCCTTAAGGGGTTACCTCTTTACTATATAGTTGAGCTTATTGGATTTTCCTCTATGTCCTAGGCCCTCCAGCCTGTTTACTATTCAGCTAAGTCTGGGTCATTGGTACAGTATAAAAATGTTAAAAAATTTATAGTAATTTATATATTTTTTATACTTACCAATGACCCAGACGGGGATGGCCCTCCCTGGAGTTGGGAACTCTTGCCTCCCCGCTGAGTACATAGCGCTGACCAGGCACTGCCAGTAAGAATGATAATTGGCGCCAATTTCTGGACGACTGCGTCACTGCGCATGCACAGTAGAGGCGTAGTATGGAGGTCCTTTAGGACATGATTTCTTTTTGTTTTGGATGCAAATTTTGGGGATTGGGGGGCAAAATTTGTGTTTGGCCCTGGTTTTGTTAGAGTTAGCACCAGCTAAGTCTGGGTCATTGGTAAGTATAAAAAATATATAAATTACTATAAATTTTTTAACATTTTTCGAACAGGTCCCACATGCACACAGGCAGAATATGCATTGGGTTAAAAACTTAACTTATAACAGCAAAAAAGGTTTGTCAGTTAATGATCATGTCTGCAACAAATTTGTATCTTCGGCGTTCCCAATGCTGGAAAAGTGAACACAAAAGTGTGTGAAGTTTGTATAAAATAAGACACCACTTGTATTCAAGTTACAAAAACAGGGTGAGGTTTAAGACTGATATTTAAATTTATCATAGCAAGTTTGTTGAATAGATATTTTTGCACATGACAAAACAAAAAGTTTAAAGTTAACCCTTGTATAACTGATTGAAAATGCTAACCAAAGTTTGCAAATTTTCATATTTTTATACTGTACCAATGACCCAGACATAGCTGGTGCTAACTCTTAAAATATAGGGCCAAACACAAATTTTGCCCCCCAATCCCCAAAATTTGCATCTAAAACCAAAGAAAACATGTCCTGAATGGCCCTCCACACTTCACCTCTACTGCGCATGCGCAGTGTCAAGGACGTTCCGAAATTGGCGCCATTATTCATTCTTAGTTTGGCCCTTCATCAGTTAACATCTGACTGATCTTTGTGCTTGTAAATCTCAGTTTAAATGATGCCAGACACATAAATATTAGTGAAATGGTGATTCTAAGGAGGATATAGAAGGAGGAGAGGAAAAATGTGTGACAGAATATTATCAGGGCTGTAACTTAAAATTTTTTAATGAAATTATGTTAAGTTACCTATTTTCGAGGCAGCAGCCATTTTGTTGTCATTCTTGTTATTTAGTTACACTGATATTTTTATACTGTACCAATGACCCAGACATAGCTGGTGCTAACTCTTAAAATATAGGGCCAAACACAAATTTTGCCCCCCAATCCCCAAAATTTGCATCTAAAACAAAGAAAACATGTCCTGAATGGCCCTCCACACTTCACCTCTACTGCGCATGCGCAGTGTCATGGACGTTCCGAAATTGGTGCCATTAATCATTCTAAGTTTGGCCCTTCATCAGTTAACATCTGACTGATCTTTGTGCTTGTAAATCTCAGTTTAAATGATGCCAGACACATAAATATTAGTGAAATGGTGATTCTAAGGAGGATAGAGAAGGAGGAGAGGAAAAATGTGTGACAGAATATTATCAGGGCTGTAACTTAAAATTTTTTAATGAAATTATGTTAAGTTACCTATTTTCAAGGCAGCAGCCATTTTGTTGTCATTCTGGTTATTTAGTTACACTGATTTTTTAGTGTTTTCCTCTCTCCCTTTCCTTTAAGTCCTCTCTTGCTATTCTCCCATGCTTTTGGCATAGTTTCTGTAATTATTATTACTAAAATTTCTTGGGAGTTTTAGCTGAATAACAGAATGAATTCTGTTCTTTTCCCCATCTTTACGTCTTCACCTACGGGTGGTTAGGCGTTGTGTTCTGCATTTACCATCTGATGTTCTGCAGTTTCTTCCCTGGAAGTCTCTGTTTTGCATCAGATAGTGTATTTTTGGTAACTGATTCCGGGCCTGGGTGCCTGGAGTCTTATTTTAGTGTTTTTACACTCATTGTTTACATTTACAACAGCCCTCTGTGTGAGGGGAGGATTTCTTGAAAATAATATCTTTATGTTATTTTAATCATGACTAGATACATTATTATTGTTCGTAAGTGTTGAATAAATTGTTTAAAATATTTTTAAAATTTTTGTCCACACTTAGGCTTGGGATCCATTGGGGCTCAACGTTACTTTTCAGAAACTTGGGCTATTCTGAAAAAATATTTTTTCAAAATAATTTGATTTCAATTATTTTTTCTATATTAATGGATCATATTATTATTATGTATTTTGATTGCCAGGGGTTGGTGCGAGTACCAGGACTTTGTTTTCTTTTCACATTGAAAGGATTTTGATCAATTGTAATAAGAGGAAGTCTTCCTCTGACTTTTATAATCATTCTGTATGTGGTCAGTGTACTTGCATTAACTCCTGTTCTGTATCGTATGATTTCGATGACAACATGGGAAGCGTATGTCACGGTATGTTAGTGGGAAATTGGACACTCCGGTCCTTTCCCCGCAGGGTCACTCTACTTTATCAATTTCTATTTCAGACGATCAAGATTAGGGTGATGTTTCTGTGATGTCTTCCAACAGTGTGCCTCCGTCGTCACAATTAATGAAGGGCTAGCGGAAAAGTGCTCATGTAAATACGCCAATTGCCTAAGAGGACCCTAGTAGGTTCGACGGCCTTTGACGTCCGCTAGCTCGCCCGGTGTAGCGTCCATTCATCGAATGGTTCGGCAGCCGGGTTCGTCCGTTGCGGTCTAGAAGGAGTTTTGGGGTGATGCGAGCACTATAAATCAACCAAATGCACACCCAGTGATGGCGGATTAGAGGGAGAACGGAGGAAGCCTTTTAGTCCGGTTCATAGCTCGTTCTGATCCATCCGGACGACGAGGCCCCTCTCTCGTACAACAACATCTGGCCCCAGATGTTGTGGTACAAAATGTTTCGCATTCGGAGCATACGTCCGTCGCTCGGGACGCTCCGACATATAGGCAGTCCGGAGTAGACTGTCAATAAGGCTTCCTCATTCTCATGGTAGCGCACACGACCGCTCTTGGCTACGTGACCTCGGATATCCAGTCAGCTTCGCCAGTCAGAGAATCAACGTACACGGAGCTTCCGGCGGCAATGCATCGTAAGACCGCTACTGCACAGGCCTCGGGAACGGACGTGCTTTCCTAAATAGCACAGCTTATCGCAGCATCCCAGCATCAACTGAATCTGTCGCATATTTTTTATCCGACGATACTGGGTCGGGATGCTCCGCGGAAGCGGGTACGGACGTCCGAAAATTTCATCCGGTCCGACGGGATACCAAAAGGGATTCGGAGGATTTCGAGCTTTCCCTTTCGGAACAACATATGCTGTTGTGTATGTCATCTGACTTGATCTTCTACGGCTTCTTTCGTCGGACCAGAATGCTGCGATGCCGGATAAGAAACTGATAGCGTCGGTGGACTTAGAAATTTTTGGTTCGGTTCAGGGACATCGTCCCTCAGTTCCAACATAGTCCAATAATGTCACACAAACTTTCGAATTATTGAACGACGCTATATATATATTATTATTATATGCTTGCTATTACCAAGCATTTCGGGTTTCTTGTTCGCAAAGTTACGGAGATGTCTTTCAAAAGTGTGCCTCTGTCGTCACAGTTAATGAAGAGCTAGCGGCAATAAGTGCTCATGGAATATGTCTATCGCCTAAGAGGTCCCTTGTAGGATCGACGGAGTGACATTCGCTAGCTCACCTGGTGTAGCGTACATTCATTGAATGCTTCGGCTGCCGGGTTCGTCCGTTGCGGTCTAGGAAGGAGATTTGGGTGATGCGAGCACTATAATAACTTTAGTACTCACCCAGTGACGGCGGATTGAGGACAGATCGGAGGAAGCCTGTTAGTCTGGTTCCTGGCTTGTCCAGGTCCGTCCGGGCTGTGAGCGAGAGAGGTCCCTCTCTCGTCCAACAACATAGAGGACCGCATGTTGTGGTTCAGATATTTTACATTCGGAGCATATGTCTGTCGGTCGGGACGCTCCGTTATATTGACAGTCCGAGAGACTGTCGATAATGCTTCCTCATCCTCACAGCAGGGCACACGACTGCACATTGGCTACGTGACCTCGAGTATCCGATCAGTTTCGTCATTCAGTGATTCCACGGCGAATAGGTCACGCCATCCGGTAGCCAAGGGACACGAGGCCTATACACTCCGTTCGCTCGCATATTAGTAGTATGCACGGGGTAACGATCACGGAGCTTCCAGCGGCAATGCATTGTAGGACCGCTTCTCCACAGGCCTCAGTGACGGACGTGCTATCCGAGTTAGCACAGTTTTTTCGCAGCATCCCAGCAATCGACAGTTTCTTAGTCGAATCAGGAATTATCTGACGGCGCTGGGTCGGTGCGGTCCGCGGTTGCATCAGGTTCGGACGACCGAACGCTTTATAGGGTCCGACAGGATGGCGAAAGGGATTCGAAAGATTTCGAGTTTTCCCTTTTGTAGCATCGGAAGCTGCCATTCATATCTTCTGGCATTATCTTCCAGTGATCGTTATTTCGGACTACATTGCTGCGATGTTGGATAAGAGACTTATAGCGTCATTGGACACGGAATTTTGGATCGGTTCAGGGACATTGTCCCTGACTTACCGACACAGTCCAATAATGTCATTAGAACATGTGTATTATTTATCGACGCTATATATGCATATAAGCCTGCTACCAAGCAGGATAGTTTAGTTTCTTGTCCGCAATGCTCATTTCTGCCTTTTTATCATTTATACGAAAAATTTATTTTGGCAGAGCAGGGCATACCGAGAGTTCATATGTGTCTAGACGGCGTGGTTAAAGACTGGAAATATTCTTTTTCGCCGTCTATGTCTTTTCCAACCACAATGTTGGAAACGACAATGATGTCTAGTAGACTTAACTTAGACGCTTTATCATACGTAATCCACCTTACTGAGGCGTTATCATTACGTCTTCAAGAAAAGAATTACGGGATATTATCCTCAATGTGATTTCTTTTGAGGGCAGTAGTTTGTTCACGTATAACTCCGCCCTTCAGTGGCTGATTGGAGTTGGTTAGACGTGACGCAGCCCTAGCTACATCCACGCGCGTGGATAGTAAGGTGAAGAACTCTCTCAGAGTCGCTTCGTTCTCGGAGAAGCTTCTCTTCGATGGCAACTTTTCAGCAATCCATGAATTGCTCGATTTACACGTTCTCTTGTCTATCTAGTGTTGCAAGAGATTCAGACTGGGGCAAACATTCGGTGGTTGACTCAGAGAGTGCCACTGCAGTTGCCGGATCCGAGTGTTATAATTATGACGGTTGCCAGTCAAACATGTTGGGATATAATATTGATCCCAACGGATTCGAAGTGCCAGGGTCTTTGGGTTCCGCAGTCTCTAAGCAAGCACTTATCTTCCGCAGAATAATGTTTTTTAGGCTTGCTTTATGTCATTGGATGAACATTATTCAGAAACGCATGTCCAAATCCTGTCCGTTAATTCGACAGTAGTGGCGTATCTCCGGAACCAGGGAGGCACTCATTCATTTCCATTATTCTATTTAATGGAAAGAATCCTTCTGTTTGTTATAGTACACCAAGTTCTGTTTCGGTCCATCATATTCCGGGTCGTCTGATTGTTTTACCGGACTCCCTTTCACTTATGGGTCACTTGTTGCCATCAGAATGGACTCTCAACAAACAAGTATTCAATCAGATTTGCTATCAATGGGAGCGCCCAATGATAATTTATTTACGACACAGCTTGCTAATCAATTGCAGACGTATGTGTTTGCTTGTCCAGATCTCTGAGCTAATGTTGTTAACGCTCTATTGATCTAATAGGACGGAATGATAGGATATGCGTATCCTCCGGCGCTGTTGTTTCAGCAGGTATTGCTAAGATAAACAACCACAATACATTTCTGTTGATAGCATCTCTGTCTTCACAGAGACCGTGGGTAAATTTACTCTGATGTCTACTGTGGGACTTAACGCGAAATCTTCCTCAATGAGAGGATCTTTTTTCGCTGGGTAAAATCGTGTCATCTTTATCACAACCCGCAAGGTCGCAACCTTCACGTATTCCGTTGTGTGGTCCTTATTGCATTGTAAGCATTGTACTGGACGAGCTTTGGACGCGATTTCTTACTATAGGAGATCCTCTTCTTCGCTATTCTATGCGGCTAAAGTGGAGGCTCTTCCGTCGTTGGTGTAGGGATCTCTATGTTCATATTGTTGATCCCTCCATACTACTCATTGCAACTTTTTAGTATACTTGTTTGACAAGATCTACTGCAGCCTGTTATTATTAAGGTTATAGGTTTATGTTACCTCATACCTATGCACTCTATGATAGTTTACAATTGAGTCTTATGTCTCTTTATCTAAGTCAGTTAGTAACTTTTCGATAAATAGACTTAGAATCATTAGATTAAATTCCTATATGGAATTTAACTTCGGTTCTTATTTAGCTAAGTAATCATTTGAGCCTCTGGAAACAGTAGTTTTCAAATTCTGACCTTTTAGACAGTAATTCTGTTGGCTTCTCTTTTACTGAAGAGTCAGTGAGTTTCATGCACTATCGGTGGATGATTTTCACTTTCGTAGTTTCGGAATCACTACTTCCTTTACTATTTAGGTTGGATTTTTGCATAAGAGTTAGGCTCCTAATATCTGGATCCTATTGTTATTAAGGTCCTTCCATCATCGTACGGGCATAGGCCTTTACTCTGTCCGGTTAGAGTTTATGTATTTATAAACAGATATCTGTTTATTACTACGGGCGTAAACTTCTAATGTCTTTGATGCCTATTAGAAGGACGTTACGCTCCATTCTATTGCTAATGGATTCAATTAACTATCGATACTGCTTATGGTATATCTTTGACTCAGCAGTTGTGTTTGAGATTTCGGCTCATGAAGTAAGAGTTCTTCTACATCTTGGGCTTACATTAATAGTGTCGCTATTATAGATTTTTGAAGGCTGCTCATTGCGCTCAGCCATCCACTTTCATGAATTTTTTATCTCAGAAATATTGAGTCCATTTCTGGAGGCCTCTATTGTTAGGTCTATTATCTACTGCTCAGAATGTCATTCACTTAACAGTTGCTACTATAGCTAGGTAGGCTGTCTGTTTCGGCAGTGACTCCGTTCTGCTGCCCTCTTCGCTCTGGGCTATTTGACCCAGGGCAAGAAAAAGGGGGGGGGGGGAGGGTGTTCCCTTGGGTCACCTGTTTTACTATGAAAACAAGGGGATACCTCCTCCGGAGTTAGTAATTCTGAGCTGTTGTTGGGATGGTTGTTTAGTGAGAAGTTTATGTTTTAAAAATTCATTCAAGTCTTAGTTTTTAAAGTATAGCTTTTGAATATAGCACGTATCAACGGAAATGATTATGCAATCCTCAGACACTTTTAAGGAGTATAAAGAGTCTCTATTCTCTAGACTTACTTTATTTATTGGCTTACTTTAAAAATTATTAGTATAAGGATTATACTAGATATTAATAGAGTACATGGATGTATGATGCTCAATTTTGGAAGGTGTTGTATCTTTCTAATTTATCATAAATAAGAAAGATACATGTAAGGCCTAATACTTCTTTTTCCCTAGAGGGGATGACTCTATTTTATATTATCGAGCGTATTCCATCTTGCTCTATGTCCTTGGCCCTCCAGCCTTTTTACTATTCAGCTATGTCTGGGTCATTGGTACAGTATAAAAATGTTAAAAAATTTATAGTAATTTATATATTTTTTATACTTACCAATGACCCAGACGGGGATGGCCCTCCCAGGAGTTGGGAACTCTTACCTCCCCGCTGAGTACATAGCGCTAACCTGGCACTGGTTATTAGAATGATTAATGGCGCCAATTTCGGAACGTCCTTGACACTGCGCATGCGCAGTAGAGGTGAAGTGTGGAGGGCCATTCAGGACATGTTTTCTTTGGTTTTAGATGCAAATTTTGGGGATTGGGGGGCAAAATTTGTGTTTGGTCCTATATTTTAAGAGTTAGCACCAGCTATGTCTGGGTCATTGGTAAGTATAAAAAATATATAAATTACTATAAATTTTTTAACTTTTCAGTGTTTTCCTCTCTCCCTTTCCTTTAAGTCCCCTCTTGCTATTCTCCCATGCTTTTGGCATATTTTCTGTAATTTTAGTACTAAAATTTCTTGGGAGTTTTAGCTGGATAACAGAATGAAATCTGTTCTTTTTCCCATGTTTACGTCTTCACCTATGGGTGGTTAGGCGTAGTGTTCTGCATCTACCATCTGATGTTCTACAGTTTCTTCCCTGAAAGTCTCTGTTTTGCATCAGATAGTGTATTATTGGTAACTGATTTCGGGCCAGGGTGCCTGGAGTCTTGTTCTAGTGTTTTTACACTTATTGTTTACTTTTACTACCGCCCTCTGTGTGAGGGGGGATTTCTTGAAAATAATATCTGGATGTTAATTTAATCATAACTAGATACATTATTATTGTTCGTAAGTGTTGCATAAACTGTTTAAAATATTTTTAGAATTTTTGTCCACACATAGGCTTGGAATCCATTGGGGCTCAACGTTACTTTTCAGAAACTTGGTCTGTTCTGAAAAAATATATTTTTATACTGTACCAATGACCCAGACATAGCTGCTGGTGCTAACTCTTAAAATATAGGGCCAAACACAAATTTTGCCCCCCAATCCCCAAAATTTGCATCTAAAACTAAAGAAAACATGTCCTGAGAGGCCCTCCACACTTCGCCCCTACTGCGCATGCGCAGTGTCAAGGACGTTCCGAAATTGGCGCCATTTATCATTCTAAGTTTGGCCCTTCATCAGTTAACATCTGACTGATCTTTGTGCTTTTAAATCTCAGTTTAAATGATGCCAGACACATAAATATTAGTGAAATGGTGATTCTAAGGAGGATAGAAAAGGAGGAGAGGAAAAGAATGTGTGACAGAATATTATCAGGGCTGTAACTTAAAATTTTTTAATGAAATTATGTTAAGTTACCTATTTTCAAGGCAGCAGCCATTTTGTTGTCATTCTGATTATTTAGTTACACTGTTTTTTCAAGTGTTTTTCCTCTCTCCCTGTCCTTTAAGTTCCCCCTTGCTATTCTCCCATGCTTTTGGCATAATTTCTGTAATTATTATTACTAAAATTTCTTGGGAGTTTAGCTGAATAACAGAATGAATTCTGTTCTTTCCCCATGTTTACGTCTTCACCTACGGGTGGTTAGGCATTGTGTTCTGCATCTACCATCTGATGTTCTGCAGTTTCTTCCCTGGAAGTCACTGTTTTGCATCAGATGGTGTATTTTTGGTAACTGATTTCGGGCCTGGGTGCCTGGAGTCTTATTTTAGTGTTTTTACACTCATTGTTTACATTTACAACAGCCCTCTGTGTGAGGGGGGGGATTTCTAAATAATAATATCTTTATGTTATTTCAATCATAACTAGATACATTATTATTGTTCGTAAGTGTTGAATAAATTGTTTAAAATATTTTTAAAATTTTTGTCCACACTTAGGCTTGGGATCCATTGGGGCTCAACGTTACTTTTCAGAAACTTGGGCTGTTCTGAAAAAATATTTTTTCAAAATATTTTGATTTCAATTATTTTTTCTATATTAATGGATCATATTATTATTATGTATTTTGATTGCCAGGGGTTAGTGCGAGTACCAGGACTTGTTTTCTTTTCACATTGAAAGGATATTGATCAATTGTTTTAAGAGGAAGTCTTCCTCTGACCTTATTTTCATTCTATATGTGGTCAGTGTACTCGCATTAACTCCGGTTCTGTATCGTATGATTTCGATGACAATATGGGAAGCGTATGTCACGGTATGTTGTTGGGGATTTGGACACTCCGGTCCTTTCCCCGCAGGGTCACTCTACTTTATCAATTTCTATTTCAGACGATCAAGATTAGGGTGATGTATCTGTGATGTCTTCCAACAGTGTGCCTCCGTCGTCACAATTAATGAAGGGCTAGCGGAAAAGTGCTCATGTAATACGCCAATTGCCTAAGAGGACCCTAGTAGGTTCGACGGCCTTTGACGTCCGCTAGCTCGCCCAGTGTAGCGTCCATTCACCGAATGGTTCGGCAGCCGGGTTCGTCCGTTGCGGTCTAGAAGGAATTTTGGGGTGATGCGAGCACTATAAAATTAACTTAATGCACACCCAGTGACGGTGGATCGGAGGGAGAACGGAGGAAGCCTTTTAGTCCGGTTCATAGCTCGTTCCGGTCCATCCGGACGGCAAGCGAGAGAGGCCCCTCTCTCGTTCAACAACATCTGGCCCCAGATGTTGTGGTACAAATGTGTCGTTAGCGGAGCATATGTCCGTCGCTCGGGACGCTCCGTTGTATAGGCAGTCCGCTGAGACTGCTAAGGCTTCCTCTTCTCGTCAGTGCTCACGACCGCACCTTGGCTGCGTGACCGCCGATATATTACCAGCTTCGCCGATCAAGGATTCTTCGGCGACCAGGTCACACCATCCGGCAGCCAGGGATTCGAGACCGATGGACTCCGGACGTTCGCATAGGAAAAGTATGCGGGAGCCATCTGATGCGGAGCTGCCCTCGGCGAAGCAGCGATAGACTACGCCTCCGCAGGTCTCGACGCCGGACATTCTTGTGCACATAGCACAGCTTATCGCAGCATCCCAGCAGCCGACAGAAACGGTGTCGGATCGAGAATTATCCGACAGCGCTGGGTCGGTAGCCGGGGACTCGAGGCCTGCAGACTCCGGACGTTCGCATAGGAAGTATGCGGGAGTCAACGTACACGGAGCTTCCAGCGGCAATGCATCGTAAGTCCGCTACTGCACAGGCCTCGGGAACGGACATGCTTTCCTTAATAGCACAGTTTATCGCAGCATCCCAGCATCAACTGAATCTGTCGCATATATTTTATCCGACGATGCTGGGTCGGGACGCTCCGCGGAAGCGGGTACGGACGTCCGAAAGTTTCATCCGGTCCGACGGGATACCGAAAGGGATTCGGTGGATTTCAAGCTTTCCCTTTCGGAACAACATATGCTGCGATGCCGGATAAGAAACTGATAGCGTCGGTGGACTTAGAAATTTTTGGTTCGGTTCAGGGACATCGTCCCTCAGTTCCGACATAGTCCAATAATGTCACACAAACTTTCGAATTATTGAACGACGCTATATATATTATTATTTTATGCTTGCTATCCAAGCATTTCTGGTTTCTTGTTCGAAGAGTTATGGAGATGTCTTTCAAAAGTGTGCCTCTGTCGTCATAGTTAATGAAGAGTTAGCGGCAATAAGTGCTCATGGAATATGTCTATCGCTTACGGAGTGACATTCGCTAGCTCACCCGGTGTAGCGTACATTCATCGAATGGTTCGGCTGCCGGGTTCGTCCGTTGCGGTCTAGGAAGGAGATTTGGGTGATGCGAGCACTTTAATTACTTTAGTTCTCACCCAGTGACGGCAGATTAAGGACAGATCGGAGGAAGCCAACAACATAGGGGACCGCATGTTGTGGTTCAGATATTTTACATTCGGAGCATATGTCCGTTGCTCGGGACGCTCCGTTATATTGACAGTCCGAGAGACTGTCTTTAATGCTTCCTCATCCTCACAGCAGGGCACACGACCGCACATTGGCTACGTGACCTCGAGTATCCGATCAGTTTAGGCATTCAGTGATTCCACAGCGAATAGGTCGCGCCATCCGGTAGCCAAGGGACACGAGGCCTATACACTCCGTTCGCTCGCATATTGGAAGTATGCACGGGGTAACGATCACGGAGCTTCCTGCGGCAATGCATCGTAAGACCGCTGCTCCTCAGGCCTCAGTGACGGACGTGCTATCCGAGTTAGCACAGTTGTTTCGCAGCATCCCAGCAATTGACGGTTTCTCGGTCGAATCAGGAATTATCCGACGGCGCTGGGTCGGTGCGGTCCGCGGTTGCATCAAGCTACGGACGACCGAACGCTTTATAGGGTCCGACAGGATGGCGAAAGGGATTCGAAAGATTTCGAGTTTTCCCTTTAGTAGTATCGGAAGATGCCTTTCATATCTTCTGGCATTTCTTCCAGTGATTATTTTTCGGACTTCATTGCTGCGATCTTGGATAAGAGACTTATAGCGTCATTGGACTCGGATTTTTCGATCGGTACAGGGACTTTGTCCCTGACTTACCGACGCAGTCCAATATTGTCATTACAACATGTGTTTTATTTTTCGACGCTATATATTTATATATATATACAAGCCTGCTACTAAGCATGATAGTTTAGTTTTTTGTCCGCGTGGCTCATTTCTGCCATTTTATCTTTTTTACATATAGTTTATTTTGGCAGAGCAGGGCATACCGAGAGTTCATATGCGTCTAGACGGTGTGATTAAAGACTGCATATTTTCTTTTTCACCGTTTGTCTTTTTCAATTTCAATGTTGGGAACGACATTATGTATAGTAGACTTAACTTAGACGCTTTATTATACGTAATCCGCCTTACTGAGGCGTTATCATTACGTCTTCAAGAAAAGATTTACGGGATATTATTCTCAATGTAATTTCTTTTGAGGGCAGTAGTTTGTTCACGTATAACTCCGCCCTTCAGTGGCTGATTGGAGTTGGTTAGACGTGATGCAGCCCTAGCTACATCCACGCGTGGATAGTAGGTTAAGAACTCTCTCAGAGTCGCTTCATTCTCGGAGGAGCTTCTCTTCAACAGCAACTTTCCGGCAATCCATGAATTGCTTGATTTATACATTCTCTTGTCTATCTAGTGTTACAAGAGATTCAGACTGGGGCAAACATTCGGTGGTTGACTCAGAGAGTGCCGCCGCAGTTGCCGGACCCGAGTGTGGCTGTTATGACGGTTGCCAGTCAAACAGATTGGGATATATACTGATCCCTACGGATTCGAAGTGCCAGGGTCTTTGGGTTCCGCAGTCTTTTAGCTATCAGTTAACTTCCGCGGAATAATGTTTTTTAGGCTTGCTTTATGTCATTGCATGAACATTATTCAGAAACGCATGCCCAAATTCCTGTCCTTTAATTCGACAGTAGTGGCGTATCTCCGGAACCAGGGAGGCACTCTTTCGTTTCCGTTATTCAATTTAATGGAAAGAATCCGTCTGTTGGTTATAGTACACCAAGTTCAGTTTTGGTCCGTCATATTCTGGGTCGTCTGATTGTTTTATCGCACTCCCGTTCTCTTACGGGTCGCTTGTTGCTGTCAGAATGGACTCTCAACAAACAAGTATTCAATCAGATTTGCTATCTATGGGAGCGCCCAATGATATTTTATTTATGACACAGCTGGCTAATCAATTGCAGACGTATGTGTTGGCTTGTCCAGATCTCTGAGCTAATACTGTTAACGCTCTATTGATCTATAGGACGGAATGATAGGATACGCGTATCCTCCGGCGCTGTTGTTTTTAGCAGGTATTGCTAAGATAAACAACCACAATACATTTCTGTTGATAGCATCTCTATCTTCACAGAGATCATGAGTAATTTACTCTCTTGTCTACTGTGGATCTTAACGTGAAATCTTCCTCTATGTGAGGATCTTTTTTCACTGGGTAAATCGTGTCATCTTTATCACAACCAGCAAGGTCGCAACCTTCATGTATTCCGTTGTGTGGTCCGTATTGCATTGTAAGCACTGTACTGGACGAGCTTTGGACGCGATTTCTTACTATAGGAGATCCTCTTCTTCGCTATTCTATGCGACTAAAGTGGAGGCTCTTCCGTCGTGGTGTAGGGATCATTATGTTCATATGGTTGATCCCTCCATACTACTCATTGCTATTTTTTAGTATACTTGTTTCACAAGATCTACTGCAGCCTGTTGTTATTTAGGTTATAGGTTTATGTTACCTCATACCTATGCACTCTACGATAGTTTACAATTGAGTCTTTTGTCTCTTTATCTAAGTCAGTTAGTAACTTTTTGATAAATAGACTTAGAATCTTTAGATTAAATTCCTATACGGATTTTAACTTCAGGTTCTTATTTAGCTAAGTAATCATTTGAGCCTCTGGAAACAGTAGTTTTCAAATTCTGACCTTTTAGACAGTAATTCTGTTGGTTTCTCTTTTACTGTAGAGTCAGTGAGTTTCATGCACTATCGATGGATGATTTTCACTTTCATAGTTTCGGAATCAATACTTCCGTTACTATTTAGGTTGGATTGTTGCATAAGAGTTAGGCTCCTATTATCCGGAACCTATTATTTTAAGGTCCTTCCGTCTTCGTATGGGCATAGGCCTTTACTCTTTCCGGGTACAGTTTATGTATTTATAAACAGATATCTGTTTATTACAAGGGCGTAAGCTTCTTCTGTCTTTGATGTCTAGTAGAAGGACGTTACGCTCCATTTTATTGTTAATGGATTCTATTAACTAGCGTACTGCTTATGGTATATCATTGGCTTAGCAGTTGTGCTTAAGATTTCGGCTCATGAAGTAAGAGTTCTTCTACTTCTTGGGCTTACATTAATAGTGTTGCTATTATAGATTTTTGAAGGCTGCTCATTGCGCTCAGCCATCCATTCATGAATTTTATCTCAGAAATATCGAGTCCATTTCTGGAGGCCTCTATTGTTAGGTCTATTATCTACTGCTCAGAATGTCATTCACTTAACAGTTGCTACTATAGCTAGGTAGGCTGTCTGTTTCGGCAGTGTCTCCGTTCGGCTGCCCTCTTCGCTCTGGGCTATTTGACCCAGGGCAAGAAAAAAGGGGGGGGGGGGGGGGGAGGGTGTTCCCTTGGGTCACCTGTTTTTACTATGAAAACAAGGGGATACCTCCTCCGGAGTTAGTAATTCTGAGCTGTTATTGGGATGGTTGTTTAGTGAGAAGTTTAAGTTTATAAAATTCATTCAAGTCTTAGTTTTTAAAGTATAGCTTTTGAATATTGCATATGTCAACGGACATGATTATGCAATTCTCACACACTTTTAGGAGTATAAGAGTCTCTATTCTCTAGACTTACTTTATTATTGGCTTACTTTAAAAATTATTAGTATAAGGATTATTGGATATTAATAGAGTACATGGATGTATGAAGCTCAATTTTTGGAAGGTGTTGTATCTTTCTAATTTATCATAAATAAGAAAGATACATGTAAGGCCTATTACTTCTTTTTCCTACAGGGGATGACTCTATTTTATTTTATTGAGCATATTCCATTTTGCTCTATGTCCTTGGCCCTCCAGCCTTTTTACTATTCAGCTATGTCTGGGTCATTGGTACAGTATAAAAATGTTAAAAAATTTATAGTAATTTATATATTTTTTATACTTACCAATGACCCAGACGGGGATGGCCCTCCCAGGAGTTGGGAACTCTTGCCTCCCCGCTGAGTACATAGCGCTTACCAGGCACTGGTTATTAGAATGATAAATGGCGCCAATTTCGGAACGTCCTTGACACTGCGCATGCGCAGTAGGGGCGAAGTGTGGAGGGCCTCTCAGGACATGTTTTCTTTAGTTTTAGATGCAAATTTTGGGGATTGGGGGGCAAAATTTGTGTTTGGCCCTATATTTTAAGAGTTAGCACCAGCAGCTATGTCTGGGTCATTGGTAAGTATAAAAAATATATAAATTACTATAAATTTTTTAACTTTTTCAAAATTTTTTGATTGCAATTATTTTTTCTATATTAATGGATCATATTATTATGTATTTTGATTGTCAGGGGTTGGTGCGAGTACTAGGACTTTGTTTTCTTTTTACAATGAAAAGATATTGTTCAATTGTAATAAGAGGAAATCTTCCTCTGACTTTCATAATCATTGTTTATGTAGTCAGTGTACTCGCACTAACTCCTGTTCTGTATGTGTTAATTTCGATGACAAAATGGGAAGCGTATGTCACGTTATGTTAGTGGGGAATTGGCCATTCCGGTCCTTTCCCCGCAGGGTCACTCTACTTTATCAATCTCTATTTCAGACGATCAAGAATAGGGTGATGTATCCGTGATGTCTTCCAAAAGTGTGCCTCCGTCGTCACAATTAATGAAGAGCTAGCGGAAAAGTGCTCATGTAAATTCATCAATTGCCTAAGAGGACCCTAGTAGGTTCGACGGCCGTTGACGTCCGCTAGCTCGCCGGGTGTAGCGTCCATTCATCGAATGGTTCGGCAGCCGGGTTCGTCCGTTGCAGTCTAGAAGGAGTTTTGGGGTGATACGAGCACTATAAATCAACCAAATGCACACCCAGTGACGGCGGATTAGAGGGAGAACGGAGGAAGCCTTTCAGTCCGGTTCCTAGCTCGTCCAGGTCCATCCGGACTGCGAGCGAGAGAGGCCCCTCTCTCATACAGCAACATCTGGCCCCAGATGTTGTGGTACAAAATGTTTCGCATTCGGAGCATACGTCCGCCGATCGGGACGCTCCGATGTATAGTCAGTCCGGAGAGACTGTCAATAAGGCTTCCTCATTCTCATGGTAGCGCACACGACTGCTCTTGGCTACGTGATCTCGGATATCCAGTCAGCTTCGCCAATCAGAGAATCATCGACGACCAGGTCGCACCATCCGGTAGCCAGGGACACGAGGCCTGCAGACTCCGGACGTTCGCATAAGAAAGTGTGCGGGAGTCAACATACACGGAGCTTCCGGCGGCAATGCATCGTAAGACCGCTACTGCACAGGCCTCGGTGACGGGCGTGCTATCCCAAATAGCACAGCTTATCGCAGCATCCCTGCAACGACAGAATCTGTCGCATCATGTATTATCCGACAACGCTGGGTCGGAACGCTCCGCAGAAGCAGGTACGGACGTCCGAAAATTTCATCCGGTCCAACGGGATGCCGAAAGGGATTCGGAGGATTTCGAGCTTTCCCTTTCGGAACAACATAAGCTGTTGTTTAGGTCATCTGACTTTATCTTCTAGAGGTTCTTTTGTCGGACCAGAATGCTGCGATGCCGGATAAGAAACTGATAGCGTCGGTGGACACAGAAATTTTTGGTTCGGTTCAGGGACATCGTCCCTCAGTTCCGACATAGTCCAATAATGTCACACAACTTTCGAATTATTGAACGACGCTATATATATTATTATTTGCTTGCTATTAACAAGCATGTCTGGTTTCTAGTTCGCAAAGTTACGGAGATGTCTTTCAAAAGTGTGCCTCTGTCGTCATAGTTAATGAAGAGCTAGCGGCAATAAGTGCTCATGGAATATGTCAATCGCCTAAGAGGTCCCTAGTGGGATCGACGGAGTTGACATTCGCTAGCTCACCCGGTGTAGCGTCCATTCATCGAATGGTTCAGCAGCCGGGTTCGTCCGTTGCGGTCTAGGAAGGAGATTTGGGTGATGCGAGCACTATAATAAACTTTAGTACACACCCAATGACGACGGATTAGAGGACTGATCGGAGGAAGCCTGTTAGTCCGGTTCCTAGCTCGTCCAGGTCCGTCCGGGCTGCGAGCGAGAGAGGTCCCTCTATAGTACAACAACATATGGGACCGGATGTTGTGGTACAGATATTTCGCATTCGGAGCATATGTCCGCCGCTTGGGACGCTCCGTTATATTGACAGTCCGAGACACTGTCGATAATGCTTCCTCATCCTCACAGCAGCACACACGACCGCACATTGGCTACGTGACCTCGAGTATCCGGCCAGCTTCGTCATTCAGTGATTCCACGGCGAACAGGTCACGCCATCTGGTAGCCAAGGGACACGAGGCCTATACACTCCGTTCGTTCGCATAATAGAAGTATGCACGGGGTAACGAACACGGAGCTTCCAGCGGCAATGCAACGTAAGACCGCTTCTCCACAGGCCTCAGTGATGGACGTGCTATCCAAGTTAGCACAGTTTATCGCAGCATCCCAGCAATCGACAGATTCTCGGTCGGATCAGGAATTATCCGACGGCGCCGGGTCGGTGCGCTCCGCTGTTGCATCAGGTTCGGACGACCGAACACTTTATAGGGTCCGATAGGATGGCGAAAGGGATTCGACGATTTCGAGCTTTCCCTTTCGGAACAACGGAAGCTGCCATACATATCTTCCGGCATTATCTTCCACAGGTTGTTCCGTAGGACTACATTGCTGCGATGCTGGATAAGAGACTAATAGCGTCATTGGACACGGAGTTTTGGATCGGTCCAGGGACATTGTCCCTGACTTACCGACACAGTCCTATTATGTCATTAGAACATTCGAATTATTTAACGACGCTATATATAAGCTTGCTTCTAAGCATGATAGTCTAGTTTCTTGTCCGCAATGCACTTCTGCCTTTTATCAATTCTAGGAAATAATTTATTTTGGCAGAACAGGGCATACCGAGAGTTCATATGCATCTAGACGGCAGGGTTGAAGACTGGGAATTATCTTTTTCGCCGTCTATGTCAATTCCAACCACAATGTTGGAAACGACAATGATGTCTAATAGACTTAACTTAGATGCTTTATCATACGTAGACCACCTTACGGAGGCGTTATCATTACATCTTCAAGTGAAAGAATTCCAGGATATGATCCTCAATGTGATTTCTTTCAGGGCAGTAGTTTTTCCACGTATAACTCCGCCCTTCAGTGGCAACCTGGAGTTGGTTAGACGTGACACAGCCCTAGCTACATCCACGCGCGTGGATAGTAAGGTGAAGAACTCTCTCAGAGTCGCTTCGGTCTCGGAGAAGCTTCTCTTCGACGGCAACTCTTCAGCAATCTATGAATTGCTCGATGTACACGTTCTCTTGTCTATCAAGTGTAGCAAGAGATTCAGACTGGGGCAACATTCGGTGGTTGACTCAGAGAGTGCCACTGCAGTTGCCGGATCCGAGTTTTATGATTATGACGGATGCCAGTAAAACAGGTTGGGGTACAATATTGATCCCAACGGATTCGAAGTGCCGGGGTCTTTGGGTTCCGCAGTTTCTAGGCAAGCACTTATCTTCCAGGGAATAATGTTCTTTAGGCTTGCACTATATCATTGGATGAACATTATTCAGAAACGCATGTCCAAATCCTGTCCGATAATACGACAGTAGTTGCGCATCTCCGGAACCAGGGAGGCACTCATTCGATTCCATTATTCAATTTAACGGAAAGAATCCTTCTGTTTGTTATAGTACACCAAGTTCTGCTTCGGTCTGTCATATTCCGGGTCGTCTGATTGTATTAGCAGACTCCCTTTCACGTAAGGGTCGCTTGTTGCCGTCAGAATGGACTCTCAACAAACAAGTATTCAATCAGATTTGCTATCAATGGGAACGCCCAATGATAATTTATTTGCGACACAACTCACTATTCATTTGCAGACGTATGTGTTTGCATGTCCGGATCCCTGAGCTTATGTTGTTAACGCTCTATTGATCTAATAGGACGGAATGATAGGATATGCGTATCCTCCAGCGCTGTTGATTCAGCAAGTATTGCTAAGATAAACATCCATAATACAATTCTGTTGATAGCATCTCTGTCTTCACAGAGACCGTGGGTAAATTTACTCAGGTGTCTACTGTGGGACTTACCGCGAAAACTTCCTCCATGAGAGGATCTTCTTTCGCTGGGGAAATCGTGTCAACTTCATCACAACCCGCAAGGTCTCAACCTTCACGTATTCCGTTGTGTGGTCCTTCTTGCATGGCAAGCATTGTACAGGACAAGCTTTGTACGCGATTTCTTACTGTAGGAGAACCTCTTCTTCGCTATACTATGCAGCTAAAGTGAAGGCTCTTCCGTCGTTGGTGTAGGGATTATTTTGTTGATATTTTTGATCCCTCCATACTAGACATTGCAACTTTCTAGTATACTTGTTTGACAAGATCTACTGCAGCCTGTTACTATTAAGGTTTTAGGTCTATGTTATCTCATACCTATGCACTCTATGATAGTTTACAATTGAGTCTTATGTCTCTTTATCTAAGTCAGTTAGAAACTTTTCGATAAATAGACCTAGAATCATTAGATTAAATTCCTATACGGAATTTAGCTTCGGTTCTTATTTAGCTAAGTAATCATTTGAGCCTCTGGAAACAGTAGTTTTCAAATTCTGACCTTTTAAGACAGTAATTCTGTTAGTCTTCTCTTTTACTGAGGAGTCAGTGAGCTTCATGCACTATTGGTGGACGATTCTCACTTTTGTAGTGACGGAAACACTACTTCCTTTACTACTTAGGTTGGATTTTTGGTTAAGAGTCAGACTCCTAATAATATCCGGAACCTATTGTTATTAAGGTCCTTCCGTCTTCGTACGGGCATAGGCCTTTACTCTGTCCGGTTAGAGTTTACGTATTTATAAACGGATATCAGTTTATTAGTACGAACGTAAGCTTCTTCTGTCTTTGATGCCTAATAGAAGGACATTACGCTCCATTCTATTGCTAATGGATTCAATTAACTATCGGTACTGCTTATGGTATATCATTGACTCAGCAGTTTGTGCTTGAGATTTCGGCTCATGAAGTAAGAGCTCTTTCTACATCTTGGGCTTACACTAATAGTGTCGCTATTATAGATTTTTGAAGGCTGCTCATTGCGCTCAGCCATCCACATTCATGAATTTTTATTTCAGAATATTGAGTCCATTTTTGGAGGCCTCCATTGTTAGGTCTATTATCTACTGCTCAGAATGTCATTCACTTAACAGTTGCTACTATAGCTAGGTAGGCTTTCTGTTCCGGCAGTGACTCCGTCCTGCTGCCCTCTTTGCTCTGGGCTATTTGACCCAGGGCAAGAAATAGGGGGGGGGGGGGGGAGGGTGGTCCCTTGGGTCACCTGTTTTAATTATGAAAACAAGGGGATACCTCCTCCGGAATTAGTAATTCTGAGCTGTTACTGGGATGGCTTTTAAGTGAGAAGTTTATGTTTTAAAAATTCATTCAGGTCATAGTTTTTAAAGTATAGCTTTTGAATATATCACGTGTCAAACGGGCATTATTATACAATCCTCAGACACTTTTTAGGAGTATAAAGAGTCTCTATTCTCTAGACTTTATTTATTGGCTTACTTTAAAAATTATTAGTATAAGGATTATACTGGATATTAATAGAGTACATGGATGTATGATGCTCAATTTTGGAAGGTGTTGTGTCTTTCTAATTTATCATAAATAAGAAAGATACATGTAAGGCCTAATACTCCTTTTCCCCTAGAGGGGATGACTCTATTTTATATAATTGAGCGTATTTCAACTTGCTCTATGTCCTAGGCCCTCCAGCCTTTTTACTATTCATCTAAGTCTGGGTCATTGGTACAGTACAAAAATGTTAAAAAGTTAAAAAATTTATAGTAATTTATATATTTTTTATACTTACCAATGACCCAGACTTAGCTGCTGGTGCTAACTCCAACAAAACCAGGGCCAAACACAAATTTTGCCCCCCAATCCCCAAAATTTGCATCCAAAACAAAAAGAAATCATGTCCTAAAGGACCTCCATACTACGCCTCTACTGTGCATGCGCAGTGACGCAGTCGTCCCGAAATTGGCGCCAATTATCATTCTTACTGACAGTGCCTGGTCAGCGCTATGTACTCAGCGGGGAGGCAAGAGTTCCCAACTCCAGGGAGGGCCATCCCCATCTGGGTCATTGGTAAGTATAAAAAATATATAAATTACTATAAATTTTTTAACATTTTTATACTGTACCAATGATCCAGACTTAGCTGAATAGTAAACAGGCTGGAGGGCCTAGGACATAGAGGAAAATCCAATAAGCTCAACTATATAGTAAAGAGGTAACCCCTTAAGGAGAAAAGGAGTATTAGGCTTTACATGTATCTTTCTTATTTAATATTAAATTAGAAAGATACACTACCCTTAATAATTGAGCACAATAACATTCATGTTCTCTATTAACATCCAGTATAACCCTTATACTAATTATTTTTAAAGCAAGCCAATAAATAAAGTAGTCCAGAGAATTGAGACTCTTTATAATCATTTAAAAGTGTCCGAGTATTGTATATTAAAGCCCGTTTGACACTTGACATATACAAATGCTTCACACCGCGCTACACTTTAAAAATAAGACATGAATGAATTTAAACATTAATATTACACTTTAAAACCATCCCGGAAGCGACTCAGAAATACTGACTTGGAGGAGGCATTCCCTTGCTTTTCACTATAAAGCAGGTGACCTAAGGGAACACCCCCCCCCCCCCTTCCCCTTGCCCTGGGTCAAATAGCCCAGAGCGAAGAGGGCAGCCAGACGGAGTCACTGCCGGAACAGAAAGCCTGCATAACTATAGTTGCAGCTGTTTAGTGGACGACATTCTGAGCAACAGATAACGGACCTAAACAATGCAGGTCTCCAGAAATGGACTCAATATTTCTGAGATAAAAATTCGTAAATGTGGATGGCTGAGACCAATAAGCAGCCTTCATTAAATCTGTAATAGCAACACTATTAGCATAAGCCCAGGAAGTAGAAAGAGCTCTTACTTCATGAGCAGAAATCTTAAGCACAGACTGCTGAGAAGAAGATAAATCTTCATAAGCAGTACGGATAGTTAACTGAATCCATCTAGCAATAGAATGGACAGAAATGTCCTTTCTATTAGGCATCAAAGACAGAAAGAAACGTTTCCTTCCCTTTCTGATAAACTGAGATCTCTGTTTATAGATACGTAGTGCTCTAACAGGACAGAGTAAAGGCCTACGCCCGTCTGAAGACGGAAGAGCCTTAATAACAATAGGTTCCGGATATTTATTAGGAGCCTGATTCTTAGCTAAAAAACCCACATTAGTAGTGAAGGTGATAGTGTTCCCAACACTACGATAATGAGAATCATCCACCGATAGTGCATGAAGCTCACTGACTCTTCTGGCAGAAGAGAAAGCTAAGAGAAAAGCTGTCTTATAAGATAAGAATTTGAAATCTACTGTCCCAAGAGGTTCAAATGGCTTTTCCTTCAATTTAAGGAGAACCCAAGCTAAATTCCACTTAGGAATTAATCTAAGAGTTCTGGGTCTATTTATCGAAAAGTTTCTAACCAACTTCGATAAAGAGACATTAGATCCAATTTGTAAACTATCATGATGTGCATAGGTATCAGATAACATAGATCTATAACCCTTTATAGTAACAGGCTGCAGTTTGATTTCGTCAAACAAGTATACTAGAAAGTTTGCAATGTCTGGTATAGAGGGATCAAATATATCTACAGAATGATCCCTACACCAACGACGAAAAACCTTCCACTTAGCCGCATAGTTTAGCGAAGAGGAGGTCCTCCTACAGTTAGAAATCGCGTCCACTGCTCGTCCTGTAAAGTGCTTGCCATGCAAGAAGGACCGCACAACGGAAAAACGTGAAGGTTGAGACCTTGCGGGTTGTGATGGAGTTGGCGCGATTTCCCCTGCGAAAGAAGATCCTCTCGTGGAGGAAGCTTCCGCGGTAGGTCCCACAACAGACACCTGAGTAGATTTATCCACGGTCTCTGTGGCGACAGAGATGCTACCAACAGAATCTTGCATTGAGATTGTTTTATCTTTAGCAATACTTGTTGAATTAACGGTGCTGGAGGATACGCATATCCTATCATTCCGTCCCAAGGGATCGACAGAGCGTCTACTGCAAATGCTCTTGGATCCGGACACGGAGACACATACGTCTGCAACTGATTGTTGAGATGTGTCGCAAATAAGTCTATCATTGGCCGTTCCCATTGGTAGCAAATCTGATTGAATACTTGTTTGTTGAGAGTCCACTCCGACGGCAACAAGCGACCCTTTCGTGAAAGGGAGTCTGCTAGCACATTCAGACGACCCGGTATGTGACGGACCGAAAGAAGAACGTGATGTTCTAACGCAAATAGAAGGATTCTTTCCGTTAGATTGAACAACGGAACTGAATGAGTGCCTCCCTGATTCCGTATATACGCCACTACTGTCGTATTGTCGGATAGGATTTGGACATGAGCATCGTGAATAATGTCCATCCAGTGATGTAACGCAAGCCAAATTGACATTATTTCCTTGATGTTTATGTGCTTGCACAGGAATTGCGGATCCCAAAGACCCTGGCATCTCGAATCCGTTGGGATTAATGATGCACCCCAACCTGTTTGACTGGCATCCGTCATAACGGTAAAACTCGGATCCGGCAACTGCAGCGGAACTCCCTGAGTTAACCACTGAATGTTTGCCCAAGTCTGAATCTCTTGTTTCACTTGATCTGACAAGAGAACGTCTACATCGAGCGAATGAATTTTCACATTCCAATTCTGAGTCAGGAAAATTTGAAGAGGACGTGTGCGTAGCCGCCCCATCGGAATGAGATCCACGGCGGCTCCGCACAGACCTATCAGTCTCATAAATTCTCTCGCCGTGACTTTGTCTGCGACAATAGCGAGCGTAACAACTGACTAATTTCGCTCTGGTTAACGGCAGACGAACGAGATTGTTGTGCGTCTCGAAGCTCATTCCCAGATGAGTGAATGACTTGGACGGCACCAGATCCGACTTCTCCTCGTTTACTATAAAACCGAGACGTCGGAGCAATAGAAGAAGATTCTGAACATCGTTCTGAAGCGTTAACTCGTTGCCGTACCTCTGAAGAATGTCGTCCAGGTAGGCCGACGTTACCGCAGACGAATGAGCTCGGAAGTAGATCATTACCGAGTTCATTACCCGAGTGAAAGCCCAGGGTGCTAGATTCAATCCGAAGCACATCGCCCGGAATTGATACACCACTCCTAGGACTGCGAAGCGTAGATACTTTCGAAATGTCGGATGTACCATGACGTGAAAGTACGCATCTTTGAGATCTATGCTCGTTGCATAATCGTTCACCCGAATACTCGCTCTGACCGATCGAATCGTCTCCATATAAAACTTCGGAGCGACGATCAACTTGTTTATCCAGCTCAAATCTATGACTGGACGGAACGAGCCATCTGGTTTCGGAACCAGAAACAGATGGCTGTAGAATCCCAGAGATTCCTGGTTTTCTACGACCTCTACCGCGTTCTTCATTAAAAGAGACTGCACCTCTGATAACAGAGCGTCTCTTTTCTGTGGATTTGACGGAAGATGAGTCCACTTTGGACTTCGAGTTAATGGAGGCTTTCGTTTGAAGGATATCTTTAGACCTTCCGAAGTCACTCCTCTCACCCGAAGGTCGTCCGTAATCGACGCCCACTCTTGTGAAAAACTCGACAACCTTCCGCCAACCGGAACGCGATAGAGGTTTAAGCCATCACCTCCTGGACCTGCGAGGCCTGCGGTAGGAGAAACCACGTCTTCCACGACCCGCACCTCGCCTCGTCGACCTCGGGGCGTCCGACCGATTGTCCCGGCCTGAAGGACGTCCCGAACGAGAGTCGCTATCCTGACGGTCTCTCGAATAAGACCAAGAGGACGCACCGGAACCTCTATAGGAACCTCTCTTGGGCGCATTAGACCCAGAAGTGCCTGTCTTATTCGTGTCTGCTGTATCCGACTTTTTAGGAGCCGATCTGAACAACAGAGAATCATTAGCTTTCTTTTTAATTTTATCATAAATAGTGGAAAGCTTGCCGTCAAAGAGAAGTTCTCCTGAGACCGAAGCGACTCTAAGAGAGTTCTTCACCTTAGAATCCACTAGTGTGGATGTAGCTAGGGCTGCGTCACGTCTAACCAACTCCAAATTTGCCACTGAAAGGGCGGAGTTACACGTGGAATTATTCAAGCTACTGCCCTTGAAAGAAGTCTTAAAGTGGATTGTATATCCTGAAACTCTTCCCCTTGAAGGCGCAGTGATAACCCCTTAGTAAGGTGATCTGCGTAAGATAAGGCATCTAAATTGGCTCTGTTAGACGCAATAGCTGTTTCCAACACCGCGGTTGGAATAGAAGCTGACGACGGTAATGATAGCTCTAAGTCTTCCGCCTCGTCGTCCATACGCAGAGGAACTCTCGGTATACCCTGTCCTGCCGTATCGAATTTATTCCTTGCATTAATGAAAGGCAGGTTGAGAGTATTAGCGGACAAGAAACCTGCTTTCCCCGTCCTGGAAGCAAGTTTAAATATAGCGTCGTTCAATAATTCAAATGTTCTTACAACATTATTGGACTGCGACGGAAACTCGGGAGCGATGTCCCTGAACCGCTCAAAAAATTCAGAGTCCAATGACGCTATAATTCTCTTGTCCGGAAGCGCAGCAGTCTGGCCCAACGGAACAACTTGAGGGAGAAAGTGCCGGATGAAGTCCATGGCAGCTTTATGTTGTTCCGAAAGGGATAGCTCCAAGTCATCCGTATCCCTTTCACCATCCGGTCGGACCTCCCGATGTTCCCGGTCGTCCGCCCCCGATGCTTCGGCGGAGCGTACCGACCCAGCGCCGTCGGATAATTCTCGATCCGACACCGTTTCTGTCGGCTGGGATGCTGCGATAAGCTGTGCTATCTGCACAAAAATGTCCGACGTCGAGACCTGCGGAGGCGCAGTCTTTCGCTGCTTCGCCGAGGGCAGCTCCGCATCAGATGGCTCCCGCATACTTTTCCTATGCGAACGTCCGGAGTCCATCGGTCTCGAATCCCTGGCTGCCGGATGGTGTGACCTGGTCGCCGAAGAATCCTTCATCGGCGAAGCTGGTAAAATATCGGCGGTCACGCAGCCAAGGTGCGGTCGTGTGCGCTGACGAGAAGAGGAAGCCTTAACAGTCTCTGCGGACTGCTTATACAACGGAGCGTCCCGAGCGACGGACGTATGCTCCGCTAAAGACACATTTTGTACCACAACATCTGGTCCCAGATGTTGTTGTACGAGAGAGGGACCTCTCTCGCTCGCGGCCCGGCTGGACCTGGACGAGCTAGGAACCGGACTAAAAGGCTTCCTCCGTTCTCGCTTACTATCCGCCGTCACTGGGTGTGCATCTATTATGTTTATAGTGCTCGCATCACCCAAAATTTCCTCTTGGACCGCATCGGACGAACCCGGCTGCCGAACCATTCGGTGAATGGACGCTACACCGGGCGAGCTAGCGGACGACATTTGTCTAATCTCCATGAGCACTTTTGCCGCTAGCTCTGAATTCATTTGTGACGACGGACGCACACTTGAAGAAGATAACATGGAAACATCACCCTGTTCTGGTTCCTCTGAAATAGAAACTGAGAGAGTAGAGTGACCTTGTGGAGAAAGAGCCGGCATCGCTCTTTCTCCAGAAACAATATATCGTGACACACGTTTCCAATGTTTCTCATCCCAATGTTCACATATAGGACAGGGATTAATGCGAGAACACTGACTACAATTAATACAATGATCATGAAAGTCAGAGGAAGATTTCTTCCTATTACAATTTGAACAATGTCCCTTCATTGTGAAAGAACAACAATAAGTCCTAGTTACTCGCAAAAACCCCTGACACAAAGATACATAATAACATGATCCATTAATAAATGAAAAAACAATTGCAAAACAAAATAATTTTGAAAAAATATATTTTTATACTGTACCAATGACCCAGACATAGCTGGTGCTAACTCTTAAAATATAGGGCCAAACACAAATTTTGCCCCCCAATCCCCAAAATTTGCATCTAAAACTAAAGAAAACAGGTCCTGAAAGGCCCTCCACACTTCGCCCCTACTGCGCATGCGCAGTGTCAAGGACGTTCCGAAATTGGCGCCATTAATCATTCTAAGTTTGGCCCTTCATCAGTTAACATCTGACTGATCTTTGTGCTTATAAATCTCAGTTTAAATGATGCCAGACACATAAATATTAGTGAAATGGTGATTCTAAGGAGGATAGAGAAGGAGGAGAGGAAAAGAATGTGTGACAGAATATTATCAGGGCTGTAACTTAAAAATTTTTAATGAAATTATGTTAAGTTACCTATTTTCAAGGCAGCAGCCATTTTGTTGTCATTCTGATTATTTAGTTACACTGTTTTTTTAAGTGTTTTCCTCTCTCCCTGTCCTTTAAGTTCCCCCTTGCTATTCTCCCATGCTTTTGGCATAGTTTTTGTAATTATTATTACTAAATTTTCTTGGGAGTTTTAGCTGAATAACAGAATGAATTCTGTTCTTTCCCCATGTTTACGTCTTCACCTAGGGGTGGTTAGGCATTGTGTTCTGCATCTACCATCTGATGTTCTGCAGTTTCTTCCCTGGAAGTCTCTGTTTTGCATCAGATAGTGTATTTTTGGTAACTGATTTCGGGCCTGGGTGCCTGGAGTCTTATTTTAGTGTTTTTACACTCATTGTTTACATTTACAACAGCCCTCTGTGTGAGGGGGGGATTTCTAAAAATAATATCTTGATGTTATTTTAATCATAACTAGATACATTATTATTGTTTGTAAGTGTTGAATAAATTGTTTAAAATATTTTTAAAATTTTTGTCCACACTTAGCCTTGGGATCCATTGGGGCTCAACGTTACTTTTCAGAAACTTGGGCTGTTCTGAAAAAATATTTTTTCAAAATATTTTGATTTCAATTATTTTTTCTATATCAATGGATCATATTATTATTATGTATTTTGATTGCCAGGTGTTAGTGCGAGTACCAGGACT
Source organism: Pictodentalium vernedei (assembly GCA_031216915.1). Classification (NCBI taxonomy): domain Eukaryota; kingdom Metazoa; phylum Mollusca; class Scaphopoda; order Dentaliida; family Dentaliidae; genus Pictodentalium; species Pictodentalium vernedei. The sequence continues at coordinate 478,758,564 of CM062294.1, read as the reverse complement.
TGTTTTCTTTTCACATTGAAAGGATATTGATCAATTGTTTTAAGAGGAAGTCTTCCTCTGACTATATTATCATTCTATATGTGGTCAGTGTACTCGCATTAACTCCTGTTCTGTATCGTATGATTTCGATGACAATATGGGAAGCGTATGTCACGGTATGTTGTTGGGGATTTGGACACTCCGGTCCTTTCCCCGCAGGGTCACTCTACTTTATCAATTTCTATTTCAGACGATCAAGATTAGGGTGATGTATCTGTGATGTCTTCCAACAGTGTGCCTCCGTCGTCACAATTAATGAAGGGCTAGCGGAAAAGTGCTCATGTAAATACGGCAATTGCCTAAGAGGACCCTAGTAGGTTCGACGGCCTTTGACGTCCGCTAGCTCGCCCGGTGTAGCGTCCATTCACCGAATGGTTCGGCAGCCGGGTTCGTCCGTTGCGGTCTAGAAGGAATTTTGGGGTGATGCGAGCACTATAAACTAACCTAATGCACACCCAGTGACGGCGGATCGGAGGGAGAACGCAGGAAGCCTTTTAGTCCGGTTCATAGCTCGTTCCGGCCCATCCGGACGGCAAGCGAGAGAGGCCCCTCTCTCGTTCAACAACATCTGGCCCCAGATGTTGTGGTACAAAATGTGTCGTAAGCGGAGCATACGTCCGTCGCTCGGGACGCTCCGTTGTATAGGCAGTCCGCTGAGACTGCTAAGGCTTCCTCTTCTCGTCAGCGCACACGACCGCACCTTGGCTGCGTGACCGCCGATATATTATCAGCTTCGCCGATCAAGGATTCTTCGGCGACCAGGTCACACCATCCGGTAGCCAGGGACACGAGGCCTGCAGACTCCGGACGTTCGCATAGGAAGTGTGCGGGAGTCAACGTACACGGAGCTTTCAGCGGCAATGCATCGTAAGACCGCTACTGCACAGGCCTCGGGAACGGACGTGCTTTCCTTAATAGCACAGTTTATCGCAGCATCCCAGCATCAACTGAATCTGTCGCATATATTTTATCCGACGATGCTGGGTCGGGACGCTCCGCGGAAGCGGGTACGGACGTCCGAAAGTTTCATCCGGTCCGACGGGATACCGAAAGGGATTCGGAGGATTTCAAGCTTTCCCTTTCGGAACAACATATGCTGTTGTGTATGTCATCTGACTTGGTCTTCTACAGCTTCTTTCGTCGGACCAGAATGCTGCGATGCCGGATAAGAAACTGATAGCGTCGGTGGACTTAGAAATTTTTGGTTCGGTTCAGGGACATCGTCCCTCAGTTCCGACATAGTCCAATAATATCACACAACTTTTGAATTATTGAACGACGCTATATATATTATTATTTTATGCTTGCTAACCAAGCATTTCTGGTTTCTTGTTCGAAGAGTTATGGAGATGTCTTTCGTCATAGTTAATGAAGAGTTAGCGGCAATAAGTGCTCATGGAATATGTCTATCGCCTACGGAGTGACATTCGCTAGCTCACCCGGTGTAGCGTACATTCATCGAATGGTTCGGCTGCCGGGTTCGTCCGTTGCGGTCTAGGAAGGAGATTTGGGTGATGCGAGCACTTTAATTACTTTAGTACTCACCCAGTGACGGCAGATTGAGGACAGATCGGAGGAAGCCTGTTAGTCCGGTTCCTGGCTTGTCCAGGTCCGTCCGGGCTGTGAGTGAGAGAGGTCCCTCTCTCGCCCAACAACATAGGGGACCGCATGTTGTGGTTCAGATATTTTACATTCGGAGCATATGTCCGTTGGTCGGGACGCTCCGTTATATTGACAGTCCGAGAGACAGTCTTTAATACTTCCTCATCCTCACAGCAGGGCACACGACCGCACATTGGCTACGTGACCTCGAGTATCCGATCAGTTTCGGCATTCAGTGATTCCACGGCGAATAGGTCGCGCCATCCGGTAGCCAAGGGACACGAGGCCTATACACTCCGTTCGCTCGCATATTGGTAGTATGCACGGGGTAACGATCACGGAGCTTCCAGCGGCAATGCATCGTAAGACCGCTTCTCCTCAGGCCTCAGTGACGGACGTGCTATCCGAGTTAGCACAGTTGTTTCGCAGCATCCCAGCAATTGACAGTTTCTCGGTCGAATCAGGAATTATCCGACGGCGCTGGGTCGGTGCGGTCCGCAGTTGCATCAGGTACGGACGACCGAATGCTTTATAGGGTCCGACAGGATGGCGAAAGGGATTCGAAAGATTTCGAGTTTTCCCTTTAGTAGTATCGGAAGATGCCTTCATATCTTCTGGCATTATCTTCCAGTGATTATTATTTCGGACTTCATTGCTGCGATCTTGGATAAGAGACTTATAGCGTCATTGGACTCGGATTTTTCGATCGGTTCGGGGACATTGTCCCTGACTTACCGACGCAGTCCAATATTGTCATTACAACATGTGTTTTATTTTTTCGACGCTATATATATATATATACAAGCCTGCTACTAAGCATGATAGTTTAGTTTCTTGTCCGCGTTGCTCATTTCTGCCATTTTATCATTTATACAAATAGTTTATTTTGGCAGAGCAGGGCATACCGAGAGTTCATATGCGTCTAGACGGTGTGATTAAAAACTGCATATATTCTTTTTCGCCGTTTATGTCTTTTCCAATTTCAATGTTGGGAACGACATTATGTATAGTAGACTTAACTTAGACGCTTTATTATACGTAATCCGCGTTACTGAGGCGTTATCATTACGTCTTCAAGAAAAGATTTACGGGATATTATTCTCAATGTAATTTCTTTTGAGGGCAGTAGTTTGTTCACGTATAACTCCGCCCTTCAGTGGCTGATTGGAGTTAGTTAGACGTGACGCAGCCCTAGCTACATCCACTCGCGTGGATAGTAAGGTTAAGAACTCTCTCAGAGTCGCTTCGTTCTCGGAGGAGCTTCTCTTCGACGGCAACTTTTCGGCAATCCATGAATTGCTCGATTTACACGTTCTCTTGTCTATCTAGTGTTACAAGAGATTCAGACTGGGGCAAACATTCGGTGGTTGACTCAGAGAGTGCCGCCGCAGTTGCCGGACCCGAGTGTGGCTGTTATGACGGTTGCCAGTCAATCAGATTGGGATATAATACTGATCCCTACGGATTCGAAGTGCCAGGGTCTTTGGGTTCCGCAGTCTTTTAGCAATCAGTTTTCTTCCGCGGAATAATGTTTTTTAGGCTTGCTTTATGTCATTGCATGAACATTATTCAGAAACGCATGCCCAAATTCCTGTCCTTTAATTCGACAGTAGTGGCGTATCTCCGGAACCAGGGAGGCACTCTTTCGTTTCCGTTATTCAATTTAATGGAAAGAATCCGTCTGTTGGTTATAGTACACCAAGTTCAGTTTTTGTCCGTCATATTCCGGGTCGTCTGATTGTTTTATCGGACTCCCGTTCTCTTACGGGTCGCTTGTTGCTGTCAGAATGGACTCTCAACAAACAAGTATTCAATCAGATTTGCTATCTATGGGAGCGCCCAATGATGATTTATTTATGACACAGCTTGCTAATCAATTGCAGACGTATGTGTTGGCTTGTCCAGATCTCTGAGCTAATATTCTTAACGCTCTATTGATCTATAGGACGGAATGATAGGATACGCGTATCCTCCAGCACTGTTGTTTTAGCAGGTACTGCTAAGATAAACAACCACTATACATTTCTGTTGATAGCATCTCTATCTTCACAGAGATCATGAGTAATTTTCTCTCTTGTCTACTGTGGGTCTTAACGTGAAATCTTCCTCTATGTGAGGATCTTTTTCACTGGGTAAATCGTGTCATCTTTATCACAACCTGCAAGGTCGCAACCTTCATGTATTCCGTTGTGTGGTCCGTATTGCATTGTAAGCACTGTACTGGACGAGCTTTGGACGCGATTTCTTACTATAGGAGATCCTCTTCTTCGCTATTCTATGCGGCTAAAGTGGAGGCTCTTCCGTCGTGGTGTAGGGATCATTATGTTCATATTGTTGATCCCTCCATACTACTCATTGCTATTTTTTAGTATACTTGTTTCACAAGATCTACTGCAGCCTGTTATTATTTAGGTTATAGGTTTATGTTACCTCATACCTATGCACTCTACGGTAGTTTACAATTGAGTCTTTTGTCTCTTTATCTAAGCCAGTTAGTAACTTTTTGATAAATAGACTTAGAATCTTTAGATTAAATTCCTATACGGATTTTAACTTCGGTTCTTATTTAGCTAAGTAATCATTTGAGCCTCTGGAAACAGTAGTTTTCAAATTCTGACCTTTTAGACAGTAATTCTGTTGGTTTCTCTTTTACTGTAGAGTCAGTGAGTTTCATGCACTATCGATGGATGATTTTCACTTTCATAGTTTCGGAATCAATACTTCCGTTACTATTTAGGTTGGATTGTTGCATAAGAGTTAGGCTCCTATTATCCGGAACCTATTATTTTAAGGTCCTTCCGTCTTCGTATGGGCATAGGCCTTTACTCTTTCCGGGTACAGTTTATCTATTTATAAACAGATTTCTGTTTATTACTATGGGCGTAAGCTTCTTCTGTCTTTGATGTCTAGTAGAAGGACGTTACGCTCCATTTTATTGTTAATGGATTCTATTAACTATCGGTACTGCTTATAGTATATCATTGACTTAGCAGTTGTGCTTAAGATTTCGGCTCATGAAGTAAGAGTTCTTCTACTTCTTGGGCTTACATTAATAGTGTCGCTATTATAGATTTTTGAAGGCCGCTCATTGCGCTCAGCCATCCACATTCATGAATTTTATCTCAGAAATATCGAGTCCATTTCTGGAGGCCTCTATTGTTAGGTCTATTATCTACTGCTCAGAATGTCATTCACTTAACAGTTGCTACTATAGCTAGGTAGGCTGTCTGTTTCGGCAGTGTCTCCGTTCGGCTGCCCTCTTCGCTCTGGGCTATTTGACCCAGGGCAAGAAAAAGGGGGGGGGGGGGGGGGGGGGAGGGTGTTCCCTTGGGTCACCTGTTTTACTATGAAAACAAGGGGATACCTCCTCCGGAGTTAGTAATTCTGAGCTGTTATTGGGATGGTTGTTTAGTGAGAAGTTTAGGTTTTTAAAATTCATTCAAGTCTTAGTTTTTAAAGTATAGCTTTTGAATATTGCATATGTCAACGGACATGATTATGCAATCCTCAGACACTTTTAGGAGTATAAGAGTCTCTATTCTCTAGACTTACTTTATTTATTGGCTTACTTTAAAAATTATTAGTATAAGGATTATATTGGATATTAATACAGTACATGGATGTATGAAGCTCAATTTTGGAAGGTGTTGTATCTTTCTAATTTATCATAAATAAGAAAGATACATGTAAGGCCTATTACTTCTTTTTCCCTACAGGGGATGACTCTATTTTATTTTATTGAGCGTATTCCATTTTGCTCTATGTCCTTGGCCCTCCAGCCTTTTTACTATTCAGCTATGTCTGGGTCATTGCTACAGTATAAAAATGTTAAAAAATTTATAGTAATTTATATATTTTTTATACTTACCAATGACCCAGACGGGGATGGCCCTCCCAGGAGTTGGGAACTCTTGCCTCCCCGCTGAGTACATAGCGCTTACCAGGCACTGGTTATTAGAATGATTAATGGCGCCAATTTCGGAACGTCCTTGACACTGCGCATGCGCAGTAGGGGCGAAGTGTGGAGGGCCTTTCAGGACATGTTTTCTTTAGTTTTAGATGCAAATTTTGGGGATTGGGGGGCAAAATTTGTGTTTGGCCCTATATTTTTAGAGTTAGCACCAGCTATGTCTGGGTCATTGGTAAGTATAAAAAATATATAAATTACTATAAATTTTTTAACTTTTTTCAGAGAAGCCCAAGTTGCTGAAAAGTAACGTTGAGCCCCGATGGATCCAATGGCAAAGTGTGGTCAAAAATTTTAAATTTATATAAAATAATTAATGAGACACTTTCGGATAATATAAATGTATCTTATAATGAGATAAACTACCACAAAGGCAAACAGCCCCCCTCAAAAAAGGCTGTTGCCAATGAAAACAAACAGTGTAAACACACTAGAAAACATGACTCCAGGCACTGAAAAAACTGGCCCGGAATCAGTCATCAATTACACACTCTCCCAGGGGAGAATCTGTAGAACATCAGATGGAAGATGCAGAACACAAACGTTATACACCCATGGGTGAAAACGTAACTATGGGGAAAATAACAGAAAACATTCTGTAACCAAGCAACTCTCCCAGGAAATTTTAGAAATGAAATTTCTCAAAAATATGCCAAAAGCATGGGAGAATTGCCAGGGGGGACTTTAGAAGGCTAGGGGAGAGGAAACACTGAATAAGCAGTGCAACAATTAGCAAGAATGACAACAAGAGGCCCATGCCTCGAAAATAGGCAACTTAACATAATTTCATCAAAAAATTTTAAGTACAGCCCTGATTATTTTTTGCCACTTCTTTTTCCTCTCCTCCTTCTATCCTCCTTAGAATCACATTTTCTCCAAAAATTACGTGTCTGGCATCCTTTAAACTGAGATTTACAAGCACAAAGATCAGTGAGATGTTGACTGATGAAGGGCCAAACAGAGAATGATAATTGGCGCCAATTTCGGGACGACTGCGTCACTCCGCATGCGCAGTAGAGGCGTAGTATGGAGATCCTTTAGGACATGATTTCTTTTTGTTTTGGATGCAAATTTTGGGGATTGGGGGGCAAAATTTGTGTTTGGCCCTGGTTTTGTTGGAGTTAGCACCAGCAGCTAAGTCTGGGTCATTGGTACAGTATAAAAATATTTATAGTAATTTATATATTTTTTATACTTACCAATGACCCAGACGGGGATGGCCCTCCCAGGAGTTGGGAACTCATACCTCCCTGCTGAGTACATAGCGCTTACCAGACACTGGTTACAAGAATGATTAATAGCGCCAATTTCGGGACGTCCTTGACACTGCGCATGTGCAGTAGAGGTGAAGTGTGGAGGGCCATTCAGGACATGTTTTCTTTGGTTTTAGATGCAAATTTTGGAGATTGGGGGGCCAAATTTGTGTTTGGCCCTATATTTTTAAGAGTTAGCACCAGCTAAGTCTGGGTCATTGGTAAGTATAAAAAATATATAAATTACTATAAATTTTTTAACTTTCAACTGATTCAGACGGATGATGAAAGGGATACGGAGGAGGATTACCCTTCCCTTTCGGAACAACACATGGTTGCGATGATTTAATCCATCATCACTACCCTGAATTTGTTCCAGCGAATCAGAATGCTGCAACTGCTTGGAAGAAACCACTAGCGTTGTTGGACGCTGACTTCATCCGGACAAAGAGGAGGTCATGTCTATTCCGGTTAAGTCAAGACAGGTGTTGCAGGCCATCGGCCATTTAGACGATGCCATATTCAACTTTCCAGTGGGAAGAAGTAAGGCGTCATCATCTTCCGTAATTTTACCGTTTGTTGAACTACGTTCATTTATAACGATCGGGGAAGATGTATAGAGAGTTCCTCTACGTTTGGATGAGCAGGCTAAGAACCTAGTTATGGCCTTATCTTCGTCATTCACTATTCGCTCGGACACAATTAAGACGGCAATTTCGTCATTCAGAGCGAATTTAATCCATCACCTTCAAGAACTGTGACGCAACGTCTCTACGGAAAGGAACTTGAGGACGTTTGTACCTTGTTAAGAGTGATTTCCAGGGCTATTATATTTATCACGTATAACTCTGTCTTAACAGTTGCTAATTTGGAGTTAATCAGACATGACGGAGCCCTTGCGTCGTCATCTTTAATAGATGAAAAGGTGAAAATCTTTCTACGGGTCACTCCAGTATCCAGACACTAAGTTTTTGATGATAAGCTTTCATTGGTTTATGACCAAGCTACAAAGAAAGCTTCAATACTCTGCTCCTTAAGTCGGCATCTAATCGACCACAACAGCAGAAAAGAGTAAGGGAGGACGTCCTAGACAGAAAATCGTCTAAAAAGGACTCCTCACGAGGGTATAGGTAACCCCCCTATAATCACTCTAGGGATTGTCAATACAGCGACTCAGATAGGGGGCATAGGTCTGATCAAGACTACCGGTCAGACGCCCCTAACCCAGTGGCTCGAGGCTCTTCACGAGGATGACGTAGTTTCTCCTTCCGTAGGCCTCGCAGGTACTACAGGTGAGGGTTAGTACCTCTATTGCTTAGCAGTTGGCGGATGGTTATCAAGATTCGCATCAAACTGGATAACTATTATGGAAGACCAGTAGGCGAGAAGTGTGGTCTCGGACAGCCTGCGGCTATTTTTCCAAGAGAAACCACCAATAATTTGATGTCCGTGATGGACAAACCTTCCGTCGAATCCTTGCATAAGAGTCTCTCCAATCGGAGGTAAAGGTTCTCTTGACAATGAAAGTAATAGAGGTCATTGAGAATCAGGATTCTCTAAGATTTTACAGTCACCTGTTACTCGTACCGAAGCCAGAGAGCTCGTTCCGACCGATAATAGACTGGAGCTGGATAACAAGTTTATCATGGCTTTAAAAGTTTATGGTAATCATTCAGTCGGTAAAAGCGAGCGTTCGAGTGATCGACTATGCAGCAAGCATAGATCTAAGGATCCGTTCTTTCAAGTCTTGGTATATCTTGCATTCAGAAAGTACCTACGGTTCATCGTCCAAGGGATACTATTTCAATTCCGAGTGATCTGCTTCAGTCTGAATCTAGCGCCCTAGGCATTCAATCGAATAATCAACTCGGTAATGTCTCACAACAATCTGGTTTGTCTGCCGTTACCCCGAGCGAAATTAGTCAGTTGTTATGCTCGGTTTTGTCTACATTCAGACACATTAACAGCGAGGAATTTTTATGTGACTGATGGGGTTGTGCGGAGTGGCTGCAGATCTTATTCCGATCGGTCGCTTACACACACGTCCCCTCCAGTTATTCTTTACCCAGAACTGGAGTGCGAAGACGCATGCGCTTAAGACCAGTATTGTTTTAATGGATCTAGTAAACAAAAGGTCCAGATTTGGGCAGATATTCAGTGGTTAACTCAGAGAGTTCCTTTGCAGCTGCCAGATCCGGCTTTCACGATTATGACGGATGTGAGTCAATAGTTTGGGGCACGACCCTGAGTCCGACAGACTCGAAATACAGGGGTCTTGGGACCCTCAGTTCCTGGAAAAACACGTAAACATCAAAGAATGATTTCAATATTGTTAGCGCTACATCATTGGATTCACATTATTAACGAACACACATGTTCAGATAATGTTGGACAACTCGATAGTGGTAGCGTACATCAGGAACCAGGGCGGCACCCATTCATTTCCGTTATGCCAACTAACGGAGAAGATTTTTCTATTTCGTCATGTATCATCATGTTCATCTCCCTATCCATCATATACCGGGTTGTCTGAACGTACTAGCAGGCTCGCTCCTCGGAAAGGTCGCCTGTTGCATTTGCATTGGACACTCAAAAAGCGAGTATTTGGACAGTTTTGCTACCAGTGGGATCGCCCCATGATAGTTCAGTTTGCAACGCACCGGAACAATTAGTTACCGTCATTTGTGTCGCCATGCCCAGACCATTGAGCGCATGCAGTTGATGCTCTGCCGAATTCATGGGGATGGATGATAGGATACGCGTATCCTCCCAATTCATTTGATTCAGTAGATTACGTTTAAGATTCAACAGTCTCGTTGTGAATCCTACTGGTAGCACCTCTGTCGTCACAGAAACCTTGGATCAGTGTTTGTGCTCTCTACATTCTACATTAAACACACTTTTACTGTTGTAAAATGTTTCTTGGTGGGAGTGGGTGGTATCATTTAGTGAGCAGTGCTCACAGTTTTTCTAGTTTGATGACTGGCACAAGAATGATTAAGTAATGCGGGTGAGGAGATTTCGATATGACTTTGAATCCCCCCCCCCCCCCCCCCACCCCACACACACAGCCTATGTGTTTAGAGGCAATTACCGGGCAAGACGTAGTTTTCTTCCCGCAAGCCTCGTATAATTTAATACATACATACTATACATTTGGGTCGTGTTCTGTGGCGACCTCATGGGCACATCCGCTTTTTAGTTGGATTAGTTTCCTGTGATTATTTGTTGATTTGTTATCTACGAGCGATTATTAAAAAATCATCACAATTAAATTGCTACTCTTTGAATACCTCGGAGGCTGCATAACCAGTTAACTGGTATTCAGATGATTACATGCTGGATTTTAATGCTCTCACACATTATATTATTAGGCTAATGCCTTATTGTATTTTGTGGACCTTGAAATTATAATCTATTTTGGGGGTGGTCCGTGTCGGAGTCTGTTAATCATACCTATTTCCATTTCTAGATCCAGGTTTCTATTATGTCAGTACTCAAATCGCATATTCTCACGTGTTTACGATCGTAGATATCGGATAGTACACAGAGAGTGTTGTTACTGGAATTTATTGTGCAGAGGCCGCCTGTGGATTACCTCCGAAGTGTGTTTTCTCTTCAGGGATCGTTCAGTGTGGCCCGATTGGACATGTGTATGTTATATTTTATATCACTGGTTTTCGACATATCTATGTACGCTGTCTGCGGTGTACGTTATATAGTGTGTAATATTAATTACTAGGATCATCTCTATAGCCTTAACTTCTGAAGTGGCATTAAGCACCATTTATTAATCATGAATTAATACCCGAGTGCCTATTCGACGATTATTTATGTTATTTTTTGGTACCACTCTTATTGATTCCAGAGCTCTCCCCTCTTTCTTTTGTTTTGAAGATTCCTTCAAAAGGAAGGGGGAGGAGGGCGATTTTTACCTCTTCCCTGGCTTAATGGCTTTGTAACTATGAAGGAAGCTGTTTTATCCGTAATTATATCTTGCATACAGCTGAAGTGTTATTGTATGGCGTATGTTTGTGGGGGATTTTCTCTCATTCTCAGATACGCCATCCTAATTTTAGGGGCTTAATCCGGGCTAGCCTTAAAGATTAGGAACTCGTTACATCCTAATTAGCATTGTCTTCATGCTTAGAATAAGAATTACTGATTGGGCTCCTTATTTAGGATATGTCTCCCTGCTGAATTATTATGTAATACTCTCTTTTACAAAGAATGATGTTGGAGCCAATTCCGGTCACTTCCTGGCGTCTGCGCATGCGCGGAGAGTAAATGTATGGAGGGCCAGATAGGACCTCTAATTTTCGGTTTTGCATGCAAATTTTGGGGATTGGGGGGCAAAATTTGTGTTTGGCCCTCGATATTTTTGAGTTAGCCCCAGCTAAGTCTGGGCCATTAGTAAGTATAAAAAATATACAAATTCCTATGAATTTATAATTTTCGAGATCCAGAGGCCACAAAATTTAGGTAAAAAAATAAAAATAAAAAAAAAACAAAAGAACTTTCTTTGAGCAATAACAATAAGTCTCATCACTGTGATGGTGAGCCTTAATGAAATGCCGGTATTACTTGTGATAGAATGAGAAGGGGATTCGCCACAGTTTCAGTAAAACCCATGTTCAACAAGGATTTCCTCATTAACTCTTTACCCAACGAATCGCCCATGTCCGCCCACGTAATATGCTAATTCAGCAGCTGAAAAAATATTATATTTTTATACTGTACCAATGACCCAGACTCAGCTGGTGCTAACTCTAATATTCTAGGGCCAAACACAAATTTTGCCCCTCCCCCCCCCAATCCCCAAAATTTGCATCAAAATCCAAAAATTAGTTGTCCTATGTGGTCCTCCATACTTTTATCCACTGCGCATGCGCAGTAGTCAAGGAAGTCTGAAATTGGAGCCAAATCCTCATTCTTTGTTTGGCCCTTCAATCAGTAACATTACACTGATATCTGTGCTTAAAATCTCAGTTTAAATGATGCCAGACACATAATCATGAGAGAAATGGTGGATCTAAGGATGAAATAAAAGGATGAGAGGAAGAAACAGTGGAAGGATGTGTTCAGGGCTGTAACTTAAAATTTTTACGAAAAATTATTCATGTTCCCTAATTTTGGGGCATGGGCCTGATATATTTTTCCATGCTTTTGGCATTATTTTTGTAATTATTTTATAATGAAATTTCTTGGGAGTTTTGGCTTGGTAACAGAATGATTATTCTGTTTTTCCCCATGGTTACGTCCTCACCCTAGGGTGGTTAGGCGTTTCAGTCATGCATCTACCATCCGATGTACTGCAGTTTCTTCTCAGGAAGCCTCTGTTTTACATCGGGTAGTGTTAAAATTGGTTACTGATTTCAGGCCATATTTTCAGAGCCTGGAGTCTAGTTTCCAGTTTTATTCACTTTTGTTTACATTGACAGCGGTTACTTCACACAGTGATTCCTTGTCATCTGTTAAGTTCTGCTCATAGCCAGATACATAATATTGTCCATAAGTGTAACATTAATTTTTAGACATGATTTAAAATTTTTGTCCACACTTAGGCTTTTTAGGGATCCATTTGGGCTCATTGTTCCCATTGGGAACTTGGGCTCAATTTGAAATTTTTTTTGAAAATTTTTTCTTTCGAATTATTTTTCGAAATGTTTGTAATCAATTATATTATTATCATGTATCTTATTTTCAAGGGTTAGTGCGAGTACATTGACTGTTTAACTTTTTTCAAAATGAAAGAAGTTTGTTCAAATTGTAATGCAAGGAAGTCTTCCTCTGATTCTCATGTACAGTGTATTAACTGGTTGAGGACTACATTATTTTGGGTGATATGAAGTTGTTCAGAAAATTTTTTTTATTACAAATTATTGAAAAGTGCCTGAAGGCACTCTTCAATAATTTGTGATAAAACAAGTTTGTATAAAGCCTAAAAAAATAAAAAATCTGTTTTTCAGGCCCTCCCGCATGGTCCTTTTGGCTGCCGCATGCTCCCTTTTTATAACCAATTTAAAGTTAAAAAAAATAAAAATTAAATGGTTTATGTCTGATATTTTACCAAAGTTAAAAAAATTGATGAATTTGTCCCTTGAGTGCAAGAAGGCTTTGCAATGCTAAAGCATTGCAAAGCCTTCTTGCACTCAAGGGATGAAATACACCACCACCCATGCTATTCTGTAGATTATGAGGCCTAAAACTTGAACCAAGAACATGAACTTTTGATGGCAAAAAAGTAATTACTGAAATAAAAAATAAAATAAAAAACCGCTCGCCCGCATGCAATTTCACAAATAATGGCCTGAGAAACAGAAGATCTACTTTGTGTGGCCTAAACAAAATATTGTTTGTGTTTGATTAAATATGGAACATGAACAAGGAAAACGATGGCTTTTACTCTGGTACCCTCATTTTTCTCAAAGCCCTGATAGTGGCTTCTAGCACTCAACCAGTTAATTGTAGTCAGTGTACTCGCACTAATTCTTGCTCTGTGTGTGCCAATTGGAATGACAAACGTTGGAGACGTGTCGCATATAAATGAAGAGCTAGCAGAAAAAGTGCTCAATGAAATTCGGCAAATGCCTAAGAGGTCCCACGTAGGATCGACGGCATTGTCGCCCGCTAGCTTGCCCGGTGTAGCAATCATTCACGAAATGGTTGTGAAGCCGGGTTCGTCCGTTGCAGTCCAGGAAGGGAGATCGGGTGTTGCGAGCACTATAAACATGGACTGTGCATGACGACGACGGATCCGAGGATAGTACGGAGGAAGCCAATCAGTCCGGTACCTAGCTCGTACGGTCTCCCCGGACCGCGAGCGAGAGAGCCCCCTCTCTCTTACAACAACATCTGGGACCTTATGCAATGAAAATGAAAGTGTCAATGACACTATAACCCGTATTGTTCGTCAGTCGGAGCATAAGTCCACCCCTCGGGACGCTCCGTCGTATAGACAGTCCGGTGCGACTAGTCTATTGTCGTCCTCGGGACGCTCCGTCGTATAGACAGTCCGGCGCGACTAGTCTGTTGTCTTCCTCGGGACGCTCCATCGTATAGACAGTCCGGTGCGACTAGTCTATTGTCTTCCTCATCCTCACGGCAGCACACACGATCGCAACTTGGCTACGTGACCTCTGATATCCAGCCTGCTTCACCGACCAGGGATTCCACGTCGATCAGGTCACGCCATCTGGTAGCTAAGGACACGAGGTCTTACCAGTCGGGACGTTTGTATGGTCCAGTCGGATGGCGAAAGGGAATCAGCGGAGCTGGAATTTTCCCTTTCTGGACAACATAAGGTGGCCGTAGATTTCATCCTCTAAGACTGGCAAATCCGGTTTCTTAGCGCTTTGCAGCTGCCTTTCATCAATGCGAGACATAGATTTGAAACGGCAGGACAAGGCATGCTGAGAGTTCCTCTGCGTTTGGACGACCAGGCTGAAGACCTGAAATTGTCATTGCCGGCGTCCATGACTGTTAACTCCAGTATACTGGAGACGACAATCTCGTCTAATAGAATTAATTTAGACGCATTATCTTACGCAGATCACCTTACCAGAGCGTTATCATTACGTCTCGAAGGGAAAGAATTCCAGGATGTTCAAACTTCTTTAAGAGTTCTTTCGAGGGCTATAGCATATTCTACGTATAACTCCGCCCTATCAGTGGCAAATCTGGAGTTGGTCAGACAGGATGCTGCCCTGGCTGCGTCCACTAGAGTGGACAGTAAGGTGAAAAACTCTCTTCGAGTCGCTCTGGTCTCCAGAGAGCTTCTCTTCGACGGAAAGCTTTCCATTATCTATGATCAGATTACTAAGAAAGCTTCGGACTCTCTGCTTTTTAAATCCGCTTCTAAAAAGTCGGACTCAGCACAGAAGAGTAAGGCAGGTACTTCGGGGACGAATACATCCAAGGGAAGTTCCTATAGAAGATTCAAGAAAGCCTCTACGTCTTACTCTAGAGACCGTCAGAGTAGCGACTCAGTTAGGGGCCGTTATACTAGCCGAGATAACAGGTCAGACGCCCCTAGGTCGATGGGACGAGGTGTGGGTCGTGGAGGACATTTCTCCTCCTGCAGGCCTCGCAGGTCCAGGAGGTGATGGTTTAAACCTCTATTGCGTTCCAGTCGGCGGAAGGCTGTTGAGATTCTTAACCAATTGGTTGTCAATTACGGACGACCCATGGGTGCAAGGGGTGATTTCCGAAGGTCTAAAACTGTCCTTCAAGGAAAAACCTCCGTTAACTCGGAGTCCACGTTGGACTCAGCTTCCGTCAAATGTTCAGAAGAGAGAATCGCTTCTATCAGAAGTTCAATATCTTCTGGACAAGAACGCTATAGAGGTCGTTGAAAACCAGGAATCTCAGGTTTCTACAGTCACCTGTTTCTGGTTCCAAAACCAGACGGCTCGTTTCGTCCAGTCATAGATCTGAGCTGGATAAACAAGCTGATTGTGGCTCCAAAATTTTATATGGAGACCATCCGATCGGTCAGAGCGAGCATTCGAGTGAACGATTAGGCTGCAAGCATAGATCTCAAAGATGCGTACTTTCACGTCATGGTACATCCAGCATTCAGAAAGTATCTTCGCTTCGCTGTCCTAGGAGTCGTTTTTCAGTTCCGAGCGATGTGCTTCAGTCTGAATCTATCGCCCTGGGTATTCACTCGAATAATGAACTCGGTAATGACTCATTTCCGAGCTCATTCGTCTGTAGTAACGTCGGCCTACCTGGACGACATTCTTCAGAGGTACGGCAACGAGTTAACGCTTCAGAACAATATTCAGAGTCTGCTTCAACTGCTCCGACGTCTCGGTTTCATAATAAATAAAAAGAAGTTGGATCTAGTGCCGTCCAAGTCATTAACCCACCTAGGAATGAGCTTCCAGACGCACAACAATCTCGTTCGTCTGCCGTTAAGCAGAGTGAAATTAGTCAGTTGTTATACTCGCTTTTGTCTTCACTCAGATGTATTAACAGCGAGAGAATTCATGAGACCGACAGGTTTGTGCGGAGCCACTGCGGATCTTATTCCGATGGGGTGGCTACACACTCGTCCACTCCAGATATTTTTTACTCAGAACTGGAGTGTGAAGACTCATTCGCTCAAAACGAACATCGTCTTGTAGAATCAAGTTAACAAGAGATTCAGACTTGTGCAGATATTCAGTGGTTAACTCAAGGAGTACCACTGCAACTGCCGGATCCGAGTTTTACGATAATGACGGATGCGAGTCAAACAGGTTGGGGCGCAACACTGAGCCCAACAGATTCCAAGTGCCAGGGTCTTTGGGATCCGCATTTCCTAAACAAGCACATAAACATCAAAGAGATGATGTCAATATGGCTTGCGCTACGTCAATGGATGAACATTCTTCAGAATTCGCATGTTCAAATTCTGTCAGACAATTCGATAGTAGTAGCCTATATTCGGAACCAGGGAGGCACTCATTCCATTCCGTTATTCAGTTTAACGGAAAGGATCCTTCTGTTTGTCCTAGAGCATCAAGTTCTCCTATCGGTCCGTCATATACCAGGTCGTCTGAACGTTCTAGCAGACTCCCTTTCTTGGAAAGGTTGCATGTTGCCGTCAGAATGGACTCTCAACAAATGAATATTCAATCAGATTTGCTACCAATGGGATCGTCCTATGATAGACTTGTTTGCGACGCATCTCAACAATCAGTTGCAGACGTATGTGTCGTCATGCCCAGATCCTCGAGCGTTTGCAGTAGACACCCTCTCGATCTCTTGGGACGGAATGATAGGATACGCGTATCCTCCAGCTCTGTTGATTCGGCAGATATTGCTAAAAATCAGGCAATCTCACTGCAAGATTCTGTTGGTTGCATCTCTGTCACCCCAGAGCCCATGGATAAATCTACTCAGGTGTCTGTTGTGGGACATTCCACGGAAGCTTCCTCCATGGGAGGACCTTCTTTCGCAGGGGAAATCGTGCACACTGCATCACAACCCGCAAGGTCTCAATTTTCACGTGTTTCCGTTGTGCGGTCCTTCTTGCACGGCAAGCATTTTACAGGATGAGCAGTGGACGCAATTTCTAACGGTAGGAGGACCTCCTCTTCACTAAATTATGCTGCTAAGTGGAAGGTTTTTTATCAGTGGTGTAGGGATCATTCTATTGATATTTATGATCCCTCCATTCCAGACATTGCTAATTTTCTGGTCTACTTGTTTGCCGAGATCAAACTGCAGCCAATGACCATTAAGGGTTATAGGCCTATGCTATCGGATACCTATGCTCATCATGATAGGTTACAGATTGGATCTAATGTCTCTTTATCTAAGTTAGTGAAAAACTTTTCGATAAATAGACCTAGAACCCTTAGGTTAATTCCGAAGTGGAATTTAGCTTGGGTTCTGCAGCTAAAAGAAGTGCCATTTCAGCCACTTGATACAGTGGACTTCAAATTCTTATCTTATAAGACAGCTTTTCTCTTAGCCTTCTCTTCTGCCAGAAGAGTTAGTGAGCTTCATGCACTATCGGTCGATGATTCTCACTATCGTAGTGTTGGTAATACTATTACTTTAACTACTAATGTTGGATTTTTGGCTAAGAATCATGCTCCTAATAAGTATCCTGAACCTATTGTTTTTAAGGCCCTTCCATCTTCAGACGGTCATAGGCCTTTGCTCTGCCCAGTTAGAGCCATGCGCATTTACAAACGTAGATCTGAGTTTATCAGAAAAGGACATGAGTGTTTCTTTCTGTCTCTGATGCCTAATAGAAAGGACATTACAGTCCATTCTATTGCAAGGGGGATTCAATTAACTATCCGTACTGCTTATGAAAAATTATCTTCAACTCAGCAGTCTGTGCTTAAGATTTCAGTGCATGAAGTAAAAGCACTGTCTACATCTTGGGCTTATGCTAATAGTGTTGCTGTTACCGATCTGATGAAGTCTGCATATTGGTCTCAGCCTTCCACGTTCACAAATTTTTATCTTAGAAATATTGAGTCCATTTCTGGCGACCTACGTTGTTTAGGTCCATTATCTGTTGCTCAGAATGTCGTCCACTAAACAGTTGCAACTATAGTTATGCAGGCTTTCAGTTACGGTAGTGACTCTGTCCTGCTGCCCTCTTCGTTCTGGGGTATTTGACCCAGAGCAAGGGGAAGGGGGAGGGGGGGGGGGGAGTTGGTGTTCCCTTATATCACCTGCTTTATAGCAAAAAGCAAGGGAATACCTCCTCTGGAGTCAGTAATTCTGAGTCGGTGCCGGGATGGTTTTAAAGTGTAAAGCTAATATCTATCTCATTTATGTAATATTTTTAAAGTGTAGCTCGGTGTGAAGCATTTGTATATGTCACGTGTCATACAAGCGCTAATATTCAATCCTTGAACACTTTTAAATGAGTATAAAGAGTCTCATCCTCTGGTCTATCTTTATTTATTGGCTTTCCTTTAAAAAGATTAGTATAATGGGTTATACTGGATGTTAATAGAGATCATTGATGTTATTGTGCTCAATTACGGAATGGTATTGTGTCTTTCTTTTTTGAAATATGCTGAAATATGTCAAGAGATGGCTTTGAATAGGAAAGATACATGTAAAACCTGTTCTCCTCTTCTCCTTGAGGGGATAATTCTGTTTACATGTAATTGAGCCTATTGGATTTTCCTTTATGTCCTAGGCCCTCCAGCCTTTTTAGCTGCGACTAGCAGCTCTATAAGTGACAATGTCTGTCTGTCTGTCTGTCTGTCTGTCTGTCGGTCTGTCTGTCGGTCTGTCTGTCTATCTGTCTGTCTGTGACCAACGAGTTTCAAAACTCAATAACTTTTGAAATACTTGATGGAATGACTTAAAGTTTGCCATGTAATTGTATCTTATTGATGTCTAGCCACTGTTCAATGCATGTGTTGTTCCAAATATTTTTCTTGGCGTTATGGCCCTTGATGAACTTAGAATTTTGTGAGATTGCACCAACCATCGCAGCTATGGCGTCGATGTCGCGATTTTTTCTATTCAACTAAGTCTGGGTCATTGGTACAGTATAAAAATGTTAAAAAATTTACAGTAATTTATATATTTTTTATACTTACCAATGACCCAGATGGGGATGGCCCTCCCATGAGTTGGGAACTCATACCTCCCTGCTGATTACATAACACTTACCAGGCACTGGTTGTAAGAATGAGGATTTGGCTCCAATTTCGGACTTCCTTGACTACTGCGCATGTGCAGTGGATAAAAGTATTGAGGACCACATAGGACATCTAATTTTTGGATTTTGATGCAAATTTGGGGGATTGGGGGGGGCAAAATTTGTGTTTGGCACTAGAATATTAGAGTTAGCACCAGCTAAGTCTGGGTCATTGGTAAGTATAAAAAATATATAAATTACTATAAATTATTTAACTTTTCTAAAAATTTCAACAAAACCATATCATGTGACCCCTCTTTGGAACGAGCTTGTCGAGCTCGTTCCAAAGAGGGGTCGCATGATATGGTTTTGTTGAAATTTTTAGAAAAATTTTTAAAAATTGGTATTTAAAATAATAAATTTTGAAATCGTCTGCGTTGGGTAAAAGATTAATATCTGCTTGTGTCTTGCCTGTTTAAATTGCTTGCTATCATGGATGACCATTCTTTTGCAAAGATGTGGACAGTGAGCAATATGTGTGAACAAATTGGACAGATTAAAAACCTGTCAATACTTGATTGTCCAAATCCTTACAATGATTTTTGGGCAGATATTACCATGATGTGAGGGAAACTGTTGGAAAGTAACTGATGTTTTTTTAGTTAAAATAAAAGCATATCAAGGACGAAGTTTGTCTTGCTCATTCCTATTAAGGGTCATAAGTTTTGTTTTTGAGGCTAAAAAGTTAATGAGATTTATTCAAGACCTTTTTTGCAAGTGTTGCCTTCTAGACATGTGTGGTAAAAAGTTAATTTACTTTTTCATATGCTCCTTAGACAATCGTAGTACCATCACAAATTTATGTTAAAAATGAATTAATTGGTTTTTCTTCTATTTTTAGTGCTGTTTTCACTTGGACCAATTTACTTGTTGTTGTTGTGGAACTGGATGGAAATGAGAATGAAGCCCTGGACTTGGTTCCTCTTGTTACAAATGTCATATTGGAAGACCACTATCTGATTGTTGGTGTGGTTGTGGTTGTTGATCCAGGTGTTATTCCAATAAACTCAAGAGGAGAAAAGCAGCGTATGCATCTTAGAGATGGATTCCTTGCTGACCAGCTGGATCCAATTTATGTTGCATATAATATGTGACAGGTATGAAAAAAAGTGACAAGTTGTCTCGATAATCTGGAGGATTACAGGTGAATACAGAAATTGATTCCTGGATTGGTTAAATTCATTCCTACAGAACCATTTAGACAGGCAAAGTGGATTCTAAGAACATTGCATAACAAAAGAAGTCTGCTTAAAACTGATCATTTGATATTTTCAGCCAGCAGTCCTGTGCATATGGGTTGGAATTGTCAACTGATACACCATCTTGTGAAGACTGTTCCACTTTGTGCGCCTCTGTTTGTGAAAAATATCTCATCAAATGAGTAATCAGTGATGAGAGATGGAAGCAAAAAGTGTTTCAAGTGTAGGGATTTGCTTTTAATAAATTACTTATCCCATTGCCTAATGAACTGACTAAACTTGACAAGTGCTATACATGAAAACTGTCATTCAGATTTTGAATTTCATTTCAAACCACAGACTGACCAATAAAGGGATTTAGCACTCTAAGGGTTCCCATGCACTCCATCCCTAAAAGTGGTCGACCACTTTAAGGGAGGCGAGCGTTGGTCCTGCATCCCGCCTCTGCCCATTTTTGTAAGCACATTGCGCATCATTTTGTCCCAACCCAATAGGATTGCAATGCAGGCCTGCCCCCGAACCAGGGAAGTTCAGGTCTTCTTCTTCTTGGTGGTCCCCGAAAGGGGTCGTTGTTGTTTTCCTTCAAAGAGTCCAACCAAACAGAGACAGCCTGAGGCAGATTATACTTGCCAGTGATGGCCATCACTCATAATCATCCTCGAAGCGGCAGACTATACTTGCCCGAAAATCCAGATCGACTGCACCCACGGGGAGAGGTAGTACCTTTGTGAGAGGACCCAACCTCTCACACTGGTCCTCACCCGAGGGTTCAACCAACATCAGCCAAGAGACCATCAAGACGCAACTGTTGACACCTGCCAAGTACATGAAGCCGTTCCTCCTTCAACATGCCTAGACATGTGAGAATGAATCATCTACAGTCACTGAGGGTCGATAGGGGCTTGTCCCCCATACTGTCCCTGCGTGCCTTCGGCACGCGAAACCATTCCTTTCGGGTTCCCATGAGGCCCTGGATTTAAGGAGCCTTGAATTTGACTAAAGGTCGTGGAAAATGTGCTAGAGAAGGCCTTAAATAGCCTTGAATATTCATGAATTAAAAATTCTAACAAAGCATGCAATCAAAACTATATTTTTATATGCCAGAGTTTGTGAAGGCATAGTTTTAATTTGGACCCTCTGGTTATTACCTCCTCCTCCCACTTCCCTTTTAGGGAAGTGGGAGGAGGGGGTAATAACCAGAGGGTCCTAGTTAGGACGAGTGAAGGCAGGCCTTGAAAACTCTTGAATTTGGCTCTTGTAGTGCATTGAAAAATGCTGAAATATGTCGAGAGATGGCTTTGAATAGCCTTGAATTTTATCAGTCCTTGCCTGCGGGAACCCTGACTCTGAGTTTAGTTCACAGATGGATCATAAGCAACTATTTTGATACGGAAGAATTAGGGCTGTCATGATTAATCGATTAATCGATTGTCGATCGATCATGCCGAAATCGATTAGTATTTTTCGTTGTCGAAGAATCGGTAAATTTTACCCCGCTTTAAGCGTTTAATAATTAAAAAAAAATTTTATGAAAAAACTATTGTTTCTAAAGGTAAAAGGTCAAGAACGTCGATGTTAAACCTCAAGAAGCTGTTAGAAGCATTTGTCTTTTAGGTACATTCAAAGCTTTGATGTTCTGAACTTTTGAACCGTCATTGTAATAATCAAGACCGGTCATCAGTTGCGAAGTTCAAAGCTTTGAACGTATCCAAAAGAGGATCGTCTTCATTGTTTACTTGAGGTAGGTCAACTGGCTTGAACTTCATTTTTAACGACTTCAAAGAGAGGGAGGGGGGGTCATCTAGGTACAATTAATCGATTATTTGCGACGATTAATCGATTCCTAAATTCAAAAATCGTGACAGCCCTAGGATGAATACTTGAGCTATTCAGGCCAAAAAGCTGGTGTCTTTCTCTCCATCTTACGTTGTAGATGGTTAATCTTTTTATGTGATTGGAGTTATAAAATGGGATAGTAAGGCTAAAAAAAAATAATGTTTTGATTCTCAGGCCCTCCCTCGTTGGATTTGAACCTCCTCATTAGACATTTTTATTATGTCATGCTTTTTAAAAAATTTGTGAAAACTTGGAATGGTGATTTTTTCACATTTCTCGACATATAATTAATTATTTACCTGTGTTTGCAGTAAATTGGTTTTTCTTGTTGCAGTTTATGGGAGAGTGCCCAGAGGCACTCTCCCATAAACTGTAACAAAGAAAATTCTGATATGCTGGATCATGATTTAATTATTTATTTATTTGCTGGTGTTTAAGGTCATATATTTCTGCACAATGGCTAATAATGGCAACAACACCGATATAAACTCAAGTTTAACCAATCATTTAGAGCCATGTTTCCCATTTTAAAGGACTCCTACCCCAAGCATTGGTTAGTGGGGCCTATTCTAATGGATCATGATGCTTGACAGATCTATACCATTAAAAGGAACAATAAAATACAAATCCTTTTAGCTGTTGTTACGGCAGTTAGTTATAAAAGGTATACTATAATTACACTAAAATACAACCTTTTCTCTTTTTCAAGTGGAAAGACAGCAAAAAGATTTACGGAGTATACTCAACACTTTTACATGAAAAAAAAAAGAAAAAAAAAAAGTAAAAATAAAATCCTCCCTCCCTCACTGATTTGAAAAAAAAATTGCCTGAGAATCAATTCATTTTTTTTATTTGGCCTAATATCTCTCTTTTTGAAATTAATGATATGAATTTTAGTACAGTGGAGCCCACTTAATTGGATACCTCTGAATAACTCTGTTAATTGAATATAATTTTGCAACACAAAACCATTTACCATACCTCAAGTACAAATTTGATGTGTTTATTGAATATAGGTAAACTCCTGTTAATTGAATAAAACATTTTGCAACATGTCAAGAAATTACCCTGACTCTCCCCAGTTTTCCTTTGTTTATAGACCTATTTGGCCTCAGTACATCCAATACAGTATTTAATCTATTATATCTTGTTTGATGGAGCTCTGTCAAACAAGATATAATAGAATAAATGCTAAGTTTATAGAATACAAGAAAGTGACAAAATCCCTGTTAATTGAATACTCCTGTTAATTGAATAATTTTCATTGGCAAATTGGCTATTCAATTAACAGGGTTCCACTATACCGGGATCTAATCCCTAAAAACATAGATTTTCTTTTTCCTGTTCTGCATATAGAAGGGCTGTGAAGGCATCCTGCAGGTTGGAAGAAAGGGTCTTGCTCATTGATAAAACACAAATGCCTCCAGTGAGTTTCAAAACCACCATCTCAAGATTATAAGTCTTACAAGCTGGACACTGAGACACCACACTTTTTATTTGCAGTTTTCAAAACAACCAGATTACCTACTTTCCCATCACCTTCCATTTTAGAACAAGTTTGTTTCAGTGTGTGAACGCTGCAGAATTAAAAAACTGAAAACAGGCTTGTATATTGTTTGTCAGTTATCATGCTCGATTAGATTCCTGAAGTTTATGCAACAGCTCAGTCACTGTTTGACTGATGATGTTTTGACACTTTTACAGAGCTCAGGTAACAGAATGACATATCACATTTGTCTTGCATACTCCATCATTGTTAATCCTTTACCCAACGAATCGCCCGCATCCGCCCGCAAAATATGCAAATTCAGCAGCTGAAAGAATATTATTTTTCGAAAAATTTCAACAAAACCATATGTGACCCCTCTTTGGAACGAGCTCATTGAGCTCGTTCCAAAGAGGGGTCACATGATATGGTTTTGTTGAAATTTTTTGAAAAAATTTAAAAAATGATATTTAAAATAATAAATTTTGAAAGCGTCTGCGTTGGGTAAAGGGTTAACCAAACTAGGGCCCTGCAAGGCTTCGAGATTCGATTTAATTTTGAATCGTTAAGATGATTTTCAATTTGAAATCGGCTGCCTGATTCATTTCCTCATGAATATTTTTCATAGGAATGTAACTTGGTACCGGTCATCTTCATCGACTCACAAAAGTAGTTCAGATGGAAAATATATATAAATAATGTTGAAATAAAAGACTGAGTGTAATTTACATTACATTAACATAAATAACACCTGAACTCTTGCCACGAGCCATGCTAATTCAAATATTACTAGTTCTTACCACTGTTAAATACAAATTTAAGGTTTCCAAGCAATGTCGATGATGAACTATAATCCTAATAGGGTAATATTCCAACTACATCATCAAGGCATGCCTTCGATGAAGGCATGCCTTGATTGTGTAGTTGAATTATTTTATCAGTTGGGACTTCAGCCACCACAGTAAGAACAAATCAGGCTTATAGAACCCCAACCCCCATCTGTCATCTTCAGGATGCTACTGATTCAATTTGAGGTTCAATTCAATTTTGAATAATGGACGTGATTCGATTCAAGATTTGAAAATGTGTAATTCACAGGGCCCTAAACTAAACTGTTATGGATTTGCTATATCATGCCATTGAGCTTATAGAGCTAAACAGTCTGTGTTGTATCTTTTTATTTAACCCTTCTCCTGAATTAATGTAATGTCCATACCTAGCCTTTGATATTCACAAAAATCACCATTTAAGTTTTTTGGCCTTCAAAACATAGCCTTTCTGGAATGAGATCATGGAGCTTGTTCCATTGAGGGGGCCAAGAGCTATTGTTTTGTGGTCAAAAAATGAAAATTATTAGTTACTCCAAAAGTTTAATTGTTCAGCCATGTTAGGTAAAGGGTTGTGGCAAAGCTTACATGCTTTAACCCTTTCAACACTGGCACCCTGGAAGATATCATTTCAGTCAATACTGTCAATTGCGTAATGGGTGAAACCATCCTAGTTTGTTGGGAGATTCAGTAATAATTTAATTCAACAGCTCTGTCGAGCTGTTGGATTAAATTATTGCCTAGCCTCGCTTCAGATTTTTAGTCGAGTTGTGACGAAGTCAAACTCACCTTATAGTTTGATGAATGACAGTCGGGCGGGCATAAACAATTGGTTTCCGGATGATAACTTGATAATGGTTCAACCCAAGTTCACGAAACTTCATAGGTAGGTTGGTATCGGTGAGAGGAAGAACCCTATTAATTTTGGACTTGCTTGATCAAAGGTCAAGGTCACAGTGACCTTGAACATAGTAAATTGTAAGCAATTGGTTTCCGGATGATAACTTGACTACAGTTCAACCCACATTCATGAAACTTCATATGTAGGTTGGCCTTTGTGAGAGGAAGAACCCTATTTATTTTGGACTCACGAGGTCAAAGGTCAACGTCACAGTGACCCTGAGCATAGAAAATCAAAACAATTGTTTTCTGGATGATAAATTGATAATGGTTCAACCCATGTTCATGAAACTTCATAGTTCGGTTGGCATCAGTGAGAGGAAGATTTATTTTGGACTCGCTAGGTGAAAGGTCAAGGTCACAGTGACCTTCAACATAGTAAATCGTAAACAATTGGTTTCCAGATGATAACTTGATAATGTTTCGACCCACGTTCATGAAACTTCGTAGGTAGGTTGGCATCAGTGAGAGGAAGAACCCTTTGGACTTGCTAGGTGAAAGGTCAAGGTCACAGTGACCTTCAACATAGTAAATAGTAAACAATTGGTTTCTGGATGATAACTTGATAATGGTTTGACCCACATTCATGAAACTTCATAGGTAGGTTGGCCTAGGTGAGTGGAAGACCCCTATTTATTTTGGACTCACTAGGTCAAAGGCCAAGGTCACATAGACCTTGAACATAATAAATCGTAAACAATTGGTTTCTAGATGATAATTTGACAATGGTTCCACCTACATTCATGAAACTTCATAGGTAAGTTGGCATTGATGCAAGAAAGAGCCCTATATATTTCAGAATCACTAGGTCAAAGGTCAAGGTCACAGTGACCCTTCACTTAGTAAATTGTAAACAATTGGTTTCCGGACGATAAGTTGATAATGATTAAACCCACTTTTGTGCTGTCACAACTCGACATTGCATCGGTGATCCTATCAGCATTTTTTGCTCTTTATATCGTCTGCTCGTCCACCACCATCTTTTTCTTCATGCAAAAAGTTATGCACAATAGGATGAAAGAGTTAATGCATTATTTGAAAACCTTGTATTGTCAGTATTTTACAGTTATGTGCAGACAAAATTGATCATTTAGCTGCTCAGATTGACACTGTATTGCTATCAAGAATTATAATTTTGTTGTCAAAATCCAAGCATCACAAAAAATTCTGCATGTAAAATTTAGATTTTCATCTATTTCTCCATTAAACCTACCACACTAACACAATATGCCTTGCCCCTTAGAAAATAATCTCTCTTTTTGAAAAAAAACAGCAATTTGAACGTTTTTCAAGAATAAACCCCCAAAAATGTCAAAAAGTAAAAAAAATGGTCCAAACTGGACTGATCAGGGTGAAAGTACATGCCACACAACTGTCCTATTCTGCCTTGATACCGGATTACACCTCATTGCCCATCTCCTGTTAGACACGCACAAAAAGCTTCAATTCCTTCTTTTCATCCGCCATGATGAATACTAATTTTTTTCATGGCTCTTCAAAATTAAAACATTTAATGGCAGTTTTGAGCAATGCAAATCAAAAACCAATGTGGAAATGGTAGAATAGGATATGTGTATATTCGATTTCCAAAATAAGGAATTGAAGCTTTCTTCGTATGTCTTGTGGTTGATGGACAATAATGTGTACTCCAGTAGAGAGGAAGAACAGGACATCCGAAGGTGCATCTTGCACTTTCGCCCCAATTGTTTTTTTGTCTTTTTGACTTTTTCTGGGTTTTATCCTTGAAAAAATGCTCAAATTGCTTTTTTCACAAAAAGAGGTTAATAAGGTGCAAGGCATATTGTGTTGCTGTGTGGTATAGAAGAAAAAAACTGGGGAGAACATTTTAATATTCATAGAGTGCCATTTACAAAAAGCATTATTCAAATTTTGTATTTTCAGTTTTTGTGTCCACAACATAGCGTATCACCCCCACATTGGAATGCACCTAACAAGCACATTCCACTTAGGAATCATAAGCTATGTTTTAGAGGCAAAAAATGAAGATTGTGAGTTATTCAAGACATTTTAGTGTTATTTGTTGTGCTAGGTAAAATGGTGAAACAATAAATTGTCCTCGAACTAGTGTCTTCAGTACATGTACTAGTTTTTTTTATAGATTATTCAACATTTCTATAGATTGGCAACATGCAGACAGTGTGTACCTGGATTAATTGAACAGTTGTACGGCATTTCACCAGCAATAAAAACTTACTTTTAGTGGCTTGGCTGTGACTTTAAGCAAAGTGTTGGTTGCCTGTATGGACAACCAAAGCTTTACTCAGGTTCACAACCAAGGTAATATTAATTTTTCCAGGAAAACCACCTGTTGATTGAATGTTGGTTGACCCATTTCGAGGGTGCCAAATTTATCTGAATTAGAATTACATTTTCAAAAGATAACCCAAAGTTTCCCACACAGTTATATCTTTGTGAGGCATGTCTGTGTATGATCTGAATTGAGTCACAGCTGAGAAGTTTTGTGCAGAAAGTTCTACTTATCAGTTTGTTTAGTTCCCTTGAGAAAAATCCTCAGCTACAGAAATAGATTGAGTAACTTTCATTTCAGAAGGCACATAAGATAAAATTTGCTTTCAGTGTCCAAGTAGATATGTTGTGCTGAAGCATCCCACAGGCTCCAACAGTACGCCGAACTTACCAGTTCTGATGTAATATATTGTACAAAATACCCTCTTGTCTGAGGGTTTAAGGTCAAAGATCTGAAAAAGTGCTTAAAAGTTGTCAATTTTATTGTATATATATTGTTAAGTGCTTCATATTTTTTCACTGACATTGCAAAGATATCAAGATATTTCTGTCATGCAGTTGTAGACTTGTTTATTTGTTTGTTACAAAATGGACAATGTCCATCTATGCTTTTCACATTCATAGTTTATTTAACTGGTTGAGGGCGGGATTATTTTTGGTGGTCTGAACTTGTTATTCAAAATTTATTTTATTACAAATTATTGGAGAGTGCCTGTGGGCACTCTCCAATAATGTGTAATAAAACAAATTTATATAAACAAAATATTATTTGCATTTGACTGAATATGAAACATGAGCAAGGAAAATATTGGCTTTTGCTCTGGTACCCTCATTTTTTTTTAAAGCCCTTACAGTGGCTTCCAGCACTCAACCAGTTAACTAACATTAATTCATACTTCAGCTTCCCTAAACTTCAGGAGTTATCTTCAATACTGTAGGCTGCTCTGATTAGCTACTATTCTTGAACAGTCGAAACAACTTTTTCATATGTGTTAGATTAATAGAAAGCTGAATATTCTTTGTGGTCTGATTACCAACATCAAGATTATTGCTTAAGAGTATGTTGCTAGAGGGTTGTGGGAAGGCTGTTCCCAGTTGGGCCTTGTTAACCTTACTCTCTTCTACTCTCTAGATTCTGCCATTACATAAACTTAAGAAATTGGTGTATTTATTTATTTTTTTCATACAAGCTTTATTCCTTTATTTGATTAAGATTTTCGTATAGACTCATACTCATTTTCATGTGCTCGGATTGGTTCAGAACATCTAAATCATACCTATCCCTTTTTTGTATTCTTTTTCACACCTAATTTTAGACAAATTTCGAAACGTCCATGACAAATAAGATTGTATCCTTTACAAGTGTGGTAGATTCCATTTGAACGCTACGTTTTATTAAAATTGTTAAGGCAGCTGCAACTTTGGAGTTCTACTAGCCTCAGCAGTTTTACCCCATACAGGTCAAATTCCAACTATGTTACAATCTTTGAACAGTGCACCAATACCGAGCCTTGTGTAAACCCTCAGGTTATATCCAGTGCACCTGACACTAGTTTATAGTCAAGTCTTGGCTTCCTAAATAGGCAGCCAAAACTTGACTAGAAATCACTGCAAAGCTTCCAGGTTCAACCTATCATGAGTACCCAAAATTGTCTAGGCTTGAAGTGTTAATTTACTGTAGTTTATCTTGTATGTAATTGGTTGTCCTCATGGTTTATTCCTAACTAGTATGAGAGGCTACTTGCTCGGTGATATTCAATAAAATCTTTATCTGGTATTTATTTTCTTCTACTACTTTTGTTTTCTAATAATATTTGGCTCCTAGGTTGATTATTTGTTTAGCAAGCTTCCAATCATGCAATTTAAAAGGGATGCAGTGTTCTTTTGTTCATGCCCACAATTATCTCATGAGTGGGCTCAAGAACTAGGTATTTCCACAAATTGCTCTACATAGTTTCTTGGTATCCTAGACTCTACATTCTTCTTTTATTATGCACACTTCAAGGCTTTGGCAAATAATACAGAACACATACAGGGATCATTTTGGGTGTCTACAGGGTCCGAATATGGGACGCTTTCCCAATGGCATTTTGGTATGATTTTTCCCAATTCAAACCCAGAATTTCCCAATCTCAGTCGTCATTCAAATAAAAATTTAATTCTTTTAACCCTTTACCCAACACAGACGATATCAAAATTTATTATTATGAATATCATTTTTTTAAATTTTTCAAAAAATTTCAACAAAACCATATCATGTGACCCCTCGTTGGAATGATCTCGATGAGCTCGTTCCAACGAGGGGTCACATGATATGGTTTTGTTGAATTTTTTTGAAAAATAATATTTTTTCAACTGCTGAATTTGGATATTACGTGGACGGATGCGGGCGATTCATTGGGTAAAGGGTTACCTCTTGAAGGCCTTATTTTGACTTGAATCACTTTTTATTGCCACAAAACAGGTGCCTCAGCAGGCAGTTTTTAGATACATTTGCAAGTTACATCCCAAGAACCTTGGTAGTTGTTTCTCAGCAAGACTTGGCTGCCTATATAGGCAGCCAAGTCTTGCCTAGACAACTGCTAAGCCACAGAATATAGACTGTCCAATTGTAGCAAATACAACAATTCACAATAAAGGTTACAAAGACTGATCATTATTTCATGTGACTGTTTGTTATAAAACTTACATGTGCTATACATGTAGTACCTTCTATATTAATGATCTCAGCTCAGTATAAAGGCAACATCTTTTATTCTTTGTGTGTTTCTTCTTCCAAACAAATTCCCAGTTGGAGCCTTCATGACAGGAATTTTCCCAATTGCATGGATCCCAGACCCTTTCCCAAAGCGGGTAGAAGAACCCCTGACATATTGGCTAACCATTTATTGTCTAACAATCTTGCTGTGTTCATTGGTATTTTTTAACAATGTTCACATTTGTGAGGAAATTGTTTTAAAATATGAATTTAGTTTGACGGAAAATACCATACAACCACATGTTTGATTGCACTTCAATAGTTTTCTTTCTTTATAATAGGTATTGGTCTGGATAACTTCACCTCATGTCTGGAAGCTGTACTTTCAGAATATGAAACCAATTATCTATATTCCCCCACAGGAGATATCAAGTTTTACAACTTGAACATTTTATTTATTTATAATTCATTGTTGTGCATCTAATGAATGATGCTACTTGTACTTGTCACTTTATTTTTTGTAGCCTCCTTCAGTCTGAGTGAATCCAAAAGGTGAAGTTGTTTTTCTAAGATTTTTTGGTTGGTTCATTCCACTCTGTCAATAGATGGTAGACAGTATGTTGTGACCATTGCTGTAGTCCAGTTTGAGTTAATAAATATAATATTTTAAGTTAATTTGATTGAATATGTTAGGCTGTTAAGGATACTTACATTTTCAAAACAATGGTCAGTGAGAAGAACTTCAGACACCTTGGAAACTTGCCCTGGATCTTTCCTCCTCTAACTCACTCCAAGATGACTACTGTAGAATTGGTCAGAAATGATGTCTTCAAAAATTATCATCCCTGAAAATCTCCAATAAAGCTTTGAAAAGCAGTACATTAACCCTTGATTAAGCAGACGATATCGGAATTTATTATTTTAAATATCTTTTTTTCAAATTTTTCAAAAATTTTCAACAAATATCATGTGACCTCAGTGAGCTCATTCTGATGAGAGGTCACATGATATGGTTTTGTTGAAACTTTTTAAAAAATAGTATATTTTTATACTGTACCAATGACCCAGACATAGCTGGTGCTAACTCTTAAAATATAGGGCCAAACACAAATTTTGCCCCCCAATCCCCAAAATTTGCATCTAAAACTAAAGAAAACATGTCCTGAAAGGCCCTCCACACCTCGCCCCCACTGCGCATGCGCAGTGTCAAGGACGTTCCGAAATTGGCGCCATTTATCATTCTAAGTTTGGCCCTTCATCAGTTAACATCTGACTGATCTTTGTGCTTTTAAATCTCAGTTTAAATGATGCCAGACACATAAATATTAGTGAAATGGTGATTCTAAGGAGGATAGAAAAGGAGGAGAGGAAAAGAATGTGTGACAGAATATTATCAGGGCTGTAACTTAAAATTTTTTAATGAAATTATGTTAAGTTACCTATTTTCAAGGCAGCAGCCATTTTGTTGTCATTCTGATTATTTAGTTACACTGTTTTTTCAAGTGTTTTTCCTCTCTCCCTGTCCTTTAAGTTCCCCCTTGCTATTCTCCCATGCTTTTGGCATAGTTTCTGTAATTATTATTACTAAAATTTCTTGGGAGTTTTAGCTTAATAACAGAATGAATTCTGTTCTTTCCCCATGTTTACGTCTTCACCTACGGGTGGTTAGGCGTTGTGTTCTGCATCTACCATCTGATGTTCTGCAGTTTCTTCCCTGGAAGTCTCTGTTTTGCATCAGATGGTGTATTTTTGGTAACTGATTTCGGGCCTGGGTGCCTGGAGTCTTATTTTAGTGTTTTTACACTCATTGTTTACATTTACAACAGCCCTCTGTGTGAGGGGGGGATTTCTAAATAATAATATCTTTATGTTATTTTAATCATAACTAGATACATTATTATTGTTCGTAAGTGTTGAATAAATTGTTTAAAATATTTTTTAAATTTTTGTCCACACTTAGGCTTGGGATCCATTGGGGCTCAACGTTACTTTTCAGAAACTTGGGCTGTTCTGAAAAAATATTTTTTCAAAATATTTTGATTTCAATTATTTTTTCTATATTAATGGATCATATTATTATTATGTATTTGATTGCCAGGGGTTAGTGCGAGTACCAGGACTTGTTTTCTTTTCTCATTGAAAGGATATTGATCAATTGTTTTAGGAGGAAGTCTTCCTCTGACCTTATTATCATTCTATATGTGGTCAGTGTACTCGCATTAACTCCTGTTCTGTATCGTATGATTTCGATGACAATATGGGAAGCGTATGTCACGGTATGTTGTTGGGGATTTGGACACTCCGGTCCTTTCCCCGCAGGGTCACTCTACTTTATCAATTTCTATTTCAGACGATCAAGATTAGGGTGATGTATCTGTGATGTCTTCCAACAGTGTGCCTCCGTCGTCACAATTAATGAAGGGCTAGCGGAAAAGTGCTCATGTAATACGCCAATTGCCTAAGAGGACCCTAGTAGGTTCGACGGCCTTTGACGTCCGCTAGCTCGCCCGGTGTAGCGTCCATTCACCGAATGGTTCGGCAGCCGGGTTCGTCCGTTGCGGTCTAGAAGGAATTTTGGGGTGATGCGAGCACTATAAAATTAACTTAATGCACACCCAGTGACGGCGGATCGGAGGGAGAACGGAGGAAGCCTTTTAGTCCGGTTCATAGCTCGTTCCGGTCCATCCGGACGGCAAGCGAGAGAGGCCCCTCTCTCGTTCAACAACATCTGGCCCCAGATGTTGTGGTACAAATGTGTTGTTAGCGGAGCATACGTCCGTCGCTCGGGACGCTCCGTTGTATAGGCAGTCCGCTGAGACTGCTAAGGCTTCCTCTTCTCATCAGCGCACACGACCGCACCTTGGCTGCGTGACCGCCGATATATTACCAGCTTCGCCGATCAAGGATTCTTCGGCGACCAGGTCACACCATCCGGCAGCCAGGGATTCGAGACCGATGGACTCCGGACGTTCGCATAGGAAGTATGCGGGAGCCATCTGATGCGGAGCTGCCCTCGGCGAAGCACCGATAGACTGCGCCTCCGCAGGTCTCGACGCCGGACATTCTTGTGCACATAGCACAGCTTATCGCAGCATCCCAGCAGCCGACAGAAACGGTGTCGGATCGAGAATTATCCGACAGCGCTGGGTCGGTAGCCGGGGACTCGAGGCCTGCAGACTCCGGACGTTCGCATAGG
Organism: Pictodentalium vernedei; assembly: GCA_031216915.1. Classification (NCBI taxonomy): domain Eukaryota; kingdom Metazoa; phylum Mollusca; class Scaphopoda; order Dentaliida; family Dentaliidae; genus Pictodentalium; species Pictodentalium vernedei. The sequence goes on along the minus strand of CM062294.1, from coordinate 478,725,124 downwards.
AAGTGTGCGGGAGTCAACGTACACGGAGCTTCCAGCGGCAATGCATCGTAAGTCCGCTACTGCACAGGCCTCGGGAACGGACGTGCTTTCCTTAATAGCACAGTTTATCGCAGCATCCCAGCATCAACTGAATCTGTCGCATATATTTTATCCGACGATGCTGGGTCGGGACGCTCCGCGGAAGCGGGTACGGACGTCCGAAAGTTTCATCCGGTCCGACGGGATACCGAAAGGGATTCGGTCGATTTCAAGCTTTCCCTTTCGGAACAACATATGCTGCGATGCCGGATAAGAAACTGATAGCGTCGGTGGACTTAGAAATTTTTGGTTCGGTTCAGGGACATCGTCCCTCAGTTCCGACATAGTCCAATAATGTCACACAAACTTTCGAATTATTGAACGACGCTATATATATATTATTATTTTATGCTTGCTATCCAAGCATTTCTGGTTTCTTGTTCGAAGAGTTATGGAGATGTCTTTCAAAAGTGTGCCTCTGTCGTCATAGTTAATGAAGAGTTAGCGGCAATAAGTGCTCATGGAATATGTCTATCGCTTACGGAATGACATTCGCTAGCTCACCCGGTGTAGCATACATTCATCGAATGGTTCGGCTGCCGGGTTCGTCCGTTGCGGTCTAGGAAGGAGATTTGGGTGATGCGAGCACTTTAATTACTTTAGTACTCACCCAGTGACGGCAGATTGAGGACAGATCGGAGGAAGCCAACAACATAGGGGACCGCATGTTGTGGTTCAGATATTTTACATTCGGAGCATATGTCCGTTGCTCGGGACGCTCCGTTATATTGACAGTCCGAGAGACTGTCTTTAATGCTTCCTCATCCTCACAGCAGGGCACACGACCGCACATTGGCTACGTGACCTCGAGTATCCGATCAGTTTCGGCATTCAGTGATTCCACAGCGAATAGGTCGCGCCATCCGGTAGCCAAGGGACACGAGGCTTATACACTCCGTTCGCTCGCATATTGGAAGTATGCACGGGGTAACGATCTCGGAGCTTCCTGCGGCAATGCATCGTAAGACCGCTGCTCCTCAGGCCTCGGTGACGGACGTGCTATCCGAGTTAGCACAGTTGTTTCGCAGCATCCCAGCAATTGACGGTTTCTCGGTCGAATCAGGAATTATCCGACGGCGCTGGGTCGGTGCGGTCCGCGGTTGCATCAAGCTACGGACGACCGAACGCTTTATAGGGTCCGACAGGATGGCGAAAGGGATTCGAAAGATTTCGAGTTTTCCCTTTAGTAGTATCGGAAGATGCCTTTCATATCTTCTGGCATTTCTTCCAGTGATTATTTTTCGGACTTCATTGCTGCGATCTTGGATAAGAGACTTATAGCGTCATTGGACTCGGATTTTTCGATCGGTACAGGGACTTTGTCCCTGACTTACCGACGCAGTCCAATATTGTCATTACAACATGTGTTTTATTTTTCGACGCTATATATTATATATATATACAAGCCTGCTACTAAGCATGATAGTTTAGTTTCTTGTCCGCGTGGCTCTTTTCTGCCATTTTATCTTTTTTACATATAGTTTATTTTGGCAGAGCAGGGCATACCGAGAGTTCATATGCGTCTAGACGGTGTGATTAAAGACTGCATATATTCTTTTTCGCCGTTTATGTCTTTTCCAATTTCAATATTGGGAACGACATTATGTATAGTAGACTTAACTTAGACGCTTTATTATACGTAATCCGCCTTACTGAGGCGTTATCATTACGTCTTCAAGAAAAGATTTACGGGATATTATTCTCAATGTAATTTCTTTTGAGGGCAGTATTTTGTTCACGTATAACTCCGCCCTTCAGTGGCTGATTGGAGTTGGTTAGACGTGATGCAGCCCTAGCTACATCCACGCGTGGATAGTAGGTTAAGAACTCTCTCAGAGTCGCTTCGTTCTCGGAGGAGCTTCTCTTCGACGGCAACTTTCCGGCAATCCATGAATTGCTTGGTTTATACATTCTCTTGTCTATCTAGTTTTACAAGAGATTCAGACTGGGGCAAACATTCGGTGGTTGACTCAGAGAGTGCCGCCGCAGTTGCCGGACCCTAGTGTGGCTGTTATGACGGTTGCCAGTCAAACAGATTGGGATATATACTGATCCCTACGGATTCGAAGTGCCAGGGTCTTTGGGTTCCGCAGTCTTTTAGCTATCAGTTTAACTTCCGCGGAATAATGTTTTTTAGGCTTGCTTTATGTCATTGCATGAACATTATTCAGAAATGCATGCCCAAATTCCTGTCCTTTAATTCGACAGTAGTGGCGTATCTCCGGAACCAGGGAGGCACTCTTTCGTTTCCGTTATTCAATTTAATGGAAAGAATCCGTCTGTTGGTTATAGTACACCAAGTTCAGTTTTGGTCCGTCATATTCGGGGTCGTCTGATTGTTTTATCGCACTCCCGTTCTCTTACGGGTCGCTTGTTGCTGTCAGAATGGACTCTCAACAAACAAGTATTTAATCAGATTTGCTATCTATGGGAGCGCCCAATGATGTTTTATTATGACACAGCTTGCTAATCAATTGCAGACGTATGTGTTGGTTTGTCCAGATCTCTGAGCTAATACTGTTAACGCTCTATTGATCTATAGGACGCAATGATAGGATACGCGTATCCTCCGGCGCTGTTGTTTTAGCAGGTATTGCTAAGATAAACAACCACAATACATTTCTGTTGATAGCATCTCTATCTTCACAGAGATCATGAGTAATTTACTCTCTTGTCTACTGTGGATCTTAACGTGAAATCTTCCTCTATGTGAGGATCTTTTTTCACTGGGTAAATCGTGTCATCTTTATCACAACCAGCAAGGTCGCAACCTTCATGTATTCCGTTGTGTGGTCCGTATTGCATTGTAAGCACTGTACTGGACGAGCTTTGGACGCGATTTCTTACTATAGGAGATCCTCTTCTTCGCTATTCTATGCGACTAAAGTGGAGGCTCTTCCGTCGTGGTGTAGGGATCATTATGTTCATATGGTTGATCCCTCCATACTACGCATTGCTAGTTTTTAGTATACTTGTTTCACAAGATCTACTGCAGCCTGTTGTTATTTAGGTTATAGGTTTATGTTACCTCATACCTATGCACTCTACGATAGTTTACAATTGAGTCTTTTGTCTCTTTATCTAAGTCAGTTAGTAACTTTTTGATAAATAGACTTAGAATCTTTAGATTAAATTCCTATACGGATTTTAACTTCGGTTCTTATTTAGCTAAGTAATCTTTTGAGCCTCTGGAAACAGTAGTTTTCAAATTCTGACCTTTTAGACAGTAATTCTGTTGGTTTCTCTTTTACTGTAGAGTCAGTGAGTTTCATGCACTATCGATGAATGATTTTCACTTTCATAGTTTCGGAATCAATACTTCCGTTACTATTTAGGTTGGATTGTTGCATAAGAGTTAGGCTCCTATTATCCGGAACCTATTATTTTAAGGTCCTTCCGTCTTCGTATGGACATAGGCCTTTACTCTTTCCGGGTACAGTTTATGTATTTATAAACAGATATCTGTTTATTACAAGGGTGTAAGCTTCTTCTGTCTTTGATGTCTAGTAGAAGGACGTTACGCTCCATTTTATTGTTAATCGATTCTATTAACTAGCGTACTGCTTATGGTATATCATTGGCTTAGCAGTTGTGCTTAAGATTTCGGCTCTTGAAGTAAGAGTTCTTCTACTTCTTGGGCTTACATTAATAGTGTTGCTATTATAGATTTTTGTAGGCTGCTCATTGCGCTCAGCCATCCATTCATGAATTTTATCTCAGAAATATCGAGTCCATTTCTGGAGGCCTCTATTGTTAGGTCTATTATCTACTGCTCAGAATGTCATTCACTTAACAGTTGCTACTATAGCTAGGTAGGCTGTCTGTTTCGGCAGTGTCTCCGTTCGGCTGCCCTCTTTGCTCTGGGCTATTTGACCCAGGGCAAGAAAAAGGGGGGGGGAGGGTGTTCCCTTGGGTCACCTGTTTTTACTATGAAAACAAGGGGATACCTCCTCCGGAGTTAGTAATTCTGAGCTGTTATTGGGATGGTTGTTTAGTGAGAAGTTTAAGTTTATAAAATTCATTCAAGTCTTAGTTTTTAAAGTATAGCTTTTGAATATTGCATATGTCAACGGACATGATTATGCAATTCTCACACACTTTTAGGAGTATAAGAGTCTCTATTCTCTAGACTTACTTTATTATTGGCTTACTTTAAAAATTATTAGTATAAGGATTATTGGATATTAATAGAGTACATGGATGTATGAAGCTCAATTTTTGGAAGGTGTTGTATCTTTCTAATTTATCATAAATAAGAAAGATACATGTAAGGCCTATTACTTCTTTTCCCTACAGGGGATGACTCTATTTTATTTTATTGAGCGTATTCCATTTTGCTCTATGTCCTTGGCCCTCCAGCCTTTTTACTATTCAGCTATGTCTGGGTCATTGGTACAGTATAAAAATGTTAAAAAATTTATAGTAATTTATATATTTTTTATACTTACCAATGACCCAGACGGGGATGGCCCTCCCAGGAGTTGGGAACTCTTGCCTCCCCGCTGAGTACATAGCGCTTACCAGGCACTGGTTATTAGAATGATAAATGGCGCCAATTTCGGAACGTCCTTGACACTGCGCATGCGCAGTGGGGGCGAGGTGTGGAGGGCCTTTCAGGACATGTTTTCTTTAGTTTTAGATGCAAATTTTGGGGATTGGGGGGCAAAATTTGTGTTTGGCCCTATATTTTAAGAGTTAGCACCAGCTATGTCTGGGTCATTGGTAAGTATAAAAAATATATAAATTACTATAAATTTTTTAACTTTTTCAACTGCTGAAAATGCATGTTATGTTGGTGGATGCGGCCGATTCGTTAGGTAAGGAGTTAACATGTTTTGTGGAGCTTATTTACTCATTTGCATTGTGATTTAAAAATAGAATCAGGTATGTCCTTTAGGAGTCACATGAATACAGATATTACTCTTTAAATTCTGTACCCATTTTAGATTTTCTATACCTCTGGATTTTTTTTTTCTTTTTGCCTTCATTGAATTGTTAATTGAACAGATTGTAGGGTATGTTAGTTTGTGATGTTACAAGGATCATGAGAATATCAGTCAGTATTTTATGCCTACTGTCTTGTTACCTTCTGTAGCTCATAAACAAAATAAAAGTTTAAACACTTCCATACGCACCTTATATACTGGATAGGTACACAGGTTTTTGAAAGACCAAGGCAATCCCTGGTAGTGGTGTTACCATTCCGATTTCTTTATTTTAGAAATTTTCTTTTTCCACTAAGGCCATTAAAAAAAATGTATACGTTATCAGGCAATTGTGCCTCAAATTTTTGATGAGGGAAGGAGGCTTTTTTTTAATTTTTTTATTCTGAAATCTGAAAAATATACCCCAAAAAATATATTCACATTTCAGGAAGAAATTTTTTACAAACTCCGGACTGGTGTTATCCTATCGCATATATTGCGAAATGCTTCAATCAACTTGGCTGTTGACGACATGCCAAAGATGCTCCATTGCAGCATTATGTGCAGTCAAGTGCTTATTTGAAATGATAAAAAAGGCATTTTCCTCCAAAGTTCTTACATGTACCAACATAGAAACCTTAAATCAGAGAATGTAGAAATCCGAAGCAAAATACGGAGGAAAAGGCGAACAGGAAGATGAAATACTATGGGGAAATCTGCACCGGTGCTCAGTATTCCGATCCGAAAATACTGACCGGGGTAAAAATTTTGCTGGGCAGAAAATGTAATGTTTTTTTTTGACTGGGTATTCAAAAGTTTTTACGTGGCAGAAATTTAATGACGTGGGTGGTGCCTGAGAACATAGACTTTTTTTAATGGCTTAAACCAGAGCTTATTATTATTATGACTCATTATTGGAACACGTTAACTCTTAACCCACAGAGTAGCTTTAAGATATTTTTCATCAAATCTACTCCTGGCCGCTATGAAGCACCCATGACTTGATTTGATGAAAAATTCTAAATTTTACTCAAGAGAAATCATTGATGAAAAACTAAATTCAATTTAGAGGTGGAAATTGGAGTAATGTGCCCAAGTTATACATATTTCAGTGTAACGACAAATCCTGTCTGAGCAGGAATATCTGCCAGCAGCATGCAAAGACTTAATAGAGGTCGGCTTAATATGGAGAGCACATTGGCTCATTAGTTTGTTTTTTTGGGTTTTTTTTTTATTAGGGTTTAACGACACATTAACAGCCAGGGTCATATCATGTCGGTGACAGTTTTACGGGTGGAGGAAGCTGGAGTACACGGAGAGAACCACCGAGCAACGACGAGCAGCTGCCAGCTCTCCAACATCGTAACTCTGAACTCTGCACCACGGCACAGGCAGGGTTAGATTGGTTGAAGACATGCACACCATCGACGTGCAGTACGCCTTAGTACACAGCTTCATCGTGCCCCCATGTAGGCAATCAGGGTTAAGTGCCTTGCCCAAGGACACAACGCGGGGGCTCATTAGTTAGAGCATTGGACTTAAAACCACAAGGTCAATGATTCAGTACTGAAGTGTTCCATCTGTGTGGCATCCTTGGGCAAGACACCTAAACATGATTGCCAAGATGGGTCCTGATGATGCTGTGTACTAAGACACTTCAGTTCAATAGTACCCTTTCCTTCTGCTGTTAACTCTGCTTGAACTTATGTCCAAAACATGCAACACCACATTGGAAAAAATTGTTCCTAAAATTGTAAATGGAGATCATAAGCTTTGTTCTTATGTTATTTCGCCTTGTTATTTGGAAGTGGAATTGACTAGTTACCCGGCAACACTGACTACAGAGAAGTGTGCTTGACTGAATGTTATGCCTCCTAGGCTCATTAATCAGCACTGGGGCCAGCATCATTATTATACTCCTGATGAGATTTGAGAATTTTGTATGTATAATGAAGTTACTGCTATGTTATTGATAGTATGGGCATTGAAACAAATATAGAATATAAGGCTGAAAGTACATTAAACACAAATAATTAAATTTATCTACGTTATTAATTGGCCAGTTTTGGTCAAAATCATTTATGTCGAACAAAGTTACTACTATTGATAGTATGGGCATTGAAACAAATGTAGAATGCGAAGCAGAAAGAGACTTTATACACAAATCATTAAATTTATCTAAGCAATCTTTTGGCCAGTTTGGGTCAAAATCAAGCGTGCAAATAAGCAATCTGTCATTTACAAATGAGGTCCCCAGAGGGAGTATTTGCTGTGGCTGTACCATACAGTGGACTAGAATTCCCCAATTTATCCTCTGGGTACCTCTTTCTGTTTAGATTGAGGTTCACAAAGGGTAAATTTGGTGATGCTACCCTGCTGTGCAGGATAGCATCACCAAATTCACCCTCTGAGGTCCTCATTCTGCAGATGACAGTCTGCTTATTTCCAGGCTTGGTCAAAATGCTTACTTATAGACTGACAGCTCTGGGTTTATCTTTCCAAACATCTGGAATAATTAACCCCTTCAACACTGAAGCCATGTTGGTATCATCTTGTACACTTCTCTGTGAGTAGGTTCAGTAGTAATTATCCCTGGGAGAACCTGGGAAGTGAAGTAGTGCTTGTTCACTGTGGTAAATGCCATTTTACTGGTAATATAGAACACAGGTCACCAGTGCTTGGGGTTAAAATTCTCTAAATTTGGCAACATGGGTTATAAATGATTGTCTGGCCTTAACTTTATGTCCATATTTCAATCACAATTAGCTATTGTGCAGAAATATGTGATCTGAAACACAAAATAAATTAGTAATAATTAAATCCTATAAACCAAAAGTGTTGTGAGATTAAATTGTCTCCGATCCACTTGTCGAGTTACATGTTTATCTACTTTATACGTAAAAACAGTAATGTTTTATCTTTTATCGTTATCGAAAACTCGCCGTCAATAAAAAATCTTTTATCGTTACTGCAGTAAGAATAAAAGTCACGTGATATCGCAAGAATACAACGTTCACGCCCATCTCATTTGCATGACGTACTATTTCATTCAACACTTTGAATAACTAATTATCGCTGCCGCGGATCGAAACAAATAAAACGGGGCGTATTTATCGAAATGTATTGAATAAAAAAGAAGGCCATTAATTAAACTTACTGAATTGTAAAAATAAAATTTGACAGAAGAGAGTAAAAATTAGTAACTTACACTTTTTCAAATGAGATTATTTCACCCTTCGAGACTTTAATTATCCTGACGTTCAAACGTCACTGGGAATTCAGTTTCTTCAACATTTTTCAAAATGTGACGTCAAACGTCGGAAAGTACAAATAACCAGATATTTTTCACATTAGTGATTATCTGGTTGAAGGGTACATTATTTTTAGTGGTCTGCATTTGTTAATCAAATCTTGTTTTATTACGGGAGAGGGGGAGGTGGGGGTGTAGATAAAAGGGTTATATACACATGGTGTTTGTAAAAAATCTTTTATCGCGACGAGAGCGTTTTCGGGGGCTACATAGCTACTCGTCGCTGCGCGACGAGTAGCTATGTAGCCCCCGAAAACGCTCTCGTCGCGATAAAAGATTTTTTACAAACACCATGTGTATATAACCCATATTTATTGTGTTGTCTACTCACAGATGGCTAACTTTTACTTAACCAAAAATTTATGCGTATCAGTTTGAAAGGGTTAAAATAATTTTAACCGAAGGCCCTAGTGAGTGCTTGCAAATTCCCCAGAAAAGTCTTTAAAATCCTAGATTTATTTCTCGGGGCTGTAGAAATTCTGCAGTGGCGAGATGGTTGTCCGTTTGTCTAGTTACAGTTGTAACTTTGTATATTTTGTAAATTTTTCTTTAGTATATATTTACTTGCTTTGTAAAATAGATGAGAAATATATATATAGTATTTATGTGCAATATCAAACTTTTAAACTGGTTTCAGATTCCTAAACTGTGGAGCAAATGTCTTGATAGAAAGCATTTTCATACAATGAATCATTTTTTGTGATAATGATAGAATCTTCTGATAGAGTATCTAACTATATCAATTGGACACAGCATCTGATAGATAAACTGCTCCTGATAGGCGACTCATTTCTGGTTCTCAACCGTGAAGTGTATGTTCAGTGGGGGATTTGAGTGGGATGGACCTGGCACTAGGGCTGCACGATAATCAAAATGGAATACCGGTATTTAAAAAAATACCGCAGTATACCGGTATATCGAAGACTGTTGAGATATCTGAACATAAGTACCCAATTGGGTCCTGAGCCATCACAGTAGGAACGAATAAGCATGCCTTGATGATGCAGTTTGAAAAATCTTTACCCAACGCAGATGATATCAAAATTTATTATTTTAAATATTAGTTTATCGGATTTTTAAAAAAAATTCTACAAAGCAATATAATGTGACCTCTCATTGGAACGAGCTTAACGAGCTTGTTCCAATGAGGGTTCACATCATATGGTTTTGTTGAATTTTTTCAAAATGATTTTTTCAACTGAATTTATATATTACGTGTGCACATGTGGTTGATTCCGTGAGTAAAGGGACACTATTATTCATTCGTGCTACTGTCAAAACTCAAAAATTAGATTGTGGGTGAATAGTAATGACGATAAACCAATATTTTTGTAATTACACTGGTGTTCAATAGATACCGATTTGAACACCGGTATATATTGGTTTATCGATATACCGTGCAGCCCTGCCTGGCACATGCCCTCTCCCCAAGCCTGTTGCTTATGTTTCAGTAAATTGCATAGTCACATAACCATGACATTTATTTTTACAAAACTATTATCAGCCTTAATATCACTCAGTGTCAGAAACCTACTGATCGCTATAGAAGTGGATTACTGATGAGAATGTCACAACTCAAGATGGCATCAAATCAATCAACATTTTAAGTCCTCCCATTGGTGATGTTTGATGATGCGGAAGGTGTTAAGCTGTGACTGTAGTCACAGCATAATAGCTTTCACTTCATCGAACATTATGGAGTTTGCCTTGCATAACAACCTCTAACACAATATCAACTTTCCAGTACCGGTATGCATCACTTCAACGAACATTATGGAGTTTGCCTTGCATAACAACCTCTTACACAATATCAACTTTCCAGTACCGGCATGTATTAAGGCCTAAAAAAATAAAAAATCTGTTTCTCAGGCCCTCCCGCATGGTCCTTTTGGCTGCCGCATGCTCTCTTTTTATAACCAATTTAAACTTTAAAAAAATTAAAATTAAATGGTTATGTCTGATATTTTACCCAAGTTAAAACAATTGATGAATTTGTCCCTTGAGTGCAAGCAGGCTTTGCAATGCTTTAGCATTGCAAAGCCTTCTTGCACTCAAGGGATGAAATACACCACCACCCATGCTATTCTGTAGATTATGAGGCCTAAAACTTGAACCAAGAACATGAACTTTTGATGGCAAAGAAGTAATTACTGAAATAAAAAAACGCTCGCCCGCATGCAATTTCACAAATAATGGCCTGAGAAACAGAAGATCTACTTTGTGTGGCCTAAAGTATATTCTTTAAAAAGTGATCGCCGACCAGTCCAGTTGTATATAGATCTCTCTAGAAATCTCATGTTTAACTAGTAGAGTGCTAAATTATTTTTAGTCATCAAAATTTGTTCAATTTGACTTTGTCTTGTAACCAGGCCCAAAGCCAGACTCTCCCTGATGACACATTATAGGGGGGGGGGGGAGTCAAACTTTTTAAAATTTCCAAAATTCCTGAAAAAAATTGGGAAAATGCACTAAAAAGACCAAATAAGCTCCATTTTGTATGCAAAATGCATCAAAATTCAAGTAAAAGGGAGCCAAATGTTTCGAAAGAGGAGGCCATATGGGGGCAGTTTGCCCCTCTGCTCCCCCTAATAGCTTCGGGCCTGCTTGTAACAATTTATGGGCACTCTCCCAAAAATTGTAACAAGTCAAGTCCATACAGATTAAATAATTTCATTAAAGAAGTAAAATGAAGCACATCCACAGAGTATGGAGCCTTCAAGTTGTGGTATCTACACTTCAGAATAAAGCCCAAATATGGGTTTCCCACACTCTACCAGTTAAGGAGAATGCACCAGAGAATCCCTTATAAAAGAATACTGTTTGTTATTCTCCATGTATTGTTTCACCTTGGGATACCAGGGTATTATCACACTACCTTGCTATTTTTATGCAGAAGTCTCCAGTCTTTGGGTGGGGACATTAGTGGCCCTTGTCCCATCAATAATGTGGGTTGAACTTCCACCCTTCCCCATCACAACTCTTGGATCCACTCCGATGCCTACTCTGAGAAATAAAGATATTCTTATTTGGACCTGCTGCTGTGGTTTGAGATGATTTGCTTCAATATGAAGTATTAAGTATACTTCAGTGTCATTTCTGTTTTGTTTGTTAAAGGGACTTGTGTACTGAAGCAATTAACCCTTTATCCAACACAGACGATATCAAAATTTATTATTTTAAATATCATTTTTTCAAATTTTAAAAAAAATTTCAACAAAACCATATCATGTGACCCCTCGATGGAATGATCTCGATGAGCTCGTTCCAACGAGGGGTCACATGATATGGTTTTGTTGAAATTGTTTGAAAAATATTATTTTTTCAACTGCTGAATTTGCCTATTACGCGGGCGGATGCGGGCGATTCGTTGGGTAAAGGGTTAACTGGTTTAACCTTTTGAGTGCTCTTTAACTGGTAGAGTGCTAAGTTTTTTTGGTTGGCAAAATTTTGTTCACATGTTATTGCTCTTGTTACAATTTATGGGAGAGTGCCTAAGGCACTCTCCCATAAATTGTAACAGGGTAAATCCACCCAGACTAAATAATATAAAATCAAAAATTAATTGAAGCACATCCACTGAATATGAAACCTTTAAGCTTTGGTACTCACACTTCAGAATAAAGCCCAAAAATGGGCTTCCAGCACTCAACCAGTTAACAAGCATGTCCAGCAGATGACACTGTCCCAATAATGTATCGAAGAGCTAAACATTTTCAGTATACTTTGAACCCAAAATTTATGATTTAAAAAAGTTGAATGGGGATTTTTGTTTATTGCACTAAGACATCCCCGATTGGACTGAACACCCTTCTTCAAAATGTGGCATTGCACTGCGGCGCTTTCTAATTACAAGCTTCCAAAGCACTATGGTGAAAAGGAATGTGCCCTTTCATTAGTCATCCTCCAACACCAACTCCGAAAAAGGGCAAAACTAAAGCTCAGAATGAATCATTCTCATGGCATTTGTGCCCTCAAGTGCTATTGAAATGTTGACAGTATATTACATATGAATTACAGCAAATTTATTAACTTTAAACAAAAATTCCTCAAATGTACCGTTATATTTCATATAAATTTCATCTGTAACATCATCCATTGTTTTATTGCAACATTAATTTTCTTGAATGGAGCACTGACATTTCCATGTGTCCACATGTATAATTTCTTAATTACCAATCGTATTGAGATAAAGTACACTGAATGTTTTTTTTTATGGCATAGTGAGCCTTAAGTCATAGAAAATCATCAATACTTCAAATGTTAATATATAATAAACGTTTGCAGTAATTCTTGTACATCTGTTTTACTGTGATTCACACTCATGGAATATATTTGCTCCTATCTTCAAGAACATCATAGAGATTCCTTCAGGCAACTTGTCTTTTAACCTACTACATACATTAGAGTTTTGAACAACTCAAAAATTCCACCAGACTGTACAAACACTTTGGATATAATATCAGGGAATTTCCCAGTAGGCCCCACTCTTTTCTGAGTCTCCTGGGGCCCCCTCAGTGTAACCCCATTGTAGTTCTCCTGATATAATACACCGGTCGGTGTGTCAACAGATATCGTGAAGTTTTCATCTTTGGTCCTGAAGATCAATATTTTTTCTCCATAGAGCCAAACCATGTTCAACCTTGTGGGTTTGACAGCATTGAAATTATCATGTTACAGTGGAGCCCTCTAAATTGGATATCTCTTAACTGAATAACTCAGTTAATTGAATATAATTTCCCCAACACAAAACATTTACCATACCTCCAGTACAAATTTGACCTGTTAACTGAATATATAGGTGATAGAGTAAACTCCTGTCAGTTGAATAGAAAATCTTGTAACCTGTTGAGAAATTACCCTGATTCGCCCCAGTTTTCCTTTGTTTTTTTTTTACCTATTTGGCCTCAGTACATCCAATACAGCCATTTAATGTATTATATCTTGTTTCACAGAGCTCATGAAGCTCTGTCAAACAAGATATAATAGAATAAATGCTAAGTTTATCTCTAGAATACAAGAAAGTGACACAATCCCTGTTAATTGAATACTCCTGTTCACTGAATAATTTTCATTGGCAAAGTTTGATTAACAGGGTTTCACTCTATAACAATTTATAGCTGCCAAATATGTTGGTGATGCAAGGAATGGGCATCTAATCAGTCTGAAAAATTACACACTTCTTGGGCGTTCGATAAATATCTCTTTTCAAGCTTGAATATTAGAATAGGCATCAGTGCAATTCTTTCTTTATTACACACTTTCTGTGGTGTCCACAATGTCTAAGGTGCGAGGATTTTGGATCTGAAAACTTCAAATTTTCTCACACAGAGCTAAACCAGACTTAGCCTTGTGGGTTGGATGCCAGTGAAATCATCTCTTTATTACATTCAACTCGGGGTCATCAAGAAATGTCTCTGATGCAAGTATTGGGCATCTGTTCAGTCTCAAAAATTACTTACTACTCGGGGCATCGATTAAAACCTCAGATATGAGGAGGTTGCTTCTTCTCAGGCCTTAAAATAAGATTTTCCTCCCACAGGGCCAAATAATGGTCGCCTCATGGGTTCTGAACCACTGTAATTATTTCCTTATTATGCATTGTCCCAAACATCAACAAATGCCTTAGAGATGAGGATATTGTGTCTTATTCATACTGAAAATCAAAATTTTCTCCCTGGGGCTGAACCATAGTTAGCCCCATGGGTTCTACATCAGAGCAGTTCTTTCATTATTATTGAGCACTACCCCCAAGCATAAAAAATGGCTCAGATGAGAAGATTTGGCATCCTTTCTCTCAGGAGAAATTAGATAAAAATTCTCTCACATGGGAGTGAACCATGGTCGGTCTTGTGGGTTCTGGATCAGTGCAATTCTTTCAAACCATTATCAGCTTCTTGGGTTCCATACCACCAAGATTATCTCGTTATAACATACAACTACATGCATCAGCAATTGACTAAAATCCAAGGACTGGGCATCTTTATGATCCAGAAAATTAAACGTTTCTCGTACTGAGTTCAACCATGATCATCCCTGTGCTTGTAACATGGGCCCCTTTTTCTAATTTCGTTGCCCAGTCCACTCCTGGAACTCATTTTTAACAAATCAGGTAATCATTGACCAAAAACGAGGTAAATATGGAAGACATTCCCCTCCCCCAACAATGCTTCTTGACAGCCCTAAATTCTTGGGAAATAATGGGACTCTGCACTTCAGGTCCTCATAATTATTTTTCAGAAAAGGACTTTCCAGACTTTTTCTAAACATAAAATGTGACTGCAATGCCTCTTTTTATAAAGGAACTTGGAAGTGGCATTTTTAGGAATTTAGTTTTACCACAGCTAGCCATCAAGTTTATTTCTTTTTTTCGTAATGCTCATGCGAATTTTTAATACCACATATATTGTCATTTTTAAGTTCATATATTAAATCGCAACAATTGATTTCATCTAAATTATATATCAAACATAAAAGTACTTTATCAAAGACATTTTTGACAGTATCTATACAGTAAAACATGTTCAGGGCATAAAATTCATATGAGAGAATCGGAATCATTTCTCGCAAGGAAAACGATGAGAATTAACTTTGATTCACATAAAATGTTCATTTGATTCTTGTCATTGACTCGTCGGTGTCGTTAAAGGCTTGTAGAATTGTACTTATTTTTTGCTTTCTCATAAAAAGGTAACACTTGTCTTAACAGTGTTGTCTAGTACATTCTTGACTGCCTTTCCCCATTTCCAGACAGCCAGGATTTCACCAGAAACCAATGCCATGGTACTATAACTTTCCAAATGCAAAATCACCCAAAGCCTCTATGTTTCACAAGGAAATCACCGAAATTGGATTCGTTCTTTAATTCTCTGCACACTGATATCAAAGCATCAAACTTTCTGGGAGAAAAATTTTCCCATAATGCAACTGAGAATGTGAATTTAACCAATTAAATATTGCCTGACAGAGCTCAATGAGCTCTGTCAAACTAAATTAAATTTGTAATATTCCAAGTTGCATTATGGGAAAAATTTGCAGGTGAAATGTTTGATATTTTGACATCACTGTGTAAGAGGTTAAGGTTTAAACTCTAGTTAATATATGAATATGAACTTTATTTACTATGGAATATACGGCATTACACACTGGTTGCATTCACAAAGGCACAACAGTACTTGCAAACTGTAAATTATTTAAGCACTGAAAATTGATTATCGCAGCAGGAGTTTGTAAAAATCAAAACCGATTCTCGTGACTTGAAAAAAAAACTTTAAGGCAAGATTTTGCATTTTGTCGAATTAAGTCATATTTTCTAGATTGGTTATCTGTTAGGTATCAGTTTATTTATTTGATAGTATGTCCATTTACTTCCTCCTTCGGTGTGTGTTATAATGATAATGTCATTTTTTTTTTTTTTACAGATTATGCGTCAAAATATGCCATTAAAGATTGAAGTTGTTTCTACACATGCTTGTTTTTTCTTTTTCAACCTAATTATTCTACCCCCCCCCCCCCCCATACAAGGCCTATTTTATTGGTAGACTAGGACCCTGTAACTAATGAATGGTGTGCAAGTCTTTTGAAGTGGGCAACATAGATGCAGCCATAGATGATGAAAGTTACCATAATCACCAATAAATAAATTATTACGGATACAGTTGAGGCCACATAATTGGATATCTCTTAACTGTATATCTTTGTTAACTGAATATAACTTCCAAACACAAAACCATTTCCCATACCTTCAGTACAAATTTGACCTGGTAAATTGATATGGCTTATAGAGTATACGCCTGTTAATTAAATAAAAAATCTACAAATATGTTGAGAAATTACCTAGACATTGCAATTTCATCAAATGCCCCTTGTTTATATACCTTTCTGGCCTTGATACATCCAACACAGGCATTTAATCTATCATATCTTGTTTGACAGAGCTCTATGAGCTCTGTCAAACAAGCTATAATACAATAAATGCGCAGGTTATATCTAGAACAAAGGAAAAGGACCAAATTCCTGTTAATTGACTACTCCTGTTAACTGAATAATTTTCGCTGGCAAAGTGGCTATTCAAATATTAAAGGCGATTAAAAAATCCTTCCTGTTCAAGCCGAATGGATTGAGTGTTCTGGGAGTGAAAATCCATTGGATGTCCGTGTGGCGACGTTTAGCTGTTGAAGTCTCGAGTTCGGAGTTTGAGTGTAAAATTTGTGTAATTCTGTACTTGATGTCATTCACTGAGTGATCAGATTGGTTGAAGTGTGGAGCTATTGGTATTTCTCGTTTGTGGACAGTGTCGGAGAAATGTTCGGAGATCCTCGGTACTCATAGTACTATAACATTCAGGAGACGGTATTGTGCATTACACAAGTCACCTGCCACATGGGATCTTACTGAGATACTCCCAAAGTTATAAGAGTTTGAACAGTCGGTTTTAATCTAATCCTCCCATCCCTTGCTGAAGAAGCAGATGCTATTATTACTTACTAATAATGGCACACTTGGTGTTCCTTATTTCTGCATATATGTTTTATTATGTTTTTCTATTCATGTTGTTGAATTATATGGCTTTACAGAAGCTCAGATCATTCTCAACTCCAATTGTAACTAGAGAATTGTAATTTGTTGGACAAATTACGGGCTTTCCCAAGTTTTAATGTGAAAAGGCAGACTGATTGTATAGAAAGCACATTGAGCTATGCACTTTTGGTTTTGGGGGAAAATGAGTGCAGAAAACTACAAAATTCACTGAAAATCACAATATTTCAAACTGTACTATTCTTCAAGTGGCCAAAGCCAAGTTATGTTAGTTAAGCCACAGAGAAAAAGTTAAAACACAAGATGTGCTCAGCGAGCAGCAGGCAGGCAGGCCTGTATGACAACTGTACCGACTGTACTCTTTCACACTGGCATGAGGCCTTGAAGTTGGCCAATTTTGAAGAAGAAATGCTATATTCATGTAATTTTAGGCTATCGGGGGTTAATTTTGAAATATTTGTATGGTGATTTTGATGTATCATATTATGCTCTTAACGTTTGGAAAAATGGAACTAATTAACTGTAAACAGTATTGAGACTTGAAAAATGGCGAAATTTTGATGGTTTTAGCAGAATATTTTGAATACACAAGCATTTTCACGAATATGACGATACCTCATTTCACTTTCCAGAGACCTGTCTTCAATCACAGCTTGAGTTTCTGATAAGAAATATGGAGGAATCTTGAATCTTGGTATTTGAATGAACATATACAATTTGAGGGTACTCCTATTCAAGGCCAGAGAACCGGGTGAAAAAGACATATAACAGCAAAATTGTTCTTGGATGAATGCCCTGTCTTCTTACGGAAAACATTTTCAGCTCCAGTGCTGAGAAATCGCATGTAAAAGCTGGCGAAATAACAATTATTCCGACAGTACCCTTGTGTGAAGTTTTAAATCTGCCAAGGGTTAAACTTTTAATAACAACATATAAAACAAAACTTTTACAAAAGTTGTCATACATTGACTGCTGCATGCAGCCATAGAAAACATTCAGCTCTCAATCATTCAGAAATGGAGTTAAATTGTCGCTCAAACTTACCAAATTCTGAAAAATGGGAGTTTTTTTTGGAGGGTACCTACTTTTATGTAACCAGAATGGGCATAGGGTTAAACTTTACAAGCCAACTTACAACAGCAAATATCATCGGTAGTCAATTGTGAATACAGACATGCAAAGTATTTGAAATTAACTCTTTCCAAAATGATAGAAAAAAGCAACCAAAGATGACTAATTTTGGCATTTTCAAACGGTACTCTTATTCTCACCCTCATTGTGCTTGAGGGTTAAATTTGAGATTAAAAAGTAAACATTAACTTTCTTCCGCAATCATTGTTTCATCTATCCATACCAATATAATTGTTACAACAATCTTGAAATTAGAGAAATTTGCCCTTGAAGTTGGTCAATTTTGAAGAAAAAACTAGATTCATGTCATTCTTGGCCAGTGTGGGGGGGGGGGGGGGGGGTAATTTTGAAATATTTTTGTGGTGATTTTCGTACATCATGTTATGCTCTAAATGTGTGGGAAATGTGAGCTAAGTAACTGTTAACAATTTTGAGACATTTGAAAAATGGTGAAATTTTGACGGTTATGGCAGAATATTTGGAAAATAAGCGTTTTCACAGACATGACAATACCTCATTTCACTAGATTTTATGACATTACATAAGTATGCCAAATTTGGTTAAAATCGCACAGCTTGTTTTTGAGCAGTGTAACAGACAAAATTGACGGGGAAAAAAAAGAAAAAATAGAGAAGAAAGAAAAATTTTGAAAAGAAGAATAACAAGAGTCTTTCCCGAACTGGGTTTGGGAAAGCCTAATTACATCTTATTTCTCTGCCAACTGTGTTTGTATTAATAAACCTCCAGGAATTGAAATCCACTGCTCACTACTGGTGCACGCCGGCCCTGTCTACATCCAAGAGTACCCCCCCCCCCCTCCCTCCTTAAAATCCCAAGTGGTAAAACTAACAAATGATTGGTATACAGTTATACAGAATACGGGTGGGACTCTTTTCATCCCAAGTTTGTACCCGCGAATATACGACTTGATCTCGAGTATTTTCTGATGGTGAATTTATAATTGAAATTTGGAACGGCGGGTGTTACTATCATGTTACAATTATGTGCCAAGAAGACTTTCACCTTTTGATCCCATCTTTAAGATCAACAAATTCCAAGTGGTATATCTGGTTATCGAGTGTCTGGTCTTCATTTTAGTGTCTTTTATTCCTTTCCGTCTTTACATGTGTGGTGATATTGAAATAATTTAATCATTTGCCCCGCCTCTGCGTTTGATTGCTTGAAAGCATACAGCGTGAAAGTCGTCAAAATCGTATAAACCAAATCACGTAATGATTTGGAATGTCTACACTATGGAAGACCCGCCCACTCAACTCAATCCAATTGTAACCGTGAGGGCGTGGCGGCAGACTGATAGATGGATAACAAGCTTGTAAACAAAGATTAATGTTCGATTTTTCATCGCCTCCAGTCAGCGAGAATTTTTATGATAATTTCTCAGGAACAATTGAATTTCATAAAATATACCGAAGTGGAAGACAAATAAAAGATCATATATCCAAACATGATTTTAGGGGAACTTTAAAAAAGTGTGTTTTTAATGATATTGTGACGTGACTTGCTAAATATCTGTCGTCTGCGATCGAAAATTAAAGCAACAAACAATTTGACAATGATTGACGTGACCTGTTTGTGGCACACTTTCCTGAGTTTGACTGTTGTCTTTTGCGAAAATTAAAAGTTTTTCGTTCACGTACACATAGTGTTTATATTTTAATATTACAGCCGGATTAAATTATAAGAAATAACTGTTGTTTCCCTTCGGTTTATGCGATATAAACCGAAAATTTTCAGCACAAGCTTAATCATAACTCGCTACGCGAGTTATGAAGCTTGTGCTGAAAAATTTCAGTTTATATCGCATAAACCGAAGGAAAACAACAGTTATTTCTTAATAATGCTAATTTTACGAGCCAAAGTATCTGCCGCATGAACACACAAAGTCTTAAACCTAAAATCGATATCCTTCAATATGAAATGTCTGACCATAATGTCTGTGCCTTCACTGAAACATGGCTAACCTCCTTGGACAATAATATTGAAATCCAGCTGAGTGGATATCAGGAACCAATTAGAAAAGACCGCTCCACTAGAGGTGGAGGGGTGGCAGTTTTTATTATATCAGATTTAATGTTCAAACATGCGAATGATCTGGATACCCTATTACGAGAGTGTTTGTGGGTTCAAATAGAAACACTTGGCAGCCCAATTCTCTTAGGTGTCTTCTATCGACCACCAGGTGGCGACGCTGCTATCTGGGATTGGATATATGATTCAAATCACAAGGCTAAAGACACAGGCATTCCTAATATAGTTCTTACTGGGATTTTAATGACAACCAGAATATTAACCCCAATAAATTCAAAGATTTAATTCAGGCATTCAATTTGAGACAATTGATTACAGAGCCAACGTTTTTTACTGAAATATAGTTCTACCGTTTTGGACTTACTTGCGGTAAGAGACTCCCTCCATGTTATATCCAGTGACGTCCTTGATCCCTTTATTCCTGACCTGACCCGATATCATTTCCCAGTGTATACTAACTTAAACTTTAAAAAACATGTTCGTAAACATACCAAGCGACTTATCTGGATGTTTTATGAGGGGAACTATGTCGACATAACTGAATAATGCTGTACGAGAAGAATCCCCGAATCTCTTGACTCCTTAACGACTGTATCGATGCTGTTATTAAAACTTTTACATCCACAAAATTTGCATTAGCTGGAAAATATATTCCCAACAAAACTATTACTTTGAGAAAAGACGAACCCAAATAGATGCATAACAAAATAAGACTACTAATTAGGCAACTTAAAAGATTATATCGCTCTGCAAAGCGCTCAGGCCATCCTGACGCATGGGCAAAATACCGCGCTAAACGCAACGAAGTCGTGACTAATATCAAAAAGTCTAAAACGGACTATTTTTCGAGAATTCAGATTATTCTTGATAATGCAAAGACCCAGTCATCTGAATGGTGGAAGACATTAAAAACGTCTATGGGTGGCAAGCCGCCTGAAATTGCAAGCTTATTGTACAATGACACCCAACTCTCGCTCGACTAGACAAGGCTGAGACATTTATTGACCACTTCAGTGCTATATCAGCTATTGATGACTCCCATTCTACCATGCCCAATAGGTGCTTTGAACCCCGTCCAACTCTTAATAATATTATCTTAAACGTCTTTGATTCTCTAAAATCAATGAAGGCCAACAAAGCTTTAACCCGGATGATAAAAATCCCCGATTACTTAAGGCGTGTTCGTCAAAATTGTGTGATCCTCTGCCTGACCACTTCAACTATTTACTGGAACAATCTTATTTTCCTGGCGAGTGGAAAAGAGCCAATGTGTTTCCAGTTTTGAAGAAAGATCCTCCAAACTTAATATCCAATTATCGCCCCATTTCTCTACTAAGCTGCCTTGGCAGTGTTTTTGAAAAGTGCATATTCAAAAAGATTTGGGATTTCCTTGACGCAAACAACGCGTCGTCTGAGTGCTAGAATGTTCTATGTCCCACAGGGGACATAGAACATTCTAGCACTTATGCGACGAAATTACTAAGCACTACCAGTCTGGATTCACGCCACATGACTCAACTGTTCCCCAGCTTACTGATATTTATGATACGTTTAGCTCAGCACCAGAGGAAGGCAAGGAAACCCGCGTTGTATTTTCTGATATTAGCAAAGCTTTTGACAAAATTTGGCACAAAGGCCTCTCGAAAAAATGGAATTGCTGGCAAACTTTTAACATTTCTTGAATCCTACCTAACTGATCGAATGCAAAGAGTTATTATCAACTCCGTATCGTCAGCTTGGAAAAGTATCAATTCAGGTGTCCTACAGGGTTCTGTTCTTGGTCTTCTCTTGTTTTTAATATACATCAGCGACATCACGGTAAATGTGACCAGTAGTATTATGCTATTTGCTGATTACACTACACTTTACTTGATTGTAGAGGACCCCTACCAAACATCGGTTATATTGAATAGGGATATTACAAACATCGAAGAATGGGCTTGAAATTGGCTTGTTGGTTTCAATCCTTCGAAAACAGAAACTTTGTTAATTTCGCGTAAAACATGCCGTGTTCCTCATCCACCATTGATAATGTCCAACGAACAAATAAAAGAAGTACCCAATCATAAACATTTAGGAATTGTTTTTTAACCGAGAAGGTACAAATCATATAGACAATATTAGTGTTAAAGCTTGGAGACGCATTGATCTCATCCGTAAAAATAAATTCAGTCTTGATCGAAGTACATTAGAAAAAAAATATTTTGCATTTAACCGGCCCCTTTTAGAATATGCCGACACCGTCTGGGATAATTGTACAAATATGGAAATAGATGAACTTGGGCAAATACAAATTGCTACTGCAAGAATTGTTACTGGCGCAACAAAAAGTGCCAGAAAAGCATCCTTGTATATTGAAACAGGTTTGGGAAAAATTGGAATCTCGGCGAAAAAACATAAACTAGTCCAGTTCTTTAAAATGTACCATGACTTAACACCACAATTTATTTCCAGCCGAATTCCCCCGTTCATTTGAGAAGTGCAATCATATAGTCTTCGATCTAATCAAAATATTCGAGTGTCCTTTTGTCGTACGACATCCCATCAAATGTCATTTTGTCCACCGATATCAAATCTCTGGAATTATATTCCACAACCAATAAGGGAAAATCACTCAATTATGAACTTCAAAAGATATCTCAATCGAAATAATCGACGTTCTCCCAACTTTTATAAAAAATTTAAATCTCGAAAAGCTCAAATCTTTCATTGTAGAGTCCGGCTTAATTGTAGTAATCTGAACGACCACCTCTATATAAACAACTCGGTTATTTCGCCTTTATGTGTATGTGGAGAGCGTGAAACTACGGACCGCTTCTTGTTAGAATGTCCAATGTATAACACAATAAGGGCTGAAACTATTGGAACCCTGGCGTGCTTCATAGATAGTGATATTCTCCTGTATGGATCGGAGGTTTATGATGACTTCACTAACAGAAATATATTTAAAACTGTCCAGTCAAACATTCTGAAAACAGAGCGTTTCAAATAAGATCAGGAATTCTGCAAGGGACACAATACTCTATCACCTTCAGGCCTCAAACCCTAGATAGGTCGGCGTGGATACCACGTGTGAGCTGTCCGAATCAATCAAACGGACACTATGATATTTAATCTGAAGAGAATTACTCACTGAATTAACAAAGTTCTGCTTCCTTTTTCTATTTGTTTCTCGTTTGCAATCTTTCTCTCTCTCTCTCTCTCCCCAGTTTCTTCTTTACTCTCCATCTGAACAGCTCTATTTTTTGTTCTGTTTCTATAACAAAATATATCTCTCTCTGTTACTCCTACTACATTCATACGTTTCTTCTTTTTAATCACCTTTAACCCTTTACCTAACATGAAAAGCAGACGACACTTGCAATAAAAATTCTTGAATAACTAGTTTTTTTTGTCTCAAAAACATAGGTTATGACCCCTCGTTGGAACACTCCAACAATACATTTTGCATGGTTTCTCTCCATTCTCAATCATTCCAAACGAATACGGATAACCATTCCATGATCGTCGTTAACCGACGAATTACCATAATGAACAACCTGTCCCATCTTACCCAACCACGTATAAAAAAATAATAGGTCACCTGCCTAAAAAAGAATCGAACCTAAAAGGATTTTTTTTGTTGGGTTACCCACCACCCACAGGAATTTGGTAACCCGGCAACCACAAATACTAAGGTCAACCGCCGAAAAAGGCACGCCAGTCATCCACCAAACGTCACAATATGAGAGGGGAAGAGCCCTCTCCCCATTGCCTCTGATGAGTACAAATCAGTACGAAACCGGTAAGGCTTGTATCAATAACCAACGCACATAGCCACAGGAAATAGGTCCTCTTGGACCTTTGTCATTTTATTTAGTGTTTCACTTATACCGGCCTTTTCCTTACGGGCAAAGTCTACTCAGCCTACGTATGGTTTGCCTTCTACAACAGGTATGCCGTCTTCCTAAATACCTGTAACTCCCTAAGCTAGTACTTCGTGTTTCTGACCCTATTCTCATATATGACTACCTACTAGGCCCGCGACTTCCCCTATTCTAAATATGAGACCCGTGCCCACATCCCCCACCCCACCCACACACACACTACACCGTGCCTTTACTCTCGCATCGATGCGGCACTTCCTCTAATCTATAGCATGGGGGCATCCCCAGCTCTTACAGCCAACGATTCACAGCCTTACAGGCTTTCAGACTGGAATGAAATTTTCGAGACCCCCCCCCCCCCCCCAATTTTTATTTCGATAGCCAGAACATCAATTCTCAGTTTAATTGCTTCTCTTGAACTTGACCGCTTAGATCTATCTTAATTTAATATTCGCTTTAAAGTACCTTTGAAAGTCTCACATTTCGGTATATCCTGACATTCAGTGACAGGCTAGATGCGTAATATGGGTGTATGTCCAGAACATGTACGATGTATTGTTTTTATAACAATTACCTATTAACTGGACATAATTATACAGATAATAACTACATGAGAACACTGGCCTCTCTTACGTCTTTAATTAGTTATCAGATAGCCCATGTAGCGTTCAACAAATGCGCAACAATGGACATTAAATTGCATGCTTAATTAGCAGCACTTGAGTTATTGCTGGTCTGTTTAAGTGACAAATCGATTTTTCGGGGTTCGCCAGATACGTATCATTTCGATTTAATGTTTATCCCAGTGAGAAAGATTATCGAAAATATCGCAACTTTAAGCTATCACCTTGACACAGACGTCACACTTCAGACGCAGTTAATCCAATTAGTGGCTTAGAGTTAAATTCGACGCGACGGTAGTGAGACGTCCCTAACGGCCCTTACATTCCAACATCCCCCGTCATACACATGCAGCCTTTGAAAAGTAGAGGGACCATTATTATTTTGTGTTCACTTCACAAACTTCAACATGAAACCATGTATTGAAACGTTTTATGTTCCAATGGCGACGTGAACATTGGAATCTTTCTGTGGGTACATCCAAGAAATTTAGTTTTACGCCTTATGATTGTGACTGTTTATTTTACAATAAAGAAAGTCGATAATTCATGTGGGTTGTTTTATCTTTGTTCAATGATGTGTTCGCAAAGAGGTTCCATTTTGACATTTACTGAAATTCCTTTGACTTCGTTTGGGCAATCAAAAGATATAATCATTAACCAGCTCTGCGGATCGAAAATGAACAAAATGAATGCTGTGTATCTCATTTGGTAATGAAGAATCCGGTGATAACTTCTAGGGGATATTGAGCAGGAGCGTAGGTAGCTTATAGTATTGGGGGGCGGGGAGGGGTGGGTATAGTGAACGGGAGCTTGTAGGGGACAGCACGGTCGCTCTTCTACTGAGAGCTCATTTCCTCGCTTCTTAAGTGAAAAAATCAAGGTATCGTTGCTATTAATTTTGGGTGTTTATCCCTTTACCTACATGAAAAGCAGACGACACTTGCAAAAAAATTCTTGAATAACTAATTTTTTTAAAATGAAAAAATCATGAAAAATAATAGGCGATTTTTGAGAAAAGCGCTGGCCGGTTTTGGCCGTTACGTTGGGTAAAGATTTAAAGGAGGATGTATGCCAGAGAGGAAGATGTTAACCTGTTGAGCGTCAAATCAGTCAGTGACATCGGCTACCAACTTTTCTATGCACTGCAAATTGTGTAGATCATACAGTTTTTATGTGCGCCTGTATAATGTAGAACATGCAGATGGATGTGGTTATTTTCGTGTTGATACTAGATATGATTTACAAAGTTTTGGAAATTTTTGGAGGGGTAAATACCCCCCTTACCTCCCCCCCCCCCCCCGGTTCCTACGCCACTGATATTGAGGTGTTATGGAACCCCCAAAATACGACTATCACACGTTCTGACTATGATGCATTTGTACCTTCTATGTACAAAACAATTCACAATGTAGTTTTTCTTTAAACGCTTGAAATGGGAGAACAGTGACTCGGTGATTATGGCTTTTTACTTCAAACCGATCAATAGGTTTGGTATTCTCCAAAAAGGTGCTCGGTTCTATCCCCACCAGTAATAAATGCGTTGTGTTCACGAGCAAGGCACTTATTCCCGATTGTTCACGTGGGGATACGGTGGTTCTGTGCCCTATGGCACGTCGACTGTGCACTTCTATTCAACCAATGCTAACCATGCTTGTGCAGATTTAGTTCGTCGTGGACTCTGATAGTTGCTCGCCTTTGATCGGTTGTTCTCTCCAGGTACTCCAGCTTACTCCACCCGTAAAACTGCCCGACACGAGGTGACCGACCCTGGCGGTCGAAAGTTTGTTTGAACCCCAATTAGAAATGAAAAAGAGAAGACTTGAAAAACTGGTTTTGCATTTTTGGGATATTTACCATTTCCTTAACTGCTTCTCGGAGACAAGAGTTATCATTACGTGTACAGTCCATTTAAAATATTCTCTCATCTCCACTGGTCGATTGCATAATAGGGTGTCTAAAAATAAGATAAGCTAACTGGCTTTGAGGGGAACTTCTTAGTATCCATGGTAATTACTTCAACAATAACAAGTGCAGTTGTCAATGATGATCTTATGGACAGTCACCTGTGTTGACTGATTATATGGGGCAAGTGATTTTAAGAAACAATACTTTATTAAGCAATTTTTTTTTATTAATGATAGCTGACTTTAATGCTTTATTTACAAACATTTGCTCACACGAATAACAGAATATATTATCTTTTAAAAAAATATATATATACAAGCACTCTTTCAAAGCACTATAATATCGATCGGGTTTTGTTTGCACTTTTGAATAGAAAATCTCTGCTAATATTCCATGGAGTCAGCACTCAACTACTAATGGGTAAAAATACACAGTACGTGACAGGTGGACTACTACCAAATCACTTGTCAAGTGAATGTTTTACAGAACTCATATTCTTTTTACACAAACTGATTTTCTAAGGGCCACCAGGTTTATCTACGCATCCCTCAAGAAACAATTTGCTTGCTTGTCTGCTGTTTATCGGCGCCTGTCAGTTGAAGTTGAGTGGATAATTCACTCTGTGTATGATTTAGTTGTAATCCACCCTGCACTTTCTACACACACGAAAAAAATTGTGTGAACAAACTAGACACTTTGCAAGAAGCATTAGCTATTTATTTATCTATTTATTGGTGTTTAAGGTCACTTTTCATCAGCTATGGTTAATTGTGCCCAACGGTCGCAATTGACAATATTTGCAGAAAAGTGTCATTAAACACCAATAAATAAATAAATTGCGACCACAACAAATGTCTAAAGTCAAGTTTAGCCGATCGTTTACCCCTTTGGTGCCCATTTTAGTGGACATCCATCCCATGCACTGGTGACTGGGTCCTATTTCACCAGTAAAGCGGAACTTTCTTACCATAGTAAATAAGCACTGATTCACTTCCCGTTGCCACGGGGAAACAAGCACTATTAACTATTATCACAGTGTACATTATTGTCTAAGAAATTCTGTGGAAATGCAATGACCCCCCCCCCCCGCCCCCCCTTCCCCCCAATATTTCAGACAGCACTCCTCTTGAGCGAGGTTGTGATCCATTCAACGTGTTTGTTTAAACACACGAGAATAATTTAACTGGGAGGGGGGGGGGGGGGGGGGGTAACAGTTTTTTTGTGGTTGGGAAATGTGATTTGGTTATACCCACGAGTCTCTTTAAAATTTAATCGGGGTCCCTTTTTATAATTTCACTTCTTTTTTTTTGAAAACAAAGTACAAAGAACTGTTTCGACCAGGGGAGATAAGTTTGACCGGTGTTTTTATTTTTTTCATTTTTTTTTTTTCAAGTCACTGATCATGTTGCGTGTCCTGCCAAAATATTTTTTTTCAAGTGTGGTATCTTTTAAAATGGACACATTTTTCGGTAAATTTAACTGATAATTTTTTGTTGGTAAACAAGTTTTACTGTCAATGCAGTCCAGGATGTGGTGTAAGGACATGACGGGGAAAACCCTTCGAAGTGCTTGCCTTATCGGAATGGGAATCTTTTTCCCTTTCAGTGCTCCATCGCTGGTCAAAACAACATAAACCTTGGTTGACATTCCCTTACCGCGATCATTCCAATGAGAGGTCATAAGCTATGTTTTTTAACAAAAATTTAAAACATAATAAAATTTGAATGGAGATTTTTGTGTATAGTGCTGGCCGAATTTGGCGGTTGACGTTGGGTAAAAACAGAAAGCTTGCTAGCGGTTTTCATGCTTTTTCCCGCATATTGTTGGACGATTAATTTTTTTAATGAATAATACATTCTCATTTTAGTTCATCTCAACTATTTCGGTAAAATGCTTATGCTATAATAAAAATTAAATCACCGGGTTTTAACTTTGAAATGTTCGGGCACTCGACACAGTATAGAATCCATAATCCCGCATCGGAAAAGCTATTGCCGCAGCGAAACGCCAGGATGTTTCGCCAAGACTGTCACATTGTTGTTTCAAAAACACCGTTCACCAAGAACACATTTTATTCACTGAAACACTCGTTCTATTCCAGGGAATCCAACTCATATATCAGCGAAAATTTTATTTTAATATGAAAACAAATCGAAAATCTCACGAATTAACGGACGGATTTTTTTCAATTCCTATATTAAACCGCAGTACAGAGTTCTGGAAATGAAAGATATTGCATTTGTATCTGAATATTTTATTTAATGTGGGGTTTAGAAATTTCCTGACTGAACAATATAATTGCTAATCAGGGACAGTCTCTGAGAGATTTTTTTCGCCAAACATTAATTGGTTAGGCTATGTAATCCTTCTCACATGACCGCACTAAAACAGCTTTTCATATACCCGGTAGTTTCTGCACAAACGACGGGTAATTAACAAGTGCGGTTTTGTATGCAATGTACACGTAATGCAAAAATGAGGGCGTTCTTGTTATCAATGTGCTTGAAATTAATTCGCATTCACAACAAACTTGTTGTCCGTCATTTATGCTGTTTTTTGTTTAAATAAATAGTTGATTCCTATTGGGGGACAAATAATGAATTAGTCTACATTCATTTTTATTATGTTTGAAAACGAATCGATGTATTAATTGCATGAACACAGAATGTTTTTCATATGCGACTGGATATCAGTAATTCGGTTTCATCAAGAAACGAACCGCCTTTGATGTCTGGATTTTCCCGTCGTCTTTAATTAGCCTCGCAAATGGGGTTGTGGACCCGTGAAGACAACGTGTTCACCGGGTGCGACGAAAGGGGGTTTTAAATGGAGCGTACACGTAATGTCGTTTCAGATTCCCAAGATGTATAAAGGATAGCTTAATGAAGAGGATGATGGTTCCTATCCACACAAAAATTCTCTATTGCGAGAGAAACTCCAAAAGACAATATACACTTGTGCTTTTTTATACCATGATTACCTATTCTACTATATATGAAAAGCCTATGACATAAATTTTAGCTTTCCACACCAACCGTGATGAACATGCCAACAATGGGATTTCAATAGTAAAAATTTACACCTATAGTAGAACTACATCCCCGTTGACCTTTGGTTTCGTCGACTTGAATGCAAACTTGTCTAAATTTATCGCACGTCGCCTCGCGAAGAGTAAAATGGAAGTGGCCATTATTTATTACGTTTTTAAATGGGTTTACCTCATAAGATGCCAATGATTGGAATGAGCTCGTCGAGCTCGTCCCAATGTGGGCAACAGGCTGTGGGTTTGCTCGGACGCGACTTTTTGTGTCTTCTTGCCCGTTAGCTTTTGATATATCTAACGTCAAGAGTAAAACAAACAGGTTGACAGTGCTGATTTATATAAGGTCAGCCAGACAACACAAGTGATTTAACAACACTTATATACCTTGGTAATCTGGTATTTATACGTAAAACGGGCATATTATGGTGAAATCATGCATCCACACTCTTGGTTGCTCCTGTGTGCATGATTACGCACAGGTTGGCGATCGTGCCCAATGAACGCAAGTCTGTCTAGATGTTCAGATTCTGTTGTGCAATAGTTTCTAAAAAATATAGTGTATAGGCTGCCCTTGTATCTTAACCTGAAACTAACAGATGATGAATTATTTTGCACCGGTAATGTTGGCTGTGTATGTGTGCAATGTTGTGCTTCTGCATTACTGTGCCCTTGTATCTTAACCTGAAACTAACAGATATAGAATTATTGCACACATACACAATGTTGGTTGTGTATGTGTATGTGTGCAATGGTGTGCTTCTGCATTACTGTGCCCTTGTATCTTAACCTGAAACTAACAGACAATGAATTATTGCACACACACATACAATGTTGGTTGTGTATGTGTGCAATGGTGTGCTTCTACATTAATGTGCCTTTGTATCTTAACCTGAAACTAACAGATAATGAACTAAGAACAATGTTGGTTGTGTTTGTGTACAATGATGTGCTTCTGCATTACTGTGCCCTTGTATCTTAACCTGAAACTAAGCACATCATGTGTCCAATCGTGTGCTTCTGCATTACTGTGCACTTGTATCTTAACCTGAAACTAACAGATAATGAATTATTGCACACATACACAATGTTGGTTGTGAATGTGTGCAATGGTGTGCTGCATTACTGTGCCCTTGTATCTTAACCTGAAACTAACAATGGTGTGCAGAAGCACACCATTGTATATGTGCAGTGGTGTGCTTCTGCATTACTGTGCGCTTGTATCTTAACCTGAAACTAACAGATAATGAATTATTGCACACATGTACAATGTTGGTTGTGTATGTGTGCAATGGTGTGCTTCTGCATTACTGTGCCCCTGTATCTTAACCTGAAACTAAGCACACATACACAATGTTGGTTGTGAATGTGTGCAATGGTGTGCTTCTGCATTACTGTGCCCTTGTATCTTCACCTGAAACTAACAGATAATGAATTATTGCATACATACACAATGTTGGTTGTGTATGTGTGCAATGGTGTGTTTCTGCATTACTGTGCTCTTGTATCTTAACCTGAAACCAACAGATAATGATTTATTGCATACATACACAATGTTGGCTGTGTATGTGTGCAATGGTGCGCTTCTGCATTACTGTGCCCTTGTATCTTAACCTGAAACTAACAGGTAATGAATTATTGCACACATACACAATGTTGGCTGTGTATGTGTGCAATGGTGCGCTTCTGCATTACTGTGCCCTTGTATCTTAACCTGAAACTAACAGGTAATGAATTATTGCACACATACACAATGTTGGTTGTGTATGTGTGCAATGGTGTGTTTCTGCATTACTGTGCCCTTGTATCTTAACCTGAAACTAACAGATAATGAATTATTGCACACATACACAATGTTGGCTGTGTATGTGTGCAATGGTGCGCTTCTGCATTACTGTGCCCTTGTATCTTAACCTGAAACTAACAGGTAATGAATTATTGCACACATACACAATGTTGGTTGTGTATGTGTGCAATGGTGTGTTTCTGCATTACTGTGCCCTTGTATCTTAACCTGAAACTAACAGATAATGAATTATTGCACACACACATACAATGTTGGTTGTGTATGTGTGCAATGGGGTGCTTCTCCATTACTGTTGCTTTGTATCTTTACCAGAAACTAAGCACACATACACAATGTTGGGTGTGTATGTGTGCAATGGTGTGCTTCTGCATTACTGTGCCCTTGTATCTTAACCTGAAACTAAGCACACACACACAATGTTGGTTATGTATGTGTGCAATGGTGTGCTTCTGTATTACTGTGCCCTTGTATCTTAACCTGAAACTAACAGAAGTAGGTGGTAAATGAGAGTTCAAGGACACTTTTTAAAAAAACTGTACATGTACACGTACACGTACACGTACATGTACTTGTACCGCCATAGGGATTCAGTGTTAAATCGTGTACAGAGTGTAAAAAAAGTCGTTTTTACATGGTGTCCCAGAACTCTCAGTTGTTTTTTGACCATTCGGATCACACTTTTGATCGTTCAAACAGCCGTTGGCGAACGAGTGAAATTCGACACATCTCTCGGAAGGCAAAAATGTATGAAAATTTGAAGAAAATGTAAATTTAAAAATTTTTGTCGATGTTCCCATCGCGGATCAGACCTTCGATCTATCGTTGGTGAACGCAAGTGAAAAACGCTTTGAGAGTTCTAGGACAGCATCAAAAATGCGTTTTGAGAGTTCTGAGACACCGACGTTCGCGATCGCGTTTTGAACGGTCGAGGGTGCAATCCGATTGGTGAAAAACGATTGAGAGTTCTAGGACAGGAAAATCGACCTCAAAACCTTTTCTCGACGTTCGCCAATGGTGAAAAGTTAGTGTAAAGTGTAGTTACTCATCGACGATTTTTAAAAAAAAATTTCCAAACCGATTTCGGCTTCCGGTACATCAAAAAATGCGGTTTGAGAGTTCTGAGACACCGACGTTCGCGATCGCGTTTGGGATGGTCGAGGGTGTGATCCGATCGGCGAAAACGATTTGCCGATTCACCTCGCGAGTTTTGTGAGGTGAATCGTAATAGAATCGGTTTTGTCGAGAGGAAATAAAAAAAGTGATTGATATATATATAGGAGAGAAAAAAAAATATATAAATAAATAGTTATTTAAAAAAAAAAATATTGAATCGAATAGATAATAAAATATATGTAAATCATGAACGATTCCCAGAATATGAGAGCAAGGTTTCTTTTAAAAATGCTGATGAGAGCCTACGCATTCTGCTTAAATGAACAACTAGGTCGCCTCTTATTAGAATGATGCATCGGGTGTCAGGATCATCTAGACTTTGATCACGAGGATCATTCATGTCTGATCATGGAAAGGGAAGATATGGTCCTCAAGTATTTTGAGCTGGCATTCGAATGCATTCGAATCGACGACGTGATCACGCTTTGGAGGAGATTAGTCTTCTGTAAGGGGCGAGACAAGCCCACAGGTTCGGAAGAACTGAAATTAGCGTGTAGAAGTCTGACTTTAGAAGACAAGGGATGCATCTTGAAATTATTGCTGAAGGAAGCATACGTCTAAGTTTTCTCGTTGATATAAATAAGGAGAATAGAAAATAAAAATAAATACACACATAAATTTTTATCTAATATTAGAAAGAAAAAAACACAAAAAATGAGAACCAGAAATAAATTGTATCCAACGTTAGATGACGACGAGGATGAGAAGCCGAACGATGTTTTGCCAATGGCGCCGTCACCAGAAGAAAAAGAAAGAGGAGAGAGGTATCGCATTGATCAAATCAGTAGAATCCAATTGTATCTGACTCGAGAGAGAGATTCTCGTCGTTCTCTCAAGAAGAAGTATTCGCGTCTCGTGAAATTCATCAACGCGGTCGACACAACACTCATCACGATTTCCATGGGTTCACACGCGGCCAGCATCAGATTGTTGTCAACTACAGTCGGCGTTCCGATCGTGTTGACCATAGAAGGAGTGGCAGATTGTTTAGCACGCTCGGAAACTTTTCGAGTAGAAAATTATATCTGAAGGCTAGGAAACACAAAAAGATTCGCATCTTGGCTGACTCTAAGATCGACACGATATCCGAAATGATCTCGATGGTGTTGAAAGATGGTAGGATATCGGACAGAGAATATTCCACGATATTGAGCGAGAAAACAAAATATGATGCTATGAAAGAAGCCGTGAGAATCAAGACTTGTTAGATCATCAAGGAAGAGATGAAGGATTCTCTCGTGGAAAGGGGGAGGAAAGAGGCAAGGGAGGAATTCGGTAAGTTGATAGAACTCAAGAGCAGCCATTGAAAAAAAAAAATATATATAATAAGAACAGAATTTTTAAAAAAGAAAATATTAAATTTATATATAAAATAAAAAATAAATACGAAATTAATTTAAATAACTCTCAAAAAATGTATTGTATAAAGTGTAAGAGAGTTACCGAGACAGGTAATTCTCGAGAAGTACGAACTAAAAACGACAGACAGATGCTTCACGGAATTTGCAATGTGTGTGGTTCGATCAAGACTTGATTCATCAAAAAAAATAAAAAAAACGAGCAGAGGCAAAGGCATCGTGAATAAAATGATCAATAATCTACCTTTCGAAATGCATCTGCCAGGTCACAGTTTCACGGGACCCAGAACTAAATTGAACAAGAGACTCAATGTCGATCTGACTTCTAAATCTTGGAGCAAACCTGTGAATAGGGTGGACGCGGCAGCGTATGATCATGATCTGTGCTATGCCGGACATCCCGACACCAAGACTCGCAACAACGTCTGCGATAAAAACATGTTGGCGAAATTGAGAGGTACATCGAATCTGACTGGGAGAGAGAAGATAGAACGTCCGCTGGTCGGCAATCTGATCGGTGCGAAACATCGATTCTGAAGGGGCATTAAAAAAAAGCGCATCGGAAAAAAAGAAACGATTATTGACGAGCAAATTGGCCGAGGAGTTACACAAACCTACCTCGTGCGTAAATTTGGAAAGAGAAGGGTGTTTGTGAAGGGTTTGGATGACATTTGGTCTGCCGACTTGGTCAACATGAGGTCGTTTTCAAGGTGGAACGAGGGCATCAAATATCTATTGACGGTCATCAATGTGTTTTCCAAATACGGTTGGATCAGAGCTTTGAAGAATAAATTAGGACCTTGCGTTGCCGAGGCTCTGAAGAGCTGTTCAACTCGTCTTCTCGAAAACCAAATAAATTGTGGGTCGATGAGGGGAAGGAATTCTACAACAAGGACGTTCGTCGATTGTTCGACCTCCACTCGATCAAAAACGAAGAGAAAGCCAGCATCATGGAACATTGAATCGAACGATGAAGGAAAAGACGCACAGATACTCCATGGTGAATTCGACCAAGAAATACATTTACCCTCTGAACAGTCTGGTTGAAGATTACAACAACATGTGACATAGATCGATCAAGATGACTCTGCGGAAGTTAGCGATCCTCGAAACGAAAAACGAGGCTACGAGAATCTATATCCCGAGAGATCTAAGATCAGGAAGAAGTCTAGACCGTCGAAATCTGCGGTCGGCGATCGAGTGAGAATCTATGCTTATAAGAAGCACTTCGAAAAGGGTTACACTCCTCGATGGACCTCAGAAATCTTCGTGATAATCAGAATATTTCACACCGATCCGGTGACTTACGAAATCAAAGCTTTAGATGGCGAAGAGATCATCGGAAAGTTTTACGAACAACAATTGCAGAAGACAAAGTTTTAATAAAGAAAATATTTTTTTTTTATTTACTCTCTTTAACATTTTCTTGTTAACACATATATATAAAGGAGAGAAAAAATAATAATAATAAAAAATAATTAAAACTATTTTTAGATAAAAAAAGCAAGCTAATTAATAAACAAAGAACAAAAAACCTTCAAAAATGGCAAATATACTAGATATCACACAAAGCATAGTGAAAGATGAAAGTATTCAAGAATACGAGGTTCACAAATACGAACTGATAACCGGAACAAGTTTGAACAATGCGGGAGAGATTAGAATCAATCTCGAAACCCAAGATCTATTCGTTCATCCTAGCGAGAGTTACATAGTGGTGCAGGGACTTCTCACCAAGGAAGATGGGACCGACTACACTGACAACGACACGGTTACTCTAGCCATTAATGGCATCATGCATCTATTCAGTAATATAAAATACTTGCTATCCGGACAAGAGATAGAATATGTGTTTCATCCTGGTCAGGCCACCACAATGTTCGGACTCTTGACGTATCCGGATGATTTTTCGAAATCCAGAGGATTTAATCAGTTGTGGATGAAAGACACCGTCGGCCCTGCTGGCAACTGCGCCACCGCGATATTCGACTACGCCGTCAAGACGTCTAGACCTAAAGGAACGTTTCATTCAGGATACCTTTGGAACACATCTTTGGATTCGCGGATGATTATAACAAGATCATGTATGGATTCAAACACAATCTGATCTTGATTCGAAAGGGAAATGATGACGCGATAGTGAGACTCCCCACGACCGATGCATTTAAGTTAACTCTACACAACATATCATGGTTCGTTCTGCACGTGCAGCCTTTGATCGTGGAAAAAACGCGTCTCTACAAGATCATAGAATCCAAGAGTAAATTACCCGTGGGATTTAGATTGAGACATCGTGACACGGCGAGCATTCCACTCTCCACGAATCACTTTGATTGGAGATTGACCGTGAAATCCGCTTCCGAGAGACTGCGTTTCATCGTGGTTGCATTTCAGACCAATAGGGATGGGCCTCAGGAAAAGAATGCATCGCTATTCGATCACTGCAATTTGAGAAACATGCAAGTGTTTCTGAACTCCACGAGATATCCAACAATCGATTACTATGCATCGTTCAACAAGAACGATTTCTGCAGACTGTATGGCAACGCCGCAGATTTTAGAAAGAAGTATCACGGTCTAGACGAATTGATGAGCAACCCTAATATATCTCCTGGCGAATACAAGTCGATGTATCCCATGTTCGTATTCGACGTCAGTAAACAGAGTGAACAACTCAAGAGTAGCAGCTTAGACATTCAGATCAAGATGCAATTCGATAGGAAGGTGCAGAGAAAAACCGAAGCATTCACCCTAGTCCTGTCGGATAGAGAATTACAATTCGAATCAGATGGAACTAAGATGTTGATCATTCGATGAGAGATGTGTGTGTGAAAAAAAATGAAAAAAAATATATAAATAAAAATTAAAAACATAAATATAAAAATGAATGATAAAGAAAGAGAATACTTGAGAAGAAACAGATGTGTTTTGATTAAAAATATTTCGCAAGATTCACTAGCAATAATTCTAGACACTTTAGTCGAAACAGAACCTTTGATATTGACCGATTATATGAGACATGAAATCGAAAGTAAAATCTTGATAGAAGATAAGACCAGAAAACTTTTAGACACGTTGACGTATAGAGGACCGACTGCTTTTCGAGAATTTATAAAAGCTCTTCGAAATGCTAAAATAGATGTTGATGCGTGTTTCGAGATAGGTGATCCAATTTCACGAGATGAAACATTATGAGAAATAATAAATTAAAAAAAAAACAAAAAAAAAAAATAAAAAGTAATGAGAACTAGGGAGATTGAACATCTTTCTTTTTTTTTGTTTTTAATAATCACTCATTATTTTTAATTAATTATTTCCATGTGTTCACTGTTTGTTCAGAGGATCTAGTTCGATGAGTATGCTCACCATGGAAGTGGCGGCTTTGGGATTATTGGTTTTCGTAATGAAATTAATCCTGTCTCCGGCGTTCACTTTGAGAGGCGTGCCGAACGTGCTAACATTCGAGTGTTGATTCTCGGTCTTTTTGACGCTATATCTCTTATCGCTCTCTATTCCATTCACGAGATTGACGACTGCTCTGTAATTCAAATCCGTGGAAGCCAGACTCATTCGAATGATTTTGCCTCCCAACAGCCTGGGATATCCCACCTGACCATGTTGCGATCTGCTACCTCTGTTTCCAAAAGACCACTCGTCTTTTCCCTCCTCTAACATGCTGGTCTCCTCGGCCCACACGGTGATCAATTGCCTGGCATATTTGACTTTCTCCACCACTGAAATCAGGGTGCAGGCGTCCGACATGTGCACGTGATCCGGTAGATTCATGAGCGCGTGTCCGCACATGTCTAGTTTACCTTCCATGATGTCGCCCTTTCTCCAGACCGAGTTGTCATCCACGTATTTCCTGCTGACCGCGTTGGAATCGAATTCAGGATCGTGATCGAGATTGAGACCGAATAAATTCTGACTGTTCATGTTGATGCCACCCTCCATGGTTCCGCCAAATTGTTTGTTCAGGTAGAGATCATCCACTTGCGATTCTACGTATTCTTGAGATTGTATCCGAATCCACGTAGCCCTTGTTGAACACGGTGGAGTCCGCATCCGCATCGTCGACCTTCGACAGATTCAATATCTTGTTGAATCCCGCATTCAGATCCGATTTCATTTCTCGTCTGTCAGACTTTCTCTGTTCCAGATCTACATAGTGTTTGGTCGCCATGTCCTTGGGATTCGTGGGAGTGGCCATGTTCGTTATCTTGTTAGAATTGGCGTTCAATTCCGATTGCATCGTTTTCTGAACGTATCTACTTCTCAGATGTTCACTGAATCGCGTGTGAGAGTCGTCTGCATATTCCTTGGTTGCAGCATTGGTGGAATCTATGGGATTCGCGACATTCACCAAATGTTTGGATTTCAGATCGAGATTGTCGGTCACGGCTTTATCCACGTAATTATCTAGCATGATTCTTTCGAAATCTGCGTTCCCCTTGTCGACGTATTTTTTAGTCGCCGCATCTGCGAGATCTATCAGCTCGGGAAGATTGTAGAGCTTCTTATTGTTCATGTTCAAAGGTTCCTCTCGAGGTTTGTATCTCTGAACGTAACGTTCGTACAAGTTGGCAACGTCGTAATCATCACCGACTTCGAGCGTCTTCCTCTTCTTTTTGGGTCGACTTTCGTCGTCACTTCTACCAAATTTATCGACTGGCATGTTGTTTTGAGGTTTTTTGTTTTAAAAAATATATTTCAAATGCAGTTTATTAAAAATGAATTATTTCACTTATTTTTTATTTTTCGTTTTTATTTGATTAAATTTTTTTAAATAATTTTTTTACCTTTATATATACTATAAAAAATGTCTCTCTAAAGTAAATCATTGAGAATGTCTTGAAAACAATCTCCTTCATACCATCTCTTGAGAATGTAGAGATACAGGTGACCGCAAAACACTTGATCTGGCGATTGCACTCATTCCACGTTGTAACGAACCATCGATTCGTCGAAATAGGTCTTTATTTCTTTCGGCAGCGAGATTCCGTAGCTGTCAAAATAATAATTCTTCTTCTTCCCGTTCTTGAACCACACCACCCAGTGAGTGCCTTCACCCGATAAGTCGTCCAGATTTAAAATTCTGCATTCCAATTGTCGAGGTCTTCTCTTCGGCAAGGCATCTCTGGAAAACACGTCTAGAAAATCTTTGATTTTCAAATCCTTCGCCGCATTCGACAGATCGATGTTGGATAGGGGTTCATTAGGTAAGACAACACCTTCTACGGATATCTCTATTTTCTTATTCATAAATGTGTATATTTTTTTTTTATTTATTTATTTTATTATAATTCACTAAAATGACGTTTTTTTAATATTTTTTTTCTTTTTCTTTTTTAAACTAACTCTCTCGATGTCTCTATCAACTTCCATAATCTTGAATCCGTCTAATTCCTCTTGATTTTCTAGAATCCTATCATCCTTAATCATATCTGGAATCCTATCTGAAATCCTATCGCCCATAATCATATCCAAAGTCCAATGTTCAAGTGCCAAAGTGCTTATTTTATCGTCTAACACAAATCTCTTATCGTCGTCGGCCGTCAGCAAAATCTTGTTGACTATTTCGGTATACAAGTCATGATTGTCGCTTTGAATCGATTTTATAGTCTTATACACTGGACCACTTCCGAACAGACAATCTTTATATTCTCGGAAAGAGATGTTTTTCTTCACCACGCACGCTTTAACCCCTTTGCACTTCTTGATCGCTTCATCTTCTAGACGATAAGCATACAGTTTGGGTCTCAAACCCACGAATTCGACGATTTGTTTACTGCCGCTCTTGTCCTTAAATTTACCCAACACATTCTTGTTCTCGTTTGATTGAATGTTGGATGGGTGATCGACAGGATAATTGCTCGTGTCGAACCACGCGATCACGTCCGGAGATATATCTCGGTAGACGTCTTTCATCTCTATCTGATAAACTAAACTGTCCATGTCAGTGAACAGTAGTTTGGCTTTCTCACCAAATGTCCATTTGACGTAATCTTAGTGAAACTCGTACATCAATTGCTTGCTGATATCTAAGATGATCGGTCTGAGATAATAGGGTTTGTCGAACTTCAGGTGTGTCTTTTACATTTGAATGGCCCCTAGATTTTCATTGAATATGGTTCGGTGTTTGTAATTAGGTTTCGCCACTAATTTTTTAGCTTTTTCTGACATGACGAGTCAAACGTTGGTTCTCTTCCTGATATTTTCCACCGATTTACTGTACACGCAATTGTTCATGAGTTTGAAGAAATCTTTTTCGAAATCGTTCTCGGCTTGAATTTTAAGATTCGTTTTGAGATCGATGTATTTTTTCATCCAAGGCTCTTCATCGAATCGAATGATGCGATGTATGTCGACTAATTTCATCTCGTAATCGATGTATTGTTTCAAATTCTCGCTGTAGACGGCGTACTAACATTTGTTAAATAAATTGGGAATGAGTTTTTCCTCATCTCCTTTGATCGGTTCCATTCGTTCGGGAGCCAGCGGATAATCGTTGTGTAGAGTGTGTAATTCTTCCAGATAGTTCAAATCAACTTCTAAAATGGAAGGATAGTCTCTCCATTTTTGCAGCCTTTTCGAACATGAGCAACATGTCCACATCGGATAATAATTCCAATTGGATTTCTGTGGTCTTCAACAGAGCGACCCACGCCAGACCGGGTGCAGTAAAATACCAAGCTGGATCCAGATCGTAATTTCGACGACAGACGTCTCGATAATTTTCGAACACGTCTGCCAGGAGCAGAACGTCGGTCTTCAGATAGAGATCATGATAATCTCTCATGGTTTTCATATCGAATGATTTCCACACGTTTTTGGCGTGTTTGTAATTCTCGTCGGAAATGTCGGATTCATATAATTTCGAATAAAAATCTTCTTTCGAAGGAGCGGTGTCATCAAATCTCTTTAGATCATTCATGTAATCATAAGGATAGACTCCTTTCCTCAACATGACATCTACTCGTTCTCCAAAGTGTTTGCTCGTGATTTTAAATTTATCCTTGCTCATGTTATAGACTAATTTTTCCAGAGCGGTTGACATGAATTTAAAACTGTCAATGAAACGTATGCCTCTACGAATGGGTTTCGTTTTTTCTTCCAACGTCTCTCCATCGATTACTCTTTTCTTCTCCATGAGCTTCCATTTCATGAAGGAAATGTATCTTTCTTCGTTGCTCGCAATGCAGTTTAATTCTTCGTCGGTGGTGGCGAGATTTTTCACGAACAGATGACTGATGATGATCATTTTCGCCGGAGTTTTGAATTTGTCGTATAAAATTTGAACCTTTGAGGCACGTCATTGTCTTCGCACTGTTTCGTGTAGGTGAAGGGACCCATGTCGTGTTGCGAGTCGAAAGCGCATTTCACATAAATGCAATAGCCCGAAGGCGTGTGTTTTTGATATCTTTCGACGTAACTTTGAAGAGCGTCGGGTTGGCAGGAACTCACTTTCACGGTGAAGCATTTGAAATCGGTGTACACGATGAATGGTACTTTTAACCTTCTATTGTGATTTTTAAAGTTCACGATGGTTTTGGGTTTAGGCATTTCGACTGCAACACCTTGATTTTCGTTGCAATTTTCCTGATGTTTCGCTAACAATTTTTTGCTGTGAAACGCGTTCATGCAGTTGCAACATAAATATATCTCACCATTATGTTTACTTCTGTGGCTTGACAGTAATCGGCTTGGATGTTTAACCCAACAATAATGATGATTGTCATCATTCAAAATCAATAATAAAATAATTGTCTTTTCTCTTTCGAGATACAAAGTCTGTCTGAGAGGATAGATCATTCGTTTTTCATCATCGTATCCCAAGACGTTCACCGTTATGGTGGGATTTTGAACCTCAAAACATTCGATATGTTTTAACTGCGTTGGAAAAGTCACTCCGGTCCAATCGAGATTTTTAGAAGTCTCCTCGTAACAAGAAACTCTCTCGGGATGGATTTTGACAGGGTATAAAGTGGAGATGACTGCCCATTTAAAACACTGATCATCTTTATTTCTCACGTTGATCACAGCTTTTTTTTTAGCTAAGAAATATGGTAATTCCACGTAGGAAGACGATTTCAATGAATCGTTTTTAGTTATATGAATTTCGAGTTTCAACACCTCATCGAACGTCCAATTACTACCTTCATGTTGATAATTTGCGAGAGACATCAACATCTTGTCTTTCATCATTT
Source organism: Pictodentalium vernedei (assembly GCA_031216915.1). NCBI lineage: Eukaryota > Metazoa > Mollusca > Scaphopoda > Dentaliida > Dentaliidae > Pictodentalium > Pictodentalium vernedei. Next base: position 478,683,117 of record CM062294.1, on the reverse strand, counting down.
CGAAAACGTCTGATAAATCTGAACCTCGAAATACGGGTTCAAAATTAGATCTGAAATATGCATTTTTCACGATGCTCTCGCCGAAATTCACGTCGATTTTATTCATCATGCAATGGAGTATCATCTTAATTTTTTGTCCCACGTTCATGTGTTCGTGAAACAAATCCGATACTTTTTTCTTCACCTCGTTCCATGAACAATTTCGGATCAACTTTCTTGAATGAGGGAACCACGTCAAAAGTTTTAAAAATGCCTTTGATCGCACTCTCCCATTCTATGGGATTCGATTGGAATGCTTCCATGATGACTCAAGCTATATGTTCTTCTCCTTTCCCTTCGTTGATTGCTCATCGAATTTCTTTTGATATATCTCGTTTGTCAAGATTCTGAACTGCATCACTCGTTTTTAGTTTTTTTTTAAACTTGAAGTTCATCGATGGCTTTTCGTTTAGTCGTCTTCTTATTTTTCGCAACTGAAACGGGTTTTTTTTTCGACGTCGGCATTTCAATTCCTATTACTATCTTTTTCTTCTTCTCATTTTTCACAACCGAAGCATTTTTTGATGTTGTTGCTATCAACATTTTGTTTGCCTTTTCATCGGGCAAACTACGTATCTCCTCACGCATGACCTTTCTAATTTCATCATGCTACACGTTTCGTTTTCTATCATCACTCGTTACTGTCATCGGCTTACTTTTTTTTCACAATTCGAGTCTGTTTAAGTTTGTTCACTTCCGATCTTTTGATTTTTTTCTTTCCATCGTTTCGCAAATGATATCCCTGAATGACTTCAATTTTTTTTGATTTGGTTCTATGATTTCTGAAATGTGGAATGTTTAATTCTCTACACACCTCGTTTAACTGAGGTACGGTTTTCTCATTTAAATTTTCCATTTTTTTTATTTGTTTGCTTCATTTGTAAGAATATATTTTTTTTTTTGAATTTTGTATTTAAATAATAATTTGTTAAAAAGTTTTAAAATAGTCTTTATATATATGTCAAAAAAAATTTTTCACATTAAAGAAAATTAAAATTAAAAACTTGTTTGTATATATATAGAGAGAAAAAAACAAAACTTTTTTTAATAAATTATTATTTAAACATAAAATTCCAAAAACAAAAAAAAAATTAATCATTTTTTTATGTTCTTAATGTGGGAAGAATTGAATTAATATGAGAAAAAAAGGATGTTAAAATTTAAACTTTTTGTTTATATAAAGAGAAAAAAAACTTTTACAAAAAAAAAATAATTTCACATTAAAGAAAATGAAAAAATGAAAAAAACTTTTATATGTATATAGAGAGTAAAAAAAAAACAAACTTTTTTAACAAATTATTATTTAAACAGAAAATTCAAAAATATATATTATTTGCAATAATTCATAAAACAAAAAAAAACAAACAAATAATCGATCATGACAACAACACCTAAAAGATGCGAATTGAAATTGAAACGATTCGAAACGTGTAAGAAATTCGGTTGTAAAATCTATAGATTACAATGACACGATGCCATCGAATTGAACGAGGTCAAGATGAACGGTTTAGAGCACAAATATGACAAATATAGCATGCCTTTGAAATTGGATGAAGCCACGCTTGATTTGTTTTACGAGTACCAAATCGATCTACAGAACATCGTCATTGCCGAAGACAGTGAATTTGACAAGGACAATTTGTCGTTACCCTACGTAAGTTACATATATCCAAAAATCTCTCTTAAACTCGTGAACAAATCGGGTGGTGGGCGCGCATTCACCGATGTAAAAAAACTCGCAAAAGTAAAGATAAACATTCAACACATTTTTGAAAAAGGAGAAGACACGACCGTCAGCATGCTAATAACGGACTTGAAAATATAAAACAATAGAGAGACTGATTTTTAGCGAAGAAGAAGGAAAAAAAGTAATGAGATCTTGAGAGGTTGAACATCTCTAGATCTCATTACTTTTTTTGTTTTTTTGTTTTCCTTCTTCTTCTTCTTCTTCTTCACTATCGCTCATATATATTATAGTAACATTTCCTTTTTTCTCAAATTTCGATATCAATTCTTCTTTTCTTTTTTTTGTGATATATTACGTTTTTTATAAGAACACATTTGTTTATATGCATCATAATTATGAACGAATGTGGTGCATCTCTTGGTAACACTCACATCATTACCATTCTCTTCAGAAGGTAGTGGTGACGGTGGAAAACGTCTAATTCTTTTAAATTTCAACCATCTATCCCACTCTTTTTTCAATTCTTTCCTAAGATATCCATCATTAGCATCTAATTGTTTTTCCACATCTTTTTCCCACACTGTTCCGCAATATTCATCATTAGTGTCTAATCGTTTTTCCACATCTTTTTCGCCCTCTATCCCATGATATTCATCATTATCGTCTAATTGTTTTTCCACCTTTTTATCCATTTATATTATTTTTTTTTTATACTTTCTATGATTTATATTTTTATAATTTATATAATTATACAATTTTTACATTATAATAACATATTCAAAATCGGTATATTCCTAAATGGTGGATTCTCACCAAACAGCAAACCCTTACCGAGTCGCTCAACGTTCTGTCCACTCTGCAGATAGTAACCGTTTCCACTGAAAGAGTTGCAACCTCTAACAAATTTTAGATACAATCCTTCACCGTTGTCATCTATGTGGATGCAACACGCGGCTCCTCCCTTCTTCAAAAACAGTCTGCTGCCACCCATTAATTTCTCAACTCCCGAACTCGCGAGTCCCGTGAGAGCTCCCAATCCAGAGTCTTTCTGAGAAAGGGTAATGCTTTTGCGGCGATTCCTGCCAATAGCGGTAGGAAACCGCCTTTCATTCTAAAATTGTATTTCAATTGAGCGGGACTCAATCTCACCCTCAACCCTCTTCTATCACGAATCACTTTCTCCATCCTTTTGATTTGAGTTCTGGTCCAGGCGATTCGATCATTACTGTCACTCGTCAGATCTTTGTAAGTGAATTTGAATCTCACCGGCTCGTCTCGATTGAACGCTCTCTCAAGTTTCTCCCTCTGTCCTTTAGATATGTTCATGTTTTTAACCACGTATTGTGTCATGTTTCTTTTTTTTTAAATATATTTTGTTCAATTGTTTTTTTGTTTTAATGATAATTATATATATTAAATAATTTTTGTAAAATTAAAATTGTGTTCATTTTATTTTCTTATTTATATATATACGCAGTATTTTTTGTTGTTGCTTTTTTATATTTCTCTTATGTGAAATCGTATTGTCACCCTCTCTCCACGAAGATCTAACAGTTCACCATTTTGATCCATCAACGTGGTTTTGAGACTATACAACGTGTCTAAAATCACTGGTAGATAAACTAAATTTCGAGGTCGTTCCACGATTTTATAACCCGGCCATACGATTGGAAAGAAGGAATAGATTGTCGGTTGAGCGCTACCATTCACGTAGCTTCCAGCAATCACGTCCACGTTCACCAGAATGCTATTGACTGCGAGAATGTCGACCATATTTTCAGATGCCGCGTGGCCTCGATAATCTTTCAATCGAATCCCAGCATTTTGCCTATGGAATCATTCGTGTTGAAATCCACTCGGAAATTATCTTCTAAATCCAACATCGTCTGTAAGGTATTAGGGTTGGGAGCAGGTCTGATCTTGTTGCTTCCCTTTCCATCCGTCTTCATTCACGTCTGAATGTAATTGTTCAAATCGTCTATGCCGTAACTTCCTTTGGGAATTCGAATCTCCAACCAATCCACTCCATCGGAATACTTGAACGAGTTATTCTTTTTGGTGACATTGGGAAAGGAAGCATAAGTCTCCAGATTCACCAACGCCATCTCATATCTTTTCTCTCTATTCAATTCAATGGAAGGTTCGAATTTCGTCGCGAATCGAGTTGAATTGCCACTCACCACGATTTGAATGGATTCTATTGCAGTCGTATTCTCAGCTATCTGTCCTAACAATTCTCCTTGTTCGAACATTATATTTCTAATTTTTATTTTATTTTTTCAAAACTAAATTATTTGATGATTTATTATTTTCTAATTTTTGTTTTCACTCTCTATCTTATTATCATCAGAAACATAAAACTTGTCGAATCCGCTTCAATATTTTCCATGATTAAATTTGCTATTCAAATCGATCACGATGAAATTGTAAAGTCCTCCATCCCAAACCATCTTGCAGAATCTCCTGAATTCCGCCACGCTCATGTCGTTTGCGACGTGATCACCGTAGATGTGATTGAGATTCTTGAGATCCTGGCGAAAGAGACACAGTAAATTAGCGTTCTCCCTTATCGTCTGTCTCAGCAATCGAAAATAATTCTGCGACAGGTAGAAACAGCCCACGTTGCTGTGACGACCCCTAACGTAATACGATTTGCATCAGTTCTGTCTCTCCAAAAGCAGATCGTCGAAAATCATGAGATTCTTATCTTCTGATTTCAGTTCTCTAGGATCCGGAACGTCGCTAGCATTCTCATAAAATCGACACTCGACATTCAAAGACGCATTTCTCTTCATCAATTCCATCACCGCACCGTCCAAAATGGTTGAAAGAGAAGCTTCACTTTTGTCGAATTCCTCCCTACTGTCAAAGATTCTGGCTATGATGTCCTCGGGCAATCTTCGATCCATGCACTCTCGAAGCAATCTGTATTCGGGTTGAAACAAACTCTTGCCAAACACGAAAAATCTGTTGTAATCCAACCAGCCGGGTTGCGACAACAGATTCATCAACAGATTGGTCTTTCCACAATTCGATTTTCCCACTATCAAGCCTCTTATGCTTTTGGGAAAGAACTCGTTATTCAACCTCTTGGTCCCGGCGTCGTTCCAAGACATATCTTTAATGTTCATCTTTTTTATTTTTTTGTTATTTTTAGATTTTCAAACACAATTTTTATGTTTTTTTCAAACTCAGTTTTTTTATAAATATTATTATTTATTTATATTACATCGTCGCGAGTTCTCATCAATCCAGATCCATTCATCATTTTGGCTAAATCTTGTATGGGTACCACAGCATCCTTAAAATCTTTCCAACTTTTCGGCGATCGCTCTAACGTAGCTTGCTTCGCTGGTGGACTAATCAACTTGTCGATCAATGCGTCAGCTGCACTATTGCCAGCCGCAAAAGCTATCCTACCACTAGCTTTGGAAGTGGCTTTCTTACCAGCATCCAAAGCCATCTTACCGACCTCAAATGCGGTTGATGCGAGTTTTCTACCTGCATCGCTCGTGAACGCTCGCATTATAGAATCGATGATGCCAGAACCGCCTTGAACGTAAGTTCTGACGTATCCCCTGTTCTTTATCACCAACATATTTTTATTTTATAATATATATTTTGTTTTTTCACTGGTAAATCGTTTGTTGTTTAAATACTTTTGATTATTTTCTAGTGTAAAATTTACTGTTTTTATTTTTTATCTAGTTTTTGTTTGTTTGTTCTCTCTACTTATTATATATATATCAATCCTTCAATTCGTTCATCAACCTTTTATAATCGTGTTTATTCAAAACCTTCTGCCTCAACAATTCGTCGCATATGCTCACTATCTCATTATCTAATCCAGTATTACCAGTACGTCGACTTGCCATCAACAATCTCAATCTCTGAGACAGAGCGTTAGAATCGCTCGGAAGAAAAGTGGTTCTCACCCCTTTGCCAGTCACCTATTCGACGAATTTCTTATTCATATCCCATATGGGTTTCACCACCTTCGTCCACTTGTAACCTTTATTGGCTTTGGGTCTCGTTTCTCTGGCCTCGTTATTTCTCAACATGGCGTGGGTCTGAACCAGAATGTCGCCGTAATTGTCGAAATCCCGATTCATGTAATCTCCAGGCTGGTCGAAAAGGAGCAATTTGCGCAGTCTAGGAGTTAATTCGTACCTATTTGAACCGACGATTAAAGTATCATCATCCTCTTGCACTTTGGTGTCGCCTACGAAAGTTCTACCGTCAGAATCCTTATAAATTCCATACAACAGATCTCTCTTACCACCATACTCGGACGACGCGACGCTATCAGTGGTGATAGTTGAAGCCACCTAATCGCTTTCACTCACGTCGGTTTCGAATTCTCATGAGAACGTAATCCGGCGATGATCTTTGAAAGGAAAAACCCCATTGTAAAACTGCTGGGCAACGAACCCGTTCTCAAAGGACTTTCTTTTATAGGCTTCAATTCGTCAATGATCTCCTTCTTACTTCGTTCCTGAACCTCCGTCACGGGTTTAAATAATTTTGTGGTTTCGCGTCTTAATTCCAATTCTCCAAGTCGCCTCCTTCTGTCATTGGATTGGATGCTTTTCTTGAGTTGTTGATATTCGTTGAGAAGCTGATCTCTCCGCTTGGAATCTGTGATGTGTAAAAACATTTTTTCGTTTTCTAAAATTATTAATATTTCCTTTAGAGTATGCTAACGTGAGTTATTTTATTATTCTCAAAAATTAAATGTATAATCATTTTTATGCTTTATGTTTTAAGTAAATAAAAATCTTCTGTCTTTAATATATTATAACTAAAACCAGTTGAGAAAAAACATTTTACAAAATGAAACCTCAATAAATGCGTTTTGCCCTCGAACGTGTTAAAGATCACATCACCGATTATTCACTCCGTGACGAACAGAAGGACTTTGAAAAAGTTTGAAGAAAGTTTAGCGCATAAGAACGGCACTTTTTTATCGTAATCCTCAAAACAGCATTTTAGATGAATGTGAAAAATTCTGTTTTTTAAAACCACTTTCCGAACAAAAAAATGAAAAACCAGTTTCTGATTTAAAACCACTTTACGAACAAAAAATGAAAAACCGGTTTCTGATTTAACGCGTTTGAGAATAATTATATCCGTTAAAAGGGTTCATTCATATCTCCGAAACATTATCACGAGTCAATTAAAATTCAATTTACCTCTTAAAACCGTACTGAGTGGAACGCGATTTTATTGTCCATTTATTAAAACGAAAAACCTTTCATTCACACTGGAACAAAACATGAAAGGATTTTGCAAAGATTTCATAGTGTCAATTAAACACAATTTTTATCTCTTAAAACCCATCTAAGTGGAATGCTTTATAGTTGAATTTTATTTGAATGAAAAAACTATTTTATTTACGCTGATTGCAATATTTGAAAACTCTACAAAACTGATCTATTATGATTTAGCTTAAAACTCACTATGACAAAACGTGAACGGACGATTTCCATCGGTTCTAATTTTCCAAACTCGAGTTTTTTCAGTTTCATTCATTTGAAACGAAAACCTTTCATTTATACCGGAACAAAAAAAAATGAAAGGATTTTGCAAAGATTTCATAGTGTCAATTAAACATAAATTTTCTCTACATTGGCATGGCGGGGGTTCGAACCCACACCGAGAGAGTTTGCTTCGGCACCAACCGCCAAGCGAAACTATACTGAACCATGCACACCACTCGGCCACCGACAGACCGGGTCGGTGGCCGAGTGGTGTGGGTCTGTCGGTGGCCGAGTGGTGTGCATGGTTCAGTATAGTTTCGCTAGGCGGTTGGTGCCGAAGGAAACTCTCTCGTTGTGGGTTCGAACCCCCGCCATGCCAATGTAAACAAAACCAGCGTCCTTTCTTAATTCTATGGCATCCGAGAAATTTGAAAAAGACAAGTACTGTCGCTGATTTCTTCTGAGGTGCAGTTCGTAGAATTGAGTGCTTAGATGCAACTATCTGATGAATAAATAAATTTTCTCACTTAAAACTAACTGAGTGGAACGCAATTTTATAGTCGACTCTATTGAATGAAAAAAAGCTGTTTTATTTACACTGAGTGCAAAATTGAAAACAACTCAAAACTGATCTATTACGATTTACCTTAAAACTCACGAGGTGAATCGGCAAATCGTTTTCACCGATCGGATTGCACCCTCGACCGTTCGGAACGCGATCGCGAACGTCGGTGTCTCAGAACTCTCAAACAGCATTTTTTGATGTACCGGAAGCCGAAATCGGTTTGGAAATTTTTTTTAAAAAAATCCTCGATGAGTAACTACACTTTACACTCACTTTTCACCGTTGGCGAACGTCGAGAAAAGGTTTTGAGGTCGATTTTCCTGTCCTAGAACTCTCAATCGTTTTTCACCGATCGGATCGCACCCTCGACCATTCGAAATGCAATCGCGAACGTCGGTGTCTCAGAACTCTCAAAACGCATTTTTGATGCTGTCCTAGAACTCTCAAAGCGTTTTTCGCTTGCGTTCACCAGCGATAGATCGAAGGTCTGATCCGCGATGGGAACGTCAGCAAAAAATTTTAAATTTACATTTTCTTCAAATTTTCATACATTTTTGCCTTCCGAGCGATGTGTCGAATTTCACTCGTTCGCCAACGGCTGTTTGAACGATAAAAAGTGCGATCCGAACGGTAAAAAAAAAAACAACTGAGAGTTCTGGGACACCATGTAAAAACAACTTTTTTACACTCTGTACACGATTTAACACTGAATCCCTGTGGCGGTACATGTACATGTACGTGTACAGTTTTTTGAAAAAGTGTCCTTGAACTCTCATTTACCACCTGCTAACAGATAACGAATTATTGCACACATACACAATATTGGTTGTGTATGTGTGCAATGGAGTGCTTCTGCATTACTGTGCCCTTGTATCCTAACCTGAAACTAAGCACACATACACAACGTTGGTTGTGTATGTGTGCAGTGGTGTTCTTCTGCATTACTGTGCCATTGTATCTTAACCTGAAACTAACTGAAACTAACAGGTAATAAATTATTGCATACATACACAATGTTAGTTGTGTATGTGTGCAATGGTGTGCTTATGCATTACTGTGCCCTTGTATCTTAACCTGAAACTAACAGATAATGAATTATTGCACAAATACACAATGTTGGTTGTGTATGTGTGCGATGGTGTGCTTCTGCATTACTGTGCCCTTGTATCTTAACCTGAAACTAACAGATAATGAATTGTTGCACACATACACAATGTTGGTTGTGTATGTGTGCAATGGTGTGCTTCTGCATTACTCTGCCCTTGTATCTTAACCTGAAACTAAGCACACATACACAATGTTGGTTGTGTATGTGTGCAATGGTGTGCTTCTGTATTACTGTGCGCATAATTACAACATTAATTGCTTAGGAACACATTTACTCTTGTCTCGTAACAAGTTGTGTAAGAGGTGGGTGTGTACTTGTAAGTTGTATCAGTATCGATACCATGTATTCTATGAGGCACTTGGAGCTTCCAACGTGCCAATGTTCATTTATGTTCTGTATTCGTGTTACATTCCAACAAAGAAGCTTAAGTATTCTTGTATTATAATGTCTATACATATAGTGTACATAGTGGAAATATTATAGAAACATCGTGCATCCAAAGCATTGGCTGTGCATGTGTGTGTGAACAAGGGCACACATGGGTAACCAATGCTAACTATCTATGTTTGTGCGTATTCTTGTCTTATATATACTTGTGTAAAAGGGGTCCTTGTAATGCATTTGTATACCCTGTACTCAGAGGAGCCAATTTGAGTGACCACCGGTCCTGCAATGTGTTGTGGGGTGTGTCCCGATAACACGCAACCAGGGCACGTACCTCTAAATCATGAACGCAATTGTTGCTGGTGTGTGTGTGCATGATTGTCTACGTAGGTATAAAGAAACCTAACTTTGTACATTTGTGTATATAGGTGTAACTGTTTTCTGATATCGCTTCGTATATAGATTGGCAATTGAGCGAAAGCGCATTATTCCGACTATTGACCGAGATTACGGATTTACAGATGCACTTAGCAGTCTGTGTAATCTTCATGACGTAACTTTTACTCTTCCAGCTCAAGATTTATCTCCCGTACATCAGTCTAAAAAAAACTATTTTGTTGGAAAGTATGACTATCAGTCTGAGATAAACCCAAATATACACATTACAATAAAAGACATGCCAGTAACAGTGAGTTGCTGTGGTCACGAATGACTGGCTATCTCGCCCGCACGCTTACCAGCACTAATTAAAGACAGGAGCTCAAGTGAGTTAGGCAGCTATTGCCCCAAGACCTGCCTTTCTCATGATCCCACTATCGTTCGAATTATCAGGATGTCACCTTTCTATCTTACCCTTGTGACTAATAGCACACATCGGCACATAAAGTGGTACGCGCGTAAGTGCCGGTGCTTTCAAACAACCATGCGTATATGAGTGTAGATATGTACGTGTGTGTGGGAGGGAAAGCTGGCGTGCGTGTTGGGGCCTGTGGGTATTGGTACTGGTGTGCGCGTATGTGGGTGTGTTAAATTAAGCCCATACTCTGGCGGACTATGAGTGTTTGTTCTACACATCGCAGCGCAACTGCGACGTCCTTTCAGTTCTTCTTTTCCCTTTCGTTTGTTTCTCACTTTTGGAAAGGAAGATTATCGAATGGGGCACGTCGCACTTGGCAGGTTCCTATGACATCACTAAATGTAAACTCTTTCTTGACAACACTAGGCTATTTTGCCAGCCCCACACGACCACACTGTGGCGCATTGGGTTTATGTGTTACAGTATATTTAGTTTTCACCTGGATCCATCAACGCGATGTGCTGCACGGAATATTCGTACATTATCTCTGAATACAGTGAGTATGGTCGCGCTTTCCCGTAATTATATTCACTGTTCGGACAGAGTCGTATTTCGATTGAGCTAAAGTTAATTATACCTTCGGAGTGTTACTGGTGCTTGAATAAAACTAAATTTGCCATAACATCAAATGAAGTTCATATCTGGCATCTACTTTTTCGTCACGACACTCAGTCAGCTATTGGCTTCGCCTATGTGGCCAAGCTGTAATCTCTTTATGCAATCACAACCTGTGATTCTGTCACTGTGCTCACAATGTCTTACTCTAGAGTGAGCAGTTGTTTAGCTGCAATGTTAAATTATTATCCCAACTCCAAATCCTAAAGTTAAATCAAGATATGTTCTAAATAACTTCGATTCGGTTGCTGGGTTCCTATAATCTATATAACAGAAACTCAGCAATTATGTTGTTGCTTTTCTTTGTGCTTTTTATGTTTTGTTCATATGTTCAGCATTTATTATTCAATATTCCTCAATTACTTTTCTCTCCTTTCTGTCAAAAGACATCTTTGTTCTTTCTGTCAAAATACATCCTTGTCCTAATATAAGTTGTCAGTTGATAGTACTTGTGGCCCCTTTGTCCTATGGCACTCTAGTAGTTTGTGTTTTCGTATGTAGTGCGGGACCTACCTATCATCAAATCAACAGTAAAAAAATTATCTATAAATAGATAAAACAATGTGTAATATAGAAACATATAGAATGAGAGTAGGTCTCTTCATTGTTCGTGCACATAGGGGTGTAAATAGGAAACGCTTGCTCGATTTGTCATGCTTCATCTTTGCGAACCTTCTACTTAAATACCAGTGCAAAGGGTTGACCTTAATGACAGCTGTGATACACATGCTCGGAGCCCCAAAAGATGACCTGGCATACACTGTAAACTCACAACTAACAGAAACACGAACCCTCGATTGGGTACCTGTGTCCTTGCTTTATCCCCCTGATGGCTCAATCGAACAATTCCAACCTGATATTAGTCAACGAACCAAAGTCCTTGCATTACTCAGAGCATCTCAATTTTCTGCCGACATTAATTATTTGCCTATGTGTATCAATGCTCTTACTACTTTCAGGTGACATTGAACCTAACCCAGGGCCTGAGAGTGAATCTACCTCAGCAATGGTGGGAATTAAAATTCTTCATATGAACATTCAAAGTTTAAAACCTAAAATTGATATTTTGCAATGTGAAATGCCTGTGTACGATATATGTGCTTTTACAGAAACTTGGTTGAGATCCTCCGACGATAGCTCCGATCTTCACATCAGTGGATTTCAAAATATACTTAGGAAAGATCGCCCTACTAGAGGTGGGGGGTGTCGCAATATATATTAAGTCGGGGATCTCCTTCAAACCTAGGTAGGACCTTGAAGTATTTCCATTGGAATGTATGTGGATTGAAGTCCATAGCGTTACGAAACCCTTCTCGCTTGGTGTTATCTGCCGCCCCCCCCCCCCCCCCCAATAGCTGTAATGAACTCTGGGACACGATTAGCACGTCAATTGAAAGAGCTAAGGATTCGGGAATCCCTGATCTGATTGTAACTGGCGACTTTAACGATAATTTACTTTCAGGTAACAAAGGAAAATTTCGCGACGTTGCTGACTACTTCAATCTTCGACAAGTAGTAACCGAACGTACATATTTTACAGAGTCATCAGATAGTTTATTAGATTTGTTTGCCGTCAGTAGTATAGTAGAAGTTATATCATGTGATGTGGCTGAACCCTTTATATCCGACTTAATAAGATATCACAGTCCAGTTCACATTGAAGTAAGTCTTAAGACAATTACCCCAAAAACATTTAAACGTAGAATTTGGCTTTAAGATGAAGGTGATTTTGCAGGACTGAATGAATCATTGTCAAATACTGAATGGGATAGTATCTTTTCAAATGCAAACTTAGACACAGTGGTTAACAATCTTAGTTCTAAAATCGTTGAACATGCAGCCGCATACATTCCAAATAAAACAGTTACTATACGGAGAAACGAAAATCAATGGATCCACAATGAAATAAGGTTGCTAATACGTCAAAGAAAGCGTGCTTATCATCTAGCCAAATCGAATGGCCGGCCCGAGGCTTGGGCCAAATATCGCACTAAACGGAATGAAGTTGTTTCTGCGGTTAGAAAAGCGAAAGCCAGCTATCACAACAAAATTCAGAACACACTAAACAATAATAGTACGTCTTCATCATCGTGGTGGAAAACACTAAAATTACTTCTGGCGAATAAAGTCAATGAAATTCCAAATATGCTCCATGCGAACAAAATTATCTCCCGTAGCACGGATAAGGCAGAAGTCTTTAATGGTTATTTCTGTAGTATCGCGACAGTTGATGGCACACAAGCACATCTCCCGTCTCAGAATTTTTCGGAACGCCCCCTGATGAGTAATATATTAATTTCACAAAAAGATGTACGTGACTCCCTTAAATCACACAAAATTTCAAAAGCTTCTAGTTCGGATCTCATGCTGAGTCCACGACTCTTAAAAGCGTGCACACCCTCCCTGACCGAACCTCTTGCGCGATTATTTAACATTCTGCTTAATCATTCATATTTCCCCTACAATGGAAGAAAGCTAATGTTGTGCCAATCTTGAAAAAAGATCCCCCAATTTGGTGTTTAATTACCGTCCGATATCATTACTGAGCTGTGTAGGGAAGGTCTTTGAAATGTGTGTGTTTAAACACTTGTGGTATTTTTTGGACATGAACAAGATACTTAGTCCTTTCCAATCAGGTTTCACCCCACATGATTCAACAGTACTTCAGCTCACTGATATATATGATGCATTCAGTCGTGCATTTGACGAAGGTAAAGATGTGAGGGTTATATTTTGCGATGTCAGCAAAGCTTTTGACAAGGTTTGGCACAAGGGTTTGATCTATAAATTGAACAAAATTGGTATTACCGGCGAACTGCTTGATTTTTTGAAATCCTATCTCAATGATCGACTACAAAGAGTAGTTATAAATGCGGATTTGTCGTCCTGGAAACCAGTCAATTCCGGTGTTCCCCAAGGATCTATTCTTGGACCGCTTCTCTTCCTGATATATATAAATGATATTACTTCAGATCTAACAAGTAGCATTCGACTATTTGCGGATGACACAACATTGTATTTAATCGTTGACTACCATGATCGAGCTGCCCGTATCTTGAATAATGATTTGATGAAACTTGAGCAATGGTCGAAAACATAGCTGGTAGGATTTAACCCTCTGAAAACTGAAGCTATGACTATATCGCGCAACAAAGATCAGACTGGGCACCCGACATCAATAATGGCTAATACTAACATTGATGAAGTTGAGGAACATAAACACTTGGGTGTTATCCTTAACTCACGGTGCACGTGGGATCATCATATTGATTATATTTATACAAAGGCATGGCCACGTCTTGACCTAATTAGGAAACAGACATTCACTCTGGATCGAAAAACATTAGAGAAAATCTACTTTGCGTTCGTCCGACCTCTGCTTGAATATGCAGATACAGTGTGGGACAATAGCACTAAACAAGATTCGACGAAGCTTGAAAGCATTCAAATTGCAGCAGCGCGTATTATAACAGGAGCAACTCTCAGTGCCAGCAAAGCCTCGCTATACGTAGAAACTGGGTGGGAGAATCTTAAAACTAGACGGGAAAAGCATAAATTGATACAATACTTCAAAATGGTTCATAATATGGTCCCCCCTTACATATCCAATATCATCCCTCCACCAGTTTCGTTTAATCAATCTCATGACCTTCGTACTGCTAGAGATCTCCGTCTTCCGTCTTGTCGAACCAAGAATTATCAATCCTCCTTCTTACCCTCAACAACAAAATTATGGAACGACCTCCCTCTGAACATCAGAGACAATTGTTCCCTACCTGAGTTTAATAATTATATAAACCGGAATATTCGCCGACCGCCACAATTTTTTGCCTTAGCAAGTTTACGAAAGGCACAGATATGTCATTGTAGACTACAATTGCGATGTAGTAATCTCAATGAGCATCTTTTTTGAAAACCACCTAGCGGATACACCATCATGTGCGTGCGGTGAATGTGAGGCGACCGAACATTTCTTACTGAGATGTCACATCTTTGACCAGGTACAAAACAATACGCTTGGACTACTTCCCTACTCTATTGACTGCAATACTTTGTTGTATGGGACTGAACTGTACAACAACACGGATAATCGAGTAATATTTGAAACAGTACATAAGTTCATTTTAAACTCGGGCAGGTTCACCTGACTATCCAGACTGAATACATGTCTCTCCACTCGAATATCAGTTATCGACTCGGAATTATCTGTTATTAGCACCCTGACTGTGATGATTATATCTATGTACAATTTTAATAACACAGTTGCCCCCAGTGTTTCCAATAAGACCCCCTACTCATTGACGACCTCATTATAACACACTTGCCGGGATTCCTGACACAGGGCTCTTTCTTAGCTTCTATACTTCTGTTCATCCAAGGTATGACCAGTCAAACGATACAGTTAAACTATATACGCTTGTCTGTTGCGGGTGGCGGACTCGTTATGGATGTGGTCACCTCGGGTGGGAGAGTGATACGCTCTCATTTGCGGTAGGTACAGGTTTCGCGAGTCTACCTCTCGGAATGAACGGGCGTGTATGGTATTTACATTCCTAACATGTATGGCCCTGAAGCCTTGTATCCAGGAAGATGCAACCGCATTGAAACGGTAGGCATGTAAATCTTTTCTTTCTTTTTTTTCATTGAAGGTGTATCTTCCACCACGTGAAGATTACCTCAGATTCTCTAACCATGCTGTGGAATTCAGCATAACGCAAATAATTTTTCTACTTTGAAACTTAATACCTTTGATGAAATTTAAATTTACTTTTATTTCTAATTTTCTTCCTACCCTCTGCCGATTAATAGTACTTCCAGTATTTGATATCCTAATAAATGTATACATGCAGTTACCATCTCGTCCTCTGTATCTGTAAATGATTCACGAGTGGGAACGACCTTGTAAAAGCTTATAGCTTACTGTCGGATCCACAAACACTTTATTGTTATTAAATCTAACTCATAGAAATTGGAAATAAATACTGTTTAAACTAAGATGCTAAAAATTAGCAAACGTGCATTGTCTCATGTTAATAAAGCATGCATAACTCGAAATAGTATGTTATTAAAACGAAAAAGGCTCAGTTTCTTTTTTTCATTTCGTTTCGGCGATAACATTGACAGCGGAAGTACCGCCCACCGACGCTCGTGTGAACAAAAACAGATGCGCTCGTATATACCTTTAATCTGGTTCTCATTCAGGTTTACACACATTATTTAGAAAAAGTGATTTTCATCACATTTCTAAATTAAAAGAGTTTACATTAACTTTAACACATCTTATCACACACTGTCTGTTTTTTTCTGAATTGAATCGTTCTGAGATATAGAGGAAAAGATTTTCACTTATATTAAGCCAGCATCTTTGAATACCCATGAAAGAAAGAGAGAAGAAAGCAAAGAAGGAAAGAAGGATAAAAGGGAGAGAGAAAAAAACAGCCAGGAGAGAGTCGGGAAAAGGAGCCAAGGTAAGTCAAAATAGTGGTCTTAACAAAAACCCAGGTTCGGGGGATAACCCAACCCAAACCTCTTCTACCTCTGAGTGTGAGGGTTTTTCCCCTACTCAGCTTATGGAGACCCTCAATTATTTAAGGAAGGAAATTGCTGGTCTCAAAAGAATAATACAAGAAAGGATGCCAAAACTGATGAAAAAGAGGAATTCATCAAGGCCTATATTACAGGATCCCTCACTCCGCCCACACTTGTCTTACCAGTTAGAGAGATTCAGGTGGTGGCGGAAGTCCACAAAGTACCGGACACCAATGACACATTCATCATTGACAATCAGACGGTACCACAGGTAGACACCGAAAAAACAGCAGAGCGCAAAATGTGTGCTGAGGTAGCGAGCGGATACAAAGATCTGTCTGACCCACTCAGTGCCAAGAGTTTTGTCCCGGACAGAACTCTTTCACAGCTTACAGAAACCCCAGAGGGGATTACCAGTGCTAAGCCCAGCCAGCGTAGGGTTGGTGGATACTCTTCCAGTTTGGACTCCATCAATGTGTGTTCAAACACCGGGAGGACCCCCCTCAAAAGAAAACAGAAGTGGTCCGACCCCGATGTAGAACTGCATGAGACGACGGATGCTGAAGGATTCTCTACTATGACCCCAAGACAGGTCAAAAAGTGTAAAGTCTTCATCACTCTGTACTCCCATCCAGTCCTACAGTAGATAGTATTGTTAGTAATAACAATGCGGTTGCCGACATTACGCAATCAACTCAAATAACACAGCCAACTCAATCAAATACAGCCCCACCGTCGGGTTTAAATTTGCAGCAGCGTTAAAAAACCAGCCAATGTCCCAAAAGCCAGTCAAAATCGCGCTAATAATCAAGCTCACCATACCCCTGGTAAAAGCGCTAATCTCACCGTTGTGGTCACCAGGGTTCACCCTGACACGGCGAACGAGGCCATCCGCCAGAGTATCCCTGACTGCAGATGGGAGAGATTCACTTCCAGGGCCACGGGTAAAAGCACGTGGAAACTGAAAGTGACCTGTCCTAGCCGCGAAATTAAACTCAGAATTATGGCTAATGGGGTTACCATAAACGGTCTGAGGCACGAAGCAGAGGAGTACAGATCAACCCCTCCTCCGGTCCAATGCCACAAGTGCCAAAAGTTTGGGCACGTTGCAAATAAATGCAAGGGGGGGGGGGGGGCATTGACCTGCATGAAATGTGGAGAAAAGCACCTCACAAAATTTTGCTGTTCTGATTCCCCCTCTTGCCCTAACTGCAAGGGAGGTCACACGAGCTACTATCGCGGGTGTCCGCATTTTAAAAAAGTAAAAACAAATATTGAACTAAAAAATTTAAATCTGACAAAACCGGTTAATGCATCCTCCCCCAACACAATATGCTCCCTTGTCGCTGGGGCTCTCTACTCGTGTGAAACAAACACGTGAGCACCAATCTGTCTGACATCTCGTCCCCTGAGCTCCAATGTGTTCTATGTGCCAGTAGGCACATAGAACACATTGGAACTCAGGGGACGATCTGTCAAAGCCGTTCGGCGTCTCGCCTGTTTAAAACCCAAATATCTGGAACCCTTATCAAAGCCGCATTTAACACCAATTAAACCCTTGCCAACCAAACTACATAAAATTAAACAACGCGATTTTCTCCAAACTATAACATGGATAAACTACAAATAGCCGTGTGGAACGCTAGAAGAGTTAACAATAAAAAACTCCAAATGAGCCGATATTTCGAAAATACAGACATAGTCTGTATCTGTGAAAGTTATCTAAACAAAGATAAAAAAAATTCTCACTCAGTGGCTTCAACGTTATTATCTTTGAATTTTTCATGAGGAAATACAAACACTGTATCTTCCTGGGCGACTTCAATGGCAAACACCTATACTTTGGCTGCAAAAAACTACCCCCAACGGTGAAGCCCTTTTCGAAATCACCAAAAACATAACTTACACGTGCTTTCGAACGACAACTCAGCGACCTACATCAGCAGCAACCCACTATTTCCATCTGAAATCCTTGATCTAATTATCACCAGCGATTCTCTCATAAATCACATCGACGACCACTGGGTCGGCGAAGATTACCTAGGCAGCGACCACCTCCCGTCCATGCCTCAATCCAATTAGGCAATGGCCCCCTCAGGTACCGCCCCCACCTTCCGCAGAAATTTAAAAAAAATAAACTGGAACCTCTACCGCGACATCTACTGTTCACCATCAAACGCCACTGAACTCGAAGCCCAGTGCGAGGGCTTAGCAAAAATCATCAACTCAACCCTAAATGAAATATGCCCAAAAGAAGAAGTGCGCCCCCGGAGAAGTACTATCTCGGGTGACACACTATCACTAAGCAAAACTAAACGGAAAGCGCTCCGAGCTCTCAACGCAGAAACCGACCCCCTCAAAAAAGCTGACCTAAAAAAAACATATAACCGTCTTCATGGCGAGATTAATACCCTCCAAACTGAAAAACAGGCCAACTGGGAAAAACAACAGCAAATCTAAATGAGGTGAGAGATGCCAGAAAATTCTGGAACGTCTTCAAAACACTTACTGGTACAAAAAATAAAGGCAACAAAGCAGCAGCCAAACCCCTTAAAAAGGAAGATGGCTCCTTCACGCGTACGACAAAGACAAAGCTGACACCTTTGTCAACCTTCTTAGAAAAACCCATCGCCCATACCAAGGCCCTGACAACGACGACGCCATCATAAACGCCATTGATGACTTCATCAAGGAACATCCGAATATCTACCGTGACCGACCCAGAAGAAGGGGATGACGACGATCTCGTCACCCCCATCACCAATGATGAAATCATCAATATCATAAAAAATGCAAAAATTCTTCATCTCCCAGCGAGGATGAAGTCAATTACAAAATTCTGAAACAGAGCCCAAATTCCCTAATTGACAAACTCAACAACTTATTCAATTCATGCCTCACCCATGGCTACTTTCCAAAATGTTGGAAAAGAGCGATTGGTGTCATGATATTGAAACCAGACAAAGGCCTTTCTAATAGCCTCCTCAAGAAGTGCCTTTTCTGAGATCATCAATTGTTTTAATCTAAGGCAGCTTGTACGTGATCCAACTTGCTTTACTGAGACATCTGCCTCGTTAATAGATCTTTTTGCGGTCAGTAACACGGTGAACGTTCAGGAGTGCGCCGTCCTAGGACCATTTTTTCCAGAAATGATCCGTTACCATTGTCCAGTTTCCATCGAAGTAAAATTTACGAAACCGCCACCTCTGAGCTTTAAAAGGCGCATATGGTTGTATTCACATGGCTATTTTAGGGCACTGAATGAAGTCTGCGCTAGTGAAGACTGGGACTCGCTTTTTGACAACCCTTGCCTTGATACCGGAGTGTTTAACTTCACAAATAAACTTCTCGACATAGCATCCAAGCATATACCGAACAAGTTTGTTACTTCTAGAACCCACCAACCGAAATGGATAAGACTTCCGATAAGATAAAGAAAACGCCTGTATCGAATAGCCAAACGCAAAAACAATCCGTTCTCATGGGCAAAATACAAACTCAAACTTAACGAAGTTGTAACAGCTATAAGAAACGCCAAAGCTTCATATATAACTAAAATACGATCTACCCTGTCGAGTATGAAATATCCTCATCAAAGTGGTAGAAGACCCCAAAGACGTTCATCGATAACGACTACGTAGCAGAAACTCCGTCCATCATTTACTTGAACAATATATACTCCTCGCCGGCGGAGAAAGGAGAAGTGTTCAATGAATACTTCTGTTCTATCTCTTCAGTTGATGGCTCGAATGCCTCACTCCCTGACACACCAACCCAAGTTTCTCAGAAAATTGATAGTATTACCTTACACTGCAGTGAAATATATGGTGCAATGAAGACGATAAAGGTGTCTAAGGCTTCCGGGCCTGATCTTATAAGTCCTCGTCCCCTTAAGGAAAGAAAATCGTCACTATGTGAGCCACTCTCGGTATTATTTAACATATTGCTGAATAATTCATACTTTCCGTCGTTGTGGAAAAAGCCAATGTCTCCCCTATTCTGAAGAAACAACCCTCAAATTTAATCACTAACTACCGCCCAATCTCACTGCTCAGCTGCCCTTATAAAAAAGTACCATGGTACATCCCAAAATACCCTGGTAATACCATGGTATTACCAGGGTATTTTGAGATTTAGCATGGTACTTTTTTATAAGGGTGTGTCGGTAAAGTATTTGAAAAATGTGTTTTTAAGCGTTTATGGCAGTTCTTGGACGAAACTAATGCCCTTAGTCAATTTCAATCTGGCTTCAGGCCAGGTGACTCAACTGTCCTACAACTGACCGATACATATTATGAGTTCAGTCGAGCGCTTGATGAAGGTAAAGAAGTAAGGGTGGTCTTCTGTGATGTTAGCAAGGCCTTTGACAAGGTATGGCATACTGGTCTCCTCCACAAACTTGAGCAAATTGGCGTTTCGAGAGAACTACTATTGTTTCTTACCTTTCGAATAGGTCACAAAGGGTAGTCCTAGCATCGAAGTCTTCTTCCTGGAGACCCATTAACGCTGGAGTTCCACAAGGGTCGATACTCGGACTCTTGTTGTTCCTGATTTACATCAATGATATAACTGAAACTTTACACAGTAGTATCCGACTCTTTGCAGACGATATATCGTTATACCTTATTGTAGAGAACTCCGAACAAGCATCGACCCTAATCAATCAGGACTTAGTCAAAATAGAACATTGGGCCCAGACATGGTTGGTTGAATTTAATCCCAATAAAACAAAGAGTATGCGTATTTCACGTAAAAGTAATCCCTCTGTCCACCCTCCACTACTTCTTGGTAATACCCAGATAACGGAAGTCGCCAACCACAAACACTTAGGAGTGATATTAAATAGTTCATGTACGTGGAACGATCACATTGACCATATATGCTCAAAGGCCTGGCTACGTTTAGACCTACTGAGGAGGCACAAATTTAGTCTTGACCGTAAAGTATTAGAAAAATATACTTTACCTTTATTAGACCTCTCCTTGAATACGCGGATGCAGTTTGGAATAACTGTTCGATATCCAAAATAGCCGACTTGGAAAAAATACAAATAGCTGCAGCCAGGATAATTACAGGGGCAACTGTAAGCGCCAGTAAGGTCACTCTATATTCCGAAACACGCTGGGAGACATTGCAAGAAAGACGCCGCAAACAGAAGTTAATTCAGTTTTTTTAAAATGTATCATCGCCTGTCTCCCTCCTATATTTCCAAAAAAGTTCCCCCGCTTGTCTCTTCCGTGAATCCTTCACTTAATCTTCGGTCACGTCACAATAATCGAGTTCCACTGTCGAACACAACTGTACCAGTCTTCTTTCATTCCTAGTGCTACTGACCAGTGAAATAACTTGCCTGTGTCGGTCCGCGAGAATTCTTCATTGAATAACTTCAAGACCTTCTTGAATGAAGGTAATCAACGGCCGCCTTCGTTTTATAGTATTAGCGAATCTCGTGCAGGACAAATTTATCACTACAGGATGCGTTTACATTGTAGTAACTTGAATGCACACTTATATAATAATCATCTTGCATTGACCCCATTATGTCGTTGTAATGAACATGAGACGCCAGAACATTTTCTGCTGCACTGCCCGATTTATATAAACGCTCGTCGTGTTACGATCGATATACTTCCATTCAGAACAGACGTATCCATACTCCTTTTTGGTTCTGAATATTTCAAGAACGATGAAAATCATCTTATTTTCGAGGTCATACAGCATTTCATTCTACTGAGTAGGAGATTTCGGCGATTGCAACACTCCTGTCATTTACCTAAATATAAGAATCACATTTATCCAGTTTGCAATAGATTCTTGCATTACCATATCATGTTTCTGCCAGAGGCCCCGTTCAACTAAGGCCCCACATGCCATCCCTCTCAGCAGGTGTACACTACACAAGCTGCGAACTGCCAGTGTTTTTGTATTGATTTCTAGGATATTGCATTTTGTGTTCAAGCTGACTTTATTTCTTTTCTATATCTTTTTTATCATTCTTATTATTTCTTCTCTCTTCTTCCACATGACAAGTTTAAACAATCTCACGCATTGTCAGCTATGGGGGTTCGACTCTCAGTGAACTGCTTTCATATTCAGATAGAGCCAACCTTAGTCCCGTACCTACCCCACCATCTGCCCCTTCTCCCAGTCAATGTGGATTATGCGCTTCTGCGTTTGTGATTACTTGTGTGTGTGTTAAAACGTATTGTCTCAAACCTGTCGGGGAAACGGCATCGACCCGTCTGAGCATGAGTCATCATGCCCTCGTGTCTGGTGCCTTGGTTCAGCGATGGGCAGTAGGTAATCGATCTAGTTAGGCGGGCTGCTTACTAAATTTCTTCTGCCTCCAATGTGACGATGCGTGAGTATAGCTATTTATCCTAACCATCTTCTTGTGTCAGTTTATCCAAGAGTTAAGGAGACAACCCAAATAAGCTCTAAGCTTTCTGTCGAATCCCTCCTTTAAAATGTATCTTCTTTATTCTTATGCTGTGTAAAATTGTATAATACTAAGTTTTGTACAATTATTCCATTCTGTATACTGCAAATGTAATATGTACCAATAAATATTGTTTAAACTAAAGGCCTTTCCGATCCGGCCAGCTACCGCCCAATCAGCCTTCTCAGTTGCATTGGTAAGGTATTCGAAAGAATCCTCACCAATCGGCTGAAGGGGCACCTCGAAGAAACCGACTTTTTTAACAAATGGCAACGAGCCTATAGAACCCGTAAAGAAGGCATTGAGCATGTCTATCGCCAAGTCAATCTAATGAAAAACGCGATCAATAACCAGCAAACAGGTGCGGCAGTCCTATCAGACGTCGAAAAAGAGTTCGATTCCGTTTGGCACAACGGAATGCGCCTCAAACTTTCTAAAATAAAACTACCCATGAAACTGCTTAGATTACTCTCTTCCTTCCTTAACGATCGCGTAATAAAAATCAGAGTAAAGAACGAAATGTCCGACTGCGTCCCCCTGGAAACAGGCACCCCAAGGATCCGTCATCAGCCCCTTCTATACATTATCTACGTCAATGACCTCAGAATTGCCGAGGATCGCGTTCAAATCTCACAATTTGCAGACGATAAGGGTCTCTGGGACTCTAATAATCCTGCCAATCTACTTCAAAAACCCCGACGACCTGGAACAATGGTGTGCCAAATGAAGACTCAAGCTGAACGCCAGTAAAACCCAAAGAATCACGTTCACCCGTAAGAAAAATAACCGTGACTTTGACCTAAAACTACGGGACAAAGTCCTCCCTGAATGCACAGTGGCAAAATTCCTTGGCATTATCATCGACTAAAACCTATCTTTCAATAAACACACCAACGATATTGTCAGCAAAGCGACCAAACGTATTAATTTACTAAAAATGCTAAAGGGTACATCATGGGGGGGGGGGGGGGGGGGGGGGGAGGGGGGGGAAACCAGACTACTCTACTTAAACTATACAAAGCCTTTGTGCGACCTGTAATCGAGTACGGGGCTATCATCCTAACAGACCTAAATCAAACAAATATGGGGAAACTCCAGAAGGTCCAAAATCATGCGCTCAGGGTCGCCCTCCGTGCTCCCTGGGATACACCTATCAAAACACTCCAGGACAGAGCCGAAATCCCAACCATAAAGGACCGTCTGGCCTCCCTAGCCGTGGAGAATCACGACCGGTTAGCCGACAGCCAACTAATGTCCGAACTACAGGCAAATTTAATGAAAAAACGGGGCAAGTAGGCACCAGACCGCGAAGGTTTTTACTCACCTTTTTGGGGGAATCTTCTGGTCGAGACGAGAGGAGGGCAGTTTCTTTGTTAAGGCCTGCCCCTCCCCCTATCTCGACCGGGTGATTCCTAAAAAGGGCGATAGGAAATGGGGCAGCCGTGACCCTCATCCAGGAAGAGCGGTCTTCACCGACTTAACTAAAATCTCTATTATTTAATCAACTCAACTAAAACACTAAATATCAAACGTTTTAAAATATGAAATTCAGCAAGATCCAAGACCCATGAACCGACAATATTGGTAAAGGGAAGGTGAACTAACAGGCAGTGATAACGGCTAAAGCTGTGACCTTCTAC
This sequence comes from Pictodentalium vernedei, assembly GCA_031216915.1. Taxonomy (NCBI): domain Eukaryota; kingdom Metazoa; phylum Mollusca; class Scaphopoda; order Dentaliida; family Dentaliidae; genus Pictodentalium; species Pictodentalium vernedei. The sequence continues at coordinate 478,658,775 of CM062294.1, read as the reverse complement.
CAGGAAGGGCTGTCTTCACCAACTCAACAAAAACACTAAAAAGCAAACGTCTTAAAATATAAAATTCAGCAAGATCCAACACCTGTGAAGCGACAATATTGGTAAAGGGAAGGTGAACTAACAGGCAGTAATAACGGCTCTGCTGTGACCTTCTACCAGGATGGGCTGTCTTCACTAACTCAGCTAAAACCACTAATAACTCACCGCCAAAAATAATCAAAACTGGTAAGAGGAAACTGGTAAATTTCAAACTTTTTCATTATTCTTTATATATCAAACTAATTCTGCCTTCTTTTAGTAGGTACACAGAGATGCTTTTTTTAAATGTCCAGCACCCCTACAACCGCTATGGAAACTATAACAGTTATGGAAAACAGTAACCGCTATGGAGTCTGAACATCCTCCGCTTCATCCCAAGAAGTGGTCACCCACTTCAAGGGAGGCGAGCGTTGGTCCTGCGCCCCGCCTCTGCCCCTTTTTGTAAGCGTCTGTAGAGCGCACCTTTAACCCCATCAAAATAGGTAACAATGCAGGCCTGCCCCCGAACCAGGAAAGTTTGGGTCTTTCTTTTTTGGGGTGGTCCCCGAAAAGGGCCGTTGTTGATGTCGTCCTCCAGAACGCATCCAACTGAACAACCAGAACTAATCAAAGAGCCTGAGGCAGACTCTACTTGCCAATGATGGTTTACCATATAACCATCGCTCCACGACTCAACTAGAAGTGGCAGATTATACTTGCCCGAAAAACGCTACAGCACTCTCGGAGAGAGGTAGCACCTTTGTGAGAGGACCCCCTCTCGCTCTGGTCAACACACGGGTGTTCAGTCAACTACCCGGAAAAGTCAACCCAACACCACTGACCTTCCAGCCTGGGACATCTGCCGAGTACTCCAATCCTTTCCTCCTCTACCACGCCCTGACATGCTGCTACCAAATATAATATAATCACTGAGGGTCGAAAGGGGCGGAAACCATTCTTCTTCACTTGTACGTCTGGTGCTCAGTAAAATCGAGAAAAAATAATAGCGACTCTTAATAACTGACGATCATGGTATAAATAAAATATACCCAAAGTAGCTTGGTGTACCAAATGTTCACCACTCGTGGTGAAGTGGTGTTAACCGCGCGCCAAAGGCTCGCGGTTAACACCACTTCACCACTCGTGGTGAACATTTCGTCCACCAAGCTACTATGGGTATATTCTATATATATGCTATTTATTTTAAGTTTCTCGGACTACTTTCAGGCAACAGAAGCTATTATCTCAAGATTCTCTAAATATATGTAGGGACCGTAGTTAAACAGTGTGATGCTCAGTGATGCCCCCAGAGTTTTCGTTAATTTCTGTTACAGAGTAAAAAAATCGATCACATTTTTGTGCATTATTCAATTGGAACGATTTCTTTGAAAGTTTCTGGGAGAAGGGACCATCGGCTGGAGCTTCTCAAAATGTACACACAACAGCATAACTTGCTAAACAGCTAAGCCGTTTTGTGAAATGCGCCCCACCCATCGGAGAAAAAGAAAAACGTTTGCACAATTTAGGTGCTACTAAGCACCCCCAAAACGTTTTGACACTTTTTGGCTTGTTCGTTTTTTACTGTTTCTCTAACTCATGTTTTAGGCACACAAATAAAACTTTGCTAAAGATGATGGTTACTTTGAGACTCTCAACATATACACCCGTTTGTGCTATAAAACACCAAAGAAAGAACATGCATTGTGCATTTATTCCTAAAATGCTATGAGCGGTTTCTCGACCTCTTTTTGTGTGACAAATGCCATCATCTCGTGATACTAAAACAATATACTTTACTCAAAGAGTGAGGCCCCTCAGCCTTGCGCCCCCCCCCCCAAATATGCACCATTTGGGGGGGGGGGGGGGGGGGAGTACAAAGATCCGAAAATGGGTCCCTTTCATATTGTAGGTTCTGTTATCGATTTCTCTGACTACATTTTACAGAAGAGGTCAATCAGCTCTGTATTACCAAAATTTATAGAGCGTATTTTTCTAAATTCTACGCAAAGTAGAGCTGTGCGGGCCTCTAAAACATACACACTTTTAGTGCCACAAAGCTTCCAAAAAGGGTGCTTACACTTTGTTTCAACATGGACTATTAGCGGTTTCTGTGACTACTTATTAGAGAAAGGGGCAATTGATTCTGTGTCCCAAAAATTAGTAGATGGTGTCTTGCTAACCAAAGTGCACTACAGACTCCTTTTTTTGGCCACAAAGCTACCAAAAATGGTACCAAAATTTTCCGAGTGTTTTTCAAAGAAAGGCGCAATCTGCTCCGTATTCTTCAGATTATAGATGGTGCCTTGGGAACAATTGTCGTGCTCTGTGGGCTCCCAAAAATATGCACCCCTTTTGTGCCATGAGGCTCCCAAAAAGGGTTCTGTCATTCTTTGCTTTAGTCTATTATCGGTTTGTGTGAAATCTTCTTAGAAAAGGGTCCATTAGCTCGGTATTCCCAAAATAAACAGTAGATGTCTTGCTAACTACAGTGGTGCTGTGCGGACCCCCCAAATTGTGCATCATTCTGGGTCCACAAAGCATCCCAAAAAGGAAGGGAAATATTTTGTTATATGGGCTATTATCAGTTTTTCTCGCTGTTTGTTAGCGAAAGGGGCAATCTGCTTGGTATGCTCCAAATTTATAGATGGTGCCTTCGGAAGCATAGTGATGCTCTGCGGGCCCCCCAAAATATGCACCCCTTTTGTGCCATAAGGCTCCCAAAAAGGGTTCTGTCATTTTTTGCTTTACAGTCTATTATCCGTTTGTATGAAATCGTATTAGAGAAAGTGTAAATTATCTCGGTATTCCCGAAATAAACAGTGGGTGTCTTGCTAACCACAATGGTTTTGTGCGGGACCCCCAAATTTTGCACCCTTCTGGGTTCACAAACCAACCCCCCCCCCCCCAAAAAAAAAGAAAGGGAAATGTTTTTGTTATATGGGCTATTATCAGTTTTTCTGACTGTTTGTTAGGGAAAGGGGCAATCGGTTTGGTAATCTCCAAATTTATAGATGGTGCCTTGGGAAGCATGGTGGTGCTCTGTGGGCCACCCAAAAAATGCTCACCTTTTGTGCCATATGGCTCCCAAAAGGGGTTCTGTCATTATTGGATTTATAATCTATTATCTATTTGTCTGAAATCTTGTTAGAGAAAGGGTCAATTAGCTCGGTATTCCCAAAATAAACAGTAGGTGTCTTGCTAACCACAGTGGTTCTGTGCGGACCCCCCAAATTTTGCACCCTTCTGGGTCCGCAAAGCATCACAAAAAAGGCAGGGAAATATTTTGTTATATGAGCTATTATCACGTTTCCTCGCTGTTTGTTCGCGATACGGGCAATCTGCTTGGTATTCTCCAAATTTATAGATGGTGCCTTGGGAAGCATAGTGGTGCTCTGTGGGCCCCCAATATATACATCCCTTTTGTGCCATAAGGCTCCCAAAAAGGGTTCTGTCATTTTTTGCTTTACAGACTAGTATCCGTTTGTGTGAAATCTTGTTAGAGAAAGGGTCAATTAGCTCGGTATTCCCGAAATATACAGTTGCTGACTTGCTAACCACAGTGGTTCTGTGCGGGACCCCCAAATTTTACACCTATCTGGGTCCACAAAGCAACACAAAAAAGGAAAGGAAATGCTTTTGTTATATGAGCTTTTATCAGTTTTTCTCGCTGCTTGTCATGGAAAGGGGCAATCTGCTTCGTATTCTCCAAATTTATAGATGGTGCCTTGAGAAGCATCTTGGTCCTGTGCGGGTCCCCCAAAATGTGCACCCCTTTTGTGCCATAAGGCTCCCAAAAGGGATTCTGTCATTTTCGGATTTACAATCCATTATCGGTTTGTCTGAAATTTGTTAGAGAAAGGGTCAATTAGCTCGGTATTCCTGAAATAAACAGTAGATGTCTTGTTAACCACAGTGGTTCTGTACGGGCCACCAAAGTTTACACCCTTCTGTGTCCACAGAACATCCACCAAAAAGGAAGGGAAATGTTTTTCTTATATGGGCTATTTTCAGTGTTTCTGACTGTTTGTTTGAGAAAGGGGCAATCTGCTTGATATTGTCCAAATTTATATATGGTGCCTTGGGAAGCATGGTGGTGCTCTGCGGGCCCCACAAAATATGCACCCTTTTTGTGTCAGAAGCCTCCCAAAAGGGTTCTGTCATTTTCGGATTTACAATCTATTTTCGGTTTGTATATTTTTGTGTGAAATTCCCTGTTCCCCAGTTCTTCATCTTTATTTGTTAGGTAGAGCTGTCGACCTCGGGCTTGTACACAAAATGCGCCACATAATTCAGGGATTTTTTGTACTGTAGTACTTGGGGGCGCGGTGGCTCAGCTGGTAGAGGTGCAGGCTGCACGCCGAGAGGTCTCGGTTCGAATCCCACCTGCGGCAGCCGCGTTGTGTCCTTGGGCAAGACACTTCACCCCGATTGCCTACATGGGAGCACGATGACGCTGTGTACTGAGGCGTACTGCACGTCGATGGTGCGCATGTCTTCAACCAATCTAACCCTGCCTGTGCTGCGGTGCAGAGTTCAGAGTTACGAAGTTGGAGAGATGACAGCTGCTCGTCGTTGCTCGGTGGTTCTCTCCGGGGACTCCGGCTTCCTCCACCCGTAAAACTGTCACGGTCACGATTAGCCATTGTGCATAAGTATGTGACCTTCAACACCAATAAATAATAATAATAATAATAATCACCGTACTTTAGAATGGCTAGAGTTTCTGTGTGTCATCATTGCTGTTCTGGAAACTTTCGCCCACCCCAAGTGCTTTAACAAAATTCCCTCGCTTTTTGTCACGTGGACTACAGTAAAGTAGAAAGTGTGTTTCATCATCTACCGTCTTACATTGCCAGCAAAGCCTTTGATTTTCAGGTACATGGTGGTATTTACCTCGTTCATTTCCTGGGCTATGACAGCTGAGTCTGAATTTAAATTATGCTTGTCGATGTTTTGGGATTAAGCATTTCTCAAGGTAAGGTTTCTAATATATAACTTTTTTTGAACGTACGGTACGTCCTCAGTTTATTTGAACCATGCCTTCTTTTGTCGTCAAAAAAATCAGCATTGATGGAATCCAAGAAGAAGGAGTTGATATTTTGTCGTTCAAGTGGGCATATGTCTGATGCGTAAGGTGCGATGAGTTTGCGGCTCTGTTTTATAGTGTCTGGTCCCAAGAGTCTCTTCCTGGTAGGTCACAGGTTGCTATTGCCTCCTTGACTAATCGAAATCCACCCCCAGACAAGATAATCTACAGACAGTATAATTGCTGTAAACGTTTGGTAAAGCATACATACAGGGGAGGTCTATTTATCAGCTTTGGTCGTTACGACCAAAGCTGATAAATAGACCTCACCTGTATGCTTGTTTGTTTATGTTTGTTAACGGCTCTTAAAGTGAAAAATCTTTCAAATACATCTGCAAAATCTCCAAATATCCACTTAGATGCATGGAAGTGGGGGTTTTGGGATCCTGAAATTTAAAATTTTCTTACCGACGACCATCCATCGCCCGATCCAGCCCCCCCCCCCCCACCCCCCCCACACACACACTTTGAAAATCGTTCCGCCGCCCCTGATGTTGCATAAACCGGGGACTTCATTCTTCATTAGAAATATGAATTTCTCATAGTGGAAGCTTATTACTTGCACCCCCAGGCATTCTAACTGATATGTGTCAAATGACGCTGATAGAATACTTAGAACATTACGTAACATCCTAGGAATGTCTTAGAAGGTTTATTATACCGTTGTTTATTTTTAAACATTGTATTTTGTTTCTTTTATTTGTGTTATGAAACCTAAGTTTCGTCATAAAGTAAGCACCAGTTACTATAACAGCAAAAGGCTGTATGAAAGAATTAATAATTCACGATGTTGTAAACTGGAGGATGAGCAATTGGTCAAAACTCTCAATAAAGACATTATTTGTTTGGGAGAAACACACCGCAGAAAAAATGATACTGGACTTAGCCTACCGGTCTACACTGCGTTCCCCAGCAAGAATCCCTCTCGCAATCAGTGGCGACGAGGGGATCCGGCTGTATTCGTAAAGAATGACATCTCTGCAGGAATAAACTTCGAACCTGAAACCTCGACAGAATACAAATGGTTTCGACTATGTAAATCACACTTTGGCTTGGCAGACGACCTTTTTGTATGCGCCGCCTATTTTCCGCCGTGCAGTTTCACACTAAACAAGATGGAAAACAATACCAGCCCGTTCGATGCTATAGAATCTGATATATGTAGGTACAGTTTGAAGGGACAGGTTGTACTCCTTGGGGATTTAAACGCGAGAGTTCATCCTGAAGATATTTATTTTATTCCCAGTGATTCAGGACGCTTTATTGACCTCCACGACTAATACAAAAGCGACCGGATCTACTTAACGAGAAACTCGAAAGAGCGTCAAAAACCAATGCTCACGACAAGCTTACTTTGGAGCTATGTAAGTCCACCACCAAAATGCAGGACAACTGACCATATTTTTTCTCTTAAGCATGGGGAAAAAATTATATGCATGCTTGATTTATTTATTGGTGTTTAAGGTCACATACTTTTGCACAATGGCTAATCATGACCACTAATATATGCATGTTTTTTCGATCTACGTAAGGCCTTTGGCATCGTATGGAAAAGTGGTATGTTTTTGAAAATACAGAAATATGGTTTGGGGGTAAATTTCTCCGAACAATTCAGAACATGTACAGGGGGGGGGGGGGTGGGGGTGGGGGGTAATTTCTGCGTCAAACTCCCAAGTGGCGTAACCGACGGTTTCCAAACGAACGTCGGTGTGAAACAAGGCTGCGTCCTCAGCCCCACCCCCCCCCCCCCCTCGCTATTCAATCTTGACCTCATTGATTTGCCAGACATTTTTTATTCGGACTGTCACCCCATATAGCGTTAGCAGGCAGTAGGCTGAGTTGCCTAGTGTTCGCAAACGACTTGATCATCCCGTCAGAGTCAGCCGGTGGCCTCCAAACCGCACTGAACAAGTTGGGTGATTACCTTGACACGTGGTTGTTGAAGCTGAACACCAAAATTACCTTGACACGTGGTTGTTGAAGCTGTACACAAAAAACTAAAGTTATTTTATTCAATAAATCGGGCAAAACATTAAAAGACCAGTCCCAGTATAAAAATGAAGCTGTCGAGTCGAGTCAACAATATAAATATCTGGGACTCCATATCAAGTCCTCTGGCAAAAATGTCTTTGACCAGCTGGTCGATAAAGGTTTGAAAGTACTCTAACTATTAAAACAAAATAAACCCTTTGGCGAAATTAGCGCGGACGTAAATTTAAAACGTTTCCAGTCCCTCATTCAGCCCATCCTAACCTACGGTTGTGAAGTATGGGGGTTTACTCTCTGAAACTCTTTAACCGGTCTACCACTGAGGATTTGTGCACAAGATTCGATAAAAATAAATATAGTAAACTGCATAACAGATTTTGCAAACATCTTTTAGGGGTTACAAAATTTGCGAGTTCTCTTGCTGTTCAGAGAGGGCTCTGTGCTTTCCCCATTGACATTTATATTTTACGTCAGATAGTTAAGTATTGGCTCCACCTTCTCGACTTACTCACAGATTCCATCTATTGTTGCCTCTCTGAAGCTTTAAATGTCGATAAGTCCTCATGGGTTTCAGGGGTCGCGAACCTCCTGGAATCCGTTAACTTTGGCCATGTGTAGAGAAACAGGTCAACATTTAATGCAGGAAAGTTGATAGCCGCCTTTGACAACCAGCTCAGGGAAAGGTAAGTAGTATATTGTAGAGGTTTTGACCCTATTCTGGGGGAGAGGGGCCGAGGGGGGTGGATGACGTCATCATAATTAAAATGTTACGTAAGGTAATTATTGTTACTTAATGATTTTTTTTTTTCTAATCACTTTAATAATTAATGTAATTAATGACTGTTGCATAATTAATGTAATTAATGAGTGTAATTAGGGTTGATTATAATAATTAGTATATTAATAAATGAATTAATATTGACGTACTGGACATATGCGCATGCTATCGACTGACTGACCCGCATCACGTGTCTGGGTGTCATTAAATCGATTTTTTCTTTTCAAACGCCAACTACTGACAGATGTTGAAGCAATTAAATCTATTGTCACACTTTAACGACCGGTCATAAATATCGTTAGACTGGACATGCTATCATGTATTTAAAAATCAATATATCACGTGACAAGATGTGCCTTGCTTTTACCTGTAGACTGTGAACGACTCCATTGTGGCTATTTTTATAGGTATAATTTGATTTAATAACTTGGCGTGATTCTTTCATATTAATAATGCAAGTTTATTCTTCTCGTTTTTATGGCTGTCGAAAAACTCTCATAGACTAAAGGTATTCTGATTTTACGCCTCACGCGATAAAGTAATTTTTTAATCCGATGACCACATGAACAAATAACATTTCGGTTTTTGAAAAGCGGGCGTGTTTGTTTTTTCCCCTATAAAGTCTGACGACTCGAACCTCACTCTCATTAGAAACTGTGTCAGAAAAGCCAAGATGACAAGCATCGACTATACTTCCATAAACAGCTATGAGCGAACCAAGAAGCAGCGAGCCAACGAAGAATTTGCTTTAGCCTTAAAAAAGTGGTGGGCAGCGACGCTCCCCACGAAGGAACAAGAAAAGAGACTAAAAGACTACCCGTTTGTTGAGGCCGCCAGACGTCCTTTCGGGGAGATACAATACAGGAATCGTCCCAAACACTGGTTCGATCTTCCTGTACACATGCAGGAGGAAGCACTAGTAGGGCCACCAACAGTTAACGAAGATTGGGAAAAGGATTTTTTCACCGAGGCGGAGATGGGAGGAAAAAGAAAATAGCTTTCTATGGAAAAGCAAAAAAAAAACGGCCCTTTTCAGGGCCACCATAATCTTAAAAAGAGTTGCTTTGTCACAAACACACACTTTTTTAACCAATCAGACACCTCATTATCCCACACCCTCACCGTCATACCCCTGGATTCCCTCACAGTGCCTAAAACTTTCATGAACTCCCCTCCTCCAGGTCATCCAATACTAAAAAACTTTTGGAAACCGCTCTCCCCCCGCCCCACCATACTCTTAAAAATAGTTGCTTTGTCACAAATACACACTTTTTTTTAACCAATCAGACACCTCCATTATCCTACACCCTCGCCGTCACTCCCCTGTAGCCCCTCACAGTACCTAAAACTTTCCTGAACTCCCCTCCTCCAGGTCATCCAATACTAAAAAAAACTTTTGGAAACCTCTCTCCCCCCTCCCCCAGCCCTCACAATAGCTAAATTATCTCGAACCCCAGTTCAGTTCTCTAAATGTAATGGACACGTCAGACCCCTGAATACGCCTTCCCCACAATTTTGAGCGATCAAATTACCCCGATTAGTCTCCTCTCATAACTTACCACTCTCTTAACCCGTATTTACTATGAGATTGTCCCCCTAATAAATAGCGTATGTTCATTTAATATAATATATTAATAATTTTCGTTAAATAATTCATTCCACAAGACACTTGTCGAAAAAACAAAATGGCGGATTAGTTTGACAGAAATACGCGTATCGATTTATTCAGGAATGTCTGTCGGTTGTGTCCTTGGGCAAGACACTTCATCCCTATTGACCATGTGGGGGCATGGTGACGCTGTGCACTAAGGCGTACTGCACGTCGATGGAGCACCTGTCTTCAACCAATGCAGACCCTGTGTAGAATCTTGACAGTTGCTTGCCGTTGCTCGGTGGCTCTCTCCGGCTTTCCCCACCCGTAAAACTGTCGTGGTCATGATTAGTTATTGTGCAGACCTTAAAATCCAATAAATAAATATAAATAAATAGTCGGTTATCAAAACAGCCCTTAAGTGTTTAACAGTTAATTGTGGACCAGTGCGTTTAAAAATGAAAAAAATTGGGTGATAGCACTACGGACTGTGTTTAAACATAAAAAAAAATCACACCCGCGCTATTACTAACCCGTATGATTTATTTTTGAACGTTCACTGAAGAATAGCCCACCCATCTAAGTAAAAGCATGAAAGAGCTACCATTATCTTATTACCTATGTGAGGTGGGGGTGGTCGGTAACGTTGTGTACTATGGCGTACTACCTTCAGCCAATGATAACCCTGTGTAGAACTTTGACAGTTGTTTGCCTCTGCGCGATGGTTCTTTCCGGATTGCCCCAACTGTCGTTAAATAAATGAAAAAAACTACAATTCTATAATAACAGGCCAAGACCCCTTCGTTTTGTCAGGGGGAAAATCAACAGTACTTTCACCCCCCTCATTTTAATAGTTGAAAAGCGCTGTTACTCGATCAAAAAAATGGTAAAAGGATATGCGACTCTGTATTAGCCACCCAAATTTGCGAGACTTGGGGAAAATATAACCCACCTAGAGCTGCACCAAAGCTACGTACACTATTCGAACTCCCGCATTGTGTCCTTGGGCAAGTTAATTTACCCCGATTATCCACATGGGAGCGCGATGACGGCGTGTAATAAGGTGTACTGCACGTCGGTGATACGCATATTTTAGAACAATCTAACCCTGCTTGTGCGGATTTCCGACGTTGGTGAGATGACAGTTACTCGTCGTTGCTCTGTGGTTCTCTTTGGATATTCCGGAGTCTACCCGTAAAATTGTCACATTTAATTATAACTTGAACTTGATGTCCGGGTGTAATGAAATAGCTTATTTTCTGCAGACATTCTAAATAAACGCAGCTGGTTTACAGACCTGTATATATTTTTTTCAATTGAGTAAAAATATAGGATAGTTACTGATGTAAAACGCCGATTAGTATGTTTAATGAATCTAACTACGCCAGTCCGACCGACCCTTTGCCCACCATGATCACAACAAACGTTTCAATTCTCTCTCTCTCTCTCTCTCTCTCTCTCTCACCGATACAGTACGGGTGGAAACTAATTGCGTTCAAGCTGTTGTTTTTTTTCGAGGTTTCACCACCTCCCTTACAGCGCAAATCGAAATGAAATCTGATTCACTGAACCATACTACAGTGCATGTCAAAATTAATTTTTGAACGCCATTTTTTCTATGTGCCGCTATCAGCAGCTATGACCATAGCGTAACTTTGTGGTAAAATGCTTATTTTTGTACAAAACTCAAGACCTTTCTCTGACAAATGCCTATATAAAAACAAGATAATACGTGAGAATGCGTTGTGTACCTGCATTTTGTTGATAAAATATGGCATGACCACATTCCCGGATATTATTATTGTACCCGCTTAATAACAGCCGAATATTTATCGGATCACAGTTTTTTTGATTTGAATAATTGCCGATTTTTGTATTAAATCACATTCAGTAATTTATGCAGATTTCCTGAACTGGGCGAATGTCAAGAAATGCAATCTGTAGTTTAGGAGACACCACAAATAAAAACAAAATAAAAAATCTGAGATATATTGCATTTTTTTAATTATCCATATTAACCAGAAGTCAAAACTAGTCAAATTAATTAGTATTAAATTACAAATGGTTATGAAATTTGCAGTAAAATGAACACTGGTATATGCTGCTGGCCGCATTTTAGGTGTCTGTAATAGCTGTTGTTCAGAATGTCACCCTATTGGTGTGAGTTTTCGCTTTTTCGTCCAGTTTCATGAGAGCTTCCACGAAGTCCGTTCCACATTCGCAATCTTTCCCAGGGGCCATTCTTCAAAGGCTGGTCCATCGCAGCTTTACAGAGATATTGTTTTCTGGACGACAATGTTCAAGGCGTTCTGGGTTTCCGATGAGACCCCTTGGAATATTTCGATCTTTAAGGATGTTTGCCAAAATTTTCCACCCTGTCGGTTGAAAATCTTTTCTTTTTCGCAGCAGATCATTTATTAGATCACACATATTGGAGCCCGAAATTGTAATGCCGTTATACACGAGTCGATCTTTCTCATCCCAGGATAAATTGGGTATATTCTTTATTATCTGGAGTAACAAAAGTGCCTTCTGCTGCATGGAATTTGGTATAACGGCTAACCAGTCCGGATGATTTTCCACTGAAAAACTTGTCGTTAAGGAGTGTGGTTTGGTGTTTTCTTTGCGTAAATTTGATTGGCGCTGAAAGATTGTCTTGTTCAGCAGCCCTTTCTCTTCAGAACCCGATGTTGAAGATTCAGGAATTGGTCTCATACCCTGGTCTATGGGCGGGACAGCTACAGCATTCAGGGGTGCGCGTATTTCCTGCAACTGTTCACTCCCCCATGGTTCAATACACTGAATTCTGCTTGAGGGGAGGCTGATTGAGTCATCTATAGGTTTTGCCCTCAGTGATTCCCCCATCACTAGCGATTTTACTGGCTCTAGCTTATTTGCAAGCCCCAAAATATTTCCACTTGTTAATGCATTGTTCCAACTAAAGGCTGATTTCATATGCACTGGAGGATAGGGTGGCTGGTTACAGACAGATCTGGTTGTTAGCTCGGCTGTATTTGGGTTCGCTCCCCCTATAGGGTGTTTAAAATTTACATTTTTGTGTAATTGTCGTCTGTGTCGATAATAATGAGTTTTATGAGAGTAAGATTTTTGACACAATTCACAGACGTAGCGCGCGTTCATCCTTTTCAGAAGCGAGTTAATAGAGTGGCAATACAGTTCCAACACTCTTCCATTTATATGTATGAATAGGATGGGTCCCACCCCAACCTGTCAATCGCTGATTGGCTAATTATATATCAAGATAAGGTGGGTTCTACCCCAATCTGTTGATCATTGGTTACTTCAAATTCTCACACAGTGCATTGTGGGAAATTCCAGTGGTAGAGCTCTGAGGTAAAATAAGTTACAAATTGATAGAGTTTACTTCAAAAAAAGAAACATCAAAGTCACATTCATGACAAGCCGACGTAGCACATCTGAACCACCAACTCTACACTGTTTAATCAGATAATCCATTTAATCAGATAATTACATGTGCATATCGGTTTTTCATTGGTTTTTCATCAGTTTCCATCGATTTTTCATTGGTTTTTATCGGTTTTTCATTGGTTTTTATCAGTTTTTATTGGTTTTTATCGGTTTTTATCGGTTTTACAATTCGATAAAATGGTTTTTAGTGATTTAAATCACGTAAAATGATCACTAATTACCACTAATTGGTCACTAATGGTCACTAATTGCCACTAATTAGTGACCAATGGTCACTAATGGTCACTAATTGCCACTAATTAGTGACCAATTGGTCACTAATTACCACTAATTGGTCACTAATGGTCACTAATTGCCACTAATTAGTGACCAATTGGTCACTAATTACCACTAATTGGTCACTAATTGCCACTAATTAGTGACCAATTGGTCACTAATTACCACTAATTGGTCACTAATGGTCACTAATTGCCACTAATTAGTGACCAATTGGTCACTAATTACCACCAATTGGTCACTAATTAGTGGCAATTAGTGACCATTAGTGACCAATTAGTGGTAATTAGTGACCAATTGGTCACTAATTAGTGGCAATTAATGACCATTAGTGACCAATTAGTGGTAATTAGTGACCAATTGGTCACTAATTAGTGGCAATTAGTGACCATTAGTGACCAATTAGTGGTAATTAGTGACCAATTGGTCACTAATTAGTGGCAATTAGTGACCATTAGTGACCAATTAGTGGTAATTAGTGACCAATTGGTCACTAATTAGTGGCAATTAGTGACCATTAGTGACCATTGGTCACTAATTAGTGGCAATTAGTGACCATTAGTGACCAATTAGTGGTAATTAGTGATCATTTTACGTGATTTAAATCACTAAAAACCATTTTATCGAATTGTAAAACCGATAAAAACCGATAAAAACCAATAAAAACTGATAAAAACCAATGAAAAACCGATAAAAACCAATGAAAAATCGATGGAAACTGATGAAAAACCAATGAAAAACCGATATGCACATGTAATTATCTGATTAAATGGATTATCTGATTAAACAGTGTAGAGTTGGTGGTTCAGATGTGCTACGTCGGCTTGTCATGAATGTGACTTTGATGTTTCTTTTTTTGAAGTAAACTCTATCAATTTGTAACTTATTTTACCTCAGAGCTCTACCACTGGAATTTCCCACAATGCACTGTGTGAGAATTTGAAGTAACCAATGATCAACAGATTGGGGTAGAACCCACCTTATCTTGATATATAATTAGCCAATCAGCGATTGACAGGTTGGGGTGGGACCCATCCTATTCATACATATAAATGGAAGAGTGTTGGAACTGTATTGCCACTCTATTAACTCGCTTCTGAAAAGGATGAACGCGCGCTACGTCTGTGAATTGTGTCAAAAATCTTACTCTCATAAAACTCATTATTATCGACACAGACGACAATTACACAAAAATGTAAATTTTAAACACCCTATAGGGGGAGCGAACCCAAATACAGCCGAGCTAACAACCAGATCTGTCTGTAACCAGCCACCCTATCCTCCAGTGCATATGAAATCAGCCTTTAGTTGGAACAATGCATTAACAAGTGGAAATATTTTGGGGCTTGCAAATAAGCTAGAGCCAGTAAAATCGCTAGTGATGGGGGAATCACTGAGGGCAAAACCTATAGATGACTCAATCAGCCTCCCCTCAAGCAGAATTCAGTGTATTGAACCATGGGGGAGTGAACAGTTGCAGGAAATACGCGCACCCCTGAATGCTGTAGCTGTCCCGCCCATAGACCAGGGTATGAGACCAATTCCTGAATCTTCAACATCGGGTTCTGAAGAGAAAGGGCTGCTGAACAAGACAATCTTTCAGCGCCAATCAAATTTACGCAAAGAAAACACCAAACCACACTCCTTAACGACAAGTTTTTCAGTGGAAAATCATCCGGACTGGTTAGCCGTTATACCAAATTCCATGCAGCAGAAGGCACTTTTGTTACTCCAGATAATAAAGAATATACCCAATTTATCCTGGGATGAGAAAGATCGACTCGTGTATAACGGCATTACAATTTCGGGCTCCAATATGTGTGATCTAATAAATGATCTGCTGCGAAAAAGAAAAGATTTTCAACCGACAGGGTGGAAAATTTTGGCAAACATCCTTAAAGATCGAAATATTCCAAGGGGTCTCATCGGAAACCCAGAACGCCTTGAACATTGTCGTCCAGAAAACAATATCTCTGTAAAGCTGCGATGGACCAGCCTTTGAAGAATGGCCCCTGGGAAAGATTGCGAATGTGGAACGGACTTCGTGGAAGCTCTCATGAAACTGGACGAAAAAGCGAAAACTCACACCAATAGGGTGACATTCTGAACAACAGCTATTACAGACACCTAAAATGCGGCCAGCAGCATATACCAGTGTTCATTTTACTGCAAATTTCATAACCATTTGTAATTTAATACTAATTAATTTGACTAGTTTTGACTTCTGGTTAATATGGATAATTAAAAAAATGCAATATATCTCAGATTTTTTATTTTGTTTTTATTTGTGGTGTCTCCTAAACTACAGATTGCATTTCTTGACATTCGCCCAGTTCAGGAAATCTGCATAAATTACTGAATGTGATTTAATACAAAAATCGGCAATTATTCAAATCAAAAAAACTGTGATCCGATAAATATTCGGCTGTTATTAAGCGGGTACAATAATAATATCCGGGAATGTGGTCATGCCATATTTTATCAACAAAATGCAGGTACACAACGCATTCTCACGTATTATCTTGTTTTTATATAGGCATTTGTCAGAGAAAGGTCTTGAGTTTTGTACAAAAATAAGCATTTTACCACAAAGTTACGCTATGGTCATAGCTGCTGATAGCGGCACATAGAAAAAATGGCGTTCAAAAATTAATTTTGACATGCACTGTAGTATGGTTCAGTGAATCAGATTTCATTTCGATTTGCGCTGTAAGGGAGGTGGTGAAACCTCGAAAAAAAACAACAGCTTGAACGCAATTAGTTTCCACCCGTACTGTATCGGTGAGAGAGAGAGAGAGAGAGAGAGAGAGAGAGAGAGAGAATTGAAACGTTTGTTGTGATCATGGTGGGCAAAGGGTCGGTCGGACTGGCGTAGTTAGATTCATTAAACATACTAATCGGCGTTTTACATCAGTAACTATCCTATATTTTTACTCAATTGAAAAAAATATGTACAGGTCTGTAAACCAGCTGCGTTTATTTAGAATGTCTGCAGAAAATAAGCTATTTCATTACACCCGGACATCAAGTTCAAGTTATAATTAAATGTGACAATTTTACGGGTAGACTCCGGAATATCCAAAGAGAACCACAGAGCAACGACGAGTAACTGTCATCTCACCAACGTCGGAAATCCGCACAAGCAGGGTTAGATTGTTCTAAAATATGCGTATCACCGACGTGCAGTACACCTTATTACACGCCGTCATCGCGCTCCCATGTGGATAATCGGGGTAAATTAACTTGCCCAAGGACACAATGCGGGAGTTCGAATAGTGTACGTAGCTTTGGTGCAGCTCTAGGTGGGTTATATTTTCCCCAAGTCTCGCAAATTTGGGTGGCTAATACAGAGTCGCATATCCTTTTACCATTTTTTTGATCGAGTAACAGCGCTTTTCAACTATTAAAATGAGGGGGGTGAAAGTACTGTTGATTTTCCCCCTGACAAAACGAAGGGGTCTTGGCCTGTTATTATAGAATTGTAGTTTTTTTCATTTATTTAACGACAGTTGGGGCAATCCGGAAAGAACCATCGCGCAGAGGCAAACAACTGTCAAAGTTCTACACAGGGTTATCATTGGCTGAAGGTAGTACGCCATAGTACACAACGTTACCGACCACCCCCACCTCACATAGGTAATAAGATAATGGTAGCTCTTTCATGCTTTTACTTAGATGGGTGGGCTATTCTTCAGTGAACGTTCAAAAATAAATCATACGGGTTAGTAATAGCGCGGGTGTGATTTTTTTTTATGTTTAAACACAGTCCGTAGTGCTATCACCCAATTTTTTTCATTTTTAAACGCACTGGTCCACAATTAACTGTTAAACACTTAAGGGCTGTTTTGATAACCGACTATTTATTTATATTTATTTATTGGATTTTAAGGTCTGCACAATAACTAATCATGACCACGACAGTTTTACGGGTGGGGAAAGCCGGAGAGAGCCACCGAGCAACGGCAAGCAACTGTCAAGATTCTACACAGGGTCTGCATTGGTTGAAGACAGGTGCTCCATCGACGTGCAGTACGCCTTAGTGCACAGCGTCACCATGCCCCCACATGGTCAATAGGGATGAAGTGTCTTGCCCAAGGACACAACCGACAGACATTCCTGAATAAATCGATACGCGTATTTCTGTCAAACTAATCCGCCATTTTGTTTTTTCGACAAGTGTCTTGTGGAATGAATTATTTAACGAAAATTATTAATATATTATATTAAATGAACATACGCTATTTATTAGGGGGACAATCTCATAGTAAATACGGGTTAAGAGAGTGGTAAGTTATGAGAGGAGACTAATCGGGGTAATTTGATCGCTCAAAATTGTGGGGAAGGCGTATTCAGGGGTCTGACGTGTCCATTACATTTAGAGAACTGAACTGGGGTTCGAGATAATTTAGCTATTGTGAGGGCTGGGGGAGGGGGGAGAGAGGTTTCCAAAAGTTTTTTTTAGTATTGGATGACCTGGAGGAGGGGAGTTCAGGAAAGTTTTAGGTACTGTGAGGGGCTACAGGGGAGTGACGGCGAGGGTGTAGGATAATGGAGGTGTCTGATTGGTTAAAAAAAAGTGTGTATTTGTGACAAAGCAACTATTTTTAAGAGTATGGTGGGGCGGGGGGAGAGCGGTTTCCAAAAGTTTTTTAGTATTGGATGACCTGGAGGAGGGGAGTTCATGAAAGTTTTAGGCACTGTGAGGGAATCCAGGGGTATGACGGTGAGGGTGTGGGATAATGAGGTGTCTGATTGGTTAAAAAAGTGTGTGTTTGTGACAAAGCAACTCTTTTTAAGATTATGGTGGCCCTGAAAAGGGCCGTTTTTTTTTTGCTTTTCCATAGAAAGCTATTTTCTTTTTCCTCCCATCTCCGCCTCGGTGAAAAAATCCTTTTCCCAATCTTCGTTAACTGTTGGTGGCCCTACTAGTGCTTCCTCCTGCATGTGTACAGGAAGATCGAACCAGTGTTTGGGACGATTCCTGTATTGTATCTCCCCGAAAGGACGTCTGGCGGCCTCAACAAACGGGTAGTCTTTTAGTCTCTTTTCTTGTTCCTTCGTGGGGAGCGTCGCTGCCCACCACTTTTTTAAGGCTAAAGCAAATTCTTCGTTGGCTCGCTGCTTCTTGGTTCGCTCATAGCTGTTTATGGAAGTATAGTCGATGCTTGTCATCTTGGCTTTTCTGACACAGTTTCTAATGAGAGTGAGGTTCGAGTCGTCAGACTTTATAGGGGAAAAAACAAACACGCCCGCTTTTCAAAAACCGAAATGTTATTTGTTCATGTGGTCATCGGATTAAAAAATTACTTTATCGCGTGAGGCGTAAAATCAGAATACCTTTAGTCTATGAGAGTTTTTCGACAGCCATAAAAACGAGAAGAATAAACTTGCATTATTAATATGAAAGAATCACGCCAAGTTATTAAATCAAATTATACCTATAAAAATAGCCACAATGGAGTCGTTCACAGTCTACAGGTAAAAGCAAGGCACATCTTGTCACGTGATATATTGATTTTTAAATACATGATAGCATGTCCAGTCTAACGATATTTATGACCGGTCGTTAAAGTGTGACAATAGATTTAATTGCTTCAACATCTGTCAGTAGTTGGCGTTTGAAAAGAAAAAATCGATTTAATGACACCCAGACACGTGATGCGGGTCAGTCAGTCGATAGCATGCGCATATGTCCAGTACGTCAATATTAATTCATTTATTAATATACTAATTATTATAATCAACCCTAATTACACTCATTAATTACATTAATTATGCAACAGTCATTAATTACATTAATTATTAAAGTGATTAGAAAAAAAAAAATCATTAAGTAACAATAATTACCTTACGTAACATTTTAATTATGATGACGTCATCCACCCCCCTCGGCCCCTCTCCCCCAGAATAGGGTCAAAACCTCTACAATATACTACTAAGGTACGTACGATGGTGGAGAAAGGTTTCAGAGTCAAAGAAACTATCTTTCTACCACTCCATTAAACAAACGTTTCGTTTTGAAAACTACTTCAAAACGAAAGTGGACCATGGAATTAAACAGTCGTTCACTCGTCTAAGGATCAGTGCTCACTTACTCAGTGTTGAGTCAGGGCGTTATAAACGACCCTCATTTCATATGACCAGCGATTTTGTGGGGCTTGCCCCGACGAAGTGGAAAGTGAAATGCACTTTTTCCTTTATTGCCCTCTGTTTGAAGAAGAACGTCTTTCTCTAGCCCGACAGTTACAAACGAATGTCACCGACGGATGTGACTTAAGGGATGAGAAAACCTTCACAAGATTACTGGAAACATTTATCGCCACCTATTATGCAATTCGCGCACTCAGCCTACCAGCGCCGGCTGGATCTTCAAGGAAGGATCTCATAAACCTGTATCTCTGTGCGGTGTCAGCGGTTGTGTGACGACTGGGTCGATATTAATATCTGTCTATTTGTTTCTCTTCCTTTATTTATTTGTTGTTTCAGGTTGTCTCTTATTGAATCCCCTCAAAATCTATTTTAGTATGTGCCATTTTCATAAATTTCATTAACCATTGTGTGTGTGTGTGTGTGTGTGTGTGTGTGTGTGTGTGTGTGTGTGTGTGTGTGTGTGTGTGTGTGTGTGTGTGTGTGTGTGTGTTGTGTGTGTGTGTGTGAGGATGTGTATGTGTGTGTGTGTGTGTGTGTTTGAGGTTAAAAAATCGCACTGACACAGACATTTTCTACTGAAACGTTTTTTTTCTTTTAATATGCCGCCGAAAAATTGTTTTCATTTACTGAACCCTGATTGGTTTCAAACATGACAAAAAAGTACATAAAATTGGTTTAAACTAAGTGATGAGCTCAGGAACTGGTTAAACCGACTGGCAAAAATTGATGTTATTCATTGATGGGCTCTAATTTAGTCCTTACAAGGATGTTACGCAAGCTTTTGTTTTTCTTATAGGCGATGACAGGTCGCAGATTCAAAGGTTCATTTAATTTAGCATTGGTATAATTGAATTCATCTTTTAACATTTTTGCTATTCCGATATTCATTCTGTTGTACGTTAAAGTGAAAGGAATGATGGACCTCCTTTCGCATTCGCCCTCTGATATGTTCATACCAAATGGCCAGAGGGTTTGAAACGTAATGATCCAAAAAGCTTCACGTTTTTTTCTAAATTCATCCGTTTCTTCTAATGTGTCTTTAATTGGTGGTTGTTCAATAGGATGGATTTCGAAGTCGTCCGAAGAATGGCCAGGAAGGTTAAAATGTTGTGCTACTGGGGCATCAGCATAATGTTTTATATCCTGTTTTTGTCTAGTAGCACGTTCTCGGAAAGGATTTTGACTTTGACCATCATACTGTTTCCGACAGCGCTTACATGTGATAAGGTAAATAATGTTTGGTAAATCACAATGGAGGGGGTTACGGATCTGATAATGATTTTTCGTTTGTTCGGAGGAAAATTCCTCTTTCTGATCAGGCATAAAAGTATGCAATCTACATCGAGGCTTTTTGCAATTAAATACCGCGCCACTACCATTCTGCAACGGTCTGTTGTGTTCAATCTTCAGTGGTTCGAAATCAGTAGTTTCAGCTGGACTTTCGAGCTTTTTCAGAGTTTGAGAGTTTAAGGTACGCAAAAGGCGCAGTGAGTATCCTCTCGATCTGAGGGCGCCAAATAGAGTGGAACATTCCTCACTGAAATTTACCTTATCACTTGAATTGCGGTGGAAACGAATGACTTGTGATTTGATGATACCTTTAAATGTATGTTGAGGATGAAATGATTTTGTGTGCAACAATTGATGTGAATCAGTTGGTTTAAAATACACTTTATAATCCAAATGACCGGACGCCTGAAATTGCTTGCCTTTATACACGGTCACATCGAGAAAATCAACAGAATTTTCACTGATAGTAGCTTTCAATTTAATATTTGGATCGTGATTGTTCAAAATTTCTAAAAATTCATCAAAATCTTCTTTTGAATGTTCCCAAATAATAAAAATGTCATCTAAATACCTGAGATATGCGAGAGGATGCTTTGCACATTTGCTTAAGGCATTTTCCTCCAATTCCGCTATATAAATGCTTGCAAAATTAGGACTGAATCTTTTACCCATAGGACAACCCATTATTTGTAGAAAATATTCTCCATTGAATTGAAAGTCATTACCTTTTAAGCTCCGCTCTAAAAGATCCAAAATTTGTTCATCCGGGAGTAGGTGATAATTGCGGATTCAGTACCACTTTGTACATGTACCGTACACGTACACGTACACGTACACGGTGCGTTTACCATCGTAGGATTCAGTGTTAAATCACCGACACGTTCGCAAAAAATGTCATTTTTTCATAGTGGTCCAGAATCCGCTATTATTTTGAGACTCCTAGATCGCACTTTTAACATTCAAATACCCGTTGGAGAACGTGTCGAATGTACACGTTTTTAAAAAAGTGAAAAATGTATGAAATTGTACATTTTTCACTTTTTTTTTTTACTTAAACAATTTTGTCGACGTTCCCGTCGTTCCCGCGGATCAGACCATCGATCCATCGTTGGTGAACGCGAGCAAAAAACGCTTTGCGGATTCTGGATCAGTATCAAAAAACGGTTTGCGGATTCTGGACCAGTGGCCCAGAATCCGCAAACGTTTTTTGAGGCGGGGGTTTTTCCAAAACTTAACAGACTACTATTGGGCGCTCTCATTTCTGACGTAAGTGGGGGGGGGGGGGGGGGGGGGGGAATACCCGGATTTTTTCCAAACTTAACAGACTACTATTGGACGCTCTCATTTCTGACGTAAGTGGGGGGAATACCCATAGTGGATTTTTCCAAACTTAACAGACTACTATTGGACGCTCCCATTTCTGACGTAAGTGGGGGGAATACCCATAGTGGGGGAATACCCATAGTGGATTTTTCCAAAACTTAACAGACCACTATTGGACGCTTCCATTTCTGACGTAAGTGGGGGGAATACCCATAGTGGAATTTTCCAAAACTCAACAGAAAAAAACTAAGTTTTTGGAAAATCACCTACTGTATAAACTTACCGAGAACGTCATTTGTCACGCTCGAAATGTATACGGGTTAATATTCAAATGAGCGTCAATTGTCAGTTAAATAGTTTAACTGAAAAAAAACTATTCTACGGGTGAAAGCGGAAGCAGTTCAAAAGATTAATTGGTATGATTTAAATGCGTTTTTGAAAGCGTTACATTACTGATGTGTTCACTTGTGATTTTGAATATCCGAGTTTTCCTTGTAGTGAGAATAAGCGCGGTTGCGATTTAACACTTTCGAGAGCAAAACTCATTTAGAGAGGTTTATTTTGTAAGTGTTTTTTTCTCAACTGGAATCGGTTTTGAGGCGAGGAAATAAAAAAAGTGATTGATATATATAGGAGAGAATAAAAAATATAAATAAATAGTTATTTAAAAATAAATATATATCAAATCGAATAGATAATAAATAACTCACAAATCATGAGCGCTTCCCAGATTATTAGAGCAAAGGTTCTTTTAAAAATGCTGATGAGAGCCTACGCATTCTGCGTGAATGAACAACTAGGTCGCCTCTTGTTAGAACGATGCGTCGGATGTCGGGATCACCTAGACTTCGATCACGAGAATCATTCGTGTCTGACGATGGAAAGGGAAGATATGGTCGTCAAGTATTTTGAACCGGCATTCGAACGCGTTCAAATCGACGAAGTGATCACGTTTTGGAAGAGATTAGTCTTCTGTAAGGATCGAAGCAAGCCCACAGTTTCGGAAGAACTGAAATTGGCGCGTAGTAGAAGTCTGACTTTAGAAGACAAGGGATGCATCATGAAATTATTGTTCAATGAAGCATACGTCTAAGTTTTCTCGTTGATATAAAAATAAGGGAGAATAGAAAATAAAAATAAATACACACATAAATTTTTTATCTAATATTAGAAAGAAAAAAAACACAAAAATGAGAACCAGAAATAAATAGTATCCGACGTTAGATGACGACGAGGATGAGAAGGCGAATGGAGTTTTGCAGACGGCACTGTCGCTAGAAGAAAAGGAAAGAGGAGAGAGGTATCGCATCGATCAAATCAGTAGAATCCAAGCGTATCTAACTCGAGAGAGAGATTCTCGTCATTCTCTCAAGAAGAAGTATTCGCGTTTCGCGAAATTCGTCAACACAATCGACACGACACTCATCACGATTTCCATGGGTTTACACGCGGCCGGCATCGGATTGTTGTCGACCGTGGTCGGCATTCCGATCGTGTTGACCGTAGAAGGAGTGGCTCTCGCCGCCGGATTGTTTAGCACGCTCGGAAACTTTTTGAGTAGGAAATTATATCTGAAGGCTAGGAAACACGACAAGATTCGCGTCTTGGCCGACTCCAAGATCGACACGATATCCGAAATGATCTCGATGGCGTTGAAAGACGGTAGGATATCGGACGGAGAATACTTCGCGATATTGGGCGAGAAAACGAAATACGAAGCCATGAAAGAAGCCGTGAGAATCAAGACTCGTCAGATCATCAAAGAAGAGATGAAGGATTCTCTCGTGGAAAAGGGGGAGAAAGAGGCCGGGGAGGAATTCAGTAAGATGATAGAACTCAAGAGCAGCGATTGAAAAAAAAATATATATAATAAGAACAGAATTTTAAAAACAAAAATATTAAATTTATATATAAAATAAAAACGAAATTAATTTAAATAACTCTTAAAAATGTATTGCGTAAAATGTAAGAGAGTTACCGAGACGAGTAATTCTCGAGAAGTACGAACTAAAAACGACAGACAGATGCTTCGCGGAATTTGCGACGTGTGTGGTTCTGTCAAGACTCGATTCATCAAAAAAAAAAGAACGCGAGCAAAGGTAAAGGCATCGTGAATAAAATGATCAATAATCTACCTTTCGAAATGCATCTGCCTGGTCACAGTTTCACGGGACCCGGAACGAAATTGAACAAGAGACTCAACGCCAAACTGACGCCTAAATCTTGAAGCAAACCTGTGAATAAGGTGGACGCGGCCGCGTATGATCACGATCTGTGCTACGCTGGACATCCCGACACCAAGACTCGCAACGATGTCTGCGATAAAAACATGTTGGGGAAATTGAGAGGCATATCGAATCCGACCAGGAGAGAGAAGATAGAACGTTCGCTGGTCGGCAGTCTGATCGGTGCGAAACGTCGATTCGGATGGGGCGTTCAAAAAAAAAAAGCGCATCTGAAAAGAAGAAGAAACGATTATTGACGAGCGAATTGGCCGAGGAGTTACACAAACCCATCGTGCATAAATTTCGAAAGAGAAGGGTGTTCGTGAAGGGTTTGGATGATATTTGGTCTGCCGACTTGGTCAACATGAGATCGTTTTCGAGGTGGAACGAGGGTGTCAAATATCTATTGACGGTCATCGACGTGTTTTCCAAATACGGTTGGATCAGAGCTTTGAAGAATAAATCGGGACCTCGCGTCGCCGAGGCTCTGAAGAGCGTGTTCGACTCGTCTTCTCGAAAACCAAATAAATTGTGGGTGGATAAGGGAAAGGAATTCTACAACAAGCACGTTCATCGATTGGTCGACCTCTACTCGATCGAAAACGAAGAGAAAGCCAGCGTGGTGGAACGTTGGAAAGGAAAAGATGCATAGATACTTCACGGCGAATTCGACCAAGAAATACATATACGCTCTGAACGGTCTGGTTAAAGATTACAACAACACGCGACACAGATCGATCAAGATGACTCCCGTGGAAGCTAGCGATCCTCGAAATGAAAAACAGGTCTACGCGAATCTTATCCTGAAAGATCTAAGATTAGAAAGAAGTCTAGAACGCGAAATTTGCGGTCGGTGATCGAGTGAGAATCTACGCTTATAAGAAGCACTTCGAAAAGGGTTATACTCCTCGATGGACCTCGGAAATCTTTGTGATAATCAAAATATTTCACACCGATCCGGTGACTTACGAAATCGAAGCTTTGGATGGAGAAGAGATCATCGGAAAGTTTTATGAACAACAATTACAGAAGACAAAGTTTTGATAAAGAAAACAAATTTCTTTTATTTGCTCTCTTTAACATTTTCTTGTTTACACACATATATATATAGGAGAGAAAAATAATAATAAAAATAATTAAAACTATTTTTAGATAAAAGAAAGCAAGCTAATTAATAAACAAAAAACAAAAATCCTTTAAAAATGACAAATATACTAGATATAGCACAAAGCATAGTGAAAGATGAAAGTATTCAAGAATATGAGGTTCACGAATACGAACCGGTAACCGGAACGAGTTTGAACAATGCGGGAGAGATAAGAATCAACGTCGAAACTCAAGATCTATTCATACATCCTAGTGAGAGTTACATAGTGGTGCAGGGACGTCTCACCAAGGAAGATGGGAGCGACTACGCCGATGACGACACAGTTACTCTTGCCAATAATGGCATCATGCATCTATTCAGTAACATAAAATACATGCTATCCGGACAAGAGATAGAATCTGTGTTTCATCCTGGTCAGGCCACCACGATGTTCGGACTCTTGACGTATCCTGATGATTTTTCGAAATCCAGAGGACTTAATCAGTTGTGGGTGAAAGACACCATAGGCCCTGCTAGCGCCGGCGCCGCCGCGATATTCGTCTACGTCGTCAAGACATCCAGACCTAAAGGAACGTTTTCGTCCAGGATACCTTTGAAACACATCTTCGGATTTGCGGACGATTACAACAAGATCATGTACGGATTCAAATACAATCTGACGTTGAATCGAAAAGGAAACGACGATGCAATAGTGAGACTCACTGCGACCGATGCAGGTAAGATAACTCTACACAAGATATCGTGGTTCATTCTGCACGTGGAGCCTTCGATCATGGAAAAAGCACATCTCTACAAGATCATAGAATCCAAGAGTAAATTACCCGTGGGATTTAGAATGAGACAGTGCAACACGGCTGGCATTCCTCTTTCCACGAATCACTTCGATTGGAGATTGATGGCGAAATCCGCTTCTGAGAGACCGCGTTTTATCATGGTTGCATTTCAGACCGATAGGGACGGGTCTCAGGAAAAGAATGCGTCGGTGTTCGATCACTGCCATTTGAGTAACATGCAAGTGTTTCTGAACGCCATGAGACATCCAGCAATCGATTACAATGCGTTGTTCGGCAAGAACGATTTCTGCAGACTGTACGGCGATGCCGCTGATTTTAGAAAGAAGTATCACGGTCTAGACGAATTGATGAGCAACCCTAACATATTTCCCAGGGAATACAAGTCGATGTATCCCATGTTCGTATTTGACGTCAGTTAACAGAGTGAACTACTTAAGAGTAGCGTCTTAGACATTCAGATCAAGATGCAATTCGATAGGAACGTGCCGAGAAAAACCGAAGCCTTCGCCCTGGTCCTGTCAGACAGAGAATTACAATTCGAATTGGATGGAAATAAGATGTCGATCATTCGATGAGAGACATGTGTTAAAAAAAAATAAAACAAAAATAAAAAAAGTAATGAGTAATTATTAAAAAAAAAAAAAAAAAAATAAAAGTAATGAGATCTAGAGAGATTGAACATCTTTCTAAATCTCATTACTTTTTTTTTGTTTTTAATAATCACACATTATTTTTTTTTTTAATTAATTATTTTCCACGCATTCACTGTTTGTTCAAAGGAACTAGTTCAATCAGTAGACTCACCACGGAAGTGGCGTCTTCGGGATTATTGGTTTTTGTAACGAAATTAATCCTGTCTCCGGCATTCAGTTTGAGAGGCGTGCCGAACGTGCTAACATTCGCGTGTTGATTCTCAGTCTTTTCGACGCTGTATCTCTTATCGCTCTCTACTCCATTCACCATGAGATTGACAACCGCTCTGTTATTCAAATCCGAGGAAGCCAGACTCATTCAAAGGATTTCACCTCCCAACGGCATGGGATATCCCACCTGACCATGTTTCGATCCGCTACCTCCATTTCTGAAAGACCACTCAGCTTTTCCCTCATCTAAGGTGCCGGCCTCCTCGGCCCACACGGTGATCAATTGTCTAGCATATTTGACTTTCTCCACCACCGAAATCAGGGTGCAGGCATCTGTCATGTTCCCGGGATTTGGTAGATTCGTGAGCGCGTGTCCTCCCATGTCTAGTTTACCTTCCATGATGTCACCCTTTCTCCAGACCGAGTTGTCGTCCATGTACTTCCTGCTGACTGCGCTGGAATCGAATTCGGGATCGTGACTGAGTCCGAATAAATTCTCACCGTTCATGTCGATACCACCCTCCACGGTTCCGCCAGATTGTTTGTTCAGGTAGAGATCATCCAGTTGCGATTCTAGGTATTCTTGTGATCGTATTACGGCAGAATCTACGTAGCCCTTGTTGACCGCGGTTGAGTCCACATCCGTGTTGTCGACCTTCGACAGATTCAATATCTTGTTGAATCCCGCATTCAGATCCAATTTCATTTCTCATCTGTCAGACTTTCTCTGTTCCACATCTACGTAGTGTTTGGTCGCCACGTCCTTAGGATTCGTGGGAGTGGCCACATTCGTTATCTTGTTAGAATTGGCATTCAATTCTGAGTGCATCGTTTTCTGAACGTATCTATTTCTCAGGTGTTCGCTGAATCTCGCGTGAGAGTCGTCTGCGTATTTCTTGGTTGCAGCATCCATGTGATCTATGGGATTTGCGACGTTCACCAAACGTTTAGATTTCAGATCGAGATCGTCGGTCATGGCTTTATCCACGTAATTATCTGGCATGATTCGTTCGAAATCGGCGTTCCCCCTGTCGACGTATTTTTTAGCTGCAGCATCTGCGAGATCTATCGGCTTGGGAAGATTGTAGAGCTTCTTATCGTTCATGTTCAAAGGTTCCTCTCGAGGTTCGTATCTCCGAACGTAACGTTCGTCCAAGTTGGCAACATCGTAACCATCGTCGACTTCGAGCGTCTTCCTCTTCCTTTTTAGGTTGACTTTTTCGTCGTCACTTCTACCAAATTTATCGACTGGCATGTTGTTTTGAGATTTTTTGTTTTTAAAAAAATATATTTCAAAACGCAGTTCATTAAAAAATGAATTATTTTATTTTTATTTTTCGTTTTTATTCGATTAAAATTTTTTTAAATAATTTTTTATCTTTATATACTATAAAAAAAAATCTCTCTCTAATGTAAATCATTGAGAATGTCTTGAAACCGATCTCCTTCAGACCATCTCTTGAGAATGTAGAGACACAGGTGACCGCAAAACTGATTGCACTCGTTCCGTGTTGTAAGGAACCATCAATTTGTTGAAATAGTTCTTTATTTCTTTTGTCGGTGAGATTCCGTAGCTGTCGAAATAATAATTCTTTTTCCCGTTCTTGAACCACGCCACCAGTGAGTGCCTTCACTCGATAAATCGTCTAGATTTAAAATTCCGCATTCCGATTGTCGAGGTCTTCTCTTCGGCAAGGCATCTCTAGAAAACACGCATAGAAAATCTTTGATTTTCAAATCCTTCGCCGCATTCGACAGATCGATGTTGGATAGGGGTTCGTTAGGTAAGATGACACCTTCTACGGATATCTCTATTTTCTTATTCATAAATGCGTATATTTTTTTTTTAAAATTTATTTATTTTATTATAATTCACTAAAATGACATTATTTTTTTTTATTATTTTTTCTTTTTCTTTTTAAACTAACTCTCTCAATGTCTCTATCGATTTCCATAATCTTGAATCCGTCTAATTCCACTTGATTTTCTGGAATCCTATCATCCTCAATCATATCTGAAATCCTATTGTCTAAAATCCAATGTCCGAGTGCCAAAATGTTTATTTTATCGTCGAACACGAACCTCTTATCGTCGTCAGCCGTCAGCGAAATCTTGTTGACTATTTCGGTATACAAGTCGTGATTTTCACTTCGAATCGATTTCATAGTCTTATACACCGGACCACTTCCTAACATACAATCTTTATACTCTTGGAAAGAGATGTTTTTCTTCACCACGCACGCTTTAACTCCTTTGCACTTCTTGATCTCTTCATCTTCTAGATGATAAGCATACAGTTTGGGTCTCAAGCCCACGAATTCGACGATTTGTTTACCGCCGCTCTTGTCCTTAAATTTACCTAACACCTTCTTGTTGTCGTTCGATTGAATGTTGGACGGGTGATCGATGGGATAATTGCTCGTGTCGAACCATGCAGCCACATCCGGAGATATATCTTGGTAGACATCTTTCATCTCTATCTCGTAAACTAAACTGTCTGTGTCGGTGAACAGTAGTTTGGCTTTATCACCAAATTTTCGTTTGACATAATCATAGTGAAACTCGTACATCAATCGTTTGCTGATATCTAAGATGATCGGTCCGAGATAATGTGGTTTGTCAAACTTCAGGTGCGTCTTTTGCATGTGAACGGCTACTAGATTTTCATCAAATATGGTTCGATGTTTGTAATTGGGTTTCGCCACTAATTTTTTAGCTCTTTTCTCAGACGTGACGAGTCGAACGTCGGTTCTCTTCCTGATGTTTTCCATTGATTTACCGTACATGCAGTTGTTCATGAGTTTGAAGAAATCTTTTTCGAAATCGTTCTCGGCTCGAATTCTGAGATTCGTGTTGAGATCGATGTATTTTTTCATCCAAGGCTCTTCGTCGAATCAAATTATGCGATGTATGTCAACTAATTTCATTCTGCAATCGACGTATTGTTTCAAATTCTCACTGTAGACAACGTAGTTATGTTTCTTAAATAAATTGGGAATGAGTTTTTCCTCATCTCCTTCATTCGGTTCCATTCATTCGGGAGCCAGCAGATAATCATTGTGTAGATCGTGTAATTCTTCCAGATAGTTCAAATCGACTTCTAAAATGCAAGGATAGTCTCTCCATTTTTGCATCTCTTCCTGTTCCGTCACCCATTCGAAATTTCCAATCGGTAAAGGATGGCTCAAAGCCCAACCATACAGATTATTAGCGTCCCAATACTGCATGTATTTATTTGACCGTTTTGAATTGAAACCTTCTTTCATGTAGGGATTGTTAGCTTCAGAATATCTGTGGGAGATCATCGAGACGCCACCTCTCGCAGCCCTTTTGAACATGAGCAACATGACCACGTCGGATAATAATTCCAATTGGACTTCGGTGGTCTTCAACAGAGCATCCCATGCCAGATCGGGTGCGGTGAAATACCAAGCAAGATCCAGATCGTAATTTCGACGACAGACGTCTCGAAAATTTTCGAACACGTCTGCCAAGAGCAGAACGTCAGTCTTTAGATAGAGATCGTGATAATCTATCATGGTTTTCATATCGAATGATTTCCACACGTTTTTAGCGTGTTTGTAATTCTCATCGGAAATGTTGGATTCGTATAATTTCGAATAAAAATCTTCTTTCCAAGGTAGTGCGGTGTCGGCGAATCTCTTTAGATCATTCATGTAATCATAAGGATAGACTCCTTTCCTCAACATGACATCTACTCGTTCTCCAAAATGTTCGCTCGTGATTTTAAATTTATCCTTGCTCATGTTATCGACTAATTTTTCCTGAGCGGGCGACATGAATTTAAAACTGTCGATGAAACGTATGCCTCTATGAATGAATTTCGTTTTTTCTTTCAACGTCTCTCCATCGATTACTCTTTTCTTCTCCATGAATGAATGTATCTTTCTTCGCTGTTCGCGATGCAATTTAATTCTTCGTGGGAGGTGCCAAGATTTTTTACGAACAGATGACTGTCGTAACCCGAGAGATTTGTGAAATATCACCGGATAGAAAATGGCATCTCGATATTTTAAATTACACTTGCTGTGAGCCGGACCGCAATACAGACCCGTGTAATGATCGTGGTCTCTGACCTTCTTATTTTCCTCCGAATTCTCGTCAAACGATTGTCTGCATATGTGACATTCGGTGGCTCTGTTATTTTCGTCCTGCTGCTCTGGTGTGATGATCATTTTCGCCTGAGTTTTGAATAAACATTTGAATTTTGGATTCTAACTCTTCCACGAACCTTTGTGCCACGTCGTCGTCTTCGCGCTGTTTCGTGTAGGTGAAGGGATCCATGTCGTGTTGTGAGTCGAAAGCGCATTTCACGTAAATGCAATAACCCGAAGGCGTGTGTTTTTGATATCTTTTGACGTATCTTTGAAGAGCATCGGGTTGGCAGGAACTCATTTTCACGGTGAAGCATTCGAAATCGGCGTACACGACGATGGTACTTTTAACCTTCTATTGCGATTTTTAAACTTCACGATGTTGTTGGGTTTGGCATTTCGATGGCGACACCTTGATTTTCATTGCAATATTCCTGATGTTTCGCTAACGATTTTTTGCTGTGAAACGCGTTCATGCAGTTGCAACATAAACATATCTTTCCTTTATGTTTATTATTTTGTCTCGACAGTAATCGGCTCGGATGTTTAACCCAACAATAATGACGATTGTCACCATTCGAAATCAATAATAAAATAATCGTCTTTTCTCTTTCGAGATACGAAGACTGTCTGAGAGGATAGATCGTTCGTTTTTCGTCGTTGTATCCCAATACGTTCACCGCTATGGTGGGATTTTGAGCTTCAAAACGTTCAATGTGTTTTAACTGCGTTGGAAAAGTCACTCCGGTCCAATCGAGATTTTTAGAAGTCTCCTCATAACGAGAAACTCTATCGAAGTGCATTTTGACAGGGTATAAAGCGGAAGTGACTGCCCATTTAAAACACTGATCATCTTCATTTCTCACATTGACCACGGAGTGTTTTTTTGCTAAGAAATACGGTAATTCCACATAGGAAGATCCTTTCAATGAATCGTTTTTAGTTATATGAATTTCGAGTTTCAACACCTCATCGAACGTCCAATTACTACCTTCATGTTGATAATTCATGAGAGACCTCAACATCTTGTCTTTCATCTTTAAGAAAACGTCTGATAAATCTGAATCTCGAAATATGGGTTCGACGTTAGATCTGAAATATGCATTTTTTACAATGCTCTCGCCAGACTTCACATCGATTTTATTCATCACGCAATGGAGTATCATCTTAATTTTTTGTCCCACGTTCATGTGTTCGCGAAACAAATCCAATACTTTTTCTTCACCCATTCCATGAACAATTTTGGATCGATTTTCTTGAACAAGGGAACCACATCGAAAGTTTTAAAAACGCCTTTGATCGCACTCTCCCGTTCTACAGGCTTCGATTGGAATAGTTCTGTGATGAGTCATGCTACATATTCTTCTCCTTTCCCTTCATCGATTGCTTGTTGAATTTCGCTCGATATATCTCGTTTGTCTGGAATCTGAAGTGCATCACTCGTTTTCATTTTAGTTTTTCTTTTCTTTTCTTTTGAAACTTGAAGTTCTTCAATGGCTTTTTGTTTAGTCGTCTTCTTATTTTTCACAATCAAAACGTTTTTGGTTTTTTTCGACGTTGGCATTTCGATTCCTTTTACTATCTTTTTCTTCTTCTCATTTTTCACAACTGATGCATTTTGTGACGTCGTTGCTATCAACATTTCGTTTCCCTTTCTATCGTTTCGCAAATGTTCCTCTGATGCATTTTTTGACGTCGTTGCTATCGACATTTCGTTTGCCTTTCTAGCATTTCGAAAATGTTCCTGTATGACTTCAATTTTTTTTTATTTAGTTCTATGATTTCTGAAATGTGGAATTTTTAATAGTTTACAAATTTCGTTTAACTGAGGTACGGTTTTCTCATTTAAATTTTCCATTTTTTTATTTGTTTGCTCCATTTGTAAGAATATTTTTTTTTTTTGAATTTTGTATTTAAATAATTTGTTAAAAAAGTTTTGGTTTTTTTACTCTTTATACATAAAAAAGATTTTTAATTTTAATTTTTTTCTTTAAATAAGAAAATTTTTTTTTGATGAAATTAATTCAATTTTTATGTTCCTTAACGAAAAAAAAATTGAATTAATACGAGAAAAAAAGGATGTTAAAATTTAAACTTTTTATTTTATATATAAAGAGAAAAAACTTTTACAAAAAAAAATTTTTACATTAAAGAAAATTAAAAATTAAAAAAAACCCTTTTTTTTATATATATATAAAGAGCAAAAAAACAAACTTTTTAACAAATTATTATTTAAATACAAAATTTAAAAATATATATTATTTGCAATAATTCATAAAACAAAAAAAACCAAATAATCGATCATGACAACAACAACACCTAAAAGATCCAAATTGAAATTGAAATGAGTCGAAATGTATAAGAAATTCGGTTCTAAAATCTATAGATTACAATGACACGATCCCATCGAATTGAACGGGGTCGAGACGAAGGGCTTAGAGCATAAATACGACAAATATAGCATGCCTTTGAAATTGGATGAAGCCACGCTCAATTTGTTTTACGAGTACGAAAGTGATCTGCAGAATATTGTCATCGCCAAAGATAGAGAATTCGACAAGGACGATTTGTCATTGCACTATGGAAGTTACATATTTCCAAACATCTCACTTGAACTCGTGAACAAATCGGGTGGTGAGAGCGTGTTGACCGAAGTAAAAAAACTCAAAAAAGTAAAGATAAACATTCAACACATTTGCGAAAAAGGAGAAAACACGAGTGTCAACATGCTAATAACGGACTTGGAAATATAAACAATAGAGAGATTGATTTTTAGTGAAGAAGAAGGAAAAGAAAAAGTAATGAGATCATCTTTAGATCTCATTACTTTTTTTTTTTCTTTTTTTTTGTTTTCCTTCTTCACTATTACCCATATATTATAATAACGTTTCCTTTTTTCTTAAATTTCAGCATCGATTGTTCTTTTCTTTTTTTTTTTGTGATATGCTACGTTTTTATAACAACACATTTGTTTATCCGAATCATAATTATGAACGAATGTTGTGCATCTCTCGGTAACACTCGCATCATTACCATTCTCTTCAGAAGATAGTGGTGACGGTGGAAAACGTCTCATTCTTTTAAATTTCAACCGCATATCCCGATCTTTATTTAACTCTTTTATTATTCCTTTTCCTAAGATATCCATCATTAGCATCTAATCATGTTTCCACATCTTTTTTGCACTCTATCTCGCGATATTCATCATTATCGTCTAATTGTTTTTCCACCTTTTTATCCATTTTATATATTATTTTATACTTTCTATGATTTATATTTATATAATTTTTTTTACATTATAATAACATATTCAAAATCGGTATATTCTTAAACGGCGAATTCTCACCAAACAACAAACCCTTGCCGAGTTGCTCAATGTTCCGTCCACTCTTCAGATAGAGACTGTTTCCACTCAAAGAGTTGTCACCTCTAACGGGTTCTAGATACAATCCTTTACCACTGTCGTCTATGTGGACACGACACACAGCTCCTCCTTTCTTCAAAAACAGTCTGCTGCCACCCATTAATTTCTCAGCTGCCGAACTCGTGAGTCCCCTGAGAGCTCCCACGCCGAGAGTCTTTCCAAGAAAGGGTAATGCCTTTGCGGTGAAGGGTAATGCTTTTGCAGCGATTCCTGCCAATAGCAGTAGGAAACCGCCTTTCATTCTCAAATTGTATCTCAATTGAGTGGGACTCAATCTCACCGTCAACCCTCTTCTATCATGAATCGCTTTCTCCATCCTTTTGATTTGACTTCTGGTCCAGGCGATCGAATCCTGACCACCACTCGTCAGATCTTCGTGAGTGAATTTGAATCTCACCACCTCGCCTCGAGTTGTTAATGCTCTCTTAAGTTTCTTCTTCTGTCCTACGGATATGTTCACGTTTTTAACCACGTACTGTGTCATAATTCTTTTTTTAAAATATATTTTCTTCAATTGTTCTTTTTGTTTTAATGATAATTATATATTAAATAATTTTTGTAAAATTAATATTGCGTTTATTTTATTTTTGTTATTTATATAAAAACATAATATTTTTTTTTTTTTTTTTTTTGCTTTTATATTTCTCTTATGTGAAATCGTATTGTCACCCTCTCTCCGTGAAGATCTAACAGTTCACCATTTTGATCCGTCAACGTGGTTTTGAGACTATACAACGTGTCTAAAATCACTGGTAGATAAACTAAATTTCGAGGTCGTTCCACGATCTTATAACCCGGCGACACATTTGGAAAGAAGGAATAGATCATTGGTTGAGCGCTACCATTCACGTAGCTTCCAGCAATCACATCCATGTTCACCAGAATGCTATTGACTGTGAGAATGTCGACCGTATTTTCAGATGCCGCGTGGTCTCGATACATCTTTCGATCGAATCCCAGCATCTTGCCTATAGAATCATCCGTGTTGAAATCCACTCGAAAATTATCTTCCAAATCCAACATCGTCTGTAAGGTATTAGGGTTGGGAGCGTGTCTGATCTTGTTGCTTCCCTTTCCATCCGTCTTCATTCACGTCTGAATGTAATTGTTCAAATCGTCTATGTCATAACTTCCTTTGGGAATTCGAATCTCCAACCAATCCACTCCGTTGGAATACTTGAACGAGTTATTCTTTTCGGCGACGTTGGGAAAGGAATAATAAGTCTCCATATTCACCAACGCCATCTTGTATCTTTTCTCTCTATTCAATTCGATGGAAGGTTCGAATTTTGTCGCGAATCGAGTCGAATCGCCACTCACCACGATTTGAATGGATTGTTTTGCAGCCGTATTCTCGGCTATCCGTTCTAACAATTCTCCTTGTTCGAACATTATATATTTAATTTAATTTTTATTTTTTCAAAACTAAATTATTTGAAGATTTATTATTTTCTAATTTTATTTTTCACGCTCTATCTTATTATCATCAGAAACATAAAACTTGTCGAATCTGCACCGATATTTTCCACAATTAAATTCGCTAGTCAAATCGATCACGACGAAATTGTAAAGTCCTTCATCCCAAACCGTCTTGCAGAATCTCCTGAATTCCGCCACGCTCATGTCGTTTGCGACGTGATCGCCGTAGATGTGATTGAGATTCTTGAGATCTTGGTGAAAGAGACATAGAAAATTAGCGTTCTCCCTTATCGTCTGTCTGGGCAATCGAAAATAATTCTGCGACAGGTAGAAACAGTCCACGTTGCTGTGTCGACCCCTAACGTAATACGATTCACATCATTTCTGTCTCTCCAAAAGCAGATCGTCGAAAATCATGAGATTCCTATCTTCCGATTTGAATTCTCTAGGATCCGGAACGTCGCTAGCGTTCTCCTAAAATCGACACTCGACGTTTGAAGATGCATTTCTCTTCATCAATTCCATCGCCGCACCATCCAAAATGGTCGAAAGAGGAGCTTCACTTTTGTCGAATTCCTCCCTACTGTCAAAGATTCTGGCTATGACGTCCTTGGGCAATCTACGATCCATGCACTCTCGAAGCAATCTGTATTCGGGTTGAAACAAGCTCTTGCCAAACACAAACAATCTGTCGTAATCCAACCAGTTGGGTCGGGACAACAGATTCATCAACAGATTGGTCTTTCCACAATTCGATTTTCCCACTATCAAGCCTCTTATGCCTTTGGGAAAGAACTCGTTATTCGACCTCTTGGTCGCGGCGTCGTTCCAAGACATATCTTTAATGTTCATCTTTGTTTTAGTTTTTTTTTGTTTGTTATTTTAGATTTTTTTCAAACACAATTTTTTATGTTTTTTCAAACTCAGTTTTTAATATTATTATTTATTTTTATTACACCGTCGCGAGTTCTCTTCAATCCGGATCCACTCGTCATTTTGGCTAAATCTTGTATAGGTACCACAGCATCCTTAAAATCTTTCCAACTTTTCGGCGTTCACTCTAATGCAGCTCGCTTCGCCGGCGGACTGATCAACTTGTCGATCAACGCGTTGGCTGCCCTCTTGCCAGCCACAGAAGCTATCCTACCACTGGCTTCGGAAGCGGCTTTCTTACCAGCATCCAAAGCCGTCTTCTTAGCGACCTCAAACACGGTCGATGCGAGTTTTCTACCTGCATCGCTCGTGAACGCTCGCATTATAGAATCGACGATGCCAGAACCGCCTTGAACGTAAGTTCTGACGTATCCCCTGTTCTTTATCACCAACATATTTTTTATTTTTATAATATATATTTGTTTTCACTGATAAATCGTTTGTTGTTTAAACACTTTTATTATTTTAGTGTCAAATTTACTATTTTTTTATTTTATATATTTTATTTTGTTTCTCTCTATTTATTATATACATCAATCCTTCAATTCGTTCATCAGCCTTTTATAATGGTTTTTATTCAAAACCTTCTGTCTTAACAATTCGTCAGATATAGTAACTATCTGATTATCTAATCCTGTGTTACCAGCACTTCTGCTTGCCATCAACAAACTCAATCTCTGAGACAGAGCGTCAGAATCGCTCGGAAGAAAAGTGGTTTTTACCCCTTTACCAGTCACCGATTCGACGAACTTCTTATTCATATCCCATATGTGTTTCACCACTTTCGTCCACTTGTAACCTCTGTTGGCTTTGGGTCTCGTCTCTCTGGCATCGTTATTTCTCTTCATGGCGTGGGTCTGAACCAGAATGTCACCATAATTGTTGAAATCCTGTTCCATGTAATCACTAGGCTTGTCGTAAAGGAGCAATTTGCGCAGTCCAGAAGTTAATTCGTACCTATTCGAGCCGACGGTTAATTCATCGTCATCTATTTCCACTTCTGTGTCGCCCACAGAAGTTCTACCGTCCGAATCCTTATAAAATCCATACAACAGATCTCTCTTACCACCATCCTCGGACGACGCGACGCTATCAGTGGTGATAGTCGAAGCTGTATCGTCGCTCTCGCTCACGTCGGTTTGAATCCCTGTGGGGACGTAATCCGGTGTAGATTGAAAGGAATACTGATTTGCAAAACTACCAGGCAACGAACCCATTCTCAAAGAACTCTCTTTTATGGGTCTCAATTCTTCAACTATCTCCTTCTTGCTTCGCTCTTGACCCTCCGTCATGGGTTTAAATATTTTTGTGGTTTCGCGTCTCAATTCCATCTCTCCGAGACGTCTGCTTCTGTCAGCCGATTGAATGCTCTTCTTGGCACGTTCATATTCGTTTAAAATATGATCTCGACGTTTAGCATCCATCTGTAAAAACATTTTTCGTTTTTAAATTATTAATAATCCTTTGTGTATGCTAATGTGAGTTATTTTATTATTTTCAAAATTAAATGTATAATTATTTTTTATGTTTTAAGTAAATAAAAATCTTCTGTCTTTAATATAATAACTAAAAACCAGTTGAGAAAAAACATTTTACACGATAAAACCCATATAAATGCGTTTTGCCTCCGAACGCGTTAAAAATCGCATCACCGATTATTCACTCACTATTTTTCATTTGTTTTTTTTTGGTTCCCATCCCAGAAATCCGCACTAGTTTAACTACACTTTACACCCATTTCGCACCACAGGTTATGAGAATCAAGCAATCTGATTGGTTAATTAGCGTAGAATCAAGCAATCTGATTGGTTAATGTGCAGGTCACGTGACCACCTTCAGAGCCTCAAAAGCCATTTGCGGATTCTGGGCCACTGGTCCAGAATCCGCAAACCGTCTTTTGATGCTGGTCCAGAATCCGCAAAGCGTTTTTTGCTCGCGTTCAACAACGATGGATCGATGGTCTGATCCGCGATGGGAACGTCGACAAAAATTTTTAAGTAAAAAAAAAAAGTGAAAAATGTACAATTTCATACATTTTTCACTTTTGTAAAAACGTGTACCTTCGAGACGTTCGCCAACGGGTATTTGAACGTTAAAAGTGCGTTCT
This sequence comes from Pictodentalium vernedei, assembly GCA_031216915.1. Taxonomy (NCBI): domain Eukaryota; kingdom Metazoa; phylum Mollusca; class Scaphopoda; order Dentaliida; family Dentaliidae; genus Pictodentalium; species Pictodentalium vernedei. The sequence continues at coordinate 478,619,836 of CM062294.1, read as the reverse complement.
AGGAGTCTCAAAATAACAGCGGATTCTGGACCACTATGAAAAAATGACATTTTTTGCGAACGTGTCGGCGATTTAACACTGGATCCTACGATGGTAAACGCACCGTGTACGTGTACGTGTACGGTACATGTACAAAGTGGTACTGAATCCGCAATTATCACCTACTTCCGGGCGTTTTGCATCCGGATATTTTTCAAATGCATTTTTAACTGATTTAACACCTTTATCAATATCAATGTTCGTATACATACTGTCGATATCCAAAGTAGCCAGAATTGCATTTTTCGATATTTTCAATTTCGAAATTTTTGACAGGAAATCCTTTGTATTTTTTTAGATAGCTCGGATGTCTATTTGCTATGGGTTTCAGATGATAATCAAGTAATTCCGAGATCGCATAAGATTCCGAATTACAATCTGATGCAATTGGCCTCCCGGGTGGAGTCATCCGTCCATGAAGAACGGTCCTTGTGGATCTTTGTTTTTTGGTAATGTGACCTTCATCGAGGAGAAATTTTAAGATCTTATTGAATTTTTCGGTATCACTAGGCCAAATAAGTGAATCTATTTTCTTATAATGTTTAGTATTGCTGAGTTGTTTGTGAGGGTGTTTGTGTGTGTGTGTGTGTTTGTGTATGTGTGTGTTTAAGGTTAAAAATTCGTACTGAAACAGACATTTCCTACTGAAACGTTTTTTTCTTTTAATATGCCGCCGAAAAATTGTTTTCATTTACTGAACCTTGATGGGTTTCAGACATGACGAAAATACATAAACCTGATTAAAACTAAGTGATGAGCTTGGGAACTGGTTAGACTAACTGGCAATAATTGATGTTATTCTTTGATGGGCTCTAATTTTATCCTTACGGGGATGTTACGCAAGCTTTTGTTTTTCTTATAGGCGATGGCAGGTCGAAGATTCAAAGGTTCATTTAATTTAGCATTGGTTAAACTGAATTTATCTTTTAATAGGAACCCGAGGCGGGCCACATACCCAGTCAGATAAATGTGTCCCAGAACAGAATTCCCTATAGCCGTCAATGTGATTTTTTGAATTGGGCAGTAAATTTCATTGAAAAATCACGTAACGTCCGGTGACGAATTGCCCATTCAATTGCAGTTGGCCTATCCCCCTCTTGGCAAAATGTCAAATTCGTTCGTTTGCTGCTGCAACCTAGTTCGCCTCAAAGCTTTGCGTGATATATACATATCTACACTTCAGGGGTAACCAAGGCCTTCTCATCCGAGAACCGCGACAAATCAGCGGCCGACCAAAGTGTTTTTATTATTATTACTCGAATTCTGTCCTGGATGTTTGTCAATATGCTCAGCTGATGATCTCGTTATTTCAGATCGAACTCTCCTGATTTCGTTGCAACTTGTCTGCCAGTGATAACCTTAATCAAAATTTAGACAAAATGGGCTTTGTTTGTGTACCCACACCACCCAAAATTAAGAGGAGAGATCAACATAAGTGGAAGTAGAATTCACTGAGAATTATTTTGTAAGTAATAAGGGTATTCAAAAAACATCCCTTAACCCGTTTTGGGCTGGATAAACAATGATACCCCCAAAAGCTTAAAATTCATGTTTTCTCTGGATTCCTCTGAAAACATCTTGTAGATTTTTAAGAAAAAATGGCCATTCGCAGTTCTTGAAGTGACATTACAAGTTGCATGGAAAAATATTCCTGTTAGCACTTGTTAACCCTCTACAAGCTGCCAGACATCAATATTTTGGATACATTTGAGATAAAATGGACCATTTTCAAATAGCCACAGCGCTCAGTGGGTATGTGTCAAACAAACATAACTCCCTTTGTCAGTCATTGACGTGTCAGACGACGTTATCGATATTAACCCTCTCCACCATTAAGGATGGTTTGAACCTAAACATTTTGTCATCAAACTAAGTCATTCTGCTTTTCCCTCAGGAAAAGACTATTGTTTTTCCACGGATTATTATTATTTTTTATTTTTTTTTTGGGGGGGGGGGGGGGGGGGAGTTTTTTTTTCCGTACATTTTGTCCGTACGATTCAGAAGTCATTTTCGAACCGATTTTCAAAACATTTCGCACACGCATAGAGGGGCACAAACTCTGGAATTGTACCAAAGCGGAATTTTCAATTTAACCCTTGTTTCGCAGGAACTGAAAAAAACTGTCAAAATTGGTGTTTATGGGCACTTTCTCGAAACACGTCATTTGGATTTTTTTAAACATTCATCATTGTTAGACATGTCTGTGACACTACCATTCAAATGCAAGAGATATTAGGCAATGCGTATGTTAACCCTCCACAGGCTGCCAAACATCGAAATTTTGTTGAAATGGGCTGTTTTCGCCCCCCCCCCATAAAGCCCCCAAACGATACCCGAGAGATAAACATAACTTCATTTATTGGAAGAGGGATTCACCGTGGATCATTTTGGTAAGTAATAATGGTATTCATAAAACTAAGTCTTAACCCGCTGGTTAAACTGCAATACCGCTCAAAAGCTTAAAAATTCATGTTTTCTGTGGATTTCTCTAAACGAGTCTTGTAGATTTTCCAGAAAAAATGACTATTCGCAGGTCTTTGTGCGACGTTACAAGTCGCATGGACAAAATATTCCGGTGAGCGTTTATTAATCCTCCACAGGCTGCCAAGTATCGTAATTTTGTTGAAATGTGCTGTTTTCCGACACGTACAGCACCCGTTATATACCCGAGAGATAAACAAAATCTCCTTTAATTCAAGCGCTGCAAACGCAGTATGAAATTTAATGTCCATTATGGCACATTTGTTGAACGTCACATAGGCTATCTGATAACTGTCTAAAGGAATATTCTCCTGTAGTCATTACACTCTAAAATCAGTTGGGTTAAAAATTAACCCAAATCGACTGGGTTGAGTGAATATGAACCCAGTTGGGTTCATATTCACTCAACCCAGTCGATTTGGGTTAATTTTTAACCCAACTGATTTTAGAGTGTATCTGTGTAATTACGGCCAGTTAATGGGTGATTATTGTAATGGCAGTGCATCCCACATGTTCAGGACACACACCCATATTATGCATCCGGTCTGTCACGAATGTCAGAATATGCCAAAATACGAGACCTTCAAAGGAACTTAGAAGTGAATATTAAATTAAGATAGATCAAAGCGGCCAAGTTCAAGAGAAGCGATTAAACTGAGAATTAATGTTCTGGCTCAGGAAATAAAAATCGGGGGTTTCTCAAAAAATCCATTCCTGTCTGAAGGTGTGTAAGAATGTGGGTCGTTGCGAGTAGATGGGAATGTCCCATGCTATAGGTTAGCGGAGGTGCCGCATCGGTGCGAAAGTTTAGGCACGTTGTGATATAGGGGGCCAAAGAGCTCATATTTAGAATAGAAGCAGTCGCAGGCCAATTCGGTGGCCAAAAATGAGAAGAGGATCAGAAACACGAAGTACGATCTCAGGGAGGTATTTGCATTTAGGTCAACGGCATTACATGTTTTAGAAGGCAAGCCACACGTAGGTGGGGCAGAGTATGTTTTGCTTGTATACACATTATTCTGAGACAAACGTAAGGGCGAGTTTAACCCCATTGGTGGCGACTGCTTGTGTGAAAAGCGTCAAGTAAAGTGACAATAAGCTAGTGGCTGTGCGACGGCAGTGATAGAGTGACATCCCGTCACATGCTAGAGCAGAGCCGTCCGATAAAGTGACAATACGCTAGTGGCGTGCGACGGCAGTGAAAGGGTGAAGTGAAGAGGCGACCAAGGAACACATACCAGCGAAAAGGCGGAAAATCCAGTGACAACAGAGAATGCGGGCCCGCAAGTGACCCAAAAACTGTTTGGGTAGGGGGTGATTGTTTATCATATTCATTGGATTCCATGTAAGTCAGAAATTACCATATTTATTTATATGTATATGTATTAAAGTTAGGGTCCTGCGAATATTCGAGATTCGATTCGATATCGATACCATACGTATGCTTCGAGATCGATCCCGAATCAGTCTCAGGATTCGATTTTTTCGAATCTCTCGTACTTACTTCAATTTGTTACATTTCCAACAAAAATAGGATAAAACTGTCATTAGAGAATTCATTCATGTAGGCTCAATTCCTATTTATTTGAGTAATTGACAATGTTTAATTGTTAGGTAAGGTGTGAATTTGGCCCAGAACATTATCCATAGTTTTGGTTTTTGAAGGCTTAACGTGTTACTATTCACGTTCTTAAGAACGTGAATAGTAACAAGTTAGGCCTTCAAAAACTAAAACTGAGGACAATAAGCCTTGCTGTTTCAGCGACGGTGCTGCAGAGAATATTTAGTTATTGGTGTTTAAGGTGTTCACTCCGTCGCGTAAGGGTCATCACAGTGTTCCGTAACTTCCGTTTGATGCAATATGAAATAACTTGTCTTTTAAGATTCGATTCGGGATTCGATTCGATGTCGCTATCAGAGACACGATTCGATTCGAGATTCGATTCGAAAAGAAATTTGTGATTCGCAGATCCCTAATTAAAGTTTATTTTTTCCAGTGAACCCCTGTTGATTTATGCTTTTGGATGAAAAGTTATTAACCCCTTCAGCTAAGAACCACCCCAACAAAAGTGAAATGGGCGGGTTCGTCACGGTGAGACATACGTCCACGCACGTATATAGGCGACACTCCTTGAGTTTTGGCTGAATACTCGGCGTGAATCTATTTCTTCCAGCAGCGACAAAGCCCGGTTTCCGATATCTGACGAGGCTTGCATCATGATCTTCCTAAAATGTAACAATTGAAAATTAAAATCATCAGGATCGCTCAGACACAATTTTAATACATGCTTTAGTTATAATGTTCATGCAGGTTGCCTCGTTGAAATTTTAATAGGTTTCATAAGTTGTTTATAGGGGTTTACCACTGGTTAACTCAGTTTTTAAATTCGATCGGCGAATTTAAAACAACGGTGGCGGAAATTCTCGCTTTATAATAGGACGCACTGTGGGATAGGCAATAATTAACCTTTGGGTCAAAAAATATTTGTTTGTATAGAATTTTTAGTGATAAATTTTAATGATGGATACCCCAAGCTTGGAAAAGTTGATTAGTATGGGAGAGTGGTTGGGCTTCGCGGGTAGTGAGTTGCAAAAATTTGTGAAAGATGAACAAAAGCGCGCGGCGAAAGAAATGACCGCCGAGTTAGTGCGTCAGATTACGTTCAAGCGCGAGGAGGCTGCTTTACGGACAGCAGAACGGGAGAAAGAAGCTGCGTTAGAGCGTGAAAGGAGAGAGAGAGAAGCAGAGCTAGAGCGTGAAAGGAGGGAGAGAAAGAGACCGCGTTAGAGCGAGAAAGGTCCGAAAGGGCGCGTGATGAGGCTGAAAGGAAACATGAGAAGGAAATGGAAATTATAAGGGCCAGGGCGCAGTTGCCCGGAGCTATTGGTAGACAGGGTGGAGAAAGTCCCGTGGGAAACGTGAGAGCACCTTATCCCCAGTTGCCAAAGTTCAATGAACAGACTGATGACATTGACGCTTACTTACAGAGGTTTGAAAGGTTTGCTTCGAGTCGGGGTTGGCCCGATGACGCCTGGGGGGGGGGGGGGGGGGTCAGTCTTAGTCCGCTGCTGGCGGGCAAGTTGCTACAAGTATATGTGAGCATGCCCCGTGAACAAGCTAATGACCACAAGATATTTCGACAGATGGGTCGAATTGTCTGAAATTGAAGAGTCATTTCCCTCTCTGAAAGACTTACTTATCACGGAGCAGTTTATGTCATCGTGTGCCCCCGAGATGGCATTGTTTGTTAAGGAGAGGAAGCCAAGTAGCGTGGAGGAAATGACTCGGGTGGCCGAACAGTATTTGGAGGCTCATGGTGGAGGTTTGACCCAAGGTAGGTCGGGCAGGAATTTGGGTAACAGTGTTGCAAAGGCACCCTTAAGAACCCAACACTCCGGCTCGGGCAACGACCGGGTCAACCCTACCGGGTCGGGGGTCAAGGAGTTAACTTGCTACGTTTGTGACAAGAAGGGGCACCTGGGCAGAGACTATTGGAGAAGGATGGTCACGGGGAGACAAAACGGGGTCCCCCAAAGAACTGGAGGGAGGGGACCCGTCCCTGATTAGGAATGGAAGGAAGAGTAACTCGTTAGAGCCTGTGGAGAGAAGGCAGACAGCGGCATTCTGCCAAACAATTGAGCCAGAGAGGAGCCCACTGCACCGAACATTAGAGGCTGGGCAGCTCAGGCTGAAAGGGGGGCAGGTACTGCCCATAATTAGTGGACTGTGCGAGAGAAACCCTCCCTTGGTAAAAATGAGGAGATGCCGGTTTACCCAGTGTATGTGGGTGACCGAGAAGTCCGTATGCTACGGAACACAGGGTGTAGTAGCGCGGCGGTAAAGAGGGAACTCGTTAGAGACGGACAGATAACGATGCACGACCACGTGTGCGTGCTAATAGATGGGATGATTAAGAGGTTCCCCCTTGCGAGGGTGGATACCCCTTTCTATAGTGATGAGGTAGAGGCAATGTGTATTGAGGCACCCACCTATAACCTCGTGCTTGGGAACATACCCGGGGTGTGTTCAGAACCCGACATGACATGGTCGGAGAGAAAAGCACCCAAAAGGGCATCGGGGGAGATCACCCGATCCCAAGTCGTGGAGGCAGAGCAGTCGGCGAAATCACTGGAGGGACCAGTGGAGTTGAGTAAGGAGGCACAGGTAGAGTGCACAATGGAGGCCCCAAAGGTTAACCCTTCGACTACGGAAGTCAAGGGAGTGGCTGAACAGAAGCAGCCAATGTATGTGAACGAGGGGGTGGGGGAGGGGGCATAGTAAGGACCGGTATGGAAGTAGACCAAAGCTTAAGAGCTTTTAGGTCGGTCAAAAGGTGACCGTGCTCCGGCTGACACAGTTAGGTAGACCGCGGTTACAGTGGGGGGGGGGGGGGGGGGGGGGGGTCAGACGCTGTAACAGAAATAATGGGCAACGGTCATTACCGAGTGGACATAGAGGATGTGGAGTAGTTTACAACGCAATGTTTTTGCGGAGATGCCAAAATACAAAGGATGCCAAACCCACGCTTTTGGCTGGGGAGGTACTTTGTGCCAGGAGAGGCCGCGGGGGTGGCAGGAGTAGCCATACAAGGGCATCAGAAACGTAGAGCTAGGAGGGGCCCTGGGAGTAGGAGATCGGCACCCAAAGTAGGATTGGAAGTAAACAAACAAACAAACGGGGTGTTGCATCTGAGGCAGCGAGGTCTGGTGTGGCAGGCATCGCCTTTGGGCATGTAGGTGTTGGACGTGAAGACGAGTGGGTCCATGATTGTGCACACGCCCGAGAAATAGGTCCATGTGGAGGCGGTGTAGGGGCTCTCTAGCGAATAGTAAGGGTCCCACCACACATCGGAGTATTTAAAGTTAGTGCCTAACAGGGTTGGTTACCCGCTGACGGGCATGGGCCGGGCGGGGAACCCTATCCAATGATGGGGGCAAGTTAGTGAGACAATGGGAGCTGGGGCAAGGGGCCCATCGGCTGGCTTGAGTCAGGGTGGATACCCCATGCTAATAATTTTTGTCTTACGCAGGTGTTTCGTGAGTGTATATAGGCGAGAGATAGGTTGTATTATATTTTGCAATAAGGAGAGAAAGAATATAGAGAGGCCTGTTGGCTGCATGTGTACCAAGAGACTACCTCCTATTGTTCGCCAGTGGAAGTGAGCGCGCGAGTTTATATGGGATGTGGATAGACTCATGCGTTCCAATGGGGAACAAAGTCAAAGTATTGTGAGTTATTTGTGGTGTGCGTCTGTGTGCGCATGCGTGTGAGCGTGTGTGTGAAAATTACGAGTATATTGGTGTAATAGTAGAGCGAGATTGTGAGATAGCTCTAAGAGAGGAGTGTGAAGGTGGATGCACGTGAATGCTATCCCCTTGGTTTATTTGGGAAAACTGAGAGTATGTTCCTTGTTAAGAGGTTGCCAGGGTGATAGCTAAAAGTTGCGATTTTCTTGTTTAAAAGTGTAAATGTTTTCTATAATCTTTCTGACTGAGTTGAACATAAAACATAAAGATAGGTATATGACAGACCCGGAAAACCGATTTGTCACTTAAACAGACCAGCAATAATTCAAGCCATGCAAATTAAAGCATGAAATTTTATGTCCATTACCGTGGGTATGGAGAAACCATTTAGTAGCTATCTGATAACCGATAAAAGGAGTAAGAGAGACAATATTCTCCTGTGGTCAATATCTGTGTAATCATGGCCAGTTAATGATTGTTTAGCCCAAGAACATTAGGTTTCACTAGGGAAAAAAATCGGAGAAAGCTGATTTTTTCAGGGAATGTCGAGTACATGTCACTGAACGATTAGACAAAAGTCCCCTAAAATCCCAGTTGAGCTTTTTTTTCTACAGCCTTTTTTCGAAAACGCGTTTGAAAAAAATCAAAAAAAATCGCACGAACTTTGTAACCTCGAATTGATCCAACTGTATTTTTTGTTTACGCGTATTTCGAGCTACATAATGTCTAATATACATTTACCTAGAGGAAAATGTGCATTCTGTGACAATTTCTACGAAAAATTATTAAAAATTCACAAAAAAGTATCGGATTTACGCAAAAAATGACGATTTTCCTAACGGATTTGCCCAAAGGGTCGTAGTAGAGAACGGGATGTTAGTTGGACAGACGATAAAAAATCCACCACCATTTGACGACTTTTATCATTGCTTACAAAATAGACATTATGGAAGACCCCCTCTGCTTCTGGCCGAGTTCCCCTTTTGGCATAAAATTCGTCAGCATGAGAACTCAACTATTTTCGGGCTTGGGACCGAACAGACACGTCTGTGTCTGGCAGCATTAGATCGATAAATAATATTTACAGAATGTACAAAAATCAATAAATAATATTTACAGAATGTACAAATCAATCAACATGGATTAAGTTACATTGACTATTATCAACGCTATATACAGAAATGGCATGACCTATATACATATTATTCATCGAACTCAGAAATTTCCGACAGGACAGTGTTTCTGTGATTGTTACAAGAATCCGAACTGCAATTACACAAACCTGAGCAAGAGAGTCCTGCCTTCTTACACCCACACCTTTTTGTACAAGCACTCTTGCAACCACAACTGATCAGATTCAGTAGGTTATCGGGGGCACATGGCTTTGTGGCAGCAGTCGGTACAAGAAGTCCATTGTCTAGCGACCACCCCCAATCCGTCGGAGGAAGCGAAGTGCCCAGCCATTGTTGGACCTGGAGATAACATCTGTAGACATGTTGTTGTGCAGCATCGCTGCTTGGTGGGAGTGAGGCTAGGTCGATGGGTTTATTCAGTTTAGATTTTGCTACATAACGCTTGTAAGTGACATATCTATATTGGTCGAGAGAGGAAACAGTTTTACTCCCGTATAAGATCAGGAGAAGTTGTTCCCCGGCAGCGGCTACTGCACTTGGTGTACTGTCATCCGCCAAAATTGTGTTGACATACTGTTGTGAGTCGCTAGTAACATCGGAGACAATTGTACTGAATACTTTCTTCTTACCAACTCGAAAGAGTGCAGAAGTAGTGTCACAACCACTTATAGAATGTGCTACAAGGATGTTGCTTCTATGGTCACCCATTTTGGTTGCTATTTCACTAACTGAAACTAGTAAGTTTGGGGTAATGGAATACATCATGTGAATATTACACCCCGGTTGAACTCGAGAGGTAAGAATGACTAACAAGTCTGTGTCTGTTCCCACAACGACAACATTGTTGTCATCTTGAGCGATGTCAAGTGCAGTTTCGGCTATCAGTACATCAGCATCAGCCTCGACCTGCTTGGACTGAATATTGATAGCAGATAGCTCCTGCATTAGAAGATCGATCAGTTGGGTTTTCTTCTTGGCATTTGCAAGGAAATCGGATTGGGGTGTGGTGGCTGGTAACTCGGGTGAGATATTGATATCAATGGAATACCTGTCTTTAGATCTACGGGCTTGTTCCATGCCCTTTGTCGACATTGTACAAGCATAACCATCAAAAACAACCACGACGTTCGCCCCAAAATGTCTCACTAGATAATTGGAATATGATGTACATATGTCCTTATATGACGACTGTTTAGGCCATACAACTGCCCTCAATAAAAATCCACCATCTACAACAAACAGAGAATGTTCTGGGATTTTAGTTTGCTCGGAACCGTATGTTTTGAGGATCTTACCGAGCGTGCTTTTCTGTGTCTTCCTCATTCCAGCAGAATCAAACAATGCTGGTGGTTTCGGGGCGAGTTCATATTTGAGATACTCTTCCATCTCTGCTTGTGACTGAATAACACATGTGATGCGGTTGAACAGAATTGTGGGGTCAATCACTACCTTACTTCCACGGACTTTGATGCTATTTGCCATCGATGCGAAAGACTTCACAGTGTCAACACGTCGTAGTTTGATGCTGTTGAACGTTTTGCTTACAGCATTCGATACGCAACATTCACCAATTTTGCGAACTTGGTCACAGTTCACAGTTTCGTCGGCCACAAGCCCGGTCGCTATAGAGACTAATTGTAGTGGATCTCTATTCTGAAAGGGGGAATGCACTCTGAGCCAGTTCAATAATTTGGTGATATCATTGGCATCAGTCAATTGTGAACTTTGACGGAGATCCCGATGTTGTTCGCCATGACCAGTGTGAACATGAACAAAATTTTCGAGAGCATTACATATCGGAAGGCAAAGAGGTAGTCCATGTACCCATTTCGCAACAGTGCTATCGGTTATTCCCCTGCCATGTGTGAGACCACCAGGGAGCTTGAACATTCTCATTAAACACTGCTCTATGGTCTGATCAGAATATATCCCGTCCCAGAATTTATCTGAGCGCCTTATGGTAAAGTAACCTTTCTCAGTGAACAACTTCAAATCATCCTGTTGCATTATTTCTGTTAGCTCATTCATCTGCTGCAAATAGAGATGAGAACTTTTTGCGTATGCAAAATGACCACCTGCGTGAAATACTGGAATCATATTTCGAACACAATATGTGTGGAGTTCCCAGTCGCCTGTGCCTTCTGCTCTCAAGAACAACTGGAGAAGACCTATTTGCTCGTAATATTGTACCCAAAGCTTTCCTGTGCGTCCTACGGACGCATTCTGGAGCAGTTCGTGTAATTTTGACAGTAGATGGTTGACACTTTCTTGATTGACAGCGTCAGCTGTTATACAGTCACCTCTGGCAAGTCCACAGAATATTTCATTGACTTCTGTGCAGTCTATGTTATCTAGTGTTCGGCTTTCTTCAAACACAAGTTTTGTAATGGCAATTTGTGTTAGCAAATGGGCACGAACTGCTCTTGAATATACATGACCACTGATCAAATGATGGATTGACCCACCAGCATAAACAGTCCCCCAAAGTTCATCCAAGCCGCTACCAGCCATGATCGAACCAATTGCCCCTAAATAATGACATAATCATATGGAAGCCGCCGAGTCTAACGAAAACTTTTGTCAACTTATCTGACGAAGACACAATCTCCACTGCTTTGATATATACACATCAAGGGCGTGCACACATTACATGCCAATGCATCTTGAGTGTAGGCGAACACCACATTATGTGATTTAATCGAACATGGAAATTGAAACAATGATGCTATAATACGGTATTTGAATGAGAAAAGTCGATGCCGTTTGAATTTGAGTTTAGGGGGTATGGTTAATATTTCACACGTTTCACCAGTTCATTATGGAATAAATGACTATTGTTATATATCATTATAAAGCCACTGCTTTTCTGCAATTTTTTATATATAATTTAACTCCCAAAGTAGTCGTAGATTTGATTTAATGGACGTTGTGTACCGTTGTGTGTATGAAAACAATAAATTTTTTTTCGTAATTTTGTACATTTTCGTGAATATTTCACCATTGAGTGTGAGGATTGGTACAAAGTTGGCATTTTCTGTTGGGGATATGTATTCTCAATATAATTCAGCACGATATTTATGATTCTCACCCTACTAAGGCGAATAAGAATGAGAAATATGGAGCTGGGTCGAATTTTTAAAAAAAAATTTTTTTCATAAAAAAAAACGCCATAACTAAAAAAGCTCAACTCGGATTCGCGGGGACTTTTCACACTTTATCCGCAATGTGTGTCCCGGAAACATATAAAAAAATCAGCTTTCTCCGATTTTTTTCCTTACTTTCTCATTTTTATGTCTAATGTGCCTGGACTATGTTGTGGACACAATAGATCGCACATGTTCTGGACACACACACATGCGATTAAACTGAGAATTAGGCTAATGATCTGGCTATCTAAATAAAAATCGCGGAATTTCTCGAAAAATTCATTCCAGTCTGAAGGTGTGTAAGGCTGTGAGTCGTTGCGAGTAGATGTGGTTGTCCCATGCTATAGGTTATAGGAGGTGCCGCATCGGTGCGAAAGTATAGGCACGTTGTGATATAGAGGAGCCACAGAGCTCATACTTAGAATAGTAGCAGTCGCGGGCCTAGTCGGTGGCCATATATAAGAATGGGATCAGAAACACGAAGTACGAGCTCAGGGAGTTATAGGCAGAGTAGGCTTTGCCTGTATGAACATTATTCTGAGATAGACGTAGGGGAGAGTTTAATCCCATTGGTGGTGATTGCTTGAGTGCAAAGCGTCAAGTAAAGTGACAATAAGCTAGTGGCCGTGGGACGGCAGTGATAGAGTGACATCCCGTCACTTGTTGGAGGAAAGGCGTCCCGATAAGGTGACAATACGTTAGTGGCGGTGCGACAGAAGTGAAAGGGTGAAATGAAGAGGCGACCAAGGAACAAATACCAGCGAAAATGAGGAAAAACAGCCACAACAGAGAATGAGGGCCCGCAAGTGACTCAAAAACTGTGTGGGTAAGAGGTGATTGATGTTTTGTTTATCAAATTCATTGGATTCCATGAAAGTCACAAATTATCATATTTATGTATATGTGGATGTATTAAAAGTGTTTTTTTCAGGGAACCCCTGTTGATTTGTGAAACGGGCGGGTTCGTCGCGGTGAGACATACGTTCACGCACAGATTCAGGCGACACTGCTTGAGTTTTTGCTGAATACGCGGCGTGAATCTATTTCTCCCAGCAACGACAAAGCTCGGTTTCTGACATAAACAATGATACCCATCAAAAGCTTAAAATTCGTGTTTTCCCTGGATTTCTCTGAAAACATCTTGAAGATTTTTAAGAGAAAATGTCCATTCACAATTCTTGGTGTGACATTACAAGTTACATGGAAAAATATTCCTGTTAGCACTTGTTAACCTTTAACAAGCTGCCAGACCACAATATTTTGGATACATTTGAGATAAAAAGGACCATTTTCGAATATCCGCAGCACTCGGTGGATATGTGTCAAACAATCAAAACTCCTTTTGTCGGTCATTGACTTGTCTGACGACGATATTGATATTTACCCTCTCCACAAAAATGATGGGTTTCTTATAACATTAATAAAGGACCTTCAGTGAGACAGTTCAAATCAATTCATCCGACACCCTGGGATCATGGAAAATCATGGAATCTCATCTGGAAAAGCCATGATTCTCCAGAATCATAAAGTCGATTTATTTTTTTTCCACACATTTTGTCCGTACGATTTAGAAGCCATTATCGAACCTATTTTCACACACGTTTGCACACGCATAGAGGGGCACAAAATCTAAAAATGTACCAAAACGCAATTTTCGATTTAACCCTTCTTATGACAGAATTGGAAAAAAAAACTATCAAAATTAGGGTTTATCGGTACTGTCTCAAAACACGTGTTGTAGATTTTTTTTTACATTCATCATTGTTAGGCCTGAATGTGACACGACTACTGATATGCAAGAGATATTAGGCAATGCTTTTCTAAACCATCCACAGACTGCCAAACATAGACATTTGGATGAAATGGGCATCCACAGCACCCACAGGGTACACGGGAGATAAACACAGCTTCCTTTATTGGAAGTGGGATTCACCAAGGATCCTGTTTTTAAGTAATAAGGGTATTCAGAAAACCAAGCTTTAACCCGTTTTGGACTGGTTAAACCACAATACCCATCAAAGCATGTTTTCTGTGAATTTCCATAAACGAGTTTTGTAGATTTTCAAAAACAATTGGCCACGCACAGGTCTTGGTGTGACAATACAAGCTGCACGAAGAAAATATTACGGCAAGCATCTGTTAACCCTCCACGTGTTGCTAAAAGTCAAAATTGTGATAAAATGGGCTGTTTTTGGAAACCAACAGCGCCCAATGAGTATGCCACAGAGAAAGGTACCTTCTTTTATCGGTCGCACGATTTGTAGGAAAACATTTTTGTAAGTAGTAAGGGTATTCAAAAGTCGAATTCTTAACACATTTTGGGCTGGTTAAAGAGAGATAACCCTTAAAAGCTTAATTTTCCCGTTTTCTGTGGATTTCTCTAATAATATCTTGTAGGTTTTCAAGGAAAATTGACTAGCCGTAGGTCTTGGTGTGACATAACAAGCTACATGGACAAAATATTCCGGTGAGCTTTTATTTTCTCCCCCCACTATACGTGAAACATGCGCGTGTCCTGGGTGAGACAGACCCACCCCACTTGACATATTCATTTGCATATTTTATTAGGTCGCCGGAACTATTTCATCGTCGTCTGCACAAAAAACGCTTCTTAAATTGTGTTCGTTTATTACCTATTTATCTGTTCCTTGTTGATATTGACTCAATATTTAATTATTATTCAAATATTAAACTTGATTTGTTTCAACCCCATATTTCTCTGCAGATTTAATAATATCACTGCGCTAATTTATCGATCGATCAATAATCTCACAATGCCCTTTACATTAGTGTTTGATACGCGCAAATTCATTAACCCCTTAACGGACAGTGTTACAAATCATTTTTTTAGTATATACCTATGGTACATATCTAACTTTTGTACGATCTTTCCGATGAAATTGTCCGTTTTTCGGAAGGACTACGACTTGATAAATTGGGTATGTCAGCACGTGACCGCCAATTATCTATAATGACGTAATCCTCGTGTGTGGGGAGAAAAATTATCCTCGATGAGTCTGAAGGTGTGTATGGGGAAATCTCATCTTCGGGGCAAGATATTTGAACCAGACCCTCGGCAAGCCTCGTATCTGTTTCATGTATCTTGCTCCTCGGGTGAGATTTCCCCATCTCACCCCCAGACTCATCGGGGATCATTATAATCCCTCTACAGGCTGTCAAGCATAGTAATTTCGAGAAAATGGGCTGTTTTGAGGCACGCACAGCACCCAATGTGTACCCGGGAAACAAACATAATCTCCTCTGTTGGAAGTGGAATTCACCGGGAACCATTTTTGTAAGTAATAAGGGTATTCAAAAGAACCAACCGTTAACCCCTTTTGGGCTGGTTAGTAGGTGATAATTGCCGATTTAAGGACAGATTTTACAAAAACTGTACACGTACACGTACATGTACGTGTACCACCATAGGGATTCAGTGATAAATCGTGTACAGAGTGTAAAAAATGTCGTTTTTTCATGGTGTCCCAGAATCGGCAATTGTTTTTGAGGCTCTCAGATCGCACTTTTGACGTTCAAACATCCGTTGGCGAACGAGTGAAATTCGAAACATCGTCCGGAAGGGAAAAAATGTATGAAATTTGAAGAAAACGTAAATTTAACAAATTTTCTCAACGTTCCCATCGCGGATCAGACCTCCGATCTATCGTTGGCGAACGCAAGCAAAAAACGCTTTGCTGGTTCTAGGACAGCATCAAAAATGCGGTTTGCCGGTTCTGGGACACCGACGTTCGTCAACGGCTGTTTGAACGGTTGAGGGTGCGATCCGATCGGTGAAACCTATTTGCCGATTCCAGGACAGGGAAAATCGATCTCAAAACGTTTTCTCTACGTTCGCCAGCGGCGAAAAGTGAGTGTAAAGTGTAGTTACTCATTGAGGATTTTAAATTTTTTTTTTAAAACCGATTTCAGCCTCCGGTACATCAAAAAATGCGGTTTGCCGGTTCTGGGACACCACCACGTCCGCGTTTCGGACGGTCTAGGGTGCGATCCGATCGGCGAAACCGATTTGCCGATTCACCTCGCGTGTTTTGTGAGGTGAATCGTAATAGAATCGGTTTTGAAGAGTTTTCAATTTTTGTACTTAGTGTAAATAAAATTACCTTTTTTCATTCAATAGAGTCGATTATAAAATTGAGTTCCACTTAGATGGGTTTTAAGCGAGAAAATTTGTGTTTAACTAACATTATGAAATCTTTGCAAAAATCCTTTCATTTTTTGTTCTTGTATAAATGAAAAGATTTTCGTTCAATGGATGACATTGAAAAACTCGAGTTTGGAAAATTAGAACCGGTGGAAATCGTCCGTTCACGTTTTGTCATAGCGAGATTTAAGGTAAATCGTAATAAAACAGTTTTGTAGAGTTTTTTCAAAATATTGCAATCGACATAAATAAAGTTGTTTTTTCATTGAAATAAAAATTCAACTATAAAGTGTTTCACTTAGATGGGTTTTAAGAGATAAAAATTGTGTTATAAATTGACACTATGAAAATCTTTGCAAAAATCCTTTTCATGTTTTGTTCCGGTGTAAATGAAAGGTATTTCGTTTTAATAATGGACAATAAAATCGCGTTTTCCACTCAGTCAGGTTTTAAGAGGTAAATTGAATTTTAATCGACTTCTGATTATGTTTCGGAAATATGAATGAACCGTTTTAACGGATATAATTATTCTCAAACGCGTTAAATCAGAAACCGGTTTCTTATGCGCTAAACTTTCAAACTTTTTCAAAGTCCTTCTGTTCGTCACGGAGTGAATAATCGGTGATGTGATCTTTAACACGTTCGAGGGCAGAAACGCATTTATCGAGGTTTCATTTTGTAAAATGTTTTTCCTCAACTGGTTTTAGTTATTATATATTGAAGACAGAAGATTGTTATTTACTTAAACCATAAAACATAAAAATAATTATACATTTAATTTTGAGAATAATAAAATAACTCACGTTAGCATACTCTAAAGGAAATATTAATAATTTTAGAAAACGAAAAAATGTTTTTACACATCACAGATTCTAAGCGGAGAGATCAGCTTCTCGACGAATATCAACGACTCAAGAAAAGCATCCAGTCCTCTCACAGAAGCAGGCGACTTGGAGAGATGGAATTAAGACGTGAAACCACAAAATTATTTAAACCCGTGACGGAGGTTCAGGAATGAAGTAAGAAGGAGATCGTTGACGAATTGAAGCCCATAAAAGAAAGTTCTTTGAGAACGGGTTCGTTGCCCGGCAGTTTTACGAGGGGGTTTTCCTTTCAAAGATCATCGCTGGATTACGTTCCCATGAGAATCGAAACCGACGTGAGCGAAAGCGACGATGCCGCTTCGACTATCACCACTGATAGCATCGCGTCGTCCGAGGATGGTGGTAAGAGAGATCTGTTGTATGGAATTTATAAGGATTCTGACAGTAGAACTTTTGTGGGCGACACTGAAGTGCAAGAGGATGATGATAATTTAATTGGACTGCGCAAATTGCTCCTTTTTGACCAGTCTGGAGATTACACGGATCGGGATTTCGACAATTACGGCGACATTCTGGTTCAGACCCACGCCATGAAGAGAAATAACGATGCCAGAGAAACGAGACCCAAAGCCAATAGAGGTTACAAGTGGACGAAGGTGGTGAAGCCCATATGGGATATGAATAAGAAGTTCGTCAAATCGGTGACTGGCAAAGGAGTGAGAACCACTTTTCTTCCGAGCGATTCTGACACTCTGTCTCAGAGATTGAGATTGTTAATGGCAAGTTGAAGATCTGTTAATACTGGATTAGATAATGAGATAGTGAGCATATGCGACGAATTGTTGAGGCAGAAGGTTTTGAATAAGCGCGATTATAAAAGGCTGATGAACGAATTGAAGGATTGATATATATATATAATAATTAGAGAGAACAAACAAACAAACAAAAAATAGATAAAATAAAAACAAATTTTACACTAGAAAATAATAAAAAGTATTTAAACAACAAACGATTTACCAGTGAAAAAGACAAAATATATATTATAAAATAAAAATATGTTGGTGATAAAGAACAGGGGATACGTTAGAACTTACGTTCAAGGCGGTTCTGGCACCGTCGATTCTATAATGCGAGCGTTCACGAGCGATGCAGGTGGAAAACTCGCATCGACCGCGTTTGAGGTCGGTAAGAAGACGGCTTTGGATGCTGGTAAGAAAGCCACTTCGAAAGCTAGTGGTAGGATAGCTTCTGTGGCTGGCAAGAGGGCAGCCGACGCGTTGATCGACAAGTTGATCAGTCCGCCGGCGAAGCGAGCTACATTAGAGCGATCGCCGGAAAGCTGGAAAGATTTTAAGGATGCTGTGGTACCCATACAAGATTTAGCCAAAATGACGAGTGGATCTGAATTGAAGAGAACTCGCGACGGTGTAATATAAATAAATAATAATATTTATAAAAAACTCAGTTTGAAAAAACATAAAAATTGTGTTTGAAAAAATCTAAAAATATTAAAAAAATAAACAAAGATGAACATTAAAGATATTTCTTGGAACGACGCCGCGACCAAGAGGTTGAATAACGAGTTCTTTCCCAAAAGCATAAGAGGCTTGATAGTGGGAAAATCGAATAGTGGAAAGACCCATCTGTTGTTGAATCCGTTGTCGCAACCCGACTGGTTGGATTACGACAAATTATTCGTGTTTGGCAAGAGCTTGTTTCAACCCGAATACAGATTGCTTTGAGAGTGCATGGATCGTAGATTGCCCAAGGACGTCATAGTCAGAATCTTTGACAGTAGGGAGGACTTCGACAAAAGTGAAGCTTCTCTTTCGACCATTTTGGACGGTGCAGTGATGGAATTGATGAAGAGAAATGCATCTTCGAAAGTCGAGTGTCGATTTTATGAGAATGCTAGCGACATTCCGGATCCTAGAGAACTGATATCGGAAGATAAGAATCTCATGATTTTCGACGATCTGCTTTAGGAGAGACAGAACCGATGCGAATCGTATTACGTTAGGGGTCGTCACAGCAACGTGGACTGTTTCTACCTGTCGCAGAATTATTTTCGATTGCCCAGACAGACGATAAGGGAGAATGCTAATTTACTGTGTCTCTTTCGCCAGGATCTCAAGAATCTCAATCACATCTGTGGTGATCACATCGCAAACGACATGAGCGTGGCGGAATTCAGTAGATTCTGCAAGAGGGTTTGGGATGGAGGACTTTACAATTTCGTCGTGATCGATTTGACTAGCGAATTTAATCGCGGAAAATATCGGTGCGGATTCGACAAGTTTTATGTTTCTGATGATATTAAGATAGAGAGCGAAAACAAGAAAATAGAAAATAATAAATCATCAAATAATTTAGTTTTGAAAAAATAAAAATAAAAATTAAAAATTTAATGTTCGAACAAGGAGAATTGTTAGGATGGATAGCCGAGAATACGGCTGCAAAACAATCCATTCAAATCATGGTGAGTGGCGATTCGACTCGATTCGCGACGAAATTCGAACCTTCCATCGAATTGAATAGAGAGAAAAGATACGAGATGGCGTTGATAAATCTGGAGACTTATTATTCCTTTCCCAACATCACCGAAAAGAATAACTCGTTCAAGTATTCCGACGGAGTGGATTGGTTGGAGATTCGAATTCCCAAAGGAAGTTACGACATAGACGATTTGAACAATTACATTCAGACGCGAATGAAGACAGATGGAAAGGGAAGCAACAAGATCAGACTCGCTCCCAACCCTAATACCCGACAGACGATGTTGGATTTGGAAGATAATTTTCGAGTGGATTTCAACACGAACGATTCTATAGGCAAGATGCTGGGATTCGATTGAAAGATGTATCGAGGCCACGCAGCATCTGAAAATACGGTCGACATTCTCGCAGTCAATAGCATTCTGGTGAACGTGGACATGATTGCTGGAAGCTACGTGAATGGTAGCGCTCAACCGACGATCTATTCCTTCTTTCCAAACGTGTCGCCGGGTTATAAGATCGTGCAACGACCTCGAAATTTAGTTTATCTACCAGTGATTTTAGACACTTTGTATAGTCTCAAAACCACGTTGACGGATCAAAATGGTGAACTGTTAGATCTTCGTGGAGAGAGGGTGACGATACGATTTCACATAAGAGAAATATAAAAAGCAAAAAAAAAAAAAAATATTGTGTATATATATAAATAAGAAAATAAAATAAACGCAATATTAATTTACAAAAATTATTTAATATATATGTAATTATCATTAAAAGAAAAAAAAACAATTGAACAAAATATATTTTAAAAGAAAAAAGAATTATGACACAATACGTGGTTAAAAACGTGAACATATCTGCAGGACAGAGGAGGAAACTTAAGAGAGCGTTAACAACTCGAGGCGAGGCGGTGAGATTCAAATTCACTCACGAAGATCTGGCGAGTGGCGGTCAGGATTCGATTGCCTGGACCAGAAGTCGAATCAAAAGGATGGAGAAAGCGATTCGTGATTGAAGAGGGTTAACGGTGAGATTGAGTCCTGCTCAATTGAAATACAATTTGAGAATGAAAGGCGGTTTCCTACCGTTATTGGCAGGAATCGCCGCAAAAGCATTGCCCTTTCTCGGAAAGACTCTCGGCGTGGGAGCTCTCTCGGGACTCGCGAGTTCGGCAGTTGAGAAATTAATGGGTGGCAGCGGACTGTTTTTGAAGAAGGGAGGAGCCGTGTGTCGCATCCACATAGACGACAACGGTGAAGGATTGTATCTAGAACCCGTTAGAGGTGGCAACTCTTTGAGTGGAAACAGTCTCTATCTGAAGAGTGGATGGAACATTGAGCGACTCGGTAAGGGTTTGTTGTTTGGTGAGAATTCGCCATTTAAGAATATACCGATTTTAAGTATGTTATTATAATGTAAAAAAATTATATAATTATATTAAATATAAAAATATAAATCATAGAAAGTATAAAAAAATAATATAAATGGATAAAAAGGTGGAAAAATAATTAGACGATAATGATTAATATCACGGGATAGAGTGCGAAAAAGATGTGGAAAAATGATTAGACGCTAATGATGAATATTGCAGGATAGTGTGGGAAAAAGATGTGGAAAAACAATTAGATGCTAATGATGGATATCTTAGGAAAGAACTGAAAAATGAGTTAAAAAAGATCGGGATAGATGATTGAAATTTAAAAGAATGAGACATTTTCCACCGCCACCACTACCTTCTGAAGAGAATGGTAATGATGTGAGTGTTATCAAGAGATGCACCACATTCGTTCATAATTATGATTCAGATAAACAAATGTGTTCTTATAAAATCGTAATATATCACAAAAAAAAGAAAAGAAGAATCTACGCCGAAATTGAAAAAAAGGAAACGTTATTATAATATATATGGGCGATAGTGTAGAAGAAGAAGAGTGAAACAAAAAAAAACACAAAAAAAGTAATGAGATCTAGAGATGATCAACCTCTATAGATCTCATTACTTTTTTTTCCTTCTTCTTCGCTAAAAATCAGTCTCTCTATTGTTTATATTTCCAAGTCCGTTATTAGCATGTTGACGGTCGTGTCTTCTCCTTTTTCGAAAATGTGTTGAATGTTTATCTTTACTTTTTTGAGTTTTTTTTACATCGGTGAACGCACTCTCACCACCCGATTTGTTCACGAGTTCGAGAGAGATTTTTGGATATATGTAACTTCCGTAGGGCAATGACAAATCGCCCTTGTCGAATTCTCTATCTTTAGTGATGACGATTTTGTGTAGATCGCTTTGGTACTCGTAAAACAAATCGAGCGTGGCTTCATCCAATTTCAAAGGCATGATATATTTGTCGTGTTTGTGCTCTAAGCTCTTCGTCTCGACCTCGTTCAATTCGATGGCATCGTGTCATTGTAATCTATAGATTTTATAACTGAATTTCTTACACGTTATGACTCGTTTCAGTTTCAATTTGCATCTTTTAGGTGTTGTTGTCATGATCGATTATTTGTTTTTTTTGTTTTATGAATTATTGCAAATAATATATATTTTTGAATTTTGTGTTTAAATAATAATTTGTTAGAAAAGTTTGTTTTTTTTACTCTCTCTTTTTATATATATAAAACGTTTTTTTTAATTTTTAATTTTCTTTAAAGTGAAAACATTTTTTTGTAAAAGTTTTTTTCTCATTATAAAAAATAAAAAGTTAACGTCCTTTTTTTCTCGTATTAATTCAATTTTTTTTTCAAGTTAAGGAACATAAAAAAATTAATTAAGGAATTAAAACATATATATATAAAAACTATTTTAAAATTTTTTAACAAATTATTATTTAAATACAAAATTCAAAAAAAAAAATTCTTACAAATGAAGCAAACAAATAAAAAAATGGAAAATTTAAATCAGAAAACCATACCTCAGTTAAACGAGATATGTAGAGAATTAAACATTCCACATTTCAGAAATCATAGAACTAAATAAAAAAAAATTGAAGTCATACAGGAATATTGTTTGAATATCGTTTGCGAAACGTTGGAAAGAAAAAAATTGAAAGATCGGAAGTGAACAAACTTAAACAGACTGGAATTGCGAAAAAAAATAAGCCGATGACAGTAACGCCTGACGATAGAAAATGAAAAGTGGAGTGTGATGAAATTAGAAAGATTATGCGTGAGGAGATACATAGTTTGCTCGATGAAAAGGCAAACGAAATGTTGATAGCAACGATGTCAAAAAATGCTTCGGTTGTGAAAAATGAGAAGAAGAAAAAGATAGTAAAAGGAATCGAAATGCCGATGTCGAAAAAAAAACGTTCCGGTTGCGAAAAATAAGAAGACGATCAAATGAAAAGCCATCGAAGAACTGCAAGTTTTAAAAGAAAATAATAAAAAAAAAACGAAAACGAGTGATCAGGTTCAGAATCTAGACAAACGAGATATATTGAATGAAATTCGATGAGCAATTGACGAAGGGAAAGGAGAAGAATATGAAGCATGATCACAGAAGCATTCCAATCGAATCCCATAGAATGGGAGAGTGCGAGCAAAGGCATTTTTAAAACTTTTGACGTGGTTCCCTCGTTCAAGAAAATCGATCCGCAATTGTTCATGGAATGGGTGAAGAAAAAAGTATTGGATTTGTTTCGCGAACACATGAATGTGGGACAAAAAATTAAGATGATACTCCATTGCGTGATGAATAAAATCGACGTGAATTCCGGTGAGAGCATCGTGAAAAATGCATATTTCAGATCTAATGTTGAACCCGTATTTCGAAGTTCAGATTTATCAGACGTTTTCGAAGCGATGAAAGACAAGATGTTGACGTCTCTCCCAAATTATCAACATGAAGGTAGAAATTGGACGTTCGATGAGGTGTTGAAACTCAAAATTCATATAACTAAAAATGATTCGTTGAAAGCATCTTCCTACGTGGAATTACCGTATTTCATAGTTAAAAAACACTCCGTGGTCAACGTGAGAAATAAAGATGATCAGTGTTTTAAATGGGCAGTCACCTCCGCTTTATACCCCATCAAAATCCATCCCGAGAGAGTTTCTCATTACGAGGAGACTTCTAAAAATCTCGATTGGACTGGAGTGACTTTTCCAATGCAGTTAAAACACATCAAACGTTTCAAGGCTCAAAATCCCACCATAGCAGTGAACATCTTGGGATACGACGATGAAAAACGAACGATCTATCCTCTCAGACAGACTTTGTATCTCGAAAGAGAAAAGACAATTATTTTATTATTGATTTCGAATGGTGACAATCATCATTATTGTTGGGTTAAACATCCGAGTCGATTACTATCGGGACAAAATAATAAACATGAACATAAGACATGTTTATGTTGCAACTGCATGAACGTGTTTCACAGCAAAAAATCGTTAGCAAAACATCAGGAATATTGCAACGAAAGTCAAGGTATCGCCGTTGAAATGCCTAAACCCAACACCATCGTGAACTTTGAAAATCACAATAGAAGGTTAAAAGTAACATTTATCGTGTACGCTGATTTCGAATGCTTCACCATGAAAATGAGTTCCTGCCAACCTGACACTCTTCAAAGTTACATCGAAAGATATCAAAAACACATGCCTTCGGGCTATTGTATTTACGTGAAGTGTGCTTTCGACTTGCAAGCACGACATGGATCCCTTCACCTACACGAAATGGTGTGAAGACGATGACATGGCTCAAAGATTCGTGGAAGAGTTAGAATCGAAAATTCAAATGTTATACGATAAATTCAAAACACCAGCAAAAATGATCATCACGCGAGAGCAGCAGAACGAAAATAACAGAGCCACCGAATGTCACATATGCAGACAATCGTTCGATGAGAATTCGAAGGAAAATAAGAAAGTTAGAGACCCCGATCCTTACACGGGTCTGTATCACGGACCGGCTCACAGCAAGTGTAATTTAAAATATCGAGACTGACAGACGAGAAATGAAATCGGATCTGAATGCAGCATTCAACAAGATATTGAATCTGTCAAAGGTCATCGATGCGGATGCAGACTCAACTGCGGTCAACAAGGACTACGTGGATTTCACCGTGATACCATCTCAAGAATACGTAGAATCGCAAGTGGATGATCTCTACCTGAACAAACAATCTGGCGGAACCATGGAGGGTGGCATCAACATGAATGGTCACAATTTATTTGGTCTCGATCACGATCCTGAATTCGATTCCAGCATGGTCAGCAGGAAGAACGTGGACGACAACTCGGTCTGGAGAAAGGGCGACATCATGGAAGGTAAACTAGACATGGGCGGACACGCTCTCACGAATCTACCAGACCCCGTGAACATGACGGACGGCTGCACCCTAATTTCGGTGGTGGAGAAAATCAAATATGCTAGGCAATTGATCGCCGTGTGGGCTGAGGAGAGCAATGCGTTAGAGAATGGAAAGCTGAGTGGTCTTTCAGAAATGGAGGTAGCGGATCGCCACATGGTCAGGTGGGATATACCATGCCATTGGGAGGTGAAATCATTCGAATGAGTCTGACTTCCACGGATTTGAATAACAGAGCGGTCGTCAATCTCGCGGTGAACGGAGTAGAGAGTGATAAGAGATACAGCGTAAAAAAAAACGAGAATCAACACTTAAATGTTAGCATGCTTGTCACACCTCTCAAAATGCCGGAGACAGGATTAATTTCGTTACGAAAACCAATAATCCCAAAGCTGCCACTTCTGTGGTGAGCATACTGATCGAACTAGATCCTCTGAACAAACAGTGAACGCGTGAAAATAATTAATTAAAAAATAATGAGTGATTATTAAAAACAAAAAACAAAAAAAAAAGTAATGAGATTTAGAAAGATGTTCAATTTCTCTAGATCTCATTACTTTTTATTTTTTTTGTTTTTTAATAATTACTTTTTATTTTTTTTCTTATTTTTTTTCACACAATTCTCTCATCGAATGATCGACATTTTATTTCCATCCGATTGGAATTGTAATTCTCTATCCAACAGGACCAGGGCGAAGGCTTCAGTTTATCTCGGCACGTTCCTATCGAATTGCATCTTCATCTGAATGTCTAAGATGCTATCTTGAGTCGTTCGCTCTTTTTACTAACATCAAATACGAACATGGGATACATCGACTTGTATTCGCCGGGAGATATATTAGGGTTGCTCATCAATTCATCTAAACCGTGATACTTCTTTCTAAAATCTGCAGCGTCACCGTACAGTCTGCAGAAATCGTTCTTGTCGAACGGCGAATTGTAATCAATTGCTGGATATCTCGTGGCGTTCAGAAACACTTGCGTGATTCTCAAATTGCAGTGATCGAATAGCGACGCATTTTTTTCCTGAGACCCATCCCTATCGGTCTGAAACACGACCATGATGAAATGCGGTCTCTCGGAAGCGGATTTCGCGGTCAATCTCCAATAGAAGTGATTCATGGGGAGTGGAATGTTAGTCGTGTCGCACTGTCTCATTCTAAATCCCACATGTAATTTACTCTTGGATTCTATGATCTTGTAGAGACGCATTTTTTCCAAGATCGAAGGCTGCACGTACAGAATGAAACACGATATCTTGTGTAGAGTTATGTTACCCGTATCGGTCGTAGAGAGTCTCACTATCGCATCGTCATTTCCCTTTTGAATCAACGTCAGATTGTGTTTGAATCTGTACATGATCTTGTTGTAACCGTCTGTGAATCCGAAGATGTGTTTCAAAGGTATCCTGAACGAAAACGTTCCTTTAGGTCTGGACGTCTTGACGACGTAGTCGAATATCGCGGCGGCGCCGGCGCTAGCAGGGCCGATGGTGTCTTTCATCCACAACTGATTAAGTCCTCTGGATTTCGAAAAATCATCCGGATACATCAAGAGTCTGAACATCGTGGTGGCCTGATCGGGATGAAACACAGATCTCTTTTCCAGATAGCAAGTATTTTATATTACTGAATAGATGCATGATGCCATTATTGGCTAGAGTAACCGTGTCGTGGTCGGCGTATTCGGTCCCATCTTCCTTGGTGAGACGTCCGTGCACCACTATGTAACTCTCGCTAGGATGAACGAATAGATCTTTTGTTTCGACGTTGATTGTTATCTCTCCCGCATTGTTCAAACTCGTTCCAGTTATCGGTTCATATTCGTGAACATCGTATTCTTGAATACTTTCATCTTTCACTATGCTTTGTGTGATATCTAGTATATTTGCCATTTTTGGAGGGTTTTTTGTTTTTTTGTTTATTAATTAGCTTGCTTTTTTATCTAAAAATAGTTTTAATTATTTTTTATTATTATTATTTTTTCTCTCCTTTATATATATGTAAACAAGAAAATGTTAAAGAGAGAAAATAAAAAAAAAATTATTTTCTTTATTAAAACTTCGTCTTCTGCAATTGTTGTTCGTAAAACTTTCCGATGATCTCTTCATCATCCATAGCTTTGATTTCGTAAGTCACCGTACCGGTGTGAAATATTCTGATTATCACGAAGATTTCTGAGGTCCATCGACAAGTGTAACCTTTTTCGAAGTGCTTCTTATAAGTGTAGATTCTCACTCGATCGCGGACCGCAAATTTCGGCGTTCTAGACTTCTTCCTTATTTTAGATCTCTGGGGATATAGATTCGCATAGACCCGTTTTTCGTTTCGAGGATTGCTAGCTTCCGCGGGAGTCATCTTGATCGATCTATGTCGCGTGTTGTTGTAATCTTGCTCTCAAAATCTGGGAATCGTTCATGATTTACGTATATTTTATTATCTATTTCGATTCAATATTATTTTTTTTAAATAACTATTTATTTATATTTTTTTTCTCTCCTATATATATATATCAATCACTTTTTTATTTCCTCTCGACAAAACCGATTCTATTACGATTTACCTCAAAACTCGCGAGGTGAATTGGCAAATCGTTTTCGCCGATCAGATCGCACCCTCGACCGTTCGAAACGCAATCGCGAACGTGGTGGTGTTCCAGAACCGGCAAACCGCATTTTTTTGATGTACCGGAGGCCGAAATCGGTTTGGAAATTTTTTTTAAAAAAATCCTCGATGAGTAACTTCACTTTACACTCACTTTTTAACCATTGGCGAATGTCGAAAAAACGTTTTGAGATCGATTTTCCCTGTCCTAGAATCGACAAATAGGTTTCACCGATTGGATCGCAACCTCGACCGTTCAAACAGCCGTTGACGAATGTCGGTGTCCCAGAACCGGCAAACTGCATTTTTGATGCTGTCCTAGAACCGGCAAAGCGTTTTTTGCTTCCGTTCGCCAACGATAGATCGAAGGTCTGATCCGCGATGGGAACGTTGAGAAAAATTTTTAAATTTACGTTTTCTTCAAATTTCATACATTTTTTCCCTTCCGAGTGATGTTTCGAATTTCACTCGTTCGCCAACGGATGTTTGAACGTCAAAAGTGCGATCTGAGAGCCTCAAAAACAACATTTTTTACACTCTGCACGCGATTTAATACTGAAACCCTATGGCAGTACATGTACATGTACGTGTACGTGTACAGTTTTTGTAAAATCTGTCCTTAAATCGGCAATTATCACTTACTCTGGTTAACAGCGATACCCATCAAAAGCTTAAAAAATCATGTTTTCCCTGGATTTCTTTACAAACATCTTGTAAGTTTTCAAGAGAAAATGGCCATTGATAGGCCTTGGTGTCACATTTCCAGTTGCATGTATAAAATATTCCGGCAAGCATATGGTAACCCCCCCCCCCCCCCCCATGGGCTGCTAAATGTTAAAATTTTGAAAACATAGTCTGTTTTTTGACACCAACAACACCGAATCGGTATGCCACAGAGAAACGTGATTTCTTTTACGGACGCAAAACTGGCAGGGAAAATTTTTTGTAAGTAGTGAGGGTATTCAAAAAG
Organism: Pictodentalium vernedei; assembly: GCA_031216915.1. Classification (NCBI taxonomy): domain Eukaryota; kingdom Metazoa; phylum Mollusca; class Scaphopoda; order Dentaliida; family Dentaliidae; genus Pictodentalium; species Pictodentalium vernedei. The sequence continues at coordinate 478,591,430 of CM062294.1, read as the reverse complement.
CTATGCCTTAACCCCTTTTGGGCTGGTAACAGCGATACCCATTAAGAGCTTAAAAAATTCATTAGACTTTCCCTTTGGAAAAGACTATTGTTTTTTTTACGGATTATCAGTTTTTTTTTTGTTTTTTTTTCTCCAACACAGTTTGTCTGTACGATTCAGAAGCTATTTTCATACCGATTTTTCACACAATATTGCACACGCATAGAGTGGCACAAAAAAAATGCACCAGAGCGGAATTTTCGATTTAACCCTTATTTTGCTAGAATTGTTAAAAAACTGTCTAAATTAGGGTTTATAGACACTTGCTCGAAATGCCTCTTGTAGATATTTTTTAAACATTTACCATTGTTAGACCTGTCTGTGACACGACCATTGATATACAAGATATATTAGGCAATGCATTTGTTAACCCTCCATAGTCTGCCAAAGGTAGAAATTTTGATGAAATGGGCTGTTTTCAAGCCCCCACAGCAACCAAAGGATACATGAAAGATAAACATAACTTCATTTATTGGAAGTAGAATTCACTGAGGATCATATCTGTAAGTAATAAGGTTATTAAAAAAAACAAGCGTTAAACTGTTTTGGGCTGGTTAAACTGCAATACTCCTCAAAAGCTAAAAAAATCAAGTTTTCTGTGTATTTCTCCAAACGAGTCTGGTAGATTTTCAATAAAAATTGCTCACTCGCAGGTCTTAGTGTGACATTACAAGCTGCATGGAAAAAATACTCCGGTGAGCATTTGTTAACCCTCTACGGGCTGCTGACGTCAAAATTGTGATAAAATATTCTGTTTGTGGACACCAACAGCATCCAATGGGCACGCCACAAAGAAAAGTATCTTCTTTATCGAACGCAAAATTCATAAGGACTTATTTTTGTAAGTAGTAAGGGTATTTGAAAGTCGAAGTTTTAACCCATTTTGGGTAGTTAAAGAGAGATACCCCTTAAAAGCTTAAAATTCCCATTTTCTGTGGACTTTTCTAAAAATATCTTGCAGGTTTTCAGGAAAAATTGACTATTCACAGGTCTTTGTGTGACATTACAAGTCGCGTGGACAAAATATTCCGGTGAGCCTTTATTAACCCTCTACAGGCTTTATGATACTTTTGTTGAAATGGGCTGTTTCTGGACCCCCACAGCACCCAAACGATACACGAGAGACAAACATAACTTCCTTTATTGGACGTGGCTTTCATCAAGGACAATTTTTGTAAGTAATAACGTTATTAAAAAAAACAAGCGTTAACCCATTTTGGGCTGGTTAAAAAGCGATGCCCCTCAAATGCTTAAAAATTAATGTTTTGTTTGGATTTCTAAAAAAATGTCGTGTAGACTTTCAAGAAAAAACTGGTCATTCGCAGGTATTGGTGTGACATTAAAATATTCTTATAAGCGTTTGTTATCCCTCCACAGTGTCAAGGTGATAGCTAAAAGTTGCGATTTTCTTGTTTAAAAGTGTAAATATTTTCGATAATCTTTCTGAATGGGTTAAACATAAAACGTAAAAATAGGTATATGGCGGACTCCGAAACAGATCGGCAATAATTCAAATTCTGCTAATTAGGCATGAAAATTTAATGTCCATTATGGCGCACTTGTTGAACGCCACATGGGCTATCTGATAACAGATCAATAGTAAGAGAGTCAATATTCTCTCCGGTTATCATTATCTGGGTATTTAAAGCCAGTTAAAATCTAATTGTTAGAATACAGTGCATCACATATGTTCTGGGCACACACCCATATTACGCATCTATCCTGAGTAGTATAGCTCGCACGTTTGGGGCCCTATTAGCAGGATCTCATTGCAGGATCTCATGTGACGTCATAGTCACGTGACGTAGTGGCGCCATGTTGTGTTGTCATGGTAACCCGCTTGAGCGGCCATGTTGTGACGTCATCCCAATAGTGATACGTGACGTTAGTGCGCATGCGCAGCGCGTGTTGTTAGAGTGATACGTGTTTCCGTCGTCCCTTTTGTATACTGGAGGCCGTCATCTTGGTTTCTATGGTAGCACGTGATTGCTATGTTACCAATGGCTTCTAACAAGACAGGAGTATGTTCGGGGGTGTGTTCCTTTGTAGAAGAGTAAATCTGATTACCACAAACAACCCGACAATCCCTCCAAATCACCAAAATCCACCCCAAATTACCGAAATTGACTTTATTTCCCCAATTTATCGGCTTAGCACGTAGTGCTATAGTACTAAGGGGGGCCCGGGTGCGTTCGATTGAACAGGAGTAATGTTCTGGCTTAGAATTCTCCCAGAATCTCTTTTTGGATCCCTATACCATGACGTTTTTCCATTAAAAGGCACGTTTCTTAGGTCATTACCCAGAATTCTCTGCTTCTATCTATCTATATATGCAATAGTTTATGTCTATCTGGCCATGTTCCTTTGTTCTAGAGTATTCTCCAGTAACGTAGAAGAGCCTATTAGTTGGAACAGCTTTGCTTATTATTACTATATTTAGCTATTCTAGTCTATTCTTGTTAGTTCTGACCCTATTCCGTGTACTCTTGTTGTTTCATTTATCTAGATCATTTTTTAATTATAACTAACCAATCAGATTGCTTGAATTCCCATAACCTGTACTTAATCGTATAGAGTTATCTCCCCTTATTACAACGAAGTTGTATCAGATTCTCATCACATCTATATCCAATGGCAATATCCCCGGGCACCCCAATTTCGGCACCCCTTTTTTGAAAAACATATGACTTTCGGCACCCCTTTTTTGTCATATGTGCTCATGTGAAAAAGCACAATGTGACACAATGTGCCCTAGCACATTGGCGCATGATTTATGTGCCGATATGTGCTTATGTGAAAAGGCACAGCGTGACACAATGTGCCCTAGCACATAGGCACATACGGGTATTTGAGGATACCTATTGCCTGGTATTGTATTATTCTAGGATACCTACTAGAGAATCCCTTTTTTTGTCATATGTGCTTATGTGAAAAAGCACAATGTGACACAATGTGACCTAGCACAAAGGCACATGCGTTATGTGCCGATATGTGCTTATGTGAAAAGGCACAATGTGACACAATGTGCCCTATCACATAGTCACATACGGGTATTTGAGGATACCTATAGCATAGTATTGTATTATTTGAGGATACCTATCTAGGATACCTTCTGGAGAATCCCTTTTTGTCATATGTGCTTATGTGAAAAAGCACACTGTGACACAATGTGACCTAGCACATACGCACATGCTTTGTGTGCCGATATGTGCTTATGTGAAAAGGCACAATGTGACACAATGTGTCCTATCACATAGGCACATACGACCAAAATGGGATTCCATAGCCACAGGTGTTTTCCAAAAGGGATTCCATAAAATGGAATTCCTATCCGACTCCGTAAAATGGGATTCCGTGTTTTATCATCGACACATGGGTTGTAGTTCATTAAGTTTAAAATTTGTTCAGTTAAATGCCGTTCAGTTCAAAGGGTGTTTGTTTATATTAGATATAAAAAGTTCACTCAAAAAGTTAAAAAAGTTCAAGGGTGTTAACATTGGGATATATTTAGGGGTTATAGTTCATTCAAACAGTTCAAGAGGGTTAATTATATATACCTTCATTAGGGTTGTAGTTCATTTCAAACAGTTCAAGAGGGTTAACATTGGGTTATATTTAGGGGTTGTAGTTCAATCAGATCAGTTCGATCTTCGTTCACTTTGTTCTGTTCACTTCGATCTTGGCTGTGTTGGATCTTTGTTAATTTTTTATGGTCAGTTCACTTCGAGTTTGCTTATATTCGATCAGATCAGTTCGATTTTCTTCAATTTGTTCTGTTCACTTCGATCTTGGATGTGTTGGATCTTTGTTCACTTTGTTCTGTTCAGTCTGTCCAACTAATTCGATCAATCTGACTAGTTTGACATTCTTTCAATTTGTTATGTTTACTTCGTTGTTTTGTAGTGGTTGGTTGTCTCTGTTCAGTTGTTTCCAACTAGTTCGATCTTCGTTCATGTTGCGTCTGTTTAGTTAGGTTGCTGCATGTAGTATTTAGGGGTTACAGTCCATTCAGATTAAAATTTTTATTGTATATATTGGGTGTTAAGATTAAGTTAGAGTTTATGTTGTGTTCCCTTCGACCTTGTTGTAGTTGATGAATTGGGCTTTATTAGTCCCTTTCCATACCCTCGAGTATCGATGATAAAACACGGAATCCCATTTTACGGAGTCGGATAGGAATTCCATTTTATAGAATCCCTTTTAAAGAAACCCTTTTGGAAAACACCTGTGGCTATGGAATCCCATTTTGGTCGTATGTGCCTATGTGATAGGGCACATTGTGTCACATTGTGCCTTTTCACATAAGCACATATCGGCACATAAAGCACGTGCTTATGTGCTAAGTCACATTATGTCACATTGTGCTTTTTCACATAAGCACATATGACAAAAAGGGATTCTCCAGAAGGTATCCTAGATATGTATCCTCAAATAATACAATACTAGGCTATAGGTATCCTCAAATACCCGTATGTGACTATGTGATAGGGCACATTGTGTCACATTGTGTCTTTTCACATAAGCACATATCGGCACATAACGCATGTGCCTTTGTGCTAGGACACATTGTGTCACATTATGCTTTTCACATAAGCACATATGACAAAAAAGGGATTCTCTAGTAGGTATCCTCGAATAATACAATACCAGGCAATAAGTATCCTCAAATACCCGTATGTGCCTATGTGCTAGGGCACATTGTGTCACATTGTGCCTTTTCACATAAGCACATATCGGCACATAAATCATGTTCCTATGTGCTAGGGCACATTGTGTCACATTGTGCTTTTACGCATAAGCACACATGACAAAAAGGGGTGCCGAAGGTCATATGTTTTTCAAAAAGGGGTGCCGAAATTGGGAGCCCGGGGATATTGCCATTGGATATAGATGTGATGAGAATCTGATACAACTTCGTTGTAATAAGGGGAGAAAACTCTATACGATTAAGTACAGGTTATGGAAAATCAAGCAATCTGATTGGTTAGTTATAATTTATATAAATGATCTAGATAAATGAAACAACAAGAGTACATGGAATAGGGTCAGAACTAACAAGAATAGACTAGAATAGCTAAATATAGTAATAATAAGCAAAGCTGTTCCAACTAATAGGCTCTTCTACGTTACTGGGGTATACTCTAAAGGAACATGGCCAGATAGACGTAAACTATTGCATATATACATAGAAGCAGATAATTCTGGGTAATGACCAAAGGAACGTGTCTTTTAATGGGAAAAACGTCATGGGATAGGGATCCAAAAAGGGATTCTGGGAGAATTCTAAGCCAGAACATTAGTCCTGTTCAATCGAACGCACCCCCGGTACCCCCTTAGTACTATAGCACTACGTGCTAAGCCGATAAATTGGGGAAATAAAGTCAATTTCGGTAATATTGGATGGATTTTGGTGATTTGGAGGGATTGTCGGGTTGTTTGTGGTAATCAGATTTACTCTTCTACAAAAGAACACACCCCGAACATACCCCTGTCTTGTTAGAAGCCATTGGTAACATAGCAATCACGTGCTACTATAGAAACCAAGATGGCGGCCTCCAGTATACAAAATGGACGACGGAAACACGTATCACCCTAACAACACGCGCTGCGCATGCGCACTAACACCACGTATCACTATGGGGATGACGTCAGATCATGGCCGCTCACGCGGGTTACCATGACAGCACAACATGGCGCCACTACGTCACGTGACTATGACGTCACATGAGATCCTGCAATGAGATCCTGCCAATGGGGCCCCAAACGTGCGAGCTATACTACATCCTGTCTCCGAAATGACAAAATATACCAAAATGCGAGTCTTTCAAAGGAACTTTAAAGCGAGCGTTAAATTAGGATAGATCTAAGCGGCCAAGTTCAAGAGAAGCGATTAACTGAGAATAAATGTTCTGGCTATCTAAATAAAAATCGGGGGATTTCTCGAAAAATTCATTCCAGCCAATTCCAGTCGGAAGGTGTGTAAGGCTGTGGGTCGTTGCGAGTAGATGAGGAGGTCCCATGCTAAAGGTTAGAGGAGGTGCCACATCGGTGCGAAAGTATAGGCACGTTGTTATGTAAAGGAGCCACAGAGCTCATATTTAGAATAGTAGCAATCGCGCCTAAGTCGGTGGCCATATATGAGAACAGGATCAGGAACAGGAAGTACGAGCTCAGGAGCTATATGCATTTAGGTAAACGGCATTACCTGTTTTAGAAGGCAAGACATACATAGGCAGTTGGCCTGAGGGCACTCAGAGAGGGTCCGAATTTAGCCTTGGCCGTCGAGGGTCATCGGCACAGAGATTGAAAGTCCGCGTATTGTCGTAACCAGTTGAGGGTTGTAAGGAACCGACAGTAGTTTGCTAACGGTTGCGAACCGTAGTGGCATAGTAGCCAAAGAAGTAAAAGCTGTAACGTTGAGGTCTAGTCACCGTTTTAAGAGCTTGAGTAAGCGCTTGAATAGCTCGCGAGTTAAAATAGTTTTAGTCGGTGCGAGAATTGGTGATATTGAGAACACTTTGCAGAATATTATTATGTAAGCTTTAAGAATATATCTGAAGGCGAAGAATAACTTAACCCCGTGAGAGCCAGGCAAGGCGCAAAGTGATCGTGAACAGTGGTAGACGCCGATTGAATTGTGATTGAACTGTGAGAACGCTGATAGAGTCACACAAGCAGAAAATTATATGTGTTTAGCCCGAATGACCTGCGAGGATGAAGCAACGAGGAGTGAAAAGACACTTTGTATGCATCACAAACCGTGAGGAAATGAAGATGATGTGAAGTTGATCCAGCGGACACAGCTAGTTGTGTGAGACGTCGAGGGCCCTAAAGAATAAACGTTTATTCGCGTAATTATTGTATTCTTATGGATAATGGTTGTGAGTAATTTGTTTCATATTATACTTCTTCGTGCATGTAAATAAATAATCTTTTCAGTGAAGTATCGTTGATCACCCTTTGGCGTTGTAAGCCACAGGCACCTTCAGGAATCCCAAGAGTCCCAAGCGGATAGGTCATTGATAAGGTGGCAAGGTTTACGTTAGAGCTGGGGTTCAGACGACAGTCACTGGTAAGAACATAAATTTTGTTCCATCATTCGAACATCAATTCAATCCCATAATCCTGCGACACACAGGCTCTCAAACATCAAAGTATTGATAAAATAGGCTGTTTTCAGCCACGCACAGTACCCAACGTGTAGCTGAGGAATAAACATAACTCCCTTTATTGGAAGTGGAATTCACCGTGGATGATTTTGGTACGGTAAGTAATATGGGTATACAAAAAACCAAGCCTTAACCCATTTCGGTCTGGTTAAACAGCGATACCCACCAAAAAGCTAAAAAATTCATGTTTTCCCTGGATTTCTTTAGAAAACACCTCGTAGATTACGAGAAAAAATTGGCCATTCACAGGTCTTAGTGTGACATTACAGGTTACACAAACAAAATATTCCGTAAGCATTTATTAACCTTCCACGGACTGCTAAACATCAACATTTTGATGAAATGGACTGTTTTTGGACACCAGCAGCGCCCAATGGGTATGCCACAGAGAAAGGTGCCTTCTTTTATTGGGCGCAATATTGATAGGAAAACATTTTTGTAAGTAGAAAGGGTATTTAAAAATCCAAGTCTTAACCCTTTTTGGGTTAGTCAAATAGAGATACCCCTTAGAAGCTTAAAATTCCCATTTCTCCAAATGCTTCTTCCAGACTTTGAAGACAAAATGTGCATTAACAGATCTTTCTCTGACCTTACATTTTGCATCGACAAAATATTCCGTTAAGCTTTTGTTAACCCTCCACAGGCTGCTAAACATCAACATTTTGATAAAATGGACTATTTTCAGGCAACAACAGCACCCTATGGGTGTGTAAAAGACAAACAAAACTTCTTTTACCGTGCATAGAATTCACTGGGGATTATTTTTAGCTTAACTTGACAAAGTCAAGATAAGCTATTGCCATCACGCGTGCGGAAGTCTGTGAATCTGTTCACATTATCCTTTAGCACAGGCTACACTCCGTAGTCCGATCGTCACGAAATTTCATATGCAGGTTTGGAGCCATGTCCAGATGAGAACGTCCCCTTTTGGTCGCGATCAGTCAACCGTGATGGCTGCCCGAGCCCAAACCTCAAAAACCTTTAGCACAGTCTACAGATTGTATTTATGAAGGGATTTTATTGTAACTTGGCAGGATGCCTCTGTATAATATGTAGATGAGAACGTCCCCTTTTGGCCATGATCTGTCAACTCTGGCGGCTGCCCAAGCCCGAAACCCAAAAACCTTTTGCACGGTCTGCAGGTCATATTTAATATGGAGGGATTTCATTGAAACTTGGTAGGATGACTCTATATGATGTCTGGATGAGAACTTCCCCATTTAGTCGCGATCTGTCAACCGTGACAACTGCCCGAGCCCAAATCCCGAAAATCTTTAGCACAGTCTACAGGTAGTATTTATGGAGGGATTTCATTGTAACTTGGTAGGTTGACTTCATATAATGTCGAGATGAGAACATCCCCTTTTGGTCGCGATTGGTCAATTGTGACGGCTACAGGGGCCCGAAGCCCAAAAACCTTTAGCACAGTCTACAGGTCATATTTATGATGGTATTTCATTGTGACTTGGTAGGATGACTCCAGATAATGCCCAGATGAGAGCGTCCCCTTTTGGTCGCGATCAGTCAACCATAACGGCTGCCCGATCCCAAAACCCGAAAAACTTTAGCACAGAGTACAGGTCGTATTTATGAGGGGATTTCTTTGTAACTTGGTAGGATGACTCAGTATAATGTCTAGATGAGGACATCCCCTTTTGGTTGCAATCGGTCAACTGTGATGGCTACACAGGCCCGAAGCCTGAAAACATTTAGCACAGTCTACAGGCCGTATTTCTGAAGGGATTTCATTGTAACTTGACAGGATGACTCGATTTGGAATAATTTCACTGTAACTTGGCAGATTGTGTTGACACACATTAACTGTGAGGGCCACATGCATTAACTGTGAGGGCCACATTAACCCACCCTCAATTCTTTTGTGCAGTCTACACCACATATTGTTTTTATTGAAAACATAGCATACAGGGAACAGAAATTAACACATTCCCAATTATCACAATTCTTGTTTTATTTCTTAATCCCGTATCCTTTTCATCAAACACAACACACAGTCAAGTTAAGCTACAGTGTCATTGGGCTGGTCGAACAGCGATACACATCAAAGGCTTAAAAATTCATGTTTCCCCTGGATTTCTTTAAAAACATCTTGTAGATTTCAGGAAGAAATGGCCATTTACATGTCTTAGTGTGACATTACAAGTTGCATGGACACAATATTCCGGTGAGCATTTGTTAACTCTCCACGAACTGCTAAATATCACAAGTTTGATAAAATGTTCTTTTTTGAGACACCAACAGTAGCCAATGGGTATGAAAAAGCTAAACAAAACTTCTTTTACTGCGCGTAGAATTTACAGGGAATCAGTTTTGTAAGTGGTATTTAAAAGAATGGCCGTATTTTTTAAGGGATTTCATTGTAACTTGACAGGATGACTCGATTTGGAATAATTTCACTGTAACTTGGCAGATTGTGTTGACACACATTAACTGTGAGGGCCACATGCATTAACTGTGAGGGCCACATTAACCCACCCTCAATTCTTTTGTGCAGTCTACACCACATATTGTTTTTATTGAAAACATAGCATACAGGGAACAGAAATTAGCACATTCCCAATTATCACAATTCTTGTTTTATGAAGCTTAACCCATTTTGGGCTGGTTAAGGAGAGCTGTCCCTTAAAAGCTTAAAATTTACATTTTCCATGGATTTCGCTAACTTCCTGTTGGCGATTTTCAAGGACAATTGGACATTGCCAGGTCTTGGTGTGGTAAGTTGCATGGATAGACAATTCTGCTAAATGTTTGTTAACCCCTCTACAGACTGCTAAACGTCGGCACCAAATGGGTATGTAACAGATAAACATAACCTCTTTTTATCAGACGCAGCAATTACAGGGGATAATGTTTGAAAGTATTAAGGGTAATCAAACAAAACAAGCCTTAACCCTGTGTTGTCAGATTAAAGACAGACAGCCCTTAAGAATTTAAAGTTCACATTTTCTGTGGATTTCTTCAAGTGGTTCTTACAGATTTTCAAGAACAAATAGACTTTTGAGACGGATTATTCTCACAAGCGTTCACTAACCCTCCACAAAAAAAAGTTGTCAAGGGTGGGCTGTCTGACATGAGCTATCTTGAGTCTATCTTTATGAAAGGGCTGTGAATTTTTTTTAACCCAGTGGGGTCAGTTAGTGTGACCATGTGATCACTGTGTAAACATGCAACAACATATGGTCCCAAATAGGAATCGTGCAATTTTTTCCCAACCATATTTGTTTCGTCAGTGACATACACATAATCACCTGAGTAAAATGAGAGGAGGTCGGATGACTTAGAATGTGCAACCATATCAGACTGTGACTTAACTAAATGATCATGCATTTGAGCACGAATCTCTTGCAGGAAGTGAATTGTTTGCTCCATAAAACCATGAATATCCTGAATGGATGAGTGAAAAGTGGTAGAGTCATACACTAATGGGAATTTAGGCCGCTGTGCATAAATAATCTCGAATGGGGAGAATCCATTGGTAGAGCTGACAGCATTGTTCATCGCGAAAACTGCAGTTTGTAGATATGTATCCCAATTAGTACAGTGTCCATTCACACACAAGAGTTAATCGATTTGCTAATGTGGAATGACTGCGTTCACAGGCCCCAAGGCATTTATGAACAAAACTTGGTGTATATTGATGTTGAATTTGTAAAAGCTTACACAGTTGATTGGTGATTCGGGCTGTGAATTCAGTACCTTGATATGTAATTAAGGTGTCGCAGACACCAAAGGAAATAAAAAGTTCAAATAATGCTTCCGAAACAGTTAAAGCGTCTTTGGTAGGTAAAGGTTTGGCAACAATGAATTTGGAGAACATATCCAGTGCAGTAAAAATATAATTATGGCCATGTGTAGTAGTAGGGTTTAACGACACATTAACAGCTAGGGTCATATCATGTCGGTGACAGCTTTACGGGTGGAGGAAGCCGGAGAACCCGGAGAGAACAACCGAGCAACGACGAGCAGCTGTCAGCTTCCCAACATCGTAACTCTGAACTCTGCACCGAGGCACAGGCAGGGTTAGATTGGTTGAAGACATGCGCACTATCGACGTTCAGTACGCTTTAGTTCACAGCGTCATCGTGCCCCCATGTAGGCAAGCGGGGTGAAGTGTCTTGCCCAAGGACACAACGCGGTTGCCGCAGGTGTGATTCGAACCGACGACCTCTCGGCTTGCAGCCTGCACCTCTACCTACTGAGCCACCGCCCCCCCCCCATAACATGTATTAAAGGGAATAAACTTTGTTGACTCCTCTACAATAGACATCTGAAAAAATCCAGAACTCAAATCCAAAGATGTAATGTAGTTAGGGACTGGGGGTGTTTGAGTAGGCACAGGGATCACGGGTGATGAAGTCTGCTCCAAATTATTCAAATGTAGGTCATCAAGCTTATCCATGAAATGTTTATCTGAAGACACAGAAGTAACGGCATTGACATGCAAGTCAGTACTGTGGTACGGTAGCCAGTCGCTTCTCCAATTTTAGCACAGTGAAGAACTTCGCGAAAAGACTGTACGCGTCCACCAGCGGTCACAAAAAAGATAACTGTTGTGGTAAGCCATCAAGAAATTTGGAAGTCATTGCACGTTCATTTTTTCCCAGACGTCGTCCTTTTTCCAAGATGGAAGCATGAAATTCCTCAAGTGGTTGGTAAGGTGTCAGCTGTAATTTGGTGAAAGCTGCCTCTTCAGAAATCAAAGCAGGGCTCTCCGCGGGATTACAAAATTCAAGGAGGAATGTATCCTTGAGCATTTTCCAAGTTGACTATGATGAGGGAGGAAGTGAATCAAACCACACTAAAGCTGGACCTTTCAACTGAAGATGGAAGGCAGCCACAGCCTTCGGCGAAGACTCGTCAATATTGGACAAAAGCAAAAACGAACTGAATTCACTCAAAAACTTCATGCCGTCATCATGTAAATAGCCAGAAATTTATTGATTTTATCAGTCAATGGGTGATCACTGTGGATAACAATAGTTTGAGGTTGTGTAATCTGTGGTGGCCGGGTAGCCGGTGTGGGTTTAGGTGTACTAAACTGCGGGTCAATGTCATTGTCATTGAATTTGAATGCGAAGACATTTGCACACGTAGCCATAGGTTTCAAGTTCATGGTACTGGAAAAGTGTGTTGATAAACAGTCATCGTCTTGTACGTGGCGATTCAAAAACGGATTTGAACTATTGGAATCCATAATACATTGTTCACAATCACAGGCAACGCAAACGAGAATGGAAAACAACAAAGTCAACAATGACATTGACAACATCGGCTTTGCCGAAAATGGGCAACGTGAAACTATGCGGAAAGTTTTCAAAGATTTCATCAGGTTGAAACATTCGTGAAAGAAAACAGTGAAAAGTTCATTTGGATTCTCCACCATGTTGTAAGCATGATTTGTTTAGATCATTCATGTTCATGGGGAATCAGCAAAGTAGTAACGAGCACATGCGTTTCGACAACATTCTTTATTTTTCATCACTCGGGTTCCTTCCTGTTTTTCTGTTTATAAGAGCTATTTGCTCAAGATACAGATGTACAATAGAGTTTTCTCCCCTGATGCACTTCTGCCCTGTGTCACCCATATCCTAATCACAACACCGTTTTGGGCTGGTTAAACCACAATAAACCTCAAAGGCCCCAAAATTCATGTTTTCTGTGGATTTCTCCAAACGAGTATTGTTGATTTTCAAGACTCGCAGGTCTTAGTGTGACATTACAAGTTGCATGAACAAAATATTCCGGTGAGAATTTGTTAACCCTCCACGGGCTGCTAAACGTCAAAATTGTGATAAAATGGGCTGTTTTTGGACACCAACAGCACCCAATGGGGATGCCACAGAGAAAGGTACCTTCTTTTATCGGACGCGAGATTTATAAGGAAACGTTTTTGTAAGCAGTAACGGTATTCAAAAGTCGAAGTTTTAACCCATTTGGGACTGGTTACAGAGAGATATCCCTTAAAAGCTTAAATTTCCCGTTTTCTGTGGATTTCTCTAACAAACGTCTTGTAGGTTTTCAAGGAAAATTGGCTATTCGCAGTTCTTGGTGTGACATTGCAAGTTGCATGGACAAAATATTCCGGTGAGCGTTTATTACCCCTCTGCAGACTGTCAAGCATCGTAGTTTTGAGAAAATGGGCTGTTTTTGGGCACCTGCAGCACCCAGTGTGTACACGAGAGATAAACATAATCACCTTTGTTGGAAGTGGAATTCACCGAGGACCACTTTTGTAAGTAATAAGGTTATTCAAAAACCAAGCGTTAACCCGTTTTGGGCTGGTTAAACAGCGGTACCCATCAAATGCTTAAAAATTCATGTTTTACGTGGATTTCTCTAAAAATGTAGTGTAGATTTTCAAGTAAAAACTGGTCATTCGTAGGTCTTGGTGCCACATTACCAGTTGCATGGATAAAATATTCCGGTAAGCATTTGTTAACCCTCCACGGGCCGCTAAATGTCACAATTTTGAAGAAATAGTCTGTTTTTGGACACCACAACACCCAAGGGGAATGCCGCAGAGAAACTTAACTTCTTTTACCGGACGCAAAACTGATATCAAAACATTTTTGTAAGTAGTATGGGTATTCAAAAAATCGAGGTCTTAACCCATTTGCGGCTGGTTAAGGAGAGATACCCCTTCAGAGCTTAAAATTCCCGTTTTCTGTGGAATTCTCTAAAAACATCTAGTTTGTTTTCAAGAAAAATTGACCATTTACAGGTCTTGGTTTCACATTACAAGTTGCATGGACAAAATATCCCGGTAAGCGTTTGTGAACCCTCCACTGGCTGCCTAGCATAGAAATTTTGAGAAAATAGGCTGTTCTTGGGCACCCATAGCACCCAATGGTACCTGCGAGATAAACATAACCTCCTTTATTGGAAGTGGAATTCACCGAAGATAATTTTTGTAAGTAATGAAGGTATTCAAAAAACCAAGCATTAACCCATTAAGGGCTGGTTACAGAGCGATATCCTTCAAAAGGTTAAAAATTCATGTTATCCGAGGATTTCTGTAAAAAGATCTTGTAGATTTTCAAGAAAAATTGGCCATTCACAGATCTTAGTGTAACATTACAAGTTGCATGTACAAAATATTCCAGTAAGAATTTGTTAAGCCTATGCAGGCTCTCAAACATCCAAACAAATTTATTAAATGGGCTGTGTTTCCGTTCCCACAGCACGCAAAGTTAAAAGGAGAGAGCAACATAAGTGGAAGTGGAATTCATTGAGAATTAGTTTTGTAAGTAACACGGGTATTCAAAGAAGAATCCTTAACCTATTTTGGGCTGGATAAACAATGATACCCATGAAAAGCTTAAAATTCATGTTTTCCCTGGATTTCTCTGAAAACATCTTGTAGATTTTTAAGAAAAATGGCGATTCGCCGTTCCTGTTGTGACATTACAAGTTGCATGGAAAAATATTCCATTTAGCACTTGCTAACCTGTACAAGCTGCCACACATCAATATTTTGAATACATTTGAGATAAAATGGACCATTTTCAAATAGCCTCAGCACTCAGCGGGTATGTGTCAAAGAAACATAACTCCTTTTGTCGGTCATTGACTTGTCGGACGACGATATTGATATTAACCCTCTTCACCATGAATGATGGTTTTCTCATAACATTAATATGGGACCTTCAGTGAGACAGTTAAAAACAATTCATCAGACACTCTGGGGTCACGGAAAATCGTGGAATCTCATCTGGAGTAAGTAAGTAAGTAAGTGAATCTTTATTGACATATGCTATACATTGAATTGGTGGTATTCTGTCAAGATTATCTAAAAGCATACGGCCAATTTGGACTATATGTCACATGTATCCTTGAAATCGTTATATTTATTCCTCTCTCTCTCTCTCCTCTCTCTCTCTCCTCTCTCTCTCTCTCTCTCTCTCTCTCTCTCTCTCTCTCCCTTTCCCTCTCTCTTTCTCTATCTCTCCGGTGGTGTTCATCTGCTTACTGAGTTGTTTTGAAATTGTACGGCCGGGTAGACTCAGTCGCTGCGTCCAAAATGCGACACGCGGCCATTCCCAGGATCAGCCTCACAGAGGCCGGTCCGAGGAAGGGTCGCGGGTCGCCATCTAGTTGCCGAGACGGTGCAAATTCAAAGTTGTTTGCTTTACTTAACACTAACTACAATCGACAGCACCTATATCTCAATATTTCATGTCAGTCCAATTTCCACCACTTTCTCTCTCCGGGCGATAGCCCACAGACCCACATTGGGTGGAGCTCAACGTGCTCGCCCCAATGGGGGGCCGTGAGCCCCTGTCCCGGAGAAAGAAAGGGAAGGAGAGACAATGAAATAAATGGAATGCCTAATAGCGGCTTCGACTAATTATGATTCGAACCCAAAGTGTCAATAACTAAAAATTAATGCACATCTGAATGATAAGAATGTCCGTCTTGGGTACCAACACACTCATCTGTGAGCTTATCCATCTTTTAAAATTATGTTCGGCGATATATCTCGACGATATATCTTGCTATTTCTCCTGTTATATGCCTCTACAATAAATGATGCACACTGCCTGGGGTAAAAGTATATTAGAATTTTTAGAGCTTCTATATCCGATTTTGCCATTTGTTCTTTTTGTTCAAAAGATACCGATTGCAAGAGGGATGATCTCAGATCCGTATATAAAGAACATTCTAAGAGAAAATGAGTTTCGTTTTCAATTGCCATTTTGTCACAAAATGTGCACAATCTCTCGTTGGGGTTTTCACCTTTAAATCTACCAGTCTCAATTCGAATTGGGAGAATTCCACATCGAAATTGGGCTAGAAAGGACCGACGTTGGCGGGTCAAATTCATATTTATATAATCCTCGGTTTCAAAAGCGGATTTAAAGAGGATATATGTTCTGAGTTTAGGAGTGAATCGAAGGCTGTTCAACCATTTGGCATCATTAGAATTTTTAATTAAACCCCGAACTTCCCCGATATTGCATGAGTACCTACTTTCAAAAATATCAATACTGTCTATAGAGTCAAAACGTTTCTTCATATTGGAGCACCAACCGTTAGAACTGTGTGCATAATCCCTAAATATACTGTAAAAAATTATACATGCACATGTCACATAAATAAAGATTACGACTACTACTACTACTACCCACAGAAAAATTCTGTGAGCCAATCGGTCATTTCCCATGTTTATCAATTTATTCCACAACCTTACCATATTAATCCATCTACGTTCTATACAAGACCTTAGGCCCATATCACCATTAATTGCCAAAGAAGGGGTGAATCGGTGTACCCCAAGAAAATATCTACAAGCTCTACTTTGTATATTATCAATATTTGAATACCTTTTAAACCCCCAGACCCCTGAGGCATAGTCTAAAACTGGGCAAACGCAGGCTTCATACATTTTCACAAAAGTTTTGTACCCAATGTCTTTATAGCTACTAATTTTAGAAAATATCGCTCCCAGTGCCCGTCCACCAGATTTAGCTAGGACATCTGTTGTTTCACTAAAATCTTTAAATTCGTTCAGTACAATACCAAAGTATTTATATTAATTGGTAAATTGTATATCTTTGTCACCAATTTTAAAATTAAAGGCGCTTCTCTTTCTACGTGGGTTTCTAAAATGAACAGCTTTTGTTTTTGCTTCGTTAATTGACATACGCCATTTCCTACACCAGTCAGTAACCACATTCAGTAAATCTTGCATATCTTGTTCATTTTCAGATAAAATGACTATATCATCTGCATACAGAAGAATTGCCACATTATCTTCCCCAAAAACGACCCCCTTATTAATACTTTTGATCTCCCTCGCTAAATCGTCGATAAACAGGGTAAACATGGTTGGCGAAAGATTGTCCCCTTGTTTTACCCCACTATTACATAGGAAAGTTTCAGTTAAGTGACCATTTATTCTAACTGCCGATGAGGTGTTTTCATACATGTTTCGAATTGAACGGTACTTGTTACCGTCTACTCCTAATTTCAGAAGCTTAAACAGAAGCATATCTCGGTCAACCCGGTCGAACGCTTTATTGAAATCTATAAATGTAGCGAAAACCTCGTGCTTTCCCTGAATGATTGTATTCAATGAAAAGATATTATCAACGCATGAACGATTTGGTCTAAATCCGCACTGCTCGTCAACTATTAACTCATCTGATTCTGTGTAATCCATTAGCCTCTTATTGAGGATGGTATCATAAACTTTACTACATGTACACAACAACGAAATACCCCTATAATGTAAGGAAATTCTTGGGTCTAGTGTCTTATCCTTTGGGATTGGACATATAATTGACTTTTTCCAGAGTGATGGCAAAATACCTGTGTCAAAAACAAAACGATATAAATTTAACAACACTACCATAACGTCACGAGATTTCAGTACTTCGTATGGAATAAGGTCAATACCAACAGATTTTCCCTTATTGGTTTTTGAGATGATATTTTCTATTTCATATAACTGTATGGGGTAATTCAGATCAGCATTTGGTTCATAAAGAGGATCTAGAAATTTGTCCTCAATAAAACGTTTTTCATCCTTGATTTTTTTACAAAAATTTTCGTCATATTTATTAGTTATTGTGACGGGGTTATACAGATCTTTAAACGCGGAAGCCCAAACATCAAGAACATCTTTTGAGCCCCGGTTTATAGATCCATCTTCCCTATAAACCTCGTTTGGTATACAAGTGTTCTGGGCGGGCCCAAGGTGTTTAATTTTGTCCCAGAATGACCTCGGGTTCTTATCACTCAGGCTTTTCATGTCAATCATAAGATTCCGTTTATAATCCCTTTCATGAAATCTTAGTTGTTTATTAAATAAACGGCGTGCTAATTTAAATTCCAGGAGTAACATTCGACTCTCGATTTTATTTTTGTTTTTATTAACCCTTTTAATATTTAAAAGGTTTTTTTCTTTAGTATGTATATCTTTCCATAGAGCTGTAAGTTCTGCGTTCCAAAATGGTTTAAAAAATTTAAATTTCTTTTTAGTATTCACGTTAACAGTCTTTCCAAATGAGGGCATCATCTGTTGAATTTCTCTTACAATCAGATTCACAAAGCGTGAATAAATGATGTCTATCTCATTATGGGTCTCCCAACAACTTTCGATTGATTCTATAATCTCAATTAAATATTGACAGGATATTTCTGAGTTTAAAAACGTCGCGGGTATCGGTTTGGTTAGCTTTGTAGGTACCTTAATTGGTATATTTTCTGCTTTATATACAAATGAGTTTTCTAAAATCAGTTCAAATTTAATGAAATTATGGTCGGGAGGCTTACTTCTGTACCGAAGTGTGTTGACTTCGGACTGGTCTTGTAAACTATCACACTCTTAGACTTTAATAAAAGCCCATGTAATGTACCGATAAAATATCACACCTTTAGACCTTAACAAAAACTAATTTGGTAATGTTGAAGGTCGCACGATTTTTGCCAAGTCGTTGTGTTGGATTGACACACTTGGTGTGTGTGTAGTCCGTGCAGCAACGGATACTGTTGGGAGTTTGCATGGAAATGTTGTTAAATATGCAAACGCAGAGAGACAGTGATTCACTTTCTTCTTTGGACGTCGTGTGGTGAGTTGTTATTCACTTCGATAGATTTTCCATCCATGGACCCCGAGCAGAATTATAATGGAGTTTACACGTTATTCGGTGTGCGTGCTTAATATATGGAATTCGCAAAATGTGAGTTTTGACGGCTTAGTATTGCGCAGTCGAATGTTGAAATTTTGGAATGTTTGCGACAAAATTTAAGTCCGTTAATAGCCTTTGAGAAGTTTGTGTTGAAGGCTCGCATACTGATGTGGTTTGCATTGAAAATTGGAATATTTTGTTCCACTCGACTCAGTTTCTGAGACGAGTGGCACAAAATGTTCTCTTTTTCCGTGGTATTCATTGTCATCTTATTGAGTTTGATTTGGGGAAACTTGCGTCTAAAACTTAGTAATTTCGTGAGAAATTATATTTTTATGTGAATTCATTCCTATGGTAGCCCGGTAGTATCAATTACGATTGATATATAGCCTATCTGACAACGCATGGAGATTGTGTGAGCACAATTCTGGTTGTGGAACGTTGATTTTGTTATAGGGACTTTGAATGTTGCGTATATGGGAATGGTTGTTGAATAAAATGTCATATCATCTAGATGAGTTGTTGATTATTAAATCTATCATATTTTTATGAATAATGCAGACCAGAATATGGTGTTCCCTGTTTAGACCCTTCGCGTATACAGTCGTGGGTAAATATCTCAGATAATTTTCCAGCCAGAATTATACCTAGTAAATGTATTATTTTAGGAGGGGGGGGGGGGGGGGTTACTTACCTGTGTGGGTGATGTCCCAAACCCCACTTTCTTAAAGCTTAACGATACCCTTCTCTTGGACCTGTGGGACACTTTATATTTTCTTTTGACGATTGGTCCGAGTTGGGACGTTACACTTCTCAAACCAAGTTCATGGAATAGATTATTTTTTTCAATAACAAAGGCCTGAGTTACCACTTCAAAACTAACACAGTCCTTTAATATATCATGTGAAACACACATGTAATCAACGATAGATTTCCCATTCACGTTAACACATGTAAAGTTATCCTTCGAGGGGTTAAACCTGCCATTCAGACAGCAGAGTTTAGCATCATTTAAAAAGTCTATGAAAGAGCGCCCGTGCTGGTTAACAGTTTCATCTATCAAAATTCTCTCGCTTACATTATCAAATTCTTCTTTATAATCTTTAAGCTTTCCAATGAGAGCATTAAAATCGCCACACAGAATTACAGGGTGGCCATCGCCGTACGCGTATACGCTTGTTACAAGATGACAGAAAAAAAATTCTGAGTTTCGCCCCCAACATGTCGTGTACGCTGCCCATATGAACACAGAAATTGAGACCCCACTAATTACACTACGAGGTGGGGTCTCAAAACCCCACCACGTGACTTCAATTTATCTATAATTAACTTGTGTTTTTTGCAAGTGCGGTAATCAGGTTTATTCTTCCACCAAAAATAGTTTCAGTTCATTGTTGTTTAGTGATTGTTAGGTATTGCACTTAAGTATAAATTGAATACGTATGCTCCATACATGTTTTTTGATAATAAAAAGCATTAATATGGCAGAAAAAAACAATCAAAATATGGAGTTTGAATTGTGTTTTTAATATCGCATGAATATGTCAAACTGTGTGAAGGGATGTTCGGCTGACGTCGGTTTATCTTTTGATCTCTCAGTCACCGGCTCTTAATTAGATCAATTTTTTTCACAGTCAGTGAAATATTACTTTTATTTTTACTTGAAATATTAAAAAGATAGTTCAATATTTGAAAAGGTTATTGAAAACTATTGCGATTCGTAATGTTGTTCATCAAAATCGATTTAGAACTCGATGAATTACAAAAAAATAAATATTATACCGTACTGAAATCATGGATGTGAGTTGAAAAAATTATAACTTGACCAGTACAATATCTGGACATTTCCCCGACGGTCTTTTACCTAACTGTAGCTACTGACGGAGAAGAATCATGTTACCGGTATTGAATTTTGAATAAATTGTGGGTTGGGGAGGAAGGGAATCCGATTGGCGATTTTAAAAGTTAAGTTCAGAGTGGAATGTTAAAATGTAAATGTTGAGAGTGGAATTAACATAAATAAACTACATTAACGAAAAAGGAATGCTTGTGGTTGCCCTGGGATGTTTCAGCCCAAGACGCTTCGGAATCCATGTATTGAAGCGCCTGCATGTACTAGCAAGAAAAACTGACCAAGATGGGGGGGGGGGGGGGGGGCAGATCGGCAAGCAATCAATGATATAGGCCTATTTGTGCGTGTGGGTTTATGGGAGTCTGGGGTCCAATTGCCTCGTTTCGGGGATGGGGAGGGAGGGTGAGGGCTATTTACTTCACCATTTAGGAGTGGTATGGATGACTGAATCTTACACTGCCAAGACACTGAAATTTTTGATGTGCTGGTTGCACGCAAAAATCAGGGGTGGCGCCAGAAAATCTCCGATAGGGAACTAACATCTCCTGTCTGAAATACCTATTTTAATTTTTGGGGTTTCAAGACACGTGTGGGGGGACAAAACAAAAAAATTATAATACAAAATTTCGGGGCATGTTTGAGCTAGGGTTACGATGTATGGTGGTCTGGCTTGTCGATCGGCGTGTCATTATTGGAAATAAAAAAAAATATTATTTTCTATTGATTTTATTTACATATGGTTATAATTATGCTTACTGAATTAATAAAAAGTAATAATCAATTATATTGATTTGTCTCTTATTTTTTCTCAAGCTTGTCATGTGCAGAGGTGTTAAAACAGATTTTGGTTTGAAGGACAGCTCTGTGCTTTGTCGCACCACTCAAATGTCATTTCACACCTTGTGCAATTGGTAGTTTAATCTACTGTACCTAATTAATCACTTCAATCCCGACTACTTTAATGTAGTAGCAGTAGAATAATATTTTATTTAAGTGTCACATTTCAATACGCATGCATAATATACAAAGGGTATGTTCAAAATATTTATATGAAATCCAGCCTATGAAGGCTTATGAGACACAGGTAGGTCTTTTTTTACAGTAGTTCATAAAAAAACAAAAAAAAAAAACAACAACAACAACAAAAAACCCAAACCCGAAAAACTTAAAACACATGCACGCACACCAAAATACACACCCTTGCGGACACCCCCCCCCCCCCCACACACACACACACAAACACACAGAGAGTAATATGCAGACATACGCCCACATGCACTTTCTCCACCCCCCCCCCCCATCACGTATATCTGTCTCTCTCTATCTCTTTCCCACTGAAGCGTACTTTCTCTTAGAATGGCACATTCGCAGATATTTTAATTCGGTGTCTCCCTTATATTCACCCACGTATTTTTACATACACACAGGCTTAGCTATTTCAATTGATAATACAAATAACAATGTAGAGGAACGTTGAAAAATGTGCAGATGCAAAGAGTATAAAAGTATGTACAAACCCCTGCAGAATTGGATGAAGGATATTTATTTCTGTATGCAAATATCTCCCGTCCACCCCCCTCCCCCTGTGAAATAATCATTAGTTTCAGTCTCGAGTGAGATACTTTTTGGTATCCATTCAAAAACACTATATTTTCTTTTTACTATATCATTTTTATAAGTATCTTTAATTGCGTTGCCCGACAAGAGTAAGACAGGAAAGAGGATGTGCTGGTCGAGTTGACTCAATGTCGTGAACTGGTATCACTTCGATCATAAGCCGTGCGCCGTGGGCGCTTTCGTGGCGCCGGAGGCTTTTTCGCCCCCCACTTCCCACCCAAGAAAAAACACGGCTCATCACGTGTTGGCCTACAGCTGTAAACAAAATGTGAAATTGGGAACTTCGCGAATATTAGTTGTTTTTCTCAAGTCTGGTTTATTTATTTGCTCGATCAAATCGATCGCGCAAACACAACAGTTTAGTTTCGAAAGTGACGAGGACTTTGTACTTAACCAAATGGAACTGACTGTTCTATTCCCAATTTACAATTTCAAACCACAGCAATAGTCGCCGTCTGCCTCCTCCAAATTCCAATTTTAATTTAAAATAAATTATCTACTACCAGTAACAAACGCAGTGGTCTTGCCAGTTGACGTCACAAGACAGTATTTATTAATCAGCAGAGAAACGGATATGCGAAAGCAATTAAACTAATCGTTAACGCTCGTGACCACGGTGGGTCACAGTGTTTTGAAAACTGTCTTCCACTGATCAAACACTGCGGTCCACTGGAACTCCACGGAGGAGAACACACCGCGGTGGCGTTTTTGTTTCACTCCACGTTGAACGCACTGCAATGTTAGTTATAAGAAACCAAATGAAGTTAAAAATTAAAAAATGACAACTCATTTATGTAAATATCAATGTGCAAAAAACAAACTTATTTGTGTTAATATCTATGTGCAGTGTAGTATGTTTCTATAGTTTATTACTCGTTAAAAGTTAGAACACTTGAATGAAATAAAACATATCAAAGCCAATGTTCCTGTTATTGTTGCTCTGTTGTCAATGAAGATAAGTAATTAATTGAACACGCCCACTCATAAATAGTTCCTCTATAAATAGACAGCACTAATCTAAATTTAGCATCAATAACTGGGGTATTTATTGACCAGTCTCATATGGGTACTGTACACGTAATGAAACAGAATTTTCTGGAGGTAAATAACAGCTAAAAATCAAAAATTCAAAATCTGTCACTTTCGATTTGAACTGAGTAATCAGTATACCATCAAATGATCGATCTACGATTTTTACTTCAAAATGATTTAGCAGGACATCTTTTATCAACAGTCCAACACCACCAGAACCCTTAGGAGCTTTTTTATGTTTCAAACATCTATTTAATCCCAACCAAGTGTAACCAGAAACACAAACACAGTCTGACCCATTTAAATGAGTCTCGCTGATACAGAGAATGTCACAATTAATTGCCTTAATTAGCCGCTGTTTCAATCGTCTTCTGCCTTTAGTCCACCCATTCAAATTTATATTCCCAATAGATAATTTGTTTACGTCAGTACAATTCTCACAATCCATGGACCCTGGGGTTTGATCCTATCTCCTTAATTCTGATTTTTTCACAATTCTACCACTGCCCGTGATCGTATAATCTTTTCCAGTCGGAAGTTCATTCAAAAGTGTTTTAGCATTGAGTTCAATTAACCGTTCTATGTGGGATTTCCCACCTCTGAGATAAGTTTTTAAACTTTGCAGATTCCCTCAATGTCCGCTTGGGTCTCAGAATCGACACCTTTTGGTCTAGCGATCCTGCGGTAATCTTTAGGGGTCGTCCAACCTAACTTTGGTCAATTTTTTGACATTTTCCCCAATGCCTCAGAAACAGATAAGAGAAGTAAGGAAAGGCAAATTATATATCAAAATAATGAGTAAAGTGCATAGAAAAGGTACATATAATTTTTTTCAGGAAAAAAGTGAATTTTAGGATTTTGAAGAAGATTAATTTGCAAATGGCGTAAGTAACGAACCGGTAAAACCACAAAATAATCGGTAATTCGAAAGCCTTGTCCTCAATTTAATGATAACATACTACAGACTCGGAGAAAGCATTTTTTTGACACACACTCTGGTGGGTTTTGACGTTTGAATGTAATAACACCAATACAAATTTTGGATGTTCCGGATGTGGCCATGTTTCAGTGATGTTTTTCCGGTCATGTGATTACGATGTGGTTCTTGCAGAAATACTCAATTTGGGCAATCGTAAGAATGCAAGGACGTGATCACGCCCTTTATTTGTTCGTGACAATGTATGATCGGATTTGCAAACAGGTGACAGCAAATACTTGAGTTGTTAATGTCATAACTGCAAAATATGGTTCGAAATTCCCTCTCATGTTTACAGGCCGTCTGAACTTTTTTGTTGACAAAAAATCTGAATTATTGCGCACTAGAAAGACAACATGAACCACTTGTAAAAAATAACCGAGTGTATAAAATCGGGACGATACACATAAAATGAGGCAATATTCATAACAAAGTAAGCAGAATGCTTCAGAAATTACTTTTTCACGAAGTATATTCCAAGTGACCTGGAGCTATATTGAGCGTGTTGATTTCCCCCGATGTTGTGAAGTTGTAAGTTACCACGGACTGTGTTGATGTCTGCAAAGGACCGATTGAAGATGGGTTGAAAATGATGCATTCGTGCTTTTAAATAAGGTGCGCTTGGACGATGCTGAGAATTTAGTTTTTTCTTGCAACCAACCATAGTAATACAAGCGTCGATTAGTGTCTTTTATGATAGTTTTACACTGACAAATGTGACAAATCTCCTTCACCGGAAACCATCCCCCAATTTGCATATCACAATAAACATAACCGCTGTCACTGAGTGTCAGCGTGGCCGTGTGGTCAAAACCGAAACGAATTATCGAATGCACGGTCAATATTAGCAGCAATTGGCTTTTAAACAAATGAAATACACGAAATATTCGCAATTTCATCATTATACATGCCCAGTTACTTTTTAACCAGACCACATGCGTTCAGTTTCGTTTGTCGGCATCAAACTGATATTGTTTGTGGTAATTAAATAGTACGAGAATGCGAAGGAAGCCAAATATTTTCCATCATCTATTAATTAATTCAAATTGATAATTTCTTTTATTTTACTGAAATTATGAACTGATAAGGTGGGTGTGTTGCGATTATTATGCCCCAGGCCTGGAAGTTGGAAAATCAAAGGTGCATCTAGGGCCGTGCAGTGGTGAGCCCTGCCCTCTTGATCTTAGTCTTACCCATTCATCATTACATGTACCAACATTCTCCCTTGTATCTCAACCATTGCTACTCCAATTTGAAGGATATTTGGTGTTGTGATCGAGCATCATGGGGAAACAATGCCTGTGTAGCTGCTGTAGCATGTGTTTCTTCCCACATTTTTTCAGAGTTGTGGTACTTTTTCACTGTTTTAAAATTTTGTTTATAACTAGTTGATTTGTTACAATTTGTTGCAAAGTGCCTGCTAATACCCTCAATTGTATTGCTGCAGAATTTTCTGGTGAAGATTTTGTTCCTATTACTTATCAAGCAATAACCTAATAAATATTCTGTATAAAGCCACAGATCTGATGTTTGACACTTTTATCGGAGCTGTTTTGAAGGCTTATGGAACTCAAAATGTTGATTATGGCAGGACTTTTCTATTCACCCATTAATCGATAAATTAAGTGTTATAGTTGGAAGTAAGAAACATGAAAGGTCCAGAACTAAAAGTCTAAAAAGAATGTTTTGCAATGTAACATGATTTTTGCAGATGCACTTATTTGGAGGGTTACCTGTCTTATAGTGTTTGGAACATGTGTGGCCAGGATCTTTAAAAAGAAAAAAAAGAGTTAAACTTTGAGAAAAAAGGCATATGCCTTGAGAGCCGGAGGTAGAGTCATACAAGGAAGCGAGCCCCCCATCCCATGCACCCCCCCAGGAATTTTTTGTGTCAAATGGAGCTCACTTGTCACCTTTTGGGGATTGCTTTGTGTACTGCGTTCTTGAAAAAAATATGTGAGACCCTCTGGATGTGCCCTTCTGATCTCAATATGTCAATAAGCCTCCTTGGGGAAAGTACATGCAATAATGGTTATGTAAGGTTGATTTGATGTGTTTTGAATAACAATGTACTTTTAAGTACATTAGATGGTTTATTGCAGTGACAGGTTACAGTTACCCTTATTTCTTCCAAAACAGATATCATGAGTGTATTGGTGTCCAAGAGTTAAACAAAGCTATTATACTTATTGATAAACCAGACAAATTTAACAATTTAATCATTATCAAATTGGTGCATGGGATAAAAGGGGCTACAGTGCAAGGGGTTTGTAAATATATTTATTCAACTACAATGTATGACTTTGCAGTGCATTCTACATAGGAGAATATCATATTTTCTTTCCAAACCATTACAGTAACACATACATCTTTATATTGGGAGACACTCTTTTGTCCTTCCATACTTCTTCTGCTGGACTCCTTCAAGTTGACCTTTGTTGAACTCCCCAAATCAAAACATAAACAAAAGAAAATGTCTGCCTTCAATCAGTGAGCATTCCACTTATAATATTTGGTCTCAATCTTTATTACTTTCAAGAATTCGGAAAAGATTTCTTCGAGTATGTACTTCAATGTTTATAGAATACAGCTGTTATTTTATTTTGAGGTATTTTATTGTAAAAATTTTGTTCTCTTACTTATGCCACAGCAGACTTTCAGGTGGTGCTATTTACACATGGCAGCAGTTCCATGGCAAATTTCAGATTCCACATGTTCTATGTTTCATTCCAAGCATTTTGGTATATAATTTATTGGTTATTCATTTTGGGACTTTTTTAGTCTTGAAAGAAAATTACATGAAATTTGACCAAAGTTAGGTTGGACGTCCCCTTAACCAGAGCTGGTCGATCTGCGTATCGCTTCTTCAGACGAATAGCGTCCGACACTTGGACAGAGCATACAGTATCATCCCCGAGGTCTGAAATTATTTCATTTGCAATCAATACAGTATTTTCATTTTCCTCCTCAGGAATATTTGTAGCAATAATAACAAGATCACTATCATCGGATTTACCAATGTTAACAGTATTACCAATATTACCAAACTCAACTGTACCATCTTGACGGAACTTAGCACTTTGCTCGAACCTCAGTTGAAAGTCATCAACACACTTTATGAGATTGTCAACACGATTTGATTCTGTGGCCATTTGCAGGTGAAGGTCATCCTTGAATTCTTTCAATTTATTTTCCACTGAACTCAACAACTGATTTTTTAATTTATCTAACTTACTGTCAATTGTGCTTCTGACCCCCTCCTGGCCGTTTTTGACATCGGTTACTATTCTCAACAAATTTGCCATTTGTGTAGACAAAGATACTGACTTAATCTCGGTCTCAGTTTCTTCTACTTCAGATTTTGAAATGTCCTGTTGTTTACACTCAGGTGAATTACAGGTGGCCATTTTGGCCGTCTTCTCCATGGGCTTTGGCGTATCACCATCAGACTGCCGGTCTCTCCTTCTCGGGTTATTTTTACCCCTCATCCGTGATACTAAATGTTCACGCTTTCGTTTAACTCGTTTTAACAGACATACGTTAGACTTTATACGACTTTATACCACTTTAAAAGTCCTTTTTAAAGTTAAACTCATTGAGCAAATAAAACGAACAACCACTGCACTCACGCATGCGCATACAATTGGAAAAGCCATGATTCTCCAGAATCATAAAGTCAAGTTTTTAAAAGGATTTCTACGGATATTAATAACGTTCAACAGATTTGAGAAAAAAAAAGTTAAAGCCAGCTTCTGTACTGTTATAATACTCCACAGGAATATGCCCCAGGTTTACAGGGGAGGCTGAACCGGGGGTGGTGGGGGTGGGGGGGGGGGGGGGGGGGGTGCTGGGGATTGGTGAGAGATGGCTTCAGCCCCTCCACTTATTTGCCGGGCCATGTTTTTTTTGTATCACAGTATGCATATATTTTAACACAACCAATGACTGGTGAAACAAGGGGCGGATCCAGAGCCTCCCCCGTATTTTCGCCAGCTATGTTTCTCTCGCACTGGTTCAGTTTCGATGGATTTCGGATCATTTTTTGCAGTAAGTGGTAAATGTATACAGTCTGTTAAAAAATCGGTTAACTGAAATAGATCGTAATCTTACAGACATACAAGTACCAAATCCATCCCCAGACAAGATAATTCACAAGCAATATAATTGCTGTAAATGTCTGGTAAAGCATACAGGTGAGGTCTATTTATCAGCTTTGGTCGTTACAACCAAAGCTGATAAATAGACCTCACCTGTATGCTTTACCGACGTTTTTTAACGGCTCTCAAAGTGTGAAATCTTTCAAATACATCTGAAAAATCTCAAAATATCCACTCAGATGCGTTGAAATGGGGGTTTTGGGACCCTGGAATTTAAATTTTTCATACCGACGACCATCCATCGCGCGATCCAGCACCCCCCACCCCCCACATACACTTTGAAAATCGATCCGCCGCCCCTGGTTTATGAACTGATCGATGATCCAAATACACTAATATTTCGAAATTTCAATTTTTGTGTGAAGTTCCCATACCTTTATTGTTATATTTACTGACAGTTATGGGGAAATTAACGGGAGCTAATATTCTTGTAAATCTCTTCCAATGGCGAAAAATGTCAGCCATGGCTAACAACAATGAATCCATGTCAAACCCCCCTCGGTGAAAACCCCCTCAGTCAAAACCTCTTCGGTCAAAACCCCCTCATATTAATTGACAACTTGATCAAAACCCCCTCCCTTAGCAAAAATGAATGTTAACCCTTTACCTAACAAAACGGAAAAAAAAATATTTTCAATAAAACCATACAAATATAGATATAATTGGAGCCAGCTCAATGAGGCAGGTCCTATGATAGCCATATTTGTATGGTATTATTGAAAATTTGAAATAATTGTCTTGTTAAATTACAAAATTTAGTATATTTGTGGATAAAGCTGTGTTGGGTAAAGGGTTAATGAATAAACATGTTGTTGTAAGCAATTGAAAACAAAACAAAACAGAATTTAAACACATAAAGACTTTTATTTATTTCCTGGCAGATATTTATGAAAGCATTCTATTGACAAAAAGCTGAGTTTTAGATACACTAGTGGAAGTTCTAATATTAGTAATTATAATAATTGTACATGTATGTGAAAAGCAATTTATTTTCATCAAGTTGTGCACTAATAATATAATCGTCAGGGCTCAAAATAAGCGGTGTAGCGTCGCTTTTTGCTATGCAAAACCCGCAAAAAGCTACACAATGTTAAATTGTGTTTAGCATTTTGCGCTACAAGATAATCAACTGCAGCCTGTTAGGCTGCAGTTGATTATTTTGTATCGCAAAATGTAAATGAAAATTTGCAAACAAATTTGAAAACTAGTTCACTGATGCTTTACTTCTGATTGTGGAACATTCCAGGCATAACTCAGATTAACTCTCCATCAAGCATCATTAGCAACTTCATATGTAAGATGAGTTCTGTTGGTTTAAACACTTCCTGTCTTTACAACATTTTGCATAAAATGTCCATTAAAAATAACTACAAGCCCATCAAATTAAAAATCCCAACTTCCATTTTGAGAAGTCTAATAAACAACTAAGACGCCATTTATAACAGTACACAAGCCTATGCAACCCTTAAAGGCAGTTCACTTAAAAAAAACATAGTAAATGTTTCACGTGTTGCAGATCATTTGGAAATGCCCAGAAATGGATGAAACTATTCCATCTACTCAGAAGAATTCAATATAAAACAGCATAACATAACTCTGGTATACAAAAATAGCTATGTAATTTTTACAAAATGCTATTCATTTTTTGGAAATGCGTAGCATCCAAATGGGAGGCGGAAACATAGGCGGCACCTGCCTTACTTTTATTGCAGGAACAGTTCCATCGGGTCTAGATGGTGGTTTGATGGTTCGAAAAAACCTGACACACAAGTACTATCAAAATAACCCAATAGTGGTTCAAGGCCATCAGATGTGGCCTCACGAAGATAAGATATACCTTCACGAATGTCCTCCACTGGAAGAAATGCTAAACTGTCAAGCATTCCACAGAACAATTTTACATTGTCTTCCTCCCTGTAGCGAGTAACTAACCCCAAACTTTGCACTTTCCTCCATGTACTTTGGGTTAGATGATAAAAGCACCCATGAATGAGAACATGTGTTCCAAATGTTTCTGTCACTGCCTTCATGGCAGCAAGCTCAAAGTCCATTGTAATGGTTGAGGGATCAACTTTAAATCCTAACGGGTCACGTTGGTTCTCAATGGAAATTAACAATTCTTCATAAGTAGATTGATTTTTGTTTACCAACAGAGCATATACACAAGCCACAGAACTTTCCCCAAGGGAGCATGTTTCATATAGAGCTGGTTGAACAGTACAGGAGCCACATTAAACATACCATCCATAAACCAGGACGAGGAACCAGCCAGATGCCCAACCCCTCATTTGTTGCAAACACTAGCATCCGGTTGTTACAGTCCATGCCATTGTCATATATAAGGAAAGAATCCCCATCTGATGATGTTGTTCACTCTCCCTCAACAACTAAGTCTAATAATGTCTTTGGACACTGTGGCAGATGCTTAGCACGCTCATGGCGGAGAGTATGCTTTACAACATTTATATCATCAAGAGCATCTCGTACATCAATGGGAGCTGTTGCAATGGAATATGTGAGAAGTTGAGTCATGGTACCACGGGTAACTGAAGCCTGATCTTTCATCTGGGCAACTATCTTTCTTGCTGCCAATATACAGTCTTTGGGTTCATGTGAATGTGTGGTTGAGCTTATGACAGAGCTCATTTCAACATCGGCGGTTATGGCTGCTTTGCAGGTAAATGCAGCTCTGTTGAAACACTCCCATCATATTCATATTGATTTATTCACCAGTATACTATAAATTACAATCAGATATACATCAACATATATTTACAGTATTCATATAACAAAGACAAACTACATACAATATTATAATATTAGAACGTTCCTTTTCATGTTCTATCGGTCGATAGTACCTGAGTTTGTGTGATTTCTGAAATAAAAGCTGAAGCAGCGAATTTATTTCAGAAATCACACAAACTCAGGTACTATCGACCGATAGAAAATGAAAAGAAACGTTCTAATTATTTTATTATGCCGAACAAAAAATGACTTTCATTGTTAAGCGTTAACTGCAACATGCCATCAATCTTGTAACAACAATGTAGTCGAATCCAAAAACATGACGTCATTTCGAACGAATGACGTCTCTTCGAAAATGACTTGTCACAAGTGCCATCGCTTTGGGAGTTTCTATATCAACAAATGCCAATGTTTACAACTGCATCATGCTGTTCATGTTATAATTCATTGTTAATGCTTGTGTGGAAAGTGATTTAAATTAATGGAATATAAATTCATGTTTCTCGGACGACAACAGTTGATAGAATTAAGCAGAGTGAAACAATTTATTTTGAACTTGAGGCGGAGGCTCAGTAAGGTCGAGGAGTACTAAACTTGTGGAAATATAATTGATTGAAGTCATAACTGAGACTCATATTCAGGATTCACTGAAGTGGTGAACAACACGTGAGTGAGTTTTTTAATATTTCTAATTCTTTTGAATTCATTGTTTACAGTTAAAACTGAAAACACACCCACTGAAGATGATATATTTGTTGGTAAGTTTGTGTCTACCGGTGTTGAAAAAAGTTAAACGGACACGGAGACAGCGTTTGGTGTTGAGAAATTCCAATCGACGCTGATCAATGGAAGTGGCGCTTACATTTTCTTCGTTCTCTTGTCTCCAGGGAAAAACGTTCCGATAGTACCCGTGCTTTGCCCCAAAACTCCAGTACTATGACTTTTAGAAGGTGTCAAATTAACCAATCACGGCTGATGTTACAAACGTGAGACATAATAATATAAATTACAATCAGATATACATCAACATATATTTACAGTATTCATATGGTACATAACAACTATTATACATAAAGGATACACAAGTATACTGGGAGGGGAAAGCATAGCCAGACTGGCTGTCTTCCTGCATTCTCCTATTAAAGAGAAACAAAGATAAGGAAAAGTTAAAAAGGAAAGATTAAAGGAGAAGAGAAAGAATATGCGCGTGCAACATTGAGGCTTCTTGTAATTGGCTCCAGTAAGTTTCCACTATAGGGAGCATATCATCGCGTGAGAACCATAAGGTTCTATCTTCCAGTGGAAGATAGAACCTTATGGTTCTCACACGACGATATGTTTGATACATCCACTAATTGTATTCTTTCGAGAGTATTTCTTAGTATTCATGCACCCATCTAGTAGGAGTTTTAGACCACCTTTGTGGTTTTTAATAATCTCCATAGTATTATTATGTGATCTGGTGAAAGTAATTGTGATTTCTGAGAATGGATGGAGAGTGGGGGAGTTCTGCATTCCGGAAGGTAGCAGTAGACTTCTTAGTGTAGGAGAGACTAGTGACTATGAGTACCTGGGGGTAAATATAAACATCACAGGAAGAGGCATCTACCGAAACCACACAAATAAATTGATTCTGAAGGGGAAGCGAATCCTTAACCAAATGAAACTTATAGGGAGAAACAGTTTCAATAAGGTTTTCGTGGGGAAAACTATTTGGGAAATGGTGGGTCTGCCAAGTATAACATACGGTACGGAAGTTGTACCCCTAAACCACACAGCCGTAAAGAGCTTGGAAATCCTGCAGAACGATGCAGGCCGGTGGATAACAGGCTCGAGTAATGCCGCAGCGCTAGAAGCGATCAGGGGTGAGCTTGGGTGGATGAGGATCAAGGACAGGATAGACCTATTGAAACTCGGTTATCTTGATTATTTGGTAAATCTCCCCGATAGCCGATGGTGTAAAGTAATGTTCCTGAGAACTTTCAACTCAAATATCAAGACGGGGTGGATGGTCCAAGTGAGGGAGCTACTAGAAAACTACTCATTGGAGATCTCGGACCTTGACGCTGGGGCAAACCAGGGCAAAAAGATCGCCAGAGGAAGGGTCATGGAGGATTGTAACCGTAATTGGCGAGAGGGGGCCAAATCAAAGAGATCTTTGGGTGGCCTGCGTGATAAAGAGAAGCCTGGTTTTGAAGAGTACCTTGATGGCACCTTTGGGGGGGGGGGGGGGGTGGGGGGCACTGTTGTTCAAGCTGAGGTCGCGGTCCCTGGAGCTGAGGGGAAACATTGGGAAAAACAGTGAAAAGGAGTGTCAGATGTGTAACTTGGGCGTGGTGGATACCCTGGAACACTTTCTTCTAGAATGCCCAAAGTATCAGTCTAAAAGAATGAGATTCACTGGGAGTATAATGGGGAAGTGGGATGGGAGAATGAATGACATGTGGTTAGGGGAGACTCAAAGGAGAGGGTTAATATGCTAATTGGTGAGATTGGAAAGAATGGGGTAAGGGCTGCCATCAAGCAGTTCGTCTCTGGGTGTTGGGAGGAGAGGAGAAGCGTGGGAATAGGGAGGCAGTTGGGAGTACAGGGGTAACCATGGCCTTCTCGTCCGAGAACCGCGGCAAATCAGCGGCTGGCCAAAGTGTTATTATTATATTATTATATATTTCTCGATTATGAAGATGGGCGGAGTTTAGTTCTTTTGATGGATCCACGACGTTAGTGGGAAAATAGTCTGTCAACGGAAATCCGTAAATATGAAATTGAAGCTGATTGGAGGAAAAGTAATAGGCGTGTAATAAATATACGATAATACCATAGTGTGTTTTGATATGTTTGATATCTCAACGAGTTGAAAGTGAGTTTTTTTCGCGAGGCTTGCCGAGCGAAAAAAACTCACTTTCAACGAGTTGAGATATCAAACATATCAAAACACACTATGGTATTGTTGTATTTATCTTATACCGACCATTTTTGTTCTTTTCTGCATTTTTAAAAGGGTTTTGGGGATGATTTCGTGTCAAAATGTCGACTCATCTGGAGTCTCCAATCTATATGACATAGGGGTATGTGTTATAGATAATCTATAACACATGGGCTATATCTTCAACAGGTATAGGATAAAATTGATAACAACAATTCTGAGAGAGATTAGTTTACAGTGATCATTATTCAGTCAAATTGTTCAGACGTATTACATTATTCACAATACCAGTCAGTTTTCTTACAGCCAAGGCAGCTGCGGCATGGCTGTTTGAAGCGAGGTAAAACCCAGAAAACGAAATCGTCCTTTATCGAGGAGTGTCGCTAAAGGTAGTTTGGAGGTGACACACCCTACCAAAAATTTTTTCAGTCGGGATATTTTCGTTTGGATTGAAGTCTTGGTTATTGATTCTCTCTCTCGCTAGTGATCATGTACAGCACGACCTCCGTGGACTAGTAATTTTCCACGGGTGGGAAATATTTCCACTGACGCAGTAATATTAGATTCCAAACGCCAATTATACAGTACGTTGAGAGTGTATTATCACTAAATCACTCGCAGAGTGGAGATTCCACCCAAGCAATAATAGCAAATTTGCTGCAAAGCATAACCAGCACAAGTAAAGTTTCAGCCAATGGACCTCCGGGTTTAACCCGGAGGTCCATTGGCTGAAATATTGCTTGTGTTTTTGTCGATATGTACAGAATTTGAAAGTTATAGCTTGGGTGATAACTCCACTCCGCGGGTGATTTAGTTACAATCCACTCTCCACGTACTGTAGGAATAATCATCAAAAGTTAAATTAATAAAGCACCGGTTAAAAGCCTATGCGGTGCTTCGTTAATTAAAATCGTGCTGATGATGATTTTTATTACCTGGTAAACGCATGCGTAGACATCACTGTCCATTCGTGGATTATGACGAGTCCATGGCGTCTGTACTGTATTTTCTTGCAAGACTAGATTTGAATCTTGAACTTAGGACACGCACAGTCGGTCATACAAATAAACGGCTGTAATACCTGATTCAAGTAGTTGTGGAGCCACTAGGGTAATTCTGTGACTGGCCCCCTTTCGAAAGTGTCGGGGTGCAGATGCCTATGTTCTTGAAATGATTACACCGGATCTGGTGCATATGTATATAAATAACAGTCTATTAACCCTTTACCCAACGTAACGGACAAAAGTGACCCGCGCTATTCACAAAATTGCCATTCCATTTTCATTATTTTTTCATTTTTTCCTCAAAAGCATAGCATATGACCTTTCATTGGAACGAGCTCCTTCAGCTCTTTCCAATGAGGGTTCACAAACTATTTTTTATGCAAAAAATGGAAAAAACAGATTCAATAATTTCGTTTGCAAGTGTCGTCTGCTTTTTATATTAGCCGAAGTAAAAGGTTAAAAGATTGCGAACCTCCACAGGGCACTCCCATTCCCTCTTTACATGAGTGACAACAGCTAGTATTCCAATAGAACGGACAACTTATCTTTCTAAGTCTCGGTCAGAACTTTGGACCCAGGTCTGACCCAAGAATAATGGAGTCCTGTGCCAAATGCGCCCCCAAAGTTCCGGGTCCCTGGGACCTGGGTTACTATCACAGGCCCCCACCATCTCCCCGTTCCTGCTTTAATGTCTCCAATTCACGATGATTATGTAATCAACTGATCTAAGATTGCTTTTTGTTTTTCTAAAATCCATATTTAATCAT
Source organism: Pictodentalium vernedei (assembly GCA_031216915.1). Lineage (NCBI taxonomy): Eukaryota > Metazoa > Mollusca > Scaphopoda > Dentaliida > Dentaliidae > Pictodentalium > Pictodentalium vernedei. The sequence goes on along the minus strand of CM062294.1, from coordinate 478,555,495 downwards.
ATACAGATGTGTGTAATCTTGGCTTGCGGCGTAGCCAGGGATGGTGAGAAGCATCAAGCTTACATACATTTCATGCTTGGAATCCCTACAGCTGGTTCATGTATACTATTTCTTCGGCTCGGCGAATCACAATGTTTTCCTCGAATCGAATCAAGCAAAAGGTTCGAAACCCAATCGAATCCACTTTTCCTTTGTTATGATACTACGGCCTTTTGGTGATGTCTATCTCCGCCGTGAAACCAATATTAATTGGCATACTAGAAAATTGACAGGTATCACAAAGGTGGTCGAAGTAAAAACCATTTATCATCCTTTGAGTGCAACAAGGCGCCACCTGCAATGCCAAAGCATTGCAGATTGCGTCTTAGTGCACTTAACGGGCGATCTATTGTGCAAACGAGCCGTAACGCAATTTCCACTATCGCTTTTAGGAATTTTCAGACTGAATTTGTGCTACCTAGTAAGACAGGATACGTTCAATCTTATTCGTCAGAAAAATGTATGGTGAGTTGTTATCTTCAGAGAATCTACAATAAAGAATTGTGTGAAATCCAAATCTCTGCAGGATTCGATTTTTTTCGAATAATCAAGATGGTTTGGAATCGAATCGAATCAGTGGCGAGATTCGAAATCGAATCTGGAACGTTCGCCGGACCCTCGTCATTTCGCGCTAGTTTGGGTACTCCCCGCCCACTTCACTTTCCGGATACTTTAGCCTTCAAAAAGTACTCGGGATTTTCCGATTGGCGTGAAAAGTTAATTGTTTTTTTTCGGGAAAGACTCTGGACTTTCACCTATGGGTACACGCTCACAACCTAAAACGAGTTGAAATGAAGTGGGAAAAAACTATTTTTTGTTGCCATTGGCAGGAGGAAAATATTTTATCCACCACTCCATTTGGCCTGGCTATGTCTCTTAAGTGCGCTACTCGGGCGAGACAGCTTTCAATGATGTCTCTGAATACTTTGTGTCACTATACGAAAACAATTCAAAATCTTTCCTGTACAGTTTCTTTATTCCCTCTTTTACCCACATGGGAACTGTTTGAAGAGCGGAACGTAAATACATATCTCTTTGCCTCTCTTTGTTCTCTTTAGAGGGGCCCATTCCACCAATTTTATCCAAAAATAATGATAAAATGTTTTCAGAAGTAATGTTTTTGTTTCCAATTTTTTGAACTTCCTCCTCGGGAAAAGGGAGGTCACTTGGAACGTTTCCCACAAACTGGAAAGCTCTCCAAAGTTTTCGAACTACATCTATGTTTGTAATACACGTTATCTTTTCCCTGCGAATGAAATAAAAAGCAAAGCGAATTTGGTCTCTAATTTCCTGCTTGATGTTTCCTTTGAATTGTTTTAATGACTCAGACGCATTGAATTTATTAGCAAGGTATTTCGAGTCATAACTGAAGTTTTCTATCCTACCCACATAATGGGGCTTAAAAATACATGGATTACAAAGTAAGTACATTGGCGTCCAGTGAGGGTCAAGATCCACCGTTAGCACGATGAATCGCAAGAATTCTTCAAAAGTTATATCATGTCCGCAAACTGGTGCATTTCGTTTCAAACCGCGTGTTTTTCTGACGATTTTCGTTCCATAGAGTATCCAGAAATTGGGTAAAAAAATTTTATCAACATATGCTGACCAAAGTCTCGATAATGGTTCTCGTACGAACATGAACCTGTATGATGATTCTGACAGCTTGGCAGCTTTATTCATAGCCACACCTTTGCTTCTGGTTGCATGTACTGATGTTTTGTCGATGTTAAAAGGATCAGTTTGATTTATGTCTCCATTCATGTGATGAATAATTCGCTTCCAGAACGTGCAGCCAGTTTTTGGTATCGAGCAGTAAGCAATTTTCCGAGATGGTACAGTAAATACGTTCACTGGTAGAGGTCCACTTTTCAGATCAGTGCAAATATCTTTACTACTCATATCAAACGCCTTATTAAGGATCTCTCTATCGCTTGATACCTGTAATGAAGGCAAAATTGTATTCTTAACAGTCGTGTTAACCATAATAATACAAGCAGACGCAATTTTTAATATTTTCTCTGAATAACTATAAATTTTGTTTTTTTTTCAAAAATATAGCTAGTAGTAATCCATCATAGGAACGAGCTCATTGAGCTCGCTCGGGGCGCGGCGGCGTTGCGGTAACCGGTTCTCGTCAGATCACCGAAGTTAAGCAACGTCGAGCCCGGTTAGTCCTCGGGTGGGTGACCGTCTGAGCGATCGATTCGGACTCCTGCGCTGTGTCTTTGGGCAAGACACTTAACCCACATTGTCCACATGGGGGAGCGATGACGCCGTGTGCTAAGGCGTACTGCACGTCGATGGTGCGCATGGCTTCAACCAATCTAACCCTGCCTGTGCTGCAGTGTGGAGTTACGATGTTGGGGAGCTGGCAGCTGCTCGTCGTTGCTCGGTGGTTCTCTCCGGGTACTCCGGCTTCCTCCACCCGTAAAACTGTCACGGTCATGATTAGCCATTGTGCATAAGTATGTGACCTTAAACACCAATATAAAAAAAAATAAAAAATAAATAAATAATTTTCCCCCCTTTTTGTGAATAAATGTCACTTTACTTTCCCTCCACTCCTTTGGGACCTATTGTTTTTCTATGGCTAAACTGAATAGGGCAGTTAGGCTTTCCAAGAGTTCCTCTCCCCCTTTTTCGATAAACTCGTTAGGAATTTCGTCAACCCCTCCCGCTTTTCCATTCCTTAATTTTGAGATCACCCTTCGCACCTCCTCAGTTTTGCTTTCGCTGCACACGAAGTTCGATAGATTTTCCTCGACCTGGTTCGGACACTCTGGTGGGTTCCCCATGCCCCATCGCTTATCGTTCATCTTTTCCCAGTGCTTGACAAGTTCTAATGCGATTTGATCTTGCTCTTCTGTAACTCTGCCATCTACTTTAATACACTGTGGGTTACTTCCTTTGTTACGTTTGTTCACCCATTTCCAAAATACGTTCGAACTCGACCCCCCTGTCCTTCTTATCGTCCTAATAAGACTGCTATTTCGCACTCTCCGGTTGTCGTCTTTAATCTTGTTTACTTTATTTCGTGCTTGTTGGTATTCTTCCTTTGCTACCATGGCCTCATTGCTTTCCACCCCCTTAAGTTTTCTACTTCTCCTGTATGCAGCACATTTAGCTTTTCTACCTTTTATGGCCCTTTTCAGTTCTTCGTTCACTCTGTACCCAAGTTCCCGTGTTGGCACCCTAATCTTTCCTACACTTTCCTTCCCTGCCTCCACTAGGCTCGCAACTATGGCGTCGGCCATCTTCTGGACACTGCCCCCCTTGTGTACGGTAGCAAGCTTTGGTTTCAGTTTTTCTTCGAACTTCGCCCAGTCGACATCCTTTTTGAGTTCCCTCCTTGAAGCTTCCTTTGCTTTTATCTAGGTTTTTGGCCCTGATCGTCACTGTAATCAAGTTGTGATCACTATCCAACTCCATTTTGACCTCATCATCCACTTCTACCCCTATCACCTCCCTCCATAAATTAATATCTGTGAGAATGTGGTCAGTTATTGATTTTCTGTCGTTTCTCTCCCAGGTCCATTTCCCCTTACATCTCGCGTCCCTGTGGTAAACGCATGCGTAGACATCACTGTCCATTCGTGGATTATGACGAGTCCATGGCGTCTGTACTGTATTTTCTTGCAAGACTAGATTTGAATCTTGAACTTAGGACACACACAGTCGGTCATACAAATAAACGGCTGTAATACCTGATTCAAGTAGTTGTGGACCCACCAGGGTTAATTCTGTGACTAGCCCCCTTTCGAAAGTGTTGGGGTGCAGATGCCTATGTTCTTGAAATGATAACACCGGATCTGTTGCATATGTATATAGATAACAGTCTATTAACCCTTTACCCAACGTAACGGACAAAAGTGAAAGGGGCTATTCACAAAATTGCCATTCAATTTTCATTATTGTTTCATTTTTGCGTCAAAAGCATAGCATATGACCTTTCATTGGAACGAGCTCGTTCAGCTCGTTCCAATGAGGGATCACAAACTATTTTTTTATGCAAAAAATGAAAAAAACCCAGATATTCAATAGTTTCGTTTGCAGGTGTCGTCTGCTTTTTATATTAGCCTAAGTAAAAGGTTAAAAGATTGCGAACCTCCACAGGGCACTCCCATTCCCTCTTTACATGAGTGACAACAGCTAGTATTCCAATAGAACGGGCAACTTATCTTTCTGAGTCTCGGTCAGAACTTTGGACCCAGGTCTGACCCAAGAATAATGGAGTCCTGTGCCAAATGCGCACCCCCCCCCCCCCCCCCAAAAAAAGTTCCGGACCCCTGGGTTACTATCACAGGCCCCCACCATCTCACCGTCCCTGCTTTAATATCTCCAATTCACGATGATTATGTAATCAACTGATCTAAGATTGCTTTTCGTTTTTTCTAAAACCCGTATTTAATCATATATAGATATGTGTAATGTTGGCTTGCGGCGTAGCCATGGATGGCGAGAAGCGTTTTCATGCTTGGAATCCCTACAACTGGTTCATGTATACTATTTCTTCGGTCATTTTTAGGGCTCGGCGAATCACAATGTTTCTCTCGACTCGAATCAAGCAAAAGGTTCGAAACCGAATCTCGAATCGAATCCACTTTTCCTTTGTTATGATACTACGGCCTTTTGGTGATGTCTGTCTCCGCCGTGAAACCAATATTAATTGGCATACTAGAAAATTGACAGGTATCACAAAGGTGGTCGAAGTAAAAACCATTTATCATCATTTGAGTGCAACAAGGCACCACCTGCAATGCCAAAGCATTGCAGAATGCGTCTTAGTGCACTTAACGGGCGATCTATTGTGCAAACGAGCCTTAACGCAATTTCCACTATCGCTTTTAGGAATTTTCAGACTGAATTTGTGCTACCTAGTAAGACAGGGTACGTTCAATCTTATTCGTCAGAAAAATGTATGGTGAGTTGTTATCTTCAGAGAATCTACAATAAAGAATTGTGTGAAATCCAAATCTCTGCAGGATTCGATTTTTTCGAATAATCAAGATGGTTTGGAATCGAATCGAATCAGTGGCGAGATTCGAAATCGAATCTGGAACGTTCGCCGGACCCTCGTCATTTTGCGCTAGTTTGGGTACTCCCCGCCCGCTTCACTTTCCGGATACTTTAACCTTCAAAAAGTACTCGGGATTTTCCGATTGGCGTGAAAAGTTAATTGTTTTTTCCGGGAAAGACTCTGGACTTTCACCTATGGGTATACACGCTCACAACCTAAAACGAGTTGAAATGAAGTGGGAGAAAACTATTTTTTGTTGCCATTGGCAGGAGGAAAATATTTTATCCACCGCTCCATTTGGCCTGGCTATGTCTCTTAAGTGCGCTACTCGGGCGAGACATCTTTCAATGATGTCTCTGAATACTTTGTGTCATTATATGAAAACAATTCAAAATCTTTCCTGTACAGTTTCTTTATTCCCTCTTTTACCCACATGGGAACTGTATGAAGAGCGGAACGTAAATACATATCTCTTTGCCTCTCTTTGTTTTCTTTAGAGGGACCCATTCCACCAATTTTATCCAAAAATAATGATAAAATGTTTTCAGAAGTAATGTTTTTGTTTCCAATTTTTTGAACTTCCTCCTCTGGAAAAGGGAGGTCACTTGGAATGTTTCCCACAAACTGGAAAGCTCTCCAAAGTTTTCGAACTACATCTATCTTTGTAACACACGTTATCTTTTCCCTGCGAATGAAATAAAAAGCAAAGCGAATTTGGTCTCTAATTTCCTGCTTGATGTTTCCTTTGAATTGTTTTAATGACTCAGACGCATTGAATTTATTAGCAAGGTATTTCGAGTCATAATTGAAGTTTTCTATCCTACCCACATAATGGGGCTTAAAAATACATGGATTACAAAGTAAGTACATTGGAGTCCAGTGAGGTTCGAAGTCCATCGTTAGCACGATGAAACGCAAGAATTCTTCAAAAGTTATATCATGTCCGCAAACTGTTGCATTTTTTTTCAAACCGCGTGTTTTTCTGACGATTTTCTTTCCATAGAGTATCCAGAAATTGGGTAAAAAAATTTTATCAACATATGCTGACCAAAGTCGCGATAATGGTTCTCGTACGAACATGAACCTGTATGATGATTCTGACAGCTTGGCAGCTTTATTCCTAGCCAAACCGATGCCTGCGATTTCATGTACTGACGCTTTATCAATGTTAAAAGGATCAGTTTGTTTTATGTCTCCATTCATTTGATGAATAATTCGCTTCCAGAACGTGCAACCAGTTTTTGGTATCGAGCAGTAAGCAATTTTCCGAGATGATACAGTAAATACTTCCACTGGTAGAGGTTCACATTTCAGATCAGTGCAAATATCTTTACTACTCATATCAAACGCCATATTAAGGATCTCTCTATCGCTTGATACCTGTAATGAAGGCAAAATTGTATTTTTAACAGTCGTGTTAACCATAATAATACAAGCAGACGCAATTTTTAATATTTTCCCTGAATAACTAAAAATTTTGTTTTTTTTCAAAATATAGCTAGTAGTAATCCATCATAGGAACGAGCTCATTGAGCTCGTTCGGGGCGCGGTGGCGTTGAGGTAGCCGGTTCTCGTCAGATCACCGAAGTTAAGCAACGTCGAGCCCGGTTAGTCCTCGGATAGGTGACCGTCTGAGCGATCGATTCGGACTCCCGCGCTGTGTCCTTGGGCAATGCACTTAATCCACATTGTCCACATGGGGGAACGATGACGCCTTGTGCTAAGGCGTACTGCACGTCGATGGTGCGCATGTCTTAAACAAATCTAACCCTGCCTGTGCTGCAGTGCGGAATTACGATGTTGGGGAGCTGGCAGCTGCTCGTAGTTGCTCGGTGGTTCTTTCCGGGTACTCCGGCTTCCTCCACCCGTAAACTGTTACGGTCATGATTAACCATTGTGCATAAATATGTGACCTTAAACACCAATAAGTAAATAAATAAATAAATATAAATAAATAAATAAATAAATAAATAAATAAATAAATAAATAAATAAATTGAGCTCGTTCGAATGATAGATCATTAAATATGCTTTGGGAGCAAAATCTGGTGAGTTTTATATTTACCACTGGGGTATTTGCGTCGATTCGTAAGAAGAAGAGTTAAGGATCCGAGTCGGGAATACGAACTGTAGTCCTAATCAATGGACTGGGAAGCAAAACAAAATGAAAACTCTAAAATTTTGAGTGGCGAATTTAGTGTATGAAGCTTGTATATAGCATCTCATTATACACTTTATAACAAAAAACACATTTTTATTGGCTGGATCTTATACACGTGACTGGTACTCAAAAATCCATGTACACCGGTTTTCCAGTGAATATCAACATTCTAAATATAGCTTTTTTGGAAACCCCCTCTCTAGTTCTATTTCAATCGACGTGCGTGCGCAGTCAACCTGACTTCCGTTTCATTTTTATGTTATTCTACAGATGATGACTATTTTATTGTTAAATAAAAGTATTTCTGGTTGATATAATTGAACTTGTAATTGACAAATAGAGGATGGTGTATATAATAAATCAGTTATGGACTTTTGTAGTGGTAAATATAATGTGATATGAACCTAGAAACTTATATTGACCTCGGCTAACTCCTCGGCTTTTTTAGGTTCATATCTCATCATAGTCACCACCACAAAAGTCCATGATTGTTTAATATGGATGCGTTTTGTTGCAATATTAATTATACATGACGTTGGCGGCTCATCTTACATAACATTCCGACATGGTTCAAGGGTCGGCGATGTGAACGAACCCCCCTTTACGTTGTTTTCAAGAACGGAGAATGCAAAAATAAATTCACCATTGTACACTAGAGAGCTCCATTTGATACTAAATTTTCCCTGGGTAGGGGGATCCCCCCTTGACCCTCCCCAGTATACTCGTGAGTGCTTTCGCGGGGGGGGGGGGGGGGGGGGGATCCCCGTTGCGGTGTACCTTCTTTATCAAAATCAACCCCTTTTGAAAACTCATGGCGACGCCTATGTGAATGCATATATATCTTCCCTTGCATGCAAGAAAATAATAACGTGGGCCACGTAGCTCTGTTGAATAACGTTCAAACATATAGCGTCCGGCTTTTTGTCACTCAAATAATCACTGAACGTTTCAGCTGTTGAGTTATTTTATTCTTAGCTAGCTCTAATTTTGGTCGATATGGATCGCATATCTCTTCATGTTTACTTATTCCTTCACATCACAAACAATCCGTAACTTTATTTTTGGACGTAATGATCTTCTCGGTTCTATTTTAAAGTGGGATTTATCTCCCTTGACTACGTAGAACGGTGCGTGATTTTATGCGACCAGCTAAAAATCCGAACGTAACGATAGTCAGCCCGGCAAAGTGACAAGTCACAATTTTGCACCAGGGGCGGCGGAACCGGGGGGGGGGGGGGGTCTGGGAGGCTTCATCCACCCCCCCCCCAACACACACACACACTCCCCCATATTTTCGCCAGCTATGTTTCTCTCTTACTGGTTCAGTTTCGATGGATTTCGGATCATTTTTTACTGTAAGTGGCAGCAAACGCTAAAATGTATAAAGCATGTTAAAAAATCAGTTAACTGAAATAGATTGTAATCTTACAGACATACAAGTGCCAAATCCACCCCAGACAAGATAATCCACAGACAGCAGAATTGCTGTTAACGTCTGGTAAAGCATACAGGTGAGATCTATTTATCAGCTTTGGTCGTTACGACCAAAGCTGATAAATAGATCCTACCTGTATGCTTTACCGACGTTTTTTAGTGACTCTCAAAGTGTGAAATCTTTCAAAAACATCTCCTGAAAAATATCAAAATATCCTCTCAGATGCACGGAAATTGGGGTTTTGGGACCTCAGACGCCCAACCATCGCCCGATCCAGGCCCCCTTCCCCAATACACACTTTGAAAATCGTTTGCCGCCCCTGTGCAGTGTGACAATAATTATGCGCACTATTCAGTAAGTTGTAGCAAACACAAGTAATGAAAACCTGAAATAATCTACCACTTGTGGTGGATGACGTGTGCTGATATATTCCGTTTTAAGTACGGGGTCGTCTCACTTACCCGGTTGCTATTGTTTCGGTAAAATGTGTGAAAATTAGGTAGAGCAAAAGGAGATGGATTATAGTAAGGATCTTGTAAGTTTGTTCGCGTATCTCAATTCCTGTTCATTACCAACAAACAACCAGTTAGGGGGGACAAACTAGATTTACCCATGAGAGAGGATACAGCGGAGCCCACTTAATTGGATATCTCTTAACTGAATAACCCTGTTAATTGGATATAATTTCTCAACACAAACCCATTTGCCATACCTCCAGTACAAATTTGACCTGTTAATTGAATATAGGTTATGGAGTAACTCCTGTCAATCGAATAAAAAAATCTTGTAACATGTTGAGAAATTACCCTGATTCTCCCCAGTTTTCCTCTGTTTATAGACCTATTTGCCTCAGTACATCCAAAAACAGGCATTTAATCTATTGTTGTGAAGTGAGCCCCCAGGGGTTAATGAAACTCACAAGCTCGGATAACAGTTCGTGCTCTTGGAGTTTTATTTAGTAACTCAGTGGACTCGAGTTTATTTCATTTATTTAACATTTATAGAATAGGATTAGAACATGACAAATAAATTACATGGAATTGTATTAAACTGGCGACCAGAGTACAGGCGTACTATGTAGGTACACACCAGATGTTCTGTTGACAATATCAGGCATACCTTTGCAAGCCAATATTGTCAACAAGCAGTGACACTGAAGGATTTGTTGATAGATGGAACATTAACATTCGGCAGTATTACTGGGATGTTGGTGTTCAAACTGTCTAACAAATCATAACATGTACCTGGTTGGACTCCCCGGTGAACTGGGGATGATGAGTTGCTCAGTTCCAACAGTCGCCAGAACATTCTGCCAGTTAACAGACTCCCGGCAGAATACTATTTGATAGCCAAGATTCCATGGACTGCATGCAGGCTGACAATCTGCATGACAGTAAAAGAGTCGACAAAATGGCGACCGTCACATCAAGGGACTTTCCCCAAATTCCCCCGAGTTCAGGGAGAAACTGCTGGCAATCGTCACGTACCCCAAGTATTGCATCAGAATTTTGGTGTATATAAGCACCACTTTCTGACTGCTCAGACAAGTTGTCTCTGGGCCCCTGATAAGTATGGGCTGAGCTTCAAGAAGAAACCTGGATGCCACCACTTCTTTTGAGGTATGAACTTTGTTATTTAAATTACTATATTTTATGCCAACAGAGACAATGACGTTTAGTCGTAATGTGAATACTTAGAGTTATCAAAATATTAGATAATTTGAAACTGGTCTTTATTGTGCTGTACACGACAATTTCGTGAAGTTACTGAACCCAGAATCTGGAGCCTGTGTCTGATATCGTCTGGTAAGGAATCACAAACTGTCATGGACTGGTGGGAGCTCACAGAACTGCCAGTAGTCACAACGTGGAAAGTCAAAATTTATGATCAGAGATCGATAAACTTTTTCCTTATATTCTGCAACAGACGTATATTTATATTGGTGCTGTGACCAGGATTTTGCAAAAAAAAAATCAGTGACCATAACCAGTCCCCATAGGCAATGACGTACCAGTAGCCAGCTACTTGACTGAGCTCTCTCCAAGAGCTAAAGTGCCAATACCAAACAGGTAACAGTCCATGCGCAGTGATGGAGACAGATACAGTGTTGAAAGAAAAAACATGCAGTGGCGGAACAAGACAAAAAACACGTCATAATAGTAGTGTGTGCGATAGTAGGAATTGTTTAGTGCTCATTCAATGTGCAAATTCCAGGAAGGAGGAATGTGGTGGAACAACTTTCTACAAACAGCCAGCAAAAACTGTAAGTGTAACATTTTTGATATTTTTCATATATTATCAGATAAAAAAGGATGAAGTTCTAATTAGGCAGAGAGTGGAGGTTATTGCAAGCCAGCAACTTCAGGAAATGAAGCAGCAACTGGACGACATAACCACACGTCAACAGCAGCTGTTGGATGCTGAACGAGCTTCCTTGCAAGAACAAATGCAAAAACATGAATGTGAATTACATGAACAAAATGTGAACCAGGCAAAAGTTTTTCAGGAACAAACTCAAGTCCTGAATCACCAGATAGTTGAATTACAAATCCAGTTTGCGAACATGAAAACGAGGAGGACAGTACATGCGAGATCACTGAGCTCAATTTAAGCCAAGCCAACAGTGACACAGCCACTCAGGCCATCACTAAAATGCACAAAACTATTTTGGCCAGTATCAGAAATGCAGCTACAACAGCTCACATGGTGCAAACTCAGGCCCTTCATGCCCATATCCACAGATTTGATGGTGACCCAAAGAACTATCATGCATGGATTAAAGGTTTGAACCTATACTGGACAACTGATAACATTCCACCATCACAAAGAAAATTCATTGCTGCTCAAACTAGCGATTATGTAGTGAGTGATTTTATTTTGAGGCAAATTGAATGCAACCCCGAGATATGGTGGGATGAGCTCCAGAAGGAACTCAAAGGCAGATATTCAGAAATAATTGACAAGAGTATGGTGAGTTATTTGCACCATATGAAACAGGAAAAAAATGAGACCATAGTGTCTTATGGCGAATGATTGCTCGATCTCGCCAAAAACATGCATGGTATACAAACAAACTGATGGGGAATCAGAACAGAAAATGTTAGCAGATTATTTCACTGATGGGCTGTGTCAGCCCGACATGCAGTTGAAATTAATCAGAAAGGACCCTGAGACGCTCTACAAGGCCATGTCAATGGCAATATTTGAGGCAGGTGTGAAACATAAGCATAAAGCTCAGGGAGAGGCAGGAAAACTACAGAACTATGAATATCCAACAAGGGATGATAGTCCGGGGAATGTAGGTGTCCCCATAGAGGTTGATGCAACTCGATGGAAAAATCATGTTCATTTAGCGACTATGGGAAGGCAAAAAGCCATTTCGACAGGGTCAACAGTATAGGCAAGGTCAGTCGAGATATCAAGATAGACAGTATCAGAACAAAACGTTTGTTCAGCAAAGAGTTAATCACTACCCCATACCCATTTGCCATCTCTGTGGGAGACCAAGGCACTACAAACGCGATTGTAGGGTGAAAATCGCAAGACAAGTGAGAACAGTAGAGGTGCAGGCCCCACGTCAACAACAGAAAACTCGTACCAAAGGTGCAGGACAGACTAGATTCAGTCCAGGAGCTTGTTTTCATTGTGGCCAGTTAGGGCACTATGCAGCCTCATGCAGGGTTAATTTAAATGAGTAAAACTCGATCCTTGTAGGGTAAAGGGTCAAGTGTCAATGAATACAGTCACCCTAAGAAAATAACAAAAGTGTAAGGAGATAATAAGACCAGTACCTGTTAGTAGGTATAAAAGGCCAATTCACGACCACTTGTACATATACGTGTACAACATACACACACGATGCGTTCACCAACAGGGAATTCAGTGTTAAATCACACGCTTGTTCACAAAAACTGTACATGGTCTTGAATCGGCCCATGTACAGTCAGTGACTCCTAGATCGCGCTTTTAGCATCAAACACTCGTGGTGAATGCATTGTGTGCGTGTGTTGTACATCTTCAGTTGTATCATCTACGTGATTTTTGGTCTACGTTCGCATCGCAGATCAGACCCACCAATCCATCATCGGCGAACGCGAGCGAAGGCAAAAGATTTTGGATGATCACCAAAAAACAGCAATTGCAGTTCTAGACCAATGGTCCAGAATCGGCAATTGCATTGGTACAGATGGTCCAGAAACTCTCCCTCGTTTTTGAGGCGGTCACGTTTTTGATTGATATAAATATAGGGGAGAAAAAAAATATAAATAAATAGTTATTTAGAAAAATAAAATATATCAAATCGAATAGATAATAAAAAAAAAATACGTAAATCATGAGCGCTTCTCAGATGATTAGAGCGAGGTTTCTTTTAAACATGCTGATGAGAGCATACGCAATCTGCGTGAACGAACAACTACGTCCCATCTTGTTAGAATGATGCGTCGGATGTCGGGATCATCTAGACTTCGATCACGAGGATCATTCGTGTCTGACGATGGAAAGGGAAGATATGGTCATCGTGTATTTCGAACCGGTGTTCGAACGCGTTAAATTCGACGATGTGATAACGTTTTGGAAGAGATTAGTCGACTGTAAGAATCGAGACAGGCCCACAGATTCGGAAGAACTGAAATTGGCGCATAGAAGTTTGACTTTAGAAGACAAGGGATGCATCAAGAAATTATTGCTGAACGAAGCATACGTCTAAGTTTTTTTTTTCGTTGATATAAAAAAATAAGGGAGAGTAGAAAATAAAAAAAAATAAATACAGACATAAATTTTTTTATCTAATATTAGAAAGAAAAAACACAAAAAAAAAAAATGAGAACCAGAAATAAATTGTATCCGACGTTAGTGGATGACGAGGATGAGAAGCCGAACGGCATCTTGCCGATGGCGCCATTGCTAGAAGAAAGAGAAAGAGGAGAGAGGTATCGCATCGATCAAATCAATAGAATCCAAGAGTATCTGACTCGAGAGAGAGATTCTCGTCGTTCCCTCAAGAAGAAGTATTCGCGTTTCGTGAAATTCGTCAACGGGATCGACACGACACTCATCACGATTTCCATGGGTTTACACGCGGCCGGCATCGGATTGTTGTCGACCGCGGTTGCCATTCCAATCGTGTTGACCACGGAAGGAGTGGCCCTCGCCGCCAGATTGTTCAGCACGGTTGGAAACTTTTTGAGTAGGAAATTATATCTGAAGGCGAGGAAACACGACAAGATTAGCGTCTTGGCTGTCTCCAAGATCGACACGATATTCGAAATGATCTCTATGGCATTGAAAGACGGTAGGATATCGGACGGAGAATACTTCGCGATATTGAGCGAGAAAACGAAATACGATGCCATGAAAGAAGCCGTGAGAATCAAGACTTGTCAGATCATCAAGGAAGAGTTGAAGGATTCTCTCGTGGAAAAGGGTAGGAAAGAGGCCAGGGAGGAATTCAGTAAGATGATAGAACTCAAGGAGCAGTGATTGAAAAAAAAAATATATATAATAAGAACAGAATTTTAAAAAAATATATTAAATTCATATATAAAATAAAAAAAACGAAATTAATTTAAATTAACTCTTCAAAAAAAAAATGTATTGCGTAAAGTGTAAGAGAGTTACCGAGACGAGTAATTCTAGAGAAGTGCGAACTAAAAATGACACACGGATGCTTCGCGGAATTTGCAACGTGTGTGGTTCTATCAAGACTAGATTCATCAAACAAAAGAACGCGAGCAAAGGCAAAGGCATCGTAAATAAAATGATCAACAATCTACCTTTCAAAATGCATCTGCCCGGTCACAGTTTCATGGGACCAGGAATGAAATTGAACAAGAGACTCAACGCCGATCTAACACCCAAATCTTAGAGCAAACCCGTGAATAGGGTGGACGTGGCCACGTACGATCACGATCTGTGCTACGCCGGACATCCCGACACCAAGACTCGCAACGACGTCTGCAAAAAAAACATGTTGACGAGATTGAGAGGCATATCAAATCCGACCAGGAGAGAGAAGATGGAACGTTTGCTGGTCGGCAATCTGATCGGTGCGAAACGTCGATTCGGATGGGGTGTTAAAAGAAAAAAGCGCACCTGAAAAAGAGAAGAAGAAGAAACGATTATTGACGAGCGAATTGGCCGAGGAGTCACACAAACCCATAGTGCATAAATTTCGAAAGAGAAGGGTGTTTGTGAAGGGTCTGGACGACATTTGGTCCGCCCACTTGGTCGACATGAGATCGTTTTCGAGGTGGAACGAGGGCGTCAAATATCTATTGACGGTCATCAACGTGTTTTCCAAATATGGTTGGATCAGAGCTTTGAAGAATAAATCGGGACCTTGCGTCGCCGAGGCTCTGAAGAGCGTGTTCGACTCGTCCTCTCGAAAACCGAGTAAATTGTGGGTGGACAAGGGAAAGGAATTCTACAACAAGGACGTTAGTCGATTGGTAGACCTCTACTCGATCAGCAATGAAGAGAAAGCCAGCGTGGTGGAACGTTGGAATCGAACGATGAATGAGAAGATGCACAGATACTTCACGGCGAATTCGACCAAGAAATACATATACTCTCTGAACGGTCTGGTGAAAGATTACAACGACATGGGACACAGATCGATCAAGATGACTCCCACGGAAGCTAGCGATCCTCGAAACGAAAAACGGGTCTACGCGAATCTATATCCCAAGAGATCTAAGATCGGGAAGAAGAAGTCTAGAACGCCGAAATTTGCGGTCGGCGATCGAGTGAGAATCTACGCTTATAAGAAGCACTTCGAAAAGGGTTATACTCCTCGATGGACCTCAGAAATCTTCGTGATCATCAAAATATTTCACACCGATCCGGTGACTTACGAAATCGAAGCTTTGGATGGAGAAGAGATCGTTGGAAAGTTTTACGAACAACAATTACAGAAGACGAAGTTTTGATGAAGAACGCAAAAAAATTTTTTTTTATTTACTCTCTTTGACATTTTTCTTGTTTACACACATATATATAAGAGAAAAAAAAAATAAATAACAATAAAAAATAATTAAAAACTATTTTTTTAGATAAAGAAAAGCAAGTGAATTAATAAACAAAAAAAAAAAACTAAAAAAATCCTTTAAAAATGACAAATATACTAGATATAGCACAAAGCATAGTGAAAGATGAAAGTATTCAAGAATATGAGGTTCACGAATACGAACCGGTAACCGGAACGAGTTTGAACAATGCGGGAGAGATAAGAATCAACATCAAAACTCAAGATCTATTCGTACATCCTAGCGAGAGTTACATAGTGGTGCAGGGACGTCTCACCAAGGAAGATGGGAGCGACTATGCCGACGACGACACGGTCACTCTTGCCAATAATGGCATCATGCATCTATTCAGTAACATAAAATACATGCTATCCGGACAAGAGATAGAATCTGTTTTTCATCCCTGTCAAGCCACCACGATGTTCGGACTCTTGACGTATCCTGATGATTTTTCGAAATCCAGAGGACTTAATCAGTTGTGGGTGAAAGACACTGTAGGTCCTGCTAGCACAGGCGCCGCTGCGATATTCGACTACGTCGTCAAGACGTCCAGACCTAAAGGAACGTTTTCATTCAGGATACCTTTGAAACACATCTTCGGATTCGCGGACGATTACAACAAGGTCATGTACAGATTCAAACACAATCTGACGTTGATTCAAAAAGGAAATGACGACGCAATAGTGAGACTCACCGCGACCGATGCGGGTAAGATAACTCTACACAAGATATCGTGGTTCGTTCCGCACGTGAAGCCTTCAATGAATGAGAAAACGAATCTCTACAAGATCATACAATCCAAGAGTAAATTACCTGTGGGATTTAGAATGAGACAGTGCAACACGGCTAGCATTCCTCTCTCCACGAATCACTTCGATTGGAGATTGACGGTGAAATCCGCTTCCATGATCGCGTTTCAGACCGATAGGGATGGGTCTCAGGAAAAGAATGCGTCGCTGTTCGATCACTGCAATTTGAGAAACATGCAAGTGTTTCTGAACGCCATGAGATATCCGGCAATTGATTACAATGCGTTGTTCGACAAGAACGATTTCTGCAGGCTGTACGGCGACGCCGCCGATTTTAGAAAGAAGTATCACAGCCTAGACGAATTGATGAGCAATCCCAACATATCTCCCGGCAAATACAAGTCGATGTATCCCATGTTCGTGTTCGACGTCAGTAAACAGAGCGAACGACCCAAGAGTAGCGTGTTAGACATTCAGATCAAGATGCAATTCGATAGGAACGTGCCGAGAAAAACCGAAGCCTTCGCCCTGGTCCTATCGGACAGAGAATTACAATTCGAATCGGACGGAAATAAGATGTCGATCATTCGATGAGAAACGAGTGTGTGAAAAAAAAAAAATAAAAAAAACAAAAAAAAAATGAAAAGTAATGTATGATTATTAAAAAAAAAACAAAAAAAAAAAATAAATAAAGTAATGTGATATAGAGAGATTGAACATCTCTCTATATCTCATTACTTTTTTTTTGTTGTTTTTAATAATCACACATTATTTTTTTTTTTTTTAATTCGTTATTTTTCCACGCGTTCACTGTTTGTTCAAAGCATCCAGTTCGATCAGTAGACTCACCACGGAAGTGGTGGCTTCGGGATTATTGGTTTTCATGACGAAATTAATCCTGTCTCCGGCGTTCACTTTGAGAGGCGTGCCGAACGTGCTGACATTCGCGTGTTGATTCTCGGTCTTTTCAATGCTGTATCTCTTATCGCTCTCCACACCATTCACAATGAGATTGACGACCGCTCTGTTATTCAAATCCGAGGAAGCCAGACTCATTCGAAGGATTTCACCTCCCAATGGCATGGGATATCCAACCTGACTGTGTTTCGATCTGCTACCTCCGTTTCTGAAAGACCACTCGGCTTTTCCTTCATCTAAGGTGCCGGCCTCTTCGGCCCACACGGTGATCAATTGTCTGGCATATTTGACTCTCTCCACCACCGAAATCAGGGTGCAGGCGTCCGTCATGTTCACGGGTTCCAGTAGATTCGTGAGTGCGTGTCCACCCATGTCTAGTTTACCTTCCATGATGTCGCCCTTTCTCCAGACTGAGTTGTCATCCACTACTTCCTGCTTTCCGCACTGGAATCGAATTCAAGATTGTGACCGAGACCGAATAAATTCTCACCGTTCATGTTGATGCCACCCTCCATGGTTCCGCCAGATTGTTTGTTCAGGTAGAGATCGTCCACTTGTGATTCTACATATTCTTGCGATCGCATCACGTCAGAATCTACGTAGCCCTTGTTGACTGCAGTTGAGTCCGCATCCGTGTCGTCGATCTTCGACAGATTCAATATCTTGTGGAATCCCGCATTCAGATCCGATTTCTTTTCACGTCTGTCATACTTTCTCTGTTCCAGATCTACGTAGTGTTTGGTCGCCACATCCTTGGGATTCGTGGGAGCGGCCACGTTCGTTATCTTGTAAGAATTGGCGTTCAATTCCGAGTGCATCGTTTTCTGAACGTATCTATTTCTCAGGTGTTCGCTGAATCTCGCGTGAGAGTCGTCCGCGTATCTCTTGGTGGTGGCATCGGTGGGATCTACGGGATTTGCGACGTTCACCAAATGTTTGGATTTCAGATCGAGATCATCGGTCATGGTTTTATCCACGTAATTATCAAGCAGGATTCGTTTGAAATCGGAGTTCCCCCTGTCGACGTATTTTTTAGTCGCAGCATCTGCGAGATCTATCAGCTCGGGAAGATTGTAGAGCTTCTTATCGTTCATGTTCAGGGGTTCCTCTCGAGGTTCGTATCTCTGAATGTAATGCTCATCCAAGTTGGCAACGTCGTAACCATCGTCGACTTCGAGCATCTTCCTCTTCTTTCTCGTGTTGACTTTTTCGTCGTCACTTCTACCAAATTTATCGACTGTCATGTTGTTGTGGGATTTTTTTTTTTTTGTTTTTTAGAAAAAATATCTTCAAACGCAGTTTATTAAAAATGAACTATGTTATTTTATTTTTTGTTTTTTATTCGATTAAAAATTTTTTAAAATAATTTTTTATCTTTATATATATATATACTATAAAAAAAAAAATTCTCTCTAATGTAAGTCATTGAGAATGTCTTGAAATTCATCTCCTTCAGACCATCTCTTGAGAACGTAGAGACACAGGTGACCGCAAAACACTTGATCTGGTGATTGCACTTGATCCGTGTTGTAAAGAACCATCGATTTGTTGAAATAGTTCTTTATTTCTATCGGCGGCGAGATTCCGTAGCTGTCGAAATAATAATTCTTCTTCTTCTTCCCGTTCTTGAACCATGCCACCCAGTGAGTGCCTTCACCCGATGAATCGTCTAGATTTAAAATTCCGCATTCCGATTGTCGAGGTCTTCTCTTCAGCAAGGCATCTCTAGAAAACACTCCTAGAAAATCTTCGATTTTCAAATCTTTTGCCGCATTCAACAGATCGATGTTGGATAGGGGGTCATTGGGTAAGACGACACCTTCTACGGATATCTTTATTTTCTTATTCATAAATAAGTATATATATATTTTTTTTTTTATTTATTTTATTATAATTCACTAAAAATGACGTTATTTTTTTTCTATTTTTTTTCTTTTTCTTTTTAAACTAACTCTATCGACTTCCACAATCTTGAATCCGTCAAATTCCTTGACTTCTATAATCTTGGATTCATCTAATTCTTCTTTTAAACTAACTTTCTCGATGTCACTATCGATTTCCATAATTTTATGTTCATCTAATTCCTCTTGATTTTCTGGAATCCTATCATCCACAATCGTATCTGGAATCTTATCATCTAGAATCATATCTGGAATCCAATCATCCCCATTCATATTGTCTCTAATTAGATCCACAGTCCAATGTCCGAGTGCCAAAGTGCTTATTTTATCGTCTAACACGAATCTCTTGTTGTCGTCGGCCGTCAGCAAAATCTTGTTGACTATTTCGGTATACAGCTCGTGATTTTCGCTTCGAATCGATTTCATAGTCTTATACACCAGACCACTTCCTAACAGACAATCTTTATACTCTTGGAAAGAGATGTTTTTCTTCACCACGCACGCTTTAACTCCTTTGCACTTCTTGATCTCTTCATCATCTTCTAGACGATAAGCATAGAGTTTGGGTCTCAAGCCTACGAATTCGACGATCTGTTTACCGCCGCTCTCGTCCTTAAATTTACCCAACACCTTCTTGTTGTCGTTCGGTTGAATGTTGGGCGGGTGATCGACGGGATAATTGCTCGTGTCGAACCACTCGGCCACGTCCAGAGATATGTCTTGGTAGACGTCTTTCGTCTCTATCTCGTAAACTAAACTGTCCATGTCGGTGAACAGTAGTTTGGCTTTGTCACCAAATTTTCGTTTGACGTAATCGTAGTGAAACTCGTACATCAATAGCTTGCTGACATCTAAGATGATCGGTCCGAGATAATACGGTTTGTCGAACTTCAGGTGCGTCTTTTGCATGTGAACAGCCACTAGATTTTCGCCGAATATGGTTCGGTGTTTGTAATTAGGTTTCGCCACTAATTTTTTAGCTCTTTTCTCAGATGTGACGAGTCGAACGTCGGTTCTCTTCCTGATGTTTTCCATCGATTTGCCGTACACGCAGTTATTCATGAGTTTGAAGAAATCTTTTTTGAAATCATTCTCGGCTCGGGTTCTGAGATTCGTGTTGAGATCGATGTATTTTTTCATCCAAGGCTCTTCGTCGAATCGAATGACGTGATGTATGTCGACTAATTTCATCCCATAATCGACGTACTGTTTCAAATTCTCGCTGTAGATGATGTAGTTACGTTTGTTAAATAAATTGGGAATGAGTTTTTCCTCGTCTCCTTCGTTCGGTTCCATTCGTTCGGGAGCCAGTGGATAATCGTTGTGCGGATCGTGTAATTCTTCTGGATAGTTCAAATTGACTTCTAAAATGCAAGGATAGTCTCTCCATTTTTGCATCTCTTCTGGTTCTTTCACCCATTCGAAATTTCCAATCGGTAAAGGATGACTCATAGCCCAACCATACAGATTATTGGCAGCCCAATACTGTATGTATTTAGTCGACCGTTTCGAATCGAATCGAAACCTTCTTTCATGTAGGGATTGTTAGCCTCGGAATGTCTGTGAGAGATCATCGAGACGCCACCTCTCGCAGCTCTTTCGAACATGAGCAAAATGTCCACGTCGGATAATAATTCCAATTGGACTTCGGTGGTCTTCAACAGAGCGTCCCACGCCAGACCGGGTGCGGTGAAATACCAAGCGGGATCCAGATCGTAATTTCGACGACAGACGTCTCGAAAATTTTCGAACACGTCTGCCAAGAGCAGAACGTCGGTCTTCAGATAGAGATCGTGATAATCTCTCATAGTTTTCATATCGAATGATTTCCACACGTTTTTGGCGTGTTCGTAATTCTCGTCGGAAATGTCGGATTCGTATAATTTCGAATAAAAATCATCTTTAGAAGGTAGTGCAGTGTCTTCGAATCTCTTTAGATTGTTCATGTAATCGTAAGGATAGACTCCTTTCCTCAACATGACGTCTACTCATTCTCCGAAATGTTCGCTCGTGATTTTAAATTTATCCTTGCTCATGTTATCGACTAATTTTTCCAGAGCGGTCGACATGAATTTAAAAGTGTCGATGAAACGTATGCATCTACGAATGGATTTCGTTTTTTCTTTCAACGTATTTCCATCGATTACTCTTTCCCTCTCCATGAGCTTCCATTTCATGAAGGAAATGTATCTTTCTTCGCTGTTCGCGATGCAATTTAATTCTTCGTGCGAGGTGCCGAGATTTTTCACGAACAGATGACTGTCGTAACCCGAGAGATTGTGAAACATCACCGGATAGAAAGTGGCGTCTCGATATTTTAAATTACACTTACTGTGAGCCGGACCGCGATACAGACCCGTGTAATGATCATGGTCTCTGACCTTCTTATTTTCCTCCGAATTCTCGTCAAACGATTGTCTGCATATGTGACATTCGGTGGCTCTGTTATTTTCATCATGCTGCTCTCGCGTGTTGATCATTTTCGCCGGAGTTTTGAATTTGTAGTATAACATTTGGATTTTCGATTCTAACTCTTCCATGAACCTTTGAGCCACGTCGTCGTCGTCGCGCTGTTTCGTGTAGGTGAAGGGACCCATGTCGTGTTGCGAGTCGAAAGCGCATTTCACATAAATGCAATAGCCCGAAGGTATGTGTTTTTGATATCTTTCAACGTAACTTTGAAGAGCATTGGGTTGACAGGAACTCATTTTCGCGGTGAAACATTCGAAATCGGCGTACACGACGAATGGTACTTTTAACCTTCTGTTGTGATTTTCAAACTTCACGATGGTGTTGGGTTTGGGCATTTCGACGGTGACACCTTGATTTTCGTTGCAATATTCCTGATGTTTCGCTAATGATTTTTCGGTCTTAAACATGTTCATGCAGTTGCAACATAAAGATATCTTATGTCCATGATTATTATTTTGTTTCGACAGTAATCGGGTCGGATGTTTAACCCAACAATAATGACGATTGTCACCATTCGAAATCGATAATAAAATAATCGTTTTTTCTCTTCCGCAATACGAAGTCCATCTGAGAGGATAGATCTTTCGATTTTCGTCATCGTATCCCAGGACGTTCACCGCTACGGTGGGATTTTTGAACCTCGAAACGTTCGATGTGTTTTAACTTTGTTGGAAAAGTCACTCCGGTACAATCGAGATTTTTAGAAGTTTCCTCGTAACGAGAAACTCTATCGGAGTGTATTTCGACAGGGTATAAAGTGGAGGTGACTGCCCATTTAAAACACTGATCATCTTTATTTCTCACGTTGACCACGGCGCGTTTCTTAGCCAAGAAATACGGTAATTCCAAGTAGGAAGATCCTTTCAACGGTTCGTTTTTAGTGATGTGAATTTCGAGTTTCAACACCTCGTCGAACGTCCAATTACTACCTTCATTTTGATAATTCGCGAGAGATGTCAACATCTTGTCTTTCATCTTTTTGAAAACGTCCGATAGATCTGAACCTCGAAATACGGGTTCGACGTTAGATCTGAAATATGCATTTTTCACGATGCTCTCACCGGACTTCACATCGATTTTGTTCATTATGCAATGGAGTATCATCTTAATTTTTAATCCCAAGTTCGTGTATTCGCGAAACAAATCCAATACTTTTTTCTTCACCCATTCCATGAACAATTTCGGATCGACTTTCTTCGACGAGGGAAACACGTCGAAAGTTTTAAAAATGTCTTTGATCACACTCTCCCATTCTACGGGTTTCGATTGGAATAGTTCCGCAACGAGTCATCTTACATATTCTTCTCCTTTCTCTTCATCGATTGCTCGTTGAATTTCGCTCGATATATCTCGTTTGTCTCGAATCTGAAGTGCATCACTCGTTTTCGTTTTAGTTTTTCTTTTCTTTTCTTTGGAACCTTGATGTTTTTCAACGGCTTTTCGTTTAGTCATCTTCTTATTTTTCACAACTGACGCATCTTTTGACGTTGTTGCTATCGACATTTCGTTTGCCTTTGTAGCGTTTCACAAATATTCTTGTATGACTTCAATTTTTTTTGCTTTAGTTCTATGCTTTCTGAAATCTGAAATTTGTAATAGACTACAAATCTCGTTTAACTGAGGTACGGTTTTCTCATTTAAATTTACCATTGTTTTATCTGTTTGCTTCATTTGTAAGAATATTTTTTTTTTTGGAATTTTGTATTAAATAATTTGTTAAAAAAGTTTTGTTTTTTTACTCTATATATAATAGAAAAAAAAATAATTAAATTTTAAAATTCAATTTTTTTTTCTTTAATGTGTTTTTATTCAAAAACAATTTAAGACCGCTTTTATTTCTTGCTCGCAAACCGAACACGTTTTCTCGTCTTCGGAATGACATTCTCTACAGTAATGCAGGTGTGCGCATGGTAGAAACAAGACGTTTGCGACACCTTCGCAGACCAGACACTTGGTGGTGAATGTTTTACTCGGTTTGTTTTCGACGAGTGACGATAACTCGTCCACTTCCGCCATGAATTTAATGAGATGTTCTAAAGTTATGAATTGAGACAGGGTCTTGTTCGTGATGTTTAACGCATCGTACAATTGTTCCTTGGTGTATCCGAGTTGTAACATATCCATTAATAATTTTTGGTTTTTATCTCTATCTCTCTCTTCGTCTTGGATTTTGATCAATCCTAACGTTAGGATCTTGTTTAAATAATCACAGTAGCCTTTTTTAATATTATTTATGTGTTCTAGTAAAGGTACGTCGTGAGGTTCCCAATTCATCAAATGTATGTCACAACAAAAACATTTGACTTTGTCGCCTTTACCCACGTAAACGAAACCCGCGGCGGCTAAATCTTCGGGTTTTTGAGCGAGATGCGATGGCCAATTTTTAAACGTTTGAAGTCTTGCACGTTCTAGACTATAATTCGGATGTTTGGACTTGATCATTGTTTTTACCTCAAAATTGAGTTTGTAAGAATTTTTTTTTTTAACTTTTTATTTATATATAAAGAGAAATAAAGAGAAACTTTTTTTTAACAAATTATTATTTAAATACAAAATTTAAAATAAACATTATTTGTAAGAATTCATAAAAAACCAAATAATCGATCATGACAACAACAACACCTAAAAGATGTGGATTGAAATTGAAACGAGACGAAGGGTATGAGAAATACAGTTTTAATATCTATACATTACAACCACACGATCCCATCGAATTGAATGAGGTCGAGATGGTGGACTTGGAGCGCTACTACCACAAATGTCGAATGTGTTTGAAAGTCGATGAAGCCGCGCTCGATTTGTTTTACGAGTACCAAAGCGAACTGTTGATTAATATCATCATCACCGAGGACAGAGAATTCGACAGGGGTGATTTATTGTTGTCCTATGGAAGTTACATATATCCAATAATCTCACCCGAACTCGTGAAGAAATCGGGTGGTGAGAGCGCATTCGCCTATGAAAAAAAAACTCAAAAGAGTAAAGATGAACATTCACAACATTTTCGTATGTGGAAAAATGACGAATGTCAACTTGCTAATAACGGACTTGGAAATATAAACAATAGAGAGATTGAAATTAAAAAAAAAAAATTTAAACTTTTTATATATATATAAAGAGAAAAAAAAACTTTTACTAAAAAAATTTTTACATTAAAGAAAATTAAAAAAACAACTTTTTTATATATATATAAAGAGCAAAAAAAATAAACTTTTTTTTTTTTAACAAATTATTATTTAAATACAAAATTTAAAATATACATTATTGCAAGAATTCGTAAAAACAAAAAAAAACAAATAATCAATCATGAAGACAACAACACCTAAAAGCATGAAGACAACAACACCTAAAAGATGTGAATTGAAATTGAAACGAGTCGAAACGTATAAGAAATTCGGTCATAAAATCTATAGATTACAACGACATGATCCCATCGAATTGAACGATGTCGAGACGAAGGGCTTGGAGCACAAATACGAGAAATATAAGATGCCTCTGAAATTGGACGAAGCCGCACTCGATTTGATTTACGAGTATCAAAGCGATCTGCAGAACATCGTCATCGCCGAAGATAGAGAATTCGACAAGGACGATTTGCCATTGCCCTATGGAAATTACATATTTCCAAACATCTCATTCGAACTCGTGAAGAAATTGGGTGGTGAGAGCGAGTTGCCTGATGTAAAAACACTCAAAAGAGTAAAGATAAACATTCAACACGTTTTTGAAAAAGGAGTAGACACGAGCGTCAACATGCTAATAATGGACTTGGAAATATAAACAATAGAGTGATTGATTTTTAGCGAAGAAAAAGAAATGAAAAAAAAAAAAAAAGTAAATGAGATCTCAATTACTTTTTTTTTTTTTTTGTTTTCCTTCTTCTTCACTATCATCATAATATATTATAATAGCGTTTCCTTTTCTCTCAAATTTCAGCGTCGATTCTTCTTCTTTTCCTTTTTTTCTTTTTCTTTGTGATGTGATACGTTCATGGTAACATTTTTGTTTATCCGAATCATAATTATGAACGAATGTTGTGCATCTCTTGGTAACACTAGCATCATTACCATTCACTTCAGAAGGTAGTGATGACCGTGGAAAGCATCATCTCATTCCCAACCGTATATCCCGTGCTTTATCTATCTCTTTCCTTAGATATCCATCATTAGCGTCTAACCATTTTTTTATTTCTTCGCTCTCTGACTCGCGATGTTCGTCATTATCGTCAAATTGTTTCTCCACCTTTTCATCCAGTGATAAATTTGTTTCTCCACCTCTTCACCCATTTTAAAAATATATTATTTTATACTTTCTATGATTTTATATATTTTATATAATTTTTATATTTATAATAACATATTCAAAATCGGTATGTTCTTAAATGGCGAATTGTCACCGAGCAACAAACCCTTGCCGATTCGCTTGACGTTCCGTTCACTCTTCAGAAAGAGACTGTTTCCTCTCAGAGAGTTGCCACCTCTAACGGGTTCTAGATACAATCCTTTACCGCTGTCACCTACTTGAACGCGACACACGGCTCCTCCTTTCTTCAAAAACAGTCCGTTGCCACCCATTAATTTCTCAACTCCCGAACTAGCGAGTCCTGTGAGAGCTCCCACGCCGAGAGTCTTTCCGAGAAAAGGTAGCACATTTGCAGCAAAGGGTAATGCTTTTGCGGCGATTCCTGCCAATAGCGGTAGGAAACCGCCTTTCATTTTCAAATTGTATCTCATTTGAGCGGGACTCAATCTCACCGCCAACCCTCTTCCATCGCGAATCGCTTTCTCCATCCTTTTGATTTGACTTCTGGTCCAGGCGATCGAATCCTGTCCGCCTCTCGTCAGATCTTCGTGAGTGAATTTGAATCTCACCGCCTCGCCTCGAGTTGTTAAAGCTCTCTTAAGTTTCTTCTTCTGTCCTGCGGATATGTTCACGTTTTTAACCACGTATTGTGTCATAATTCTGTTTTGTTTGTTTTTTTAAATATATTTTACTTCAATTGTTTCTTGTTTAATAATTATATTAAAATAATTTTACAAAAAAATTAATATTATCGTTTATTTTATTTTCGTTATCTATATATATATAATATTTTTTTTTTTTTTTGCTTTTTATATTTCTCTTATGTGAAATCGTATCGTCACTCTCTCTCCGCGAAGATCTAACAGTTCACCATTTTGATCCGTCAATGTGGTTTTGAGACTATACAACGTGTCTAAAATCACTGGTAGATAAACTAAATTTCGAGGTCGCTCCACGATCTTATAACCCGGCGACACGTTTGGAAAGAAGGAATAGATCGTCGGCTGAGTGCTAACGTTCACGTAGCTTCCAGCAATCATGTCCACATTCACCAGAATGCTATTGACAGCGAGAATGTCGACCGTATTTTCAGATGCCGCGTGGCCTCGATACATCTTTCGATCGAATCCCAACATCTTTCCTATAGAATCGTCCGTGTTGAAATCTACACGAAAATTATCTTCCAAATCCAACATCGTCTGTAATGTATTAGGATTGGGAGCGAGTCTGATCTTGTTGCTTCCCTTTCCATCCGTCTTCATTCGCGTCTGAATGTAATGGTTCAAATCGTCTATGTCGTAACTCCCTTTGGGAATTCGAATCTCCAACCAATCCACTCCGTCGGAATACTTGAACGAGTTATTCTTTTCGGTGACGTTGGGAAAGGAATAATAAGTCTCCAGATTCACCAACGCCATCTCATAACTTTTCTCTCTGTTCAATTCGATGGAAGGTTCGAATTTCGTAGTGAATTGAGTCGAATCGCCACTCACCACGATTTGAATGGATTGTTTCGCAGCCGTATTCTCGGCTATCCGTTCTAACAATTCTCCATGTTGGAACATTATATCTTAATTTTTTTTTTTTTTTATTCAAAACTAATTATTTGAAGATTTATTTATTTTTCTAATTTTTTTGTTATTTTTTCACGCTCTATCTTATTATTATCATCACCATCGGGAACATGAAACTTATCGAATCCGCATCGATATTTTCTGCGATTAAATTCGCTCGTCAAATCGATCACGACGAAATTGTAAAGTCCACTATCCCAAACCCTCTTGCAGAATCTCCTGAATTCGACAGCGCTCATGTCGTTCGCGACGTGATCGCCGTAGATGTGATTGAGATTCTTGAGATCTTGGCGAAAGAGACACAGAAAATTAGCGTTCTCCCTTATTGTCTGTCTGGGCAATCGAAAATAATTCTGCGACAGGTAGAAACAGTCCATGTTGCTGTGTCGACCCCTAACGTAATACGATTCGCATCGGTTCTGTCTCTCCAAAAAGCAGATCGTCGAAAATCATGAGATTCTTATCTTCCGATTTCAGTTCCCTAGGATCCGGAACGTCGCTAGCGTTCTCGTAAAATCGACACTCGACGTTCGAAGATGCATTTCTCTTCGTCAGCTCCGTCGCCGCGCCGTCCAAAATGGTCGAGAGCGGAGCTCCACACTTGTCGAATTCCTCCCTGCTGTCAAAGATTCTGGCTATGACGTCCTTAGGCAATCTGCGATCCATGCACTCTTGAAGCAATCTGTATTCGGGTTGAAACAAGCTCTTACCAAACACGAACAATCTGTCCCAATCCAACCAGTCGGGTCGGGACAACAGATTCATCAACAGATTGGTCTTTCCACAGTTCGATTTTCCCACTATCAAACCACTTATGCTCTTGGGAAAGTACTCGTTATTCGACCTCTTGGTCGCGGCGTCGTTCCAAGACATATCTTAAATTTTCATCTTTTTTGTTTTATTTTTTTTTTGTCTGTTATTTTAGATTCTTTTCAAACACAAATTTTTTTTTAATGTTTTTCAAACTCTGTTTTTAATGTTGTTATTATTATTATTTTGTTTATATCGCACCGTCGCGAGTTCTCTTCAATCCGGATCCACTCGTCATTTTGGCTAAATCTTGTATGGGCACCACGGCATCCTTAAAATCTTTCCAACTTTTCGACGTTCACTCTAACGCAGCTTGCTTCGCCGGTGGACTGATCAACTTGTCGATCAACGCGTCGGCTGCCCTCTTGCCAGCCACAGAAGCTATCCTACCACTGGCTTCGGAAGCGGCTTTCTTACCAGCATCCAAAGCCGTCTTCTTACCGACCTCAAACGCGGTCGATGCGAGTTTTCTACCCGCATTGCTCGTGAACGCTCGCATTATAGAATCGACGATGCCAGAACTGCCTTGAACGTAAGTCCTGACGTATCCCCTGTTCTTTATCACCAACATATTTTATTTTTTATGATATATTTTGTATTTTTTTTTTCACTGGTAAATCGTTCTGTCGTTTTTAAATACTTTTATTATTCTAGTGTAAGAATTTACTGTTTTATTTTTGTTTGTTTGTTTTGTTTGTTTGTTTGTTTCTCTCTCTCTACTTATTATTATATTCACATCAATCCTTCAATTCGTTCATCAGCCTTTTATACTGGTTTTTATTCAAAACCTTCTGTCTCAACAATTCGTCAGATATGGCAACTATCTGATTATCTAATCCCGTGTTACCAGCCCGTCTGCTCCCCATCAACAAACTCAATCTCCGAGACAGAGCATCGGGATTGCTCGGAAGAAAAGTGGTTTTCACCCCTTTGCCAGTCACCGATTCGACGAACTTCTTGTTCATCTCCCATATGGGCTTCACTATTTTCTTCCACTTGTAACCTCTGTTGGATTTGGGTCTCCTCTTACTAGCATCGTTATTCACATTCATGGCGCGAGTTTGAACTAGAATGTCTCCGTAATTGTCGAAATCCTGTTCCGTGAAATCTCCAGGCTTATTAAAAAGGAGCAATCTCTGCAGACCATCGGTTACTTTATACTTATTCGAACCCACGATCAATTCATCATCGTCCATTTCCACTTCAGTGTCGCCCACGAATTTCCTACCACTCGAATCCTCGCGAATTCCATACACAAACTCTCTCTTACCGCCACCATCATCATCGGATGATGCGATGCTATCAGTGGTGATAATCGAAGCCGTATCATCGCTCTCACTCACATCGGTTTCGATTCTTGTGGGAACGTAATCCGGTGTAGATTGAATGGAATACAGATTTCCAAAACTAGAAGGCAGCGAACCCATTCTCGAAGAACTCTCCTTTATAGGTCTCAATTCTTCGACTATCTCCTTCCTGTTTCGCTCTTGACCCTCCGTCACGGGTTTAAATATTTTTGTGGCTTCGTGTGTGAGTTCCATCTCACCGAGACGTCTGCTCCTATCAGCTGCCTGAATCGCCTTCTTAGCACTTAAATACTCGGCTAAAATTCGATCTCGGCGTCTTGGATCCATCTGGAAAAACGTCATCTTTCGTTTTAATTGTTTTTATTTATTTTTCAAAATTAAATGTTTAATTATAATTTTTATATTTTATGTTTTAAGTATTAAAATCTCTTTCCATCTTAATATAATATCTGAAAAAATCACATCTCAAACTCGCTGTTTTAAACAGTACATGACAAACCGATTTCTGATGTAACGCATTTTGATAGCGGTGTTTACATTTTGTCAAAAGATTTCATTCATTCACACATCAATTCATCGAGTGTCAAATTAAGAGAAAATCCTTTTTTGATAACTGTTAGACAGTTTTAACACACACAATGGAAAACTGATTTAACAAAATCTCTCTCTCCGATTGCTATCGTGAATATATTAAAAATTTTACCACTCAAAACCTAACTGAGCAGAAAATGCGCTTTAAACATTCTAATAAGTGTTTCTTGACTTTAATCAAGGAACGCTTAACAGTCAACCTCATTTCTCATAGTGGAGGAAATTCACCAAAAAAGCCCAAAACTCAATTTTTATCCATCCCATCACCAGAAAACACCAATGTCTATAATACAGGCTATATTCACAATCGACTCTGTTTGAACAAAACACCTCAATTACGATAACGTGTGTTAGTTTGCTTACTTCAGGAAAGACGTGACTGGGTTTGCAAATTTCCAAACACACAGACACTCTTTGTTCAGATCGAGTTTTTATTACGAGATTCGATCGCTCGATCAGCTGAATGGCTTTTTTTTGAGAATTTTCTCATAGTGGAGGAATTCACCAAAAAACCCCAAAACTCAATTTTTTATCCATCCCATCACCGGAAAACATCAATGTCTATAATACAGACTATATATTCACAATCGACTCTGTTTGAACAAAACATCTCAATTACGATAACGTGTGTTAGTTTGCTTACTTCAGGAAAGACATGACTGGGTTTGCAAATTTCCAAACACACAGACACCCTTCGTTCAGATCGAGTTTTTATTACGAGATTTGATCGCTCGATCAGCTGAATGTTTTTTTTTTGAGAATTTTCTCATAGTGGAGGAATTCACCAAAAAAACCCAAAACTCAATTTTTTATCCATCCCATCACCGGAAAACATCAATGTCTATAATACAGACTATATATTCACAATCGACTCTGTTTGAACAAAACACCTCAATTACGATAACGTGTGTTAGTTTGCTTACTTCAGGAAAGACATGACTGGGTTTGCAAATTTCCAAACACACAGACACTCTTCGTTCAGATCGAGTTTTTATTACGAGATTCGATCGCTCGATCAGCTGAATGGTTTTTTTTTGAGAATTTTCTCATAGTGGAGGAATTCACCAAAAAACCCCAAAACTCAATTTTTTATCCATCCCATCACCGGAAAACATCAATGTCTATAATACAGACTATATATTCACAATTGACTCTGTTTGAACAAAACACCTCAATTATGATAACGTGTGTTAGTTGCTTACTTTCAGGAAAGACGTGACTGGGTTTGCAAATTTCCAAACACACAGACACTCTTCGTTCAAATCGAGTTTTTATTATGAGATTCGATCGCTCGATCAGCTGAGTGTTTTTTTTTTGAGAATTTTCTCATAGTGGAGGAATTCACCAAAAAAAACCCAAAACTCAATTTTTATCCATCCCATCACCGGAAAACATCAATGTCTATAATACAGGCTATATATTCACAATCGACTCTGTTTGAACAAAAAACCCCACCACCTCAAAAAACGAGGGAGAGTTTCTGGACCATCTGTACCAACGCAATTGCCGATTCTGGACCACTGGTCTAGAACTGCAAAAGCTGTTTTTTGATAATCACCCAAATCTTTTTGCCTTCGCTCGCATTCGCCGACGATGGATCGATGGGTCTGATCTGCGATGCGAACGTAGACCAAAAATCACGTACACGATACAACCGAAGATGTACAACACACGCACACGATGCGTTCACCACGAGTGTTTGACGCTAAAAGCGCGATCTAGGAGTCATTGACTGTACATGGGCCGATTCAAGACCATGTACAGTTTTTGTGAACAAGCGTGTGATTTAACACCGAATTCCACGTTGGTGAATGCATCGTGTGCGTATGTTGTACACGTACATGTACAAGTGGTCGTGAATCGGCCTTTTATACCTACTCCTGTTTATTCTGTTCACAATTGCAAAAGCCAGTATTCAAATAATTATCCCATTGTTATTTATGATCCATATTCTGATAAATCCAGTCCTGTGAAACAATTAGAAAATAATGCTCATAGAAATCAGAATTGGAATAGAACACAATTATCACCAAATAAAACATGTAATGGGTTACATAACAGAGAATATAGTAGAAATAGTAGCAAAATGGGACAAGTACATTCTTCAGTATATGGAGAAAGTTAAAATGCGCATGTTAAAAGTTTAAATCCAATATCAACTTTGGGCCAAACTGTAAAATCTGAAAAATTAATGTACACTAATAAGCAAAATAGTGAAAGTATTGGAAATAGGCAAACTAGAAAATCAGAACCTAGGAACAGGCAACCTATAAAACAGGGACTCAAAGTCCAACAAATAGTAACCCCATCTGTAAAACAAGGAAAATCAGAAAATTACTGTAAAGGGTGTAATATTGAAGGACATAATATGAAAAATTGTAAGATGAAATTAAGGACTATTCCCTTAACAAACAGACAACAAGCTAAGAAAGTAAAGAAGGAAACAAAGCCTAGCACTAAAACAAAGATAATTTCAAGCTCTGGATCAAATGTGAACCCAAAACCTAGCAACAATATAACAGCTAAATCTGTTCTAGAGCAAATTGCTGAGCCAATTGCTAGAACATGGAGGGACCCCAGCCCAATTGTAAAGATAGATCCAATTGAAATTAACTCACAAAGGACAGCTCATGTGTGTGAAAAATGTGGAAGTGAGAACCACTATACTCTGTGTTATAAAGGGATTAAAATGTGTGGCAGGTGCCCACAATGGGGGCAGAGTACCCATTTTACAAAAGATTGTACCCGAATTTTAACAGAAAAACATTTCAGTCCAATAGAACTTGCAAATATGAAGAAAATAATTATTATTGTGAAAGGTATCCCAAGAATCATCCATTGAACAGGAAAAATCAAAAGCAGAAACTTTTAGAGAATCAGAAACCAGTAACACAGATAAAACCTCAGGCGAATACCCCTGGAAACCAGAAACAGAAACAGGAAGTAAACATTCAAACCAAACTGAAACCAAAACAGGAAAAATTTCAGCAGAAAACAAAACCGACAGTAGATGGGAAAATTAATGGACAGGAAGTGAAACCAAAACTTTAACAAAAGTCAGAAATTATTAAAAATGGAACAGGAAGTCAATCAAAACAACTTCCTACTGTAGCAGGAAGTTGACATAAACACCTGAAACAGTCTTTACAAACAGTCAATGTCAATTATGGACCAGCATCTTTAGATAGTGCCATCATTAACATATGGAAGCAATGAGTGAGAGCTTTATTAGATTCGAGAGCTCAAACTTCTTGTATTAGCACAACATCTTGGAAAAATCTGAGGCATAGGCCAAAGTTATTGGGAGATAGAAATACTTTACCTCGAATTGAGGGAGTGACTGGAAATGATGTTAGACCCAGGGTCTAGTGAAACTTTATTTTTTGATCTATGGAATTTCTTAGGTGCATGAATTCTTAGTCTTAGATGAATTGAACTGACGTGTGTTACTTGGTTTAGATTGGATCAATGATAATGGAGTGAACATTTACTTTGAACTTAGAAAATTGAAATTACAGGAACAGCTTATACCGATAGTGAAAGACTTACATGTTAGTTGTTTGACTAGATTGGTGAATCAAATTGAACTTAAACTACAGACCACTTGTGTCTGTACAGCTAAGGCGATAGGGGCCCGCTCGACTTTTGACTCTGATTATTTAGAACATCATGGTTTAAAGCAAGGTTACATAGCTGAACAACCAGGTTTACTTGTTAGTAACAGTGTCATGAGTAATAATGAAGGACATATTCCTGTGATGTTAGTGAATAGCACTAACAAACATTATACTTTAAAGAGGGGATGTATTGTGGGAAAGGTAGAACCTGTAGTACAGGATAAAAACTTAGTAGAAATGGAAAAAGTTTTCAGAAAATTAAATTCAGATGGGCCAAAACAAGAGAAAGGACTTGATGAAAAAGATATCAAGGTACCAGCTGATAAAAGGGACATAACTCTAAAAATAATTAATGAGAATAGAGATTTATTTGCTCAAAGCGACAAGGACTGAACCCAAACAGACACAGTCACCATGAAAATTGATACAGGTGACACCAAGCCAATTAAAAGTAGACCATATAGGGTACCACTCACAAAACAAAAAAATATGGATGATGCAATCCAGGCTTTGCTTGATACTGGCATAATCCATCGCTCAAACAGTGCTTGGAGCTTCCCTTGCCTCTTAGTGGACAAGAAAGATGGCTCTAAGCATTTTTGTGAGGATTTCTGCCGGCTTAATCAAGTGACCAAGACCACATGCTGGTCACTCCCTCTGATTGATGATATTTTTACCCTACTTGATGGTTTAAATACTTTACAACACTTGACATGAGGTCTGGTTATTGGCAAGTCAAGCTGAGTGAAGCTTATAGACCTAAGACTGCATTCACGTGTCAAAAAGGGTTATATGAGTTCAATGTCATGGCCTTTGGATTGGTCAATGCGCCCTCCAAGTTTCAACAGCTGATGACCATAGTCCTGCAAGGACTAGAGGACTTTTCACTTGCATATTTAGACAATATTTTGATTTTTAGTAAAGATGAAACGTCACATATTGAACATATTTGGCAAGTATTCAAATGACTGAGACAACATCAGTTAAAACTAAAGGCTAAAAAGTGTACATTCTTCCAAAGTGAAACAGCTTATCTTGGTTTTGTCATAAGTCAAGATAGTATCAAACCTGAACCCTCAAAGGTCGAGGTCATAAGAAAATTAGTACCTCCAAAGACTGTGACCAAGGTGAGAAGTTTCATGGGGACGGTTTCTTACTATAGAAGATTTATACCCACTTTTAGTAAAATAGCACAGCCATTGATAGGACTGACTAAAAAGCATGCTAGATTTCATTGGAAAGAAGCACATCAAAAAGCATTTGAATACCTGAAGGAAAGCTTGACACAAGTAGCACATCTTTCATATCCCAACCCACGAAAACCTTACATCTTATATACGGACACCTCTCATTCATGTGTGGGTGGCAGTGTTAACTCAACCTTGTGAAAGGGAGGAAGGTCAAATTCCAGGTGTACCAGATGAGAAACCGATTGTATTTTTGTCACATAAATTAGGTGACACCCACCAGAAGTGGTCAACCTTTGAAAAGGAAGCCTTTGCCATATCTTATGCATTGGATAAGTTCGACAATTATTTTCATGGAGCCGAGTTTGTTATTAAAACAGACCATGCTCCATTACAATACATGTTGAAATGACCCCAAAACAATGCGAAAGTTCAAAGGTGGGCGTTAAAAATAGCCAGTTATAACTGCAAAATTGAATATTTGCCTGGAAAACAAAACACCTGTGCTGACTTGTCAAGATTACCTGAAGGAATTGCAAATGCAGATCCAGACTATCAGATGGATCAAGTAGAATCTGAGAAAACATTAAGTGAAGGAGTGATAAACAGTGATAGAATTAACCCTAAACAATATACACATGTCACAATTGAACAACAAGTTTCCCCTATGGAACCTGAAGAAATAAATTATAAAGATTTAGACATGAAAGTGGAGCAAGAAAAAGATGCTAGACTAATAGAATTGCAGAAGAAATACTTTAGTGATAATACCCCAACTAACATAAGTAGTAGGTACTTAATAATAAGGGGAATATTATACTACACTACTGATGACAACACCAGGGTGAGGTTGTACATAACTGAACACTTGGATGGCAAGAAATTCGAAGAATAGATTATGAAACCTGGAGCACCCAGGAGTAAAATAATTCTATAATGAAACAATCAAATGCTGTATGACTATGAGGGAGGATAGTATATGTGACATGAAAGACTAAAGTATATTGACTTATAATTTGACAAGAAAAGTAACACGGTAGAGTCGTTTGCTGGCCTGTGCAACCAGTTTTGCGATTTTTCTGTGTTGGAAAAATTTCTCGAGTTTTACTAACCAGTGGTAAAATAAGAGAGTAAAATTGAAACTCAGTTTTGAGAGTCACTCATGATGCTAATCTGTGTCTTCCATCACGTTGTAGGAGCAAGATGTAATTGAATTGGTTCTTAGGATGTTTGTTGACATTAACAGTTAGTGGAAGTACCATAATTCGAAATAATGTCATCTTTACAAAGGTAAAAGAAATTTAAATGGTTAACAGTAAATGGACAACCATATTTGTTGCGGAAGTGGCACCGTTTATCCACTACATTCAGACAGTGGACATTAACATACGCTTTGTGAACCAATTTTATCAGGAACTTGATGAAAATTTCAGAAAAATTTATGAACAAAATAGAAACAGACTGGAAATAGTACTTTTAATCTCGCATTACATTCAATATTTGTGGATATGTACCAAGAGGCCAGGTTTATCAATAATCGTTTCAAACGAGTAAAAGGGGACCTAAACAACTATCGCAAGTTAAAGGGCATACACCCTTATCTCAAAATAAGCGAGGTTTAGCAAATTTCATAGATGAAGGATTGAGTTTTCTATTTGGCACAGCCACTGAATCTGATTTAAAGGGATGGAAGATAGTTTAAGACGATTGTCTGTCAATCAGGCAATGATACAACATGTTCAGAAACTAAGTCTCGGCTTAAGCAGATTAACGCATGTTGCCATACAAGAAAATAGAGAATTTATGGTAAATTAATAGCGAGTAGTGTTGCTTTTGCATGAACAAGTGGAATTTGTATTACAGGCACTTGAAAATCAATTAACTCTTTTAGAGCATTTCGTATAATCCTTTCATCAACTGGAAACAGTGTTAACTCAAACTGAATTAATGTTAAGAACAGCAGAAAATTATATGGATGATCTGCGTGAGCAAATGGATGTGCTTGCAGATGAAAAACTGTCACCCAGGGTCGTCAATCTTACCTTATTGATTTCAGTATTAACGAGCATTCAGGATAGACTTGGCGAACATACCCAACTTCTGTTGAAACTTCAGAAAGAGTTATGGCAAAACTATCATTTGTTAATGATTGCATCAGTCTTTGTCGAAGATAAACTAGTAATTCTGGGGAAAGTTCCGTTGATTGATTCAAATTTTCAATTTGAAATTTTCAATGTACAGGCCTTGCCTATTCCATTCATGAATGCGAGTCAAGAAAGCATCCCATACTGCAAATAAAATGGTAGCTATTTGTCGACTTGAAGCCGATATACTACTGTGGACAAACAAAGAACATGATATATACCAGAATTAGGTCATGATGAGTGTATAGAAGATAAGAAATTGTTCTACCCATTGAGAGGAGCAGTAAGAACAATACATACAACTCCTAGTTGCTTGTTGGCATTATTTCTAAATATGAAATCCGAGATTAGGAAATTATGTACTACCAATGTTAACCCTTTACCTAACATGAAAAGCAGACGACACTTGCAATAAAAATTCTTGAATAACTAGTTTTTTCATTTTTTGTCTCAAAAACATAGGTTATGACCCCTCGTTGGAACGAGCTGGACGAGCTCGTTCCAACGAGGGGTCATAACCTATGTTTTTGAGACAAAAAATGAAAAAATAATGAAAATTAATTGGCGAATTTTGAGAATAGCGCTGGCCGGTTTTGGCCGTTACGTTGGGTAAAGGGTTAAACTAAATATGGATTTGCCTTTTGCAACCCGTATTGAGGAGGGTCTTTGGTATATCACTACTGACGTGCCACTGCAATTCTCAGTTAGTGTCCAAGATGTAAGAATCCAAAACCACATCGAATCCTGCTGCCAACTGGTATCTTAGAATTGAACCCTTTATGTATTGCCACAAGTGGACAACTATTGCTGAATAGTTATTTTCATCACCGAGATAACATTACATATCGTTTAGTATCAACGACAGTCTTGCCCAATTTCTCATTGACTCAACGACAAGTTTGGCAACCTGTGTTCAACAAAGTGAACAAAACAAACTTTGCGCTCCCAAAATCGATCAAACACCTAGAAGAATTGAAAATGGATGACCTTCTAAACGAATTAGTTAAACTACAGTTAACCTCAATAGAACCATTTGAATTACCAAGTGGGCATATTTTCCCAAGAAAATATATGTTTCTTATCTTGGGAATATACTTATTGATAAAATGTATTAGGGCACAAGGCCATATTAAGTTGCGTAACATAATCTTATGATATAAAAATAAACGGAAGCAAAATCCTAATTTTTCTGCTGATGTATGTGGAATATCTAATGTTGCATTTAATGACGATGATGATCCTTTATATACGACTATGAGACAACCAACAACCACTACATGACGTATAACACCACCTTCAGATGAAATAGTGACAATCATGAAACAATTAGTGAAAGATCGAGAGTCAAAGACAGAAGTGAGACAGGACCAACCCCAAACGTCCTTGTCTCCTTCTCAGTTACATCCAACAGTGAACTTTGACGTAGATACTGGAGAAGCATGTGTGAACTTAAGAAATCGAGACAATACTCTGACAACTATTAATTTAACTTAAATAACAACTTAACGTTGAACAATCTTATTTGTGTTTTCAGTGATTACAATGAGTGACTCAAGTAGTATTGAAAACAGTAGATACTGACGAAAGTGAAGCAATTGGTACAGAGCATCATTGTAGGGGTCAAACGGTTGATGAGGCAGAAAGCCAACTGAGTGATCGGGAAGAAGTTTCTACCACTCCCTTTGTAGACAATATGTACCCAATACACTGGCAATATGCTGCATATGAATATATGCACAATGATGAACCTCACCCTGCCGTTTGCCCTCGAACTGGCCGAAGACCCGCGGTTATAAATAGTGTTGTTCAGCCAAATACTTATGAATGAAGATATTTTCAAACTCATCGTGCTTTCACATTCGATGATACCTTCGGATGTGTTTACTATGATTTTTAAAATGTTGCAGTTACTATTGAAATTGAAAGAGATATAGTTTATTGGTATGATTCTGCTTGTCCATACCACATTTTGTTTAAAAGCTGCTCTCGAGTTTTGCGTATTATAAATTGTCCAAATTTAGTACATGCAGGAAGAGATTTTTCAAGACATTATCATAGTTACAGAATAACAGTGAACCGTTTAGTTCATGATATGTGGTCTGTCAGATGACACATAGAAAGATTTCACCCATGGAGGAGGTTTCTTAATTGGAGAACTCGACAATGAGCTCAATTTAGGTCCAATGGACTCCTGAGACATAACCAGTATTATGTTATCATCCTGATTTTGATGGTGGTATTTTTAATTTTAGGACAGGACCTAATACCATTTACCTATCCTACATAGTGCCATCTCAGGTGCAAGAGATGTAAAAAGAACAGTACAGAACTTTGATGATGTTATTCCTGATTCCTAAAATCCTATAACTAACTGACGTTTCAGTTATGGTTCTTGATTTTGATTGATTAGTTAATATAATTCTTGTTTTTTTAATATTTTAGTTGATGATATTCTTATATGAGTTTATTGTGTTTTATTGTGTTTATTATATCTTTTTATCACATAACAGAAGTAGAAAATACTGATGATGAAGTATAAGCCCGAGCAAAGAGAGCTTGTCAATTATATGCTAGAACAATGGCTACCGACCTCTCAGGTAGTTTAACCAAAGCAGAGGTCATGGGAATGTTAGAACATAAGCTCCGTGACACCAAGGACTATTCCAAGCAATTAGTCCCTGGATGTCAACGCCTACTGTATGGCGAACCAATTCCAGATAGGATCAAATGGCCGATGGAACATCGGGTGTTCCAAATGCATAATCCACACGTGAATACGAAATATTTTGTGGAAGAAATAAAATTTTTAGAACTGTTTTATAATCAATGCTACAGTGAGATGTCCTCTCACCCAAGGTGGGAACGTCGACAGTGCATCGACGGGAAGAAGAAGCTTCTTCCTGGGGTGTGCCGACGTTCACACTGCTGTATAAGTGGCAACATCCTTGTTGGACGGGACAAGAATATGTTAATCCTCATCTCCAACTGACTTTAATTCCCGGAGTAGATAAGTGGTGGATCCGGAGACATTTCCGAGAATTTGGGAGTGCCCTCGATGGGGAGGGGTAGGAAGAACAATAATAGCCATTGTGAACATTTCTCTTGGAGTTCTTACATAGTTTTTTTTAGTAACATCCAGCAGACTGTGAAGAAGATCCAATAGAAATTGCGGTTGTGTGCGGTTGTCTTATTGGCTATCTTCTATGTACTGAACTACTTTCAGTATAAGGTTCTTAATCAATAAAATTTGCAGAATATAAAAAGTGGGGAATCTGGCAGGGTTTAGATAAGTAATCACCGGTACCCCAGAGAAGACAATCACAAAACTAGTATTTGTGTGACTTGACTGTAAAGGAAGGTACTAGAAACACACATACCCAAGGGAGTGAGTGCATAGTAAAAGGAACGAGGAAAAAGAAAAGATTGGAGATTTCTTTTGTTTTAATACCTTCTTTTATCATATTCAGTATATATCTTTTACGGTTATTAGTCGTGTTAAAATTATTTGGAAGTTTCGTTTTTGTTAGTATCTTATTAGTTTTAGTCCACTTTAGAATTTAGAGTTCTGCGATAACATAAAATAGCATCGGTATCCTCTGTAAATGTAAACGGAATTGATAATTTTGATGAGGAACAGGAATTTTATTTTGACTAACAACTACATGTTCCTAAGGGCCCACATGAGACTACCTCATTATTGAGGATGGGTCACATGGGACACCGTTTGCTCCGGTTTTGGGACGAGATGTACTTCGAGGAAGCACTAAATAGTGTTAACGTTTGACGTGATGAAGTACATCTCCGATATTTGATAACAGAAGACTATTATGTCTTCCCCCATTTGCACGTGAGCCAAACCCGTGCCCGCGCTGCAGAAGATGCCGAGAGTCTGTGGATGTTCGGGGAAAAATGCCAAGTAAGGACAACCGGCTTTCCAAAAATGGTGATCAGAAACTGGAATAACCAGTCCTGGACTGGCCACTACTATATGGATGGATATGTCCATATACGGGCATTCCGAAGCATTGAACTAAACGAAGTCACTAAGTTCACTGCTAATCATCCGAAGTATGTGGAGTTGAGCTCTGAACATTGGAATGCTTATGAAACATTGGAGTGAGAGAGAGCTCACCCCAATACAAACTGTTGAAAAAAGCTCTCGAGGACCATAAAATTCGTTTGAACACAGTTCACTTCGAACAGTGTACTAGTGGTGATACCGGACATTGTTGTGTTTGTTTGGAGGACATTCATGGACAAGCGTATGCTTATGAGTGTCCTCGGTGTAAAGCAAAAGTCCACTTCATCTGTGGACAGACGTGGGTCGACATGGCCTCGCAGTCAAAAACATGTCCAACATGTCGCATGGATGTGAAGTGGGGAGAGCGTTTGAATCGCCGCGAATTTGACCTTGTGCAAATGTGGTAGATCTACTCTTTGGTAACGTGTGAGTAGCCTGTATTCCTCGGTACCGATGCAAGGGTCATTAGTAATTATTTCTTTATTATTGAAGGTGAAGAATCTTGGTCAGGATATAGTTTAGTTATTTACAAGAAAATCTTTATATTGGTTAATAAGTGATTTGTGAGCGGCATCCTTTCCCTGTCCTTGGAACGGACACACATTCCATTAACCCTGTGTTGTCCCTTCGCAAATCGTTTTCCTTTCTGAGTGATCATGTCCCTCTGGGTTTTGATCCTCGGTTGGGGAGGAATGTTGCGAAGTGAGCCCACAGGGGTTAATTAAGCTCACAAGCTCGGGTATGAGCTCGAGCTCTTGGGGTTTAATTTGGTAACTCAGTGGACTCGAGTTTATTTAATTTATTTAACAGTTATTGAACAGAATTAAAACATGACAAATAAATTACATGGAATTGTATTAAACTGGGGACCAGGGTACAGACGCACTCTGTGGGTACATGCCAGATGTTCTGTTGACAATATCAGGCATACCTTTGCAAGCCAATATTGTCAACAAGCAGTAACATTGAAGGATTTGTTGATAGATGTAACAATAACATTCGGCAGTATTACTGGGATGTTGGTGTTCGAACTGTCTAACAAATCATAACATGTACCTGGTAGGACTCCCCGGTGGACCGGGGAAGATGAGTTGCCCAATTGCAACAGTCACCAGAACATTCCGAAGGTTAACATACGCCCGGCGGAATACTATTTGATAGCCGAGATTCCATGGACTGCATGCAGGCTGACCGACAATCTGCATGGCAGTAAAATAATCTACAAAATGGCGACCGCCACGTCAAGGGACTTTCCCCAAATTCCCCTGAGTTCAGGGATAAATTGCTGACAGTGACTCGTCACGTACCCCAAGTATTGCATCAGAAATTTGGTGTATATAAGCGCCAATTTCTGACTGCTCGGACAAGTTGTCTCTGGGCTCCTGATAACTACGAACCGATCTACAAGAAGAAACCAGGATGCCGCCACTGCTTTTGAGGTATGAACTTTGTTATTTAAATTACAACAGTTTATGTCAGCCAGAGACAACGGCGGTTAGTCGTAATGTGAATACTTAGAGTTATTAAAATAGAAGATAATTTGAAACTGGTCTTCGTTGTGCTGTACAGGACAAGTTCGTGAAGTTACTGAACCCAGAATCTGGAGCCTGTGTCTGATATCGTCTGGTAAGGAATCACAAACTGTCACGGGCTGGTGGAACCTCACAGAACTGCTAGTAATCACAACGTGGAAAGTCAAAACTTACGATCACAGATCGATAAACTTTTTCCTTATATTCCGCAACACTATTATATATTGTTTGACAGAGCTCATAGAGCTCTGTCAAACAAGATATAATGGAACATAAATGCTTAGTGTATCTCTAGAATACAGGAAAGTGACACAATCTTTGTTAATTGAATACTCCTGTTAATTGAATAATTTTCATTCACAAAGTGGGTATTCAATTTACAGGGTTCCGCTGTATTAATTACAAATTACTTTATAAATACACTAAAATCCAGTACTGTGAGACACAGAGTCCAAGTAGTTGAGTAGAAGACATTAGGGCACTTATTTAATGTTCCATCACAAAAGTAACTTTCAGCACATGATAAATGTCGAAGGTTGTTTTCAGTTCCAAAGATGAGTATTTTATTGCTGTCATCATCACATGCTATGAGAAAATCCTTCCCAGACGGTGCCTTTGTATAGATTTCTTGAAGGTGTATATCTGACCGTTGGCATGGTAATGGAGGCCTTGTTTTGGAAGGCAAAGGTAGATCGCTGACCTCGGTCAAATGTTAACCTTTTACTGCCACGCCCACTTTAGCTATATATGGATGACCTATATGTACGCCAGTATGCTAGGAATTTTAATACAAATTATGATATACTTGAAACTCTATCATCTGATTAATTGTTGGAAAGGGCTCTCTGAGATCTGCGCATTACAGAACGTACAGATAGGCGTCATAAAATAGGTGACACTAGTCGCTTTCGGCAGCGAAAGTGTTAAAGGCTTTTAAAGCGTGGTGACAGAATGGATAGGGCATCTACGATGACAGTGAATGCTGATGATTTATTGCTTTCAGGGTGATGATTATCATGCAGTGTGGCCAGGCCCCAAATTAAAAGAACATTCGCGCCACAAAAAGCAGACGAGACAGAAATTGAACTCTTTGACCCTCCTAGGCTCGTGGCCACAGGAATTAATCTCAGAAATCCTCTTTATGTCTGGGAGGGGATGGATCACACCGCCTGTATCCACTATTGAATATGAGAACTGAGATAATAAAATAATTTAGGAGAATAGCTTTATAAACTTCATCACTGACCTTTTCAAACGTCCCGAAAAGAAGAATGTATAACAAAGAAACGATTGCTCCACACACCAGGCCGAAAAACATCCCAAGACAAAATTTTGTTCCTCTTTGCCGCATCCTGTTTTCATATGCTGAAATATACAAACAGCAGCTCATTTAAAATATCTGTCTGTCTGTCTGTCTGTCTGTCTGTCTGTCTGTCTGTCTGTCTGTCTGTCTGTCTGTCTGTCTGTCTGTCTGTCTGTCTGTCTGTCTGTCTGTCTGTCTGTCCGTCCGGGCCAACTAAACCTGTTTAGGAGCTATTAGTTTTAGGAGGTTAGTCAAAATTAGGGTAGTATAAGGGTTAGGAGAGGGGTGGGCTTAGGGTTAGGGGTAGCCCCAGGGCAAGGCTAAAGGTTGGAGGGGTTAGGACCCAGGGGGTGGGGGTTGGGGTCAGGGGTGGGGGTTTTAGTTTTTATAGCCCCTAAACCAAAACATAGCCCCTAATCCTTTTGGTCTGG
Organism: Pictodentalium vernedei; assembly: GCA_031216915.1. Taxonomy (NCBI): domain Eukaryota; kingdom Metazoa; phylum Mollusca; class Scaphopoda; order Dentaliida; family Dentaliidae; genus Pictodentalium; species Pictodentalium vernedei. The sequence continues at coordinate 478,510,957 of CM062294.1, read as the reverse complement.
CTAGGGTGGGGTTAGGGTCAGGGGTGGGGTTGGGTTAGGGTTAGGGGTAGCCCCAGAGTAGATCTTAAGGTTGGGGAGGGTTAGGTCCCAGGGGGTGGGGGTTAGGGTCAGGGATGGGGTTTTAGGGTTTAGGGTCAGGGTAGGGTAGGGTTAGGGTTAGGGTGTGGGTTTTGAGTGGATGGGGTGGGGTTAGAGTTAAATATAAGTTCTAGGGTGGAGGGGGTGGGGTTCTGGCTAAAATAAGGTGATGGACATATAAAATGCTTTTTTCGTAGCCCTTAAACCCAAATAGTTGGAATGTCCGTCCGTCCGTCCGTCCGTCCGTCCGTCCGTCCGTCCGTCCGTCCGTCCGTCCGTCCGTCCGTCCGCCCGTCCGTCCGTCCGTCCGTCCGTCCGTCCGCCCGTCCGTCCGTCTGTCTCTCTCAATCTCAATCTCAGATAAATGGCATCTTGGTACCACTTTATAGAAACAAAGACAATAGTTTTCAGAAGCCCTAGAAGACTTTATTTTCTTGCAGTCACAAGTGATATAATTCTGGTGTCAACTCCAAAACAGTAACTTTTCCCTATGAGGAGGGTGGGCATCCTGGTAACAAAGGATCGTTACTCTTTGCTCTGAGAAAATAGAGACTGTGGCATATCGTTCATTTCTAGGAATTGGTTCTCACAAGACCTCAACTCAACAGCAAAGCAGATGGTTTACTTCGAAGTCAACAGGAATTCTTCTAGACAATCGGCAAGCTCACTTGTCAGAGGATTCTAGCTCAGTCTTGGCTACCTATACAGACTAGCTGGAAAAACACTGCAAATCGTTAGTGGGGGCAAGAGGACGCGAACCTCCAACGTGACAATGTCTGTCGGAATTTTTTGTTGTCTATCGGTTGTTGGTCTCTCGATAACATTTTCTATGAATGTCGCTAATTTGAAAGAAAATTGACCATTTAGCTAATCACAATTTTCATGATGCTTCAAATATCTTTTATTTGAAAACGCTCATTACAAGTATATGACAGTCGAGTCGTCATGCACGTGAAAACAATCGTGCATTATTATTATTGTAAAGAATTACTTTCGTTAAAGGAAAGTAATTCTTTAACCCTTTACCTAACACGAAAAGCAGACGACACTTGCAATAAAATTATTGAAGCACTCATTTTTTTATTTTTGCTTCGAAAACATAGCTTATAACCCCTCTTTGGAACAAGCTCTTTGAGCTCGTTCCAATGAGGGGTCATAAACTATGTTTCTGTGACAAAAAATAATAAAACTTGAATGGTGAATTTTATGAATAGCGCTGGCCGGTTTTGACCGTTACGTTGGGTAAACCGGCCAGCGCTATTCACAAAATTCACCATTCAATTTTATTATTTTTTTCATTTTTTTTGGTCTCAAAAACATAACTTATGACCCCTCATCGGAACGAGCTCAGTGAGCTCGTTCCAATGAGGGGTCATAATCTATGTTTTTGACGCAAAAAAATCAAAAAAATTGGTGCTTCAAGAATTTTATTTGCAAGTGTCGTCTGCTTTTCGTGTTAGGTAAAGGGTTAAAATAATAATATTAATAATAATAATAAACGAAAGTTCCCGATCTGTTTTGTTTATTACTGTTTTAAAGAAGTAGATTAAGTTAGGCTTCAAGTTAGTACCGACAGTCAACAATCCGATACACTATCGGAAAAAAGTCCTAGTTTTGTGGCAGAACATTTATTTATTTATTTAGTTATTTTTTTATTTATTTATTTATTTATTGGTGTTTTAAGGTCACATATTTATGCACAGTGGCTAATCATGACCGTGACAGTTTTACGGGTGGAGGAAGCCAGAGTACCCGGAGAGAACCACCGAGCAACTGCGAGCAACTGTCAGCTCCCCAACATACTAACTCCACACAAGCAGGGTTAGCATTGGTTGAAGACAAGTGTACCATCGACGTGCAGTACGCCTTGGTACACAACGTCACCGCGCCCCCCACGCGGGCAATGGAGATGAAGTGTCTTGCCCAAGGACACAACGCGGTTCCCACAGGTGGGAATCGAACCGAGGACCTCTCGGCTTGCAGCCTGCACCTCTACCTACTGAGCCACCACGCTCCCTGCCAGAACATTACCCGAGCCCAGGACCGGGAAGCGGATGTAGTAACCCCGGGCCCGTAACTTTGAGGGCCCTGGTTTGGCCGAGGAGTACAGGATTCTGGAGTCAGGCCTGGCCAATGATTACTCTTCTCATACTCTAGACCTCTAAGACGTGTGGTACGAATATCAAATACTTGAAACGCAACCAATTTTCCGCTGAGTACCCTTTCCAAAGTTAGTATCATTGTAATCTTATCAATATTTTAACTTAACTCCACACATCAGAACTAGTGGGTCTTACTATTAACACAATTCTCCCAGTTTCGGCATAAGAGTGGAGTTAATTTTGACAAAAAGAACTGGCGCATCCTCGATGTTTGTCAGCTTCCATATGTGTGTCCCGGGAACACTCTATTTGAGGCAATGATCTCATTAAGAGACCACAATATCAAATGTGAGGTCATGAAATGGCCGCGTAGTGACTTCTTTAGTTTAAAGTGGCTGCCCAGTTGTGGAAATCTTATATTTACGTTGAACAACTGGTCGATCAAGGACAAGATGAAATGTTAAAAACCTTTCCGAAATTTAATAACACAGAATTATACTGTTCGATTAGCGTTGATTGCAGGATAACTTTAAATTCGTCGAAGTTACATGGAGTGAGTCCCACGTCACACACAAATAAATTCCACGATATATTTTCATTTCGCACTTAGTCACTCTGCGCAACATGTCTGTCACTGATTCGTACCCCCTTTTTGTTCTAGTGCGTCAATGTTGTTTCTTTTGTCAAAACTGCAACATCTGTGCAAATATACACTTTTAGTTTTTAGTGAACTTGAAATTCACATTTTGTCTCATTGTTCATCAACAGGCTGTTGCTGTTTTTATCAACACATCACACAATAAACAATTCGCATCACATAGCATATGGCGCACTGATTACGTGGTGACTCGGTTGTTATGGCTTTGAACTTCAAACTGAAAGGTCCACCGTTCGATCCCCGCGATGGCTAACTGCGTTGTGTCCTTTGGCAAGGCACTTCATGCCGATTGCTCGTTTGAGGGCTCTGTGGCACCGTGTAATAAGGTGGACTGCACGTTAATTATGCACTTGTCTTCAGCTACTGTTAACCACGTTTGTGTGGAGTTAGTACACTGGGAAGTCTGACAGTGTCTCGCCGTTGCTCGGTGGTTCTCCTCGGGTACTCTGGCTTTCTCTACCCGACACGAGGTGACATTGACTGCCGAAAGTGTCGTTAAACCGACCAAGATGAATAAATAAATGAATGGCGCACTGATGCACTCAAATGCCTAACTGTTCAGACTTCAAAGTATATATTATTATGCTGCTGTGACAGACAGGGAGGTCGCTGAGGACGTTTATGCTGGGCTGAATCATCATGATATAATAAAAGTTAGTTTCAAGGTGTGTGTGGGAGAAAGGGTTTGAGAGTGTATGCGAGTGTTCGTGTTTGTGTGTGTGTGTGTGTGGGGGGGGGGGGTGTTGTTATGGAACCTAGTAGCTTTTCTTCTGCAGTTGGTATCCCTGGTTTCCTTCTTTGTCCAGCAGACGCACTCCGGCGCTTTTCGGATTGGGTGATGTCAACGCCCTGCCACTTTCGCATGCGACTGCCCTGACACAAGACGACTCGAGCTGGTGTTAAATGTGACTATTTTCAGTAAGTTCAAGACATGTGCAGAGGACAAACGAAACGTCTTAACTGATTTTTTTTCTCATCATTGAAGGATAGGATGTGGCGTGCGAACCCCAAAGGATAGGATGTGGCGTGCGAACATTGAATGATAGGATGTGGCGTGCGAACATTGAATGATAGGATGTGGCGTGCGAACATTGAATGATAGGATGTGGCGTGCGAATATTGAATGATAGGATGTGTCGTGCGAACATTGAATGATAGGATGTGGCGTGCGAGCATTGAAGGATAGGATGTGGCGTGCGAACATTGAAGGATAGGTTGTGGCGTGCGAACCACGAAGGAAAGGATGTAGTGTGAGAACACTGAAGGATAGGATGTGGCGTGCGAACATTGAAGGATAGGATGTGGCGTGCGAACCACGAAGGATAGGATGTGGCGTGCAAACCGTGAATTCCTTTATAAAAGATTTGACCTTCAAGATTCTGATTTATTCTCCTCCTACTGGATCCTAATGCATCCGGTCCTCACTGGTGGCTGAAAATGCGCATGTGCGAGAGAGAGACAGACAGGCGAAGAGAGAGAGCGAGAGAAAGAGACAGGCAGAGAGACGGAGGGAGAGGAATATATATATATATAGAGAGAGAGAGAGCGAGAGAGAGAGAGGGGAGAGGGTGAGAGAGACTATCTCCACAATATTAAATTCCCTATATTACGACAGAACCGCGACAACGCGACAAAGCTATATTACGACAGAATTGCAACAACGCGACAAAGCTATATTACTACAGAACTGCTATAGTGCGATAACTTGACAAAGCAATATTGCGACAGAACTGCGACAACGCGACAAAGCTATATTACCACAAAACCGAGAGAACCCCTTTACCTACTGCAAACAAAATTCTATTTGTTTAAGTTATTGCATCAAACCTTGTTTATAACCCCTCATTGGAACGAGATCGTTCCAAAGAGAGGGCTATAAGCTATGTTTTTGAAACAACAAGTGAAAAAAATAATGAAATTTGAATGGTAATTTCTGTGAATAGCGCTGGCCGGTCTTTGCCGTTATGTTGGGTAAAGGATTAAAATGACTCGTGAAGGATTACGAGTGATTTTTGTAAAAATGAATATCACAACATGACCATTATGACCTCTTGACTCCCTGGCTAATGGTGTATGATGTATTTCCGCTTTAAATTGATTTTTGGAGGATTTCAAGTGATTTTATGCAAAAACGGAAATTCACCATGAGTCTTCTCACCCCCTTAGCCCAGTTAGATGAGGGTCAATTTGGGTGATGTTTTTATGATTTAAAATGAGTTCTGAATGATTACGAGCGTTTTGTCTTTGGTAAAAAAGAAGAAAAAAACAATATGCCCTTTGACCCTCAAGTTGGGAGAAGACGTTTTCCTGCTTTGAAGCGACTTTTGACACATTTCAAGTGATTTGTTGCAAAAAGTGAATGAAATTCACCAGGAACCTCATGACTCCCTGACGCCAGTTTGGGCGAGGGCCAATTTGGGTGATTTTTGTTTTTTTTGCTTTTAACTCCTTCGCTACTTCGCGAATTGATAATATCCTGTTCAGTAACGTTTTTTGACTGAAATGGGGTTAGAGGGGAAGAAAACTGAAAACATCGAGGACGTAGACTTATTTGTAATTTTAAAGTTGTTAGTACATATTTGAACATAATGTAATAATCTCATCCAGGAGCCACCAGCTACCCACAGAAAAAGGATGTCTCGTCCAAGTGTCTTATCACTTAAATTTATTTGCCATTTGACTAAATTTTAGAGTCACACTAACGTTTGAATGGTATCAAGAAAGGTAACTTTATTTTTTTTCGATTTATATTTGAATTTTTAGAACACCAGAAAGAAAACACTCACAAATAGCTGAACAAGTAGTCCAAACTGTGCTCCAAAGGACATTATACACTTTTTGTGTCTTGTCGTTCTGTGCCACAGAACGTCAAAACAAACAAAAAATATATAACGGCCTGTGATGCCCGTTTTTTTTATATTTGAGAATAATAGTGTGCTGTTGTATCCATTCTCTGTATGTGGTATTTCCGTACGAACTTACAGCACTGGATATCAAAATTTGGGTCCGTACTCAGTACGGACCTATAACAGTGAAATGGTTAAAATAGATAAAAACACCGACACGGAAATTAAATGCATAGAAATTTGTTCATTTGTTCCATATCATGTCATATTTGTGTGAAATACTCAGTGACAAACAGGGAGTTACTGACCCAAACAAACAATTGTTCATATCGAGAAAATATATTAACAACACTAATACTTAAACAGACATAATAACACTACGAGATACCAACAGTCCAAGCATATCGATTCATTTTGCGCGTTGTGGTACTAGTAATCTTTATTTATGTGACATGTGCATATATTATTTGTTTATAACATATTTAGATTCGTTACATAACTCACCCGGCCTTATAGGCCTATATGTCACACTTTTAACATTTGTTGTTTACTGTGAGCAAGGTAGATCACGCGCACCCACTTTCATACATACACACATGCACGCACCTCCACGATCTCCCTCGCTCTCAATATCTCCGTTTCCATATCTCTCTCGCTCGTTCTTTCTCTCTCTCTCCACCATATCTCCCCTCTCTCTCTCTCTCTCTCTCTCTCTCTCTCTCGTCGCGCCTATGAATCTTTCTCTTTCTCTCTGTCCCTGTGAGTCTCTCTCTGTGAGTTTTTTTCTCTCTCTCTCTACAAACCAAAGACTACAAAAACTAGAAAACTACAAACCAAAGACCTGTCAAGGACTAGAGCTAACCACACACGTTCAATAGGATAGGGGGAGACGCATGATCTGGGTTATTTCACCGGTTTCAAAAGATCAAAAAAGGCCCAGTGTGTGAATTATGGCGTGTAGATCCCCCCACCCCCCTCTGTCTCTCTCTGTGTATCTCTCTATTTGTGAGTCTCTCTCTATGTGAGTCTCTGTATGTGAATCGCTCTCTGTCTCCCTCCCTTTGTCTCTCTCTCTCTCTCGCTCCATCTCCCTATCTCTCTTTCTCTCGCCCCTCTCACCCACTCCACCCCTTATCGTTCTCTCCTTTTCTTCATATGTAAATATATATATGTGATTGCCCTATGGCGTAGTTGGGTTATATTTTGGTTGTCAAGATCCCGCTCTCCCACTCCTCCTCTCCCCCACCACCAATATGTGATTGTTTGTCTATTTGTCTTTATAAATATATTCAGCAAGCCCTTATCATACGAATCATAAGACCTCTCATTGGAATGAGCTGACCAAACGCGTTCCGTTATGCGGAGATTTGGGTGGGGAGCACATGATATGGTTTATTGATCAGATTCAAAACTAATGTATTTAGATGCCCAGATTTTGAAGTACGAGGTCTGAATCTCTGTATGAATGTGTATGAGGGTGTGTTCAGTGGCGTTGGTAGGCTATGTGTTGGTGATTTGTGGCCCAGCCCCAAAACATATTTGAGCTTATCTACCATGCTTCTCTATTCGTCTTTCCAAATAACTTTACGAAGCCTTATTATTTCACCTCGCATCAGAATGAGTCTGCCGAACTCGTCATTTACATCCCTTTCTATTGTCAGGGGAGTTTGCGGGGGTGTCTAACCTAACAAACCCTTATTATACAAACCATAAGGCCTCACATTGGTCCAACAAGAAAGAGGGAGGGGGGGGGGGGGGGGCTCATCTGGATTATTACACCGGTTTCAAAAAGTCCTATTCAGAGGCCCAATGTGTGAATTACGGAGTGTAGATCCCCCTCTCTCTCTCTCTCTCTCTCTCTTTCTCTCTCTCCCTCTTTCTCTCTACCTGCCTGCCTGTCTGCCTGCCTGCCTGCCTGCCTCTCTCTCTCTCTCCCTCTCGCTCACCCCTCTCTCTCGCCCCTCTCACTCCCTCCCTAACGCTCACCCATTTTCTTCATGTGTAAGTATATAAAGGTGTGATTGCCCAGTGGCGTCGTTGGGTTATATTCTGGTGGTCAAGATCCCGCCCCCCCACCTCTCCTCCCCCAATAAGTGATTTGTTTTCAATGCGCATCTATTTGTCTTGATTAATATCCTCAGCAAACCATTGTCATGCGAATCATAAGACCTCTCATCGAAATAAGCTAACCAAACACGTTCCATTATGGAGAGATTTGGGTTGGGGTGCACATGATATGGTTTATTGAACAGATTCCGGACCCAAAACACATTTGAGCTCAGTTACCATGCTTCTCTACTCGTCTTTCCAAATAACTTCACGAAAGCCTTATTATTTGACCAGTCATTGGAATGAGCCTTCGGAATTCCTCATATACATCCCTGGCTGCTGTCAGGCGAGTTTCCCCGGGTGTCTAACCTAACGACTGACACATTCTCCCCTGGGCCCCATTCATCTGTGAAGACTTCCCGCCTACCACCCAACAACACCCGCCTAGGAACAGGGGCCCCCAAGGACGAGTAAGACTCATAGGTTGCTTGGATCAACCAGGCACGGCTTGGTCAGGTCATATTCATCTCCGGCTACTGCAGGGGAGTTTGCCAGGGTGTCTAACCAACGTCCGACCAATATTCTCCTGTCCACGTCTAAGTTACTGATCTCAACTCCCTCCCTCCCTCCCTCCTGGGTTCCTCTAAACCGTGAAACGCCTCTCTGCCCGGACACCACCGCCAGACTAAACACTATTAAGCCACGCTGCTACTACAACTACCATTCACCAAAGGTAATAAACCGTTTTATGACTCACTAACAACCACCTCTTTCACGACAACCTCACAGAACAGGCTCCTGTATTATCACCTACGAGACAGCTGGGGGCACAATGCACCCGCCAACAAAACATCTAGGAACTAGAGAAACAGAATTTACTACACCCAGTAAATTCAAGTCTGTGTGAAAAGGGTTAAAGTATCAGGAATAAACTATACAGAAAGAGAATTTATGGAGGCTTATTTTCAGGAGTAAACTATTTTTGAACAAATCAGAAATGGATTTTCGTTAATCGTATTTACAGATATTCATACTGGAATCAGAACATTTTTTTATAAGAAACCAGAAAAAGGCATATATGTGACCAGCATTCAAAGGGTTCGATACACGAATCAGAAATGGACATGTTTGGCTCTGCCCACTAATTTGAGTGATGAAATACGTTCATAAACTTTAGAAATGCATTACGGTGCAATAAAATGCATTTCCCAGACTTTCTGAATAATATGCACTTGATGACTTTGGTGACCTCTTTCAGGCAGACCCCTAGGTGACCTCCATGCACTTGACCCATATTTTGAATCTCCATCAAGTGTCAACTCATTTGGTGTTAGTCCCAGGTCCATTCATCATTTCACGATTGAGATATGAGCGTGACCCACTTTCAAAAATTTTTGCCACGCCTAATTTTTTAATGTAAAAATGCATGTATGAACATCAGGAATGCTTTGGGGGTCAAAAAATGTGGTTTCCAGCAATTATGAGAAATGCACTCAATGACCCCTAGGTGACCTCCGTGACCTTGACCCATATTTTGAATCTCCATCAAGTGTCGACTCATTTGGTGTTTGTCCCAGGTCCATATGTCATACCACGCCTGAGATATGGGTGTGACCCACTTTCAAAACACCCCCACGGACACCACTAATACCCCAGGAATCTGAAAATCATAGGTGGCCGATAACGTCTGACTGTCTATCAGTATGCCGAAAATCACCAAGATAGGGCAATTCGTTTTCGAGTTATCTTGCGGACAAAAAAGTGATGAGAAGACAGAAGACAGGGAAATAAGAAGAACTGGAGAAACAGAATTTACTGCACCCAGTAAATTCAAGTCTGTGTGAAAGGGTTAAACTATCAGGAATGAACTATACAGAATGAGAATTTATGGAGGCTTATTGTCAGGAGTAAAATATTTTTAAACAAATCAGAAATGGATTTTCGTTAATACTATTTACAGATATTCATACTGGATCAGAACAATTTTTTATAAGAAACAGAAAAGGCATATATGTTTCCAGCATTCAAAGGGTTCGATACACAAATCAGAAATGGACATTTTTGGCTCTGCCCACTAATTTGAGTGATGGAATAGGGGGTCAAAAAATGTGATTTCCAGCAATTATAAAAAATGCAATCATTGACCCCTAGGCGACCTCCGTGACCTTGACCCATATTGTGAATCTCCATCAAGTGTCGACTCATTTGGTGTTAGTCCCAGGTCCATTCATCATACCATGTTTGAGATATGAGCGTGACCCACTTTCGAAAAATTTGCCCACGCCCACTTTTTTAACGTAAAAATGCATGTATGAACCTCAGGAATGCTTTGGGGGTCAAACAATGTAATTTCCAGCAATTACGAAAAATGCACCCAATGATCCCTAGGTGACCTCCGTAACCTTGACCCATATTTTGAATCTCCATCAAGTGTCGACTCATTTGGTGTTAGTCCCAGGTCCATTTATCATACCATGCTTGAGATATGAGAGTCTGGTCACGCCCACTTCTTTAACGTAAAAATGCATGTGTGTTTGTCAGGAATGCTTTGGGGGTGTCAAAAATGTGATTTCCAGCATTTATGAAAAATGGACTCAATGACCACTGGGTGACCTCCGTGACCTTGACCCACATTTTGAATCTCCATCAAGTGTCGACTCATTTGGTGTTGGTCCCAGGTCCATACGTCATACCACGCCTGAGATATGGGCGTGACCCACTTTCAAAAATTTTGGCCACGCCCATTTTTTTACGTCAAAATACACGTGTGTACTTCAGGAATACTTTAGGGGTCAAAAAATGTGATTTCCAGCAATTATTAAAAACGCACTTAATGACCCCCTAGGTGACCTCCGTGACCTTGACCCATATTTTGAATCTCCATAGAGTGTCGACTCATTTGGTGTTAGTCCCAGGTCCATACATCATACCATGCCTGAGATATGGGCGTGACCCACTTTCAAAACACCCCTGCAGACACCACAGATGCCCCAGGAATCTGAAAAACATGGGTGGCCGAGAACTAGTGACTGTCTATCACCATGCCAAAAATCAACGAGATAGGGCAATTCGTTTTCGAGTTATCGTGCGGACAAGGAAGTGCATAGAAGACAGAAGAAGAAGAAGAAGAAGAAGAAGAAGAAAAGAAGAAGAAGAAGAAGAAGAAGAAGAAAAAGAAGAAAAGAAACCGTACAAAACAATAGTCTGTGTGTTTCACACAGACTAAAAAGAAATAAAGAAAAAGAAACCGTACAAAAACAATAGTCTGTGTGTACAAAAACAATAGTCTGTGTGTTTCACACATACTTTAAAAGAAAAGGAAAGGAAACCATACAAATATACGGCAGCGTATTAGGGTCAGGACCTTTTCATTTAATAAACTGTTTAAACAGTTTAATAAACTGTTTTTACAGATTAATAAACTGTATTTACAGTTTAGTAAACTGTATTTACAGTTTATTACGAGACTGTTTTTACAGATTATTACGAGACTGTTTTTACAGTTTATTACGAGACTGTTTTTACAGATTAATAAACTGTATTTACAGTTTAGTAAACTGTATTTACAGTTTATTACTAGACTGTTTTTACAGATTATTTTAGAGACTACTTTAACAGTTTATTACGAGACTGTTTTTACAAATTAATAAACTGTATTTACAGTTTAGTAAACTGTATTTACTGTTTATTACGAGACTGTTTTTACAGATTATTACGAGACTGTTTTTACAGTTTATTACGAGACTGTTTTTACAGATTAACAAACTGTATTTACAGTTTAGTAAACTGTATTTACAGTTTATTACTAGACTGTTTTTGCAGATTATTTTAGAGACTATTTTAACAGTTTATTACGAGACTGTTTTTACAAATTAATAAACTGTATTTACAGTTTAGTAAACTGTATTTACAGTTTATTACGAGACTGTTTTTACAGATTATTACGAGACTGTTTTTACAGTTTATTACGAGACTGTTTTTACACATTAATAAACTGTATTTACAGTTTAGTAAATTGTATTTACAGTTTATTACGAGACTGTTTTTACAGATCATTACGAGACTGTTTTTACAGTTTATTAGAAGACTGTTTTTACAAATTAATTAACCATTCGATTATTGGTTAGTAGTATAGAATGTACCCGATCGTGCGCTATCACCCGGACTTTTGGGGAAGCTGCTATTGTTAAATTCACATAGGAACTGGGACTTTTTGGGTTGCAACCTGACCAGATCCTGCACGTGATGCACGTACTGTACATATAGTATGCTATGATATGTGCAGTGATATATGTACACACAGGGCTATGGATATATAGTGTGGGGTGTGATGGAAATTAATCCTGAAGGTGGGGTTTCTCGAGAAAAAAGATTCCCGCGAAATGGTTGACGTTGCTATGGACGTCGTGACGTCATTATGCGCACCATGACGTCAGAAAACGTAAACCGCTGTTCTTGAACAGTATACAATGTGGTATGACATCTTTCGGGTCACGGTGTGTCGGGGTTCTCGTACTGGACTGATATCGTAGTATAGTAAGGGTGGTATATACCCCTTTTGGTATACTAATAGCCCTTGGTACTACTAATCAACCTTCATATTATCCTACAACTGGTATAGATAGCACGTAATGCTAGGTTAACCAGTATTGTCGGGTGGGGTAATGCATGGTCATCGTCTCGTGCGGTATTGCGAAATAGTCCTTGGTGGTTTGGATTTGCAGTATAGTATGGGCGTTATATATCGTTGTAGATCCCATCTTAATCCTTGTTGTGTCAGCCTGCCGATTGCTTCGTACTATCCTATGACTGATATAGGTAGTACGTAATACTAGGTTAACCAGTATTGTGGGTTGGGGTAATGCATGGGCGTCGTCTCGTGCGGTATTGCGAAATAGTCCTTGGTGGTTTGGATTTGCAGTATAGTATGAGCGTTATAGATCCCATCTTAATCCTTGTTGTATCAACCTGCCGATTGTTTTGTACTGTCCTATGGCTGATATAGGGAGTATGTAATGCTGGGCCAGGCGGTATTGTAGGGTGGGTGGTGGTAATGCATGGTCGCCTAGTATGGCAGTATGGGATGTTCGCTTCTCACCCTAGGGGTCCCATGTTAGAGCTTCGTACTATTAATCCACCTAATGCTTCAAATTATCCTCTGACTGGTATAGATAGTACGTATCGCTCGGACAACCAGTATTGTGGGTAGGGATAAGGTCTGGTAGTTTAGAACTGTAGCAGCACCATTATCCATCTGGGACGGTGTGCTGACCCACAGATGGTACAGGTATTGCGTAATGATAGGCCAAGCAGTATTGTTGAGTAGGGGTAATCCATTGTTGTCTAGTTAGGAAGTATAGGACGTGTTTTTTATAGCCCTGTCGGTTCAACTTTTCCCTTGGTACTAGTAATCGACCTAATGCTTCATGTTATCCTATGGCTGGTATAGGTGGAACGTAATGCTAGGAGAAGAGCTATTGTGGACGGGGGTAATGACTTCTGTAGTGCAGTAGAATAGTATGGGCGGCATATACCGACTTAGGTCCCATCTTAACCATTGGAACAACAATCCACCTGGGCTTGTGTGCTATCCCATATATGGGATAGGTTGTATGAAATGTACTGCTATGTGGTGTATGCTTGGTTTCCAGTCCCCTAGCAGGGCATGGATGGTTCTTTGACATTCTAAGACTTGGCCTAGGGTAGAGGTAATATGTGGCAGTTAGCAAGCCTACAGTAGTGCTTCAGATCAGCAGTAAGGGTAGAAGGGGAGAAGAAGATTATAGGATACGGTACTACAGTACAAGCTAGTCTTGGGACGGAAGGCTGAAACCGATGGTAAGGCCACCTTATAGGAGCTATATAGGGCTTGGAATCCCACTTATGGAATCCCGCTTATAGAATACCTTTTATTGAATCCCTACGGAATCCCTTTTTGAAAAAATTCTAGCCTTCGGCTCCACTTTTTCCCGAGCTGAAGATAAGAGTCGTATGTGGAGTCACTCGTTCGACCCATTACTCTATGGCTTATTTGCTCAATGGGATTTTAGTCGTTCGATCAATCGGAGATAGTTAGCAAGCCTGCAGTAGTGCTACAAGTCAAAGAGTAATAGTACAAAAAACTAATGGTACAAAGCTGCGAGGGTGGTAGAAGATTATAGTATTGGATGACTACGGACGAGGCAAGTTAAAGAACATTTATTGAAATTGAAGACAAGATGGAAACAGATGGCAAGGCTATCTGTTTAGGAACTGTGTTCGAGCTTCAGCGCGTAAAGGCTAAATGAGGTGATCGACTCTTCTCGGGGGTGGGTCTGAGGGTCATCAAAAACTCATATTTTAGAAAGGTTTCGTGTGATACATCATTTTAAGGTCTCGATGCGTGCAGTCCGAATATTTGTTATTTGTCCCTCCCCGAGAGGGTGGAGCTGAGGGGCATAAAGAAATTCAAGTTTTAGAAAGGCTGACAAGCGATACATCATTTTAAAGGCCTAGACGCGTGTAGTCCGAATATTTGATATTTGTCCCTCCCCGAGAGGGGGGGGGGGGGGGGGGTTGCTGGGGGCATATAAAATTCAAGTTACAGAAAGGTTGGCATGTGATACATCATTTTAAAGGTCTTGACGCATGTAATACGAATATTTGGTATTTGCGTCTACCCGAGGGGCTGAGGGGTGGGGCCTAAAAACTTAAGTTTTAGGAAGATTGTCGGGTGATTCATCATTATAAAGGTCTCGACTTGAATATTTTGAATATAAAGTATCCGACCCTCTCCGATAGGGTGGGGGCCTCAAACCCCATGTTTTAGAAAGGTAGTCATGTGATACATCATTTTAAAGTTCACGACTTGAATATTTCGCATTTAAAATATCCGACCATCCCTGAGTGGGTGGGGCCGAAGGTGCGGCCCCAAAACTCAAGTTTTAGGAAGGTAGGCGTGTGATACATCATTTTAAAGGTCTCGACTTGAATACCTCGAATGTGAAGTATCCAGCATTCCCGATGGGATGGAGCCGTGGGGTGGGTTTCAAAACTTAAGGTTTAGAAAGGCAGTCGTGCAAATACGAACGTCACACTCTTCAGCATTTGACAATGTGTGAAACCGTGTACTGTTTTAGCTGTTTTTTAAGTGTTTCATCAAAGGATTTCATTGATTTGGAGGTGATGTCTCGTATGTGAAACAGTCCAAATTGACAGAAGATGCAAAAAAAACCCATGTATTTTTCCCTCTGTGTTTTCCGGTATCTCTTCGTCGGATGCGATTGGTTTGATAGAGTTCTCTCAGATGAGAAACATTTTCAACCGCATGATATCTTGGTTTATTCCAATCAGTATGTGGCAGACGAACACAGCTTTATGTGGTGTGCTTGTTCAACGGGTGTGGGTCATTCGACAGATTCGAAGGTGATCTAGCAAATGAGAGAGAGGGGAGATTTTCAACTGCGTGGCATGCTGAAGTGTAGCTTGATATCACCTAAACGAGAGAGAGTCCAAATGAAATGAGTGAAAGTATTATGATACATTAAAGTGTCTGATGAAACCTCTCGAGAAGGAAACCCAAAACACTAACACGACGTCTTCACGAATACATTTTGAAGAAGCTGCACGTACCCTCCAAAAACAATAGCACACAACTAATTTTCTCGTTGATCAGAAGCTCAACACTACTCGAAGAACTCATCAACGTTTTTGAATGTAATAAGTTTACGAGTCGATTAAAGAGGAATAATTTTTGACGAGAGAAATTCGTGAAAGTATTGTGACACAATACAGATCTGACTACTTCCACATTTAAATGGAGTGGAATAAGACAAACATTCAGCAAATGGATGTACTGCGATAGAGAGATCCGTCTGTTATCGCCTCGACATTACGGAAGAATGAAATATGGAAATCCTTTCGCAGAAGTGATTCATAAACACACTGTGATAGAGAGATCCAAGTGCTATCACCTCAACATGTCAAGGGATTGGAATATGACAAAACTTTCAATCAAGTGATTCGTGAACATACTGGGATAGAGATATTACTGCTATCACCTCGACATTACGGAAGAATGAAATATGAGAGTACTTTCCAGCAAGTGATTCGTGAACATACCGTGATAGAGTGACCCAACTGCTATCACCTCGACATTGCAGGGGAGTGGGATATGACAAAACTTTCGAGCAAGTGATTCGTGAACGTACTGAGATAGAGAGAGATCTTGCAGCTATTACTACAATATTTAGAGAGAGTGAAACATGTCAAACGTTTGAGCAAACGTTTGAGCAAGTGATTCGTAAATATTTTAGGATAGAGACATTTCACCGCTATCGCCTCAACATTGCAGGGGAGTGGAATATGAACCAAGGAATGTTGCCTGAATCCGTGCGTGAACGTATGTCTCACCGTGAGGAACCCGACCGTTTCACTTTTGATGAGGCGGTCCTTATCCCGAAAGGGTATGTGACTTTTCGTCAAAAAGCATGAATCAATTGTGGTTAACTGGAAACAAAAATTTTAATACATGTACATATAAATAAATGTGGTAATTTGTGAATTTCATGGAATCCAATGAATAAACGTCAATCACTCCTACCCACACATTTCTGAGTCACTTGCGGGCCCGCATTATCTGTTCTCGCTGGTTTTCCTTCCTTCTCGTTGGTGCTTGTTCTTTGGTCGCCTCTTTACTTCACCCTTTCACTGCCGTCGCACGGCCACTAACTTATTGTCACTTCAACGGACGTTCTTACTCAACATGTGACAGAATGTCACTCTACAACTGCTGTCGCACGGCCACTAACGTATTGTCACTTTAGTATGACGCCATCCCTCTAACAAGTGACGGAATGTCACTCTTCCACTGTCGTCGCACGGCCAGTAGCTTTTTGTCACTTTACTGGACGCTTTTCACTCAGGGAACTATTAGGAAGACGGCATATCTGTTGTAGAAGGCAAGACGTACGTAGGCAGAGTAGGCATGCCTGTATGAACATTATTCTGAGATAAACATAGGTGGTCCTATTTTAAATATGAGCTCTGTGACTCGCCTACATCACAGAGTGTCTATACTTTCGGCCCCGATGCGGCACCTTCTCTAAGCATGGGACATCCCCATCTACTCTCAATGACCCACAGCCTTACACGCCTTCAGAGTGGAATGGCTGGAATGAATTTCCCTGATCGATTTTTATTTCTATAGCCAGAACATTAATTCACATTTTAATTGCTTCTCTTGAACTTGGTAGCTCAGATCTATCTTAATTTAATATTCGCTTTTAAGTTCCTTTAAGTCTTGCATTTCGGTATATCCTGACATTCGTGACGGACTAGATGCATAATATGGGTGTGTGTCTAGAACATGTGCGATGTACTGTATTTACGATAATTACCTATTAACTGGTCATAATTACACAGATAACGACTGCAGGATGACACTGGATTTACTACATTTAATGTTTTATCCAGACCGCCCATGTAGCGTTCAATACATGCGTCATAATGGCGCATTTATTGAACGCTATAATTGCATGCCGCTGTATATTGAATGCTATAATTGCATGCCTCATTACCAGCGCTTGAATTACTGCGGGTCTGTTTAAGTGACAAATCGGTTTTCGGGGTCCTTATCCTTATGCTTTATATTTAGCCCAGTGAGAATGATTATCGAAAATATATACACTTTTAAACAACAAAATCGAACATTCAAGCTATCACCTTGACATATATACCCCTGTAGGCCCCCTTTTTAGTGCTTGGTACTATTAATCAACCCATTGGTTTGTTTTATTATATGGCTCATATGCTCGATGGGATTTGAGTCGTTCGAGCAGTATGTGCGAGTCACTCGGTCGATAGCTTATTTGCTTTGGGAATGACATATGCTTTTGTTATACACAAGGGAGACAACTTTGTATGAATAAGTATAAATTACGGAAAATGAAACAATATGATTGGTTAATCAGCTTCCATAATGTGAACTGATTGGATGATCTGGATAAATGAAACAAGAACAACTGAACTTGGAATAGGGTAGAAAGAATTAGGATTACGTACCACCTTATCAGTGATAGGATGACACCAAATATTCGGTAGGTTAATTCTATCAACGGTTAAGATGGGCCTACAGGGCATATACCAACCATACTCTGCTGCCCTTCTGTACTACCAGGCATTAACCCCATCCCACAATACCGCTCGATAATATGAAGCATCTGGCAAATTAGTAGTACCAAGGACTAATAAGAGACCTACAGGGGTATATACAGCCTATGCTATACTACCGTTCTAAGCTACCAAGCATTACCCCAACCCCATAATACTACTTGACCTACTATAACGTACTACCTATACCAGCCATATAATAAAATAAACCAATCGGTTGGTTAATAGTACCAAGCACTAACAGGGAGCCCACAGGGTTATATACCGCACATGCCATACTATCGTTCTAAACTACCTGGCATCACCTGTACCATCCATACCACTTGGCCTAGAATTACATAATACCTATACCAGTCATAGGATAACACCAGGTGGATAATAGTACTAAGAGCTAACATTGGCCCTGTAATGGTACAACGCATACATCCTATACTACTATACTCGGCGACCATGCATTACACCCACCCACCCCAAAATAACGTCTTTCACCGCATTACATACTACCTAACCCAGTCATGGGATGACACAAAGCATTAAGTCGATTTGTAGTACCAATGGCTTTCAAAAGGGGGCGGGGGCCACAGAGGTATATATCGCCCATACTGTACTGTCGTTCTATAATAATAATAATAATGCGCATCATGACGTCACGACATCAATAGCAACGTCAACCGTTTCGCGAAAAAGAACTTTCAAGAAAACCCAACTTTCACATCATCTTCCCACCACTTACCCATAATATATACCCAAAGCCCCATGTGTACTTATATCACTATACACACCACAGTATACTACATATGCTGTAATTACACCATTTGCCAGATCTAGCTGGATGGAACCAACGTTTTCCTCAGGAAAAAATGCTCCGGCAAAAGTCCGGTTCCTATGGGAATTCAACACGAGCTTCTCCGGCAAAAGTTCGGGTTATCAGGGTCGATCGGGTCCACGCTATACTACTCACTTGCACACCAAATATGACACCTTTTCGCCTAATTGTTGTCACCTAAAAACAAACACATTTGCGAAAAATATCAACTCTATAATAGGACATAACTCTGATAAGACTAAGGCAAATAACACCGTCGAGCCGAGGCAGGTTAACGGTAAGATACACTTGCATACTAAATGTCACGCAGCATGCCACGCAGCATGCCACGCAGTTGGAAATCTCCTCTTTCTCATTTGATAGATCTCCGTCGAATCTGTCGAATCAATCTCAATCACATCCGTTGAAAATGCGCACAACCTTAAGATGTTTTCGTCTGTGACAGACTGATTGGAATAAACCAAGATATCGTGCGGTTGAAAATGTTTCTCATCTGAGAGATCTTCACCAAACCCATCGCATCCGACGAAGAGATACTGGAAAACACCGACGGAAAAATATATGTTTTTTGCAACTTCAGTCAGTTTGGACTATTTCACATACGAGACATCACCGCCAATTCAATGAAATCCTTTGATAAAACACTAAACAGTACACGTTTTCACACACTGTCACATGTTGGAGAGTCTGTCGTTCGCATCGCCTAAGGTTTTACGACTTTGCCCCACCACACCCACACGAGGAGGGTCGGATACTTCATATTCGAAATATTCGACTCAAGACCTTTAAAATGAATTGTGACATGACTACCTTTCTAAAACGTATTTTTAATTTCCCTCAGCCCCACCCCTCGGGAAGGGTCGGATACTTCATGTTCGATATATTTAAGTCAAGACCTTGAAAATGATATATGACACGAATACCTTTCTAAAACTTAAATTTATGCCCCTCAGCCCCACACCCTCAGAGAGGGTTGGACACTTCATATTCGGAATATTCAAATCGAGACCTTTAAAATGATGTATCACCCAACATCCTTTCTAAAATTTGGGGTTTGAGGTCGCAACCCTCAGTCCCAACCCTTGAGGAGATACAAAAACCAAATATTCGGGCTAAAATGATGTATCACATGGCAACAAACCTTTTTAAAACTTGAATGTTTTTATTTTTATGCCTCTAAGCCTCAGCCCCTAGGGACCTGGAAAATACCAAATAATCGAATTACACGCGTCGAGACCTTTAAAATGATGTATCACACGACAACCTTTCTAAAACATGAGTTTTTGGTGCTCATCAGAACCCCCCCCCCCCCCCCCCCCCCCCGACGAGTCGATCATCTCACAGTTCTTACACAGATAGCCTTGCAATCCGTTTACATATTGTCTTCAACTGCCAGTCCTATAACCTCGTTCGTAGTCAACCAATACTAAAATTTCTACCACCCTCGAAGCTTTGTACCATTAGTTCCTTGTACTATTACTATTTGACTTGCAGCACTACTGCAGGCTTGCTAACTATCTCAGATTGATCAAACGACTAGAATCCCATCGAGCAAATAAGCCATAGAGTAATTGGTCGAACGAGTGGCTCCACATACGACTCTAATCCTCATCTTGCAAAAAGTGGAGCTGAATGCCAGACGTTTTCAAAAGGGGATTCCATAATGATTCTATAAAAGGTATTCTATAAGTGGGATTCCATAACTGAGATTCCAAGGCCCTATATAGCTCCTATACATATAGGTGATCTTACCATCGGTTTCAGCTTTCTGTGCTATGACTAGCTTCTTCTGTAGTCCTCCGTACTATAATCTTCTTCTATCGTTGTGCCATTACTACCGACTTGAAGCACTATTGTAGGCTTACTAACTGTCACATATCACGACCTCTAGGCCAAGTCTTAGAATGTCAAAGGACCATCCGTGCCCTGCTAGGCGACTAGAAACCAAGCATACACCACACAACACTACATTACATACTACCTATACCATATGTGGGATAGAACATTGTCCCTCGTGGACTGTGGTTCCAAGGGTCAAGATGGGAACTAAAATGGGTATATGCCGTCCATACTATTCTATTGCACTACACAACAAGGCATTACCCTCGCCCACAAAAGCGCTTGGCCTAGCATTACGTTTACTTATACCAGTTATAGGATAATATGAAGTATTAGACCGATTACTAGCACCAAGGGCGGAGATTGAACAAGCAGGGGAACAAACAACACATCCTACACAACCTGACTAGACAGCCATGGATTACCTCTACCCAACAATGCTGCTTGGCCTAGCATTACGTAATACCTATACCATCTGTTAGCCAGCACACCGTCCTGAGTGGATAATGACACTACTATCTTTTTAAACTATCAGGCCCTACCCCTAACCACAATAACGCTTGTCCTAACAATACGTACTATCTTTTCCAGTCATAGGATAATTTGAAGCATCAGGTGGATTAATAGCACGAAGAGCTAACATGGGACCTGTAAGGGTGTGGAGCGTACACTCTATACTTCCACACTAGGGGACCATGTATTACCCCCACCCACCCTACAATACTGCCTGTCCCAGAATTACATACTACCTATACCAGTCATGGGATAGTACGATGCAAACGAGGGGCTGATACAACAAGGATTAAGATGGGATCTACAGTGATGTACAACGGCTATACTCTACTGCAAATCCAAACCACCAAGTGCTATTTCTCAATACCGCACAAGACGACGACCATGCATTAACCCACCCCACAATACTGGTTTGCCAAGCATTACGTACTACCTATACCATTCGTAGGGTAATATGAAGGTCGATTAGTAGTACCAAGGCCAAGGGCTAATAGTATACCTAGAGAGGTATATACCACCCTTACTATACAACGATATCAGTCCAGTACGAGAACTCCGACACACCCCAGCCCGAATAACGTCATACCGGTCGGCAAAGTAGACATCAACAGCGGTCAATGTTTCTCTGACGTCACGGTGCGCATCATACCGTAACGACGTCCACAGTCAACCGTTTCGCATAAAATTTATTTTTCGAGACACCCCACCTTCACCGTTAATTTTCTACCACATACCCATACAATAAACCCATAGCCCTGTGGTTACATATATCACAATACATATCATAGCATACGATATATGCAGTTCGTATACCACTTGCCGGATCTAGCCAGATGGCGCCGAAGTTTCGCACAGAAAAATTACTACAAAGTCCAGTTCCTATCATGAGTATGTGGATTTAACACTGGCAGCTTCTCCAAAAGTCCGGGTAATCGGGTACATGCTATACTACTAACCAATAATCGAATGGCTAATTAATTTGTAAAAACAGTCTTCTAATAAACTGTAAAAACAGTCTCCTAATAATCTGTAAATACAGTTTACTAATCTGTAAAAACAGTTTATTAATCTGTAAAAACAGTCTCGTAATAAACTATAAAAACAGTCTCGTAATAATCTGTAAAAACAGTCTCGTAATAAACTGTAAATACAGTTTACTAAACTGTAAATACAGTTTATTAATCTGTAAAAACAGTCTCGTAATAAACTGTAAAAACAGTCTCGTAATAATTTGTAAAAACAGTCTCGTAATAAACTGTAAATACAGTTTACTAAACTGTAAATACAGTTTATTAATCTGTAAAAACAGTCTCGTAATAATCTGTAAAAACAGTCTCGTAATAAACTGTAAATACAGTTTACTAAACTGTAAATACAGTTTACTAAACTGTAAATACAGTTTACTAAACTGTAAATACAGTTTATTAATCTGTAAAAACAGTCTCGTAATAAACTGTAAAAACAGTCTCGTAATAATCTGTAAAAACAGTCTCGTAATAAACTGTAAATACAGTTTACTAAACTGTAAATACAGTTTATTAATCTGTAAAAACAGTTTATTAAACTGTATAAACAGTTTATTAAATGAAAAGGTCCTGACCCTAATACGCTGCCGTACAAATACAATAATCTGTGTGTTTCACACAGACTAATAAGGCTGTTTTATCAAATTTTATTAAAGTCCAATGTTCACTATTCGAGCAATCACATGGAAATTCACTCAGTCATTGCCATCTAAAGCCACTTTCAGCATTTTGCAGAATGCAATTTTGAAGAGTACCTTGAAGGCACCTTTGAGGTGGGGGTGGTGGACGTCTAGAGCTCTCCGGTAAACCGAAACATCTACGTGGTGTGAGTTGTCGAGAAAAAAAACGAAACTCACAAACGTTGTCGAACACAAAAAGAAGCGGGAGGTGGTGGTGGTGGGGGGGGGGGGGGGTGGTGGGGGGGGGGGGGGGGGGGGTCCACAGAATTAAAGAATGGTGCTTGTCCTGTGTAGCACCATATACATATAATATCACGGTACAGATCCATATCATGGACTCGCCGGAAAGCTTTTTTGTTTCAAAAGGTGGCTTTTGTAGAGTTTCGGTATTTTGTTGATTTTTCTCCTTAGGTTAAATAAGCAAATATAAAAAAAACTGAAAGAAGCAACGACTCAACCCTTTTGTCTCAACCGAAACTGAGGCAAAATAAGATTCACTGGAAATATAAAGGGGAAGTAGGATGGGAGAATGAAGGATATGTGGGAATTGGGTGGCAACAGAAGGGGGTTACTATGGTTATCGGATAGACTGGGAAGAATTAGGCACGGGATGCCTTCAAACAGTTCGTTTCCGGGTGTTGGGAGGAGGGGCGAGGTACGGAAATAAGGAGGCATTTGGTAGCACAGGTTTAATTAAGGTCTTTTCACCTGATAACTGCGTCAAATAAGCGACCGCCCAAAGTGTTAAGTGATGAAGTAACTAAAATTTTACTTCGCTCATGACGTTTCAATTTTATTCTTTACACATGTGATTTTCAGTGCATTAAATGGACAATTATACCTGATAAATGGGGATGACTGCGGAATATGTGGTTCATGAAAATAAATAATGAAAAAATTGAAAAGACAATTTTACCCCATCCATTTGTGCAAGCAATAGTACAATTTAATTTGACAGCTAATTAATTACCCGCTGCTATCCCTTCTGTTCATTAAGTAGTTATTACATCGATGAATTGAGCAGCATAGGTTTCGCTGTACACTTTAAAATCCTCTTAATTATCAAAAGAACGGGTTACATCATACTTTAAATTCTTTCAATTATCGAAATGCTCATCAGAGGTGGATACAATGTTACACATGAGTAAAATATACCAATACACATATCCCCTCCTTTTAAAACTGTTATTAACCCATATTTTCCCCTTTTAACTTATATTCGTACGCTTATGGACCCTGCAATATTTATTGGTTTCTATGATGACGCACTCGAAAAACACTGAACTTCGAGAAACCGCAATTAACATCATAAAATTGAATGAATCAATGACTGAGAAATTTCAGCGCGCGAGAGGACAGTGATTGGAAATCCATTACGTGATGAATAACCAAAGTACAGATGAAATGGTTTCGCGCGTCGAAGGCGCGCAGGGACGACACGAGACAAGCCTCTTTCGACCCTCTGTAACTGTACAATATAGTTTCGAGCATCAGATCGTGGAGAAAAAAACAACAACGGAACATGAAAAACAGAATTTACTGCCACCAGTAAAATCAAGTCTGTGTGAAAAGGGTTATTTATTTATTTATTGGTGTTTAAGGTCACATATTGTGAAAAGGGTTAAAGTATCAGGAATAAACCATTGAGAAAGAGAATTTATGGAGGCTTATTTTCTGGACTAAAATATTTTTTAACAAATCAGAAATTGGTTTTCGTTAACAGTATTTACAGATAGTTATACAGTAATTAGAACAATTTTTATAAGAAACCAGAAAAGGCATATATGTGACCAGCATTCAAAGGGTTCGATACACGAATCAGAAATGGACCAGTTTGGCTCTGCCCACTAATTTGAGTGATGAAATACATTTATAAACTTTAGAAATGCATAAAGGTGTTATAAAATGCATTTCCCAGTTTCCCAGTCTTTCTAAATAATGCACTTGATGACCTTGATGACCTCATTCAGGTGGACCATATATTGAACCTCCAGCAGTTTTTAACTCAGTCGGAGTAGTCCAATGTCTACATCTACATTGAAGAATGCATCAGTTGTTATAAAATGCTATTTCTGACAGTTCTGAAAAAAACGCACTTTATGACGTCTGTTGACCGCAATAAGGTGGACCATATTTTGAACCTCTGGCAAGTTCAACCCATTCGATGTAAGTCTGGTATCTATAGGTCATACCAAGCCTAAAGTATGAGCATAAACCACTTTGGAAATATTGACTTTGCCAACTCACCATATGCCATATATGTGGATGATAGCAAATATTCATATTAGCTAGAAAATGGTAAGGTAAATAGTACCTCTGGAAAATATATTGCAAGTGAAAGAATTCAGTAATGTTGGAATACAAACGTCAAAGGGCCCTAAAGGCTCTCAAGAACCTATCTAAAGGCTCATTGGCATTGGCAAAATACCGAGGTCTCCTCGTTGCCCATATGTGTTAAGAGCAACATTGTGAGAATGAAAAGGATTAACATTACTCTCGCTTTGCATGACATAAAATTTGCTGTACCCATATTAAGATCCTGAGAAGGTTAAAATACTCCCTTTAAATACTCCATTTTAACCCTTTAAAATGACCTCATTCTAATGAGGGCTATAATCTATGTTTTTCAAGCAAGGATGAAAAAATATAAACTGAATGGGAATTTCTGTGAATAACGCTCACCCATTTTTTCGGCGTCACGTTGGGTAAACTGTTACGAATGCTTTATTGAGAGGGTTAAAACTAAGCCATTTAAAAAGAGCACGGCGTCACTGCCTCTTCCTGGACAATCGGGATTATGTGCCTTACCAAAGACACAACGCACATACACCTGGGGACGTTGGAACTCTGAATCTTTCTGTTTGAAGTAAAATACTGTTACCTCATCGCCACCGTTCGTTCGCCTGGCTGATCAATTTAAAAGTCTGGTAAATGCATCTAGGGTCCTAGGCAAGGCGTACGGGAAATAAGAAGTTGGTTGCATCTCAAAAATGGCTGTTGTGAACAGAGGGGCAATATGAGAGAAAACTTACAAAACGTTCTACTGTCGTGAGTTAAACAAAGGCATTTAAAAAGAGACCATTTAAATATTCTGTATTAATAATTTATAATTGTAGTTGGTGTTTCCGAAAAGCCACTCACCATTGCTTCTTGAAACCCGTCGGTCTTGAGTTATGATTGAAGATAAATAATGTAACAGAGTCCAGGAGTTCCTAAGTGGTTCGCAATGACCAGTAGGGGTTAATCAGGACCTATTCTCAAGTCATGTCTAGGGGTTAAATTAACCCTTTACCTAACATGAAAAGCAGACGACACTTGCAAAAAAAATTCTTGAATAACAAATTTTTTTCATTTTTTGTCTCAAAAACATAGGTTATGACCCCTCGTTGGAACGAGCTCGTCGAGCTCGTTCCAACGAGGGGTCATAACCTATGTTTTTGTGACAAAAAATGAAAAAATAATGAAAATTAATTGGCGATTTTTGAGAATAGCGCTGGCCGGTTTTGGCCGTTACGTTGGGTAAAGGGTTAAACGACAATATTCAAATTTGAAGCTGGACTTGGCCATAAGGGTTAAAAGATATTTTCAGCTAACAGACCAAAAACGACTAGGTAAAATTTCACGGATTATTTGGTTCAATTGGTCTAAAACATGTTATTCATATTCTGTATTTTACTCTAAAAATCAAACCTCCCTGACTCCACTCCGAAACCTGTCTGGCTTGAGTTATGATTGAGTATAAACAAATTTTCGAATGCTTTGAAAAGTGAAAGGTTGTCTATCTAGCTTGATTTGGGAATTAATTTTTAACATGAGGTTAAATA
The DNA here is from genome assembly GCA_031216915.1 of Pictodentalium vernedei. Taxonomy (NCBI): domain Eukaryota; kingdom Metazoa; phylum Mollusca; class Scaphopoda; order Dentaliida; family Dentaliidae; genus Pictodentalium; species Pictodentalium vernedei. The sequence continues at coordinate 478,484,368 of CM062294.1, read as the reverse complement.
AACAAACAATGTTCTGTGTGACCCATTATACATTACTGTGTAATGAGTTTTGTTGGGAATAAATAGATTCTCTGCAGTTTTAAAGAGTGGATTTTGTTTCAACGATTACATTTACCAGTTAAGGTAGAAACTGTGAACATCCTGTGTCCTGTAGAGTCAAACCCTGGACCCCAAACGCCTGAAAAACATAGATGGCAGAGTACAAGTAACTATTAACCGGTATAGCGAAAATCAATGAGACAGGGTATTTTGTATTGGCATTATCGTGCTGACAAAAGAGTGCATAGAAGACAGATCATTGAGACATGTCTTATACGAATGTAACTGGCTAACCTGAGAAACAGAATTTACTGCCACAAGTAAATTTAAGTCTGTGTGAAAAGGGTTAAAGTATCAGGAATAGACTATAAAGAAAGAGAATTCATGGAGGCTTATTTTTCGGGAGTAAACTAGTTTTGAACAAATCAGAAATGGGTTTTCGGGTCACGTGGGTGCATGGTGGCGCTGTGTACTAAAGCGTACTGCACATCGATTGTGCACCCGTCTTCAACCAAAGCTAACCCTGCTTGTGTGGAGTTAGTATGTGGGGGATCTGACAGATGCTCGTTGTTGCCCGGTGGTTCTTCCCGGGTACTCCGATTTCCTCCACCTGAAAAACTGCCGTGGTCATGATCCGCCACTGTGCAGAAACATGCGACATTAAACACCAATGAAAAAATAATCCTCTAAAAATGAGCTCAATCCAATAAAGGGGCATAAGCTATGTTTTTCAAGCAAAAATGAAAAGGTAATTAAAACTGAACAGACGTTTCTGTGAATAATGTTGACCGGTTTTCGCCGTTATGTTGGCTAAAGGGTTAAGAATCTCTTACTTTGGAAGGCACACTGAAAGGTTGTCCCATTCCACATAGAATTAAATATTAAGAAAATAAAGCGAAAAACATTTAGTTTCTCAGCTGACAGTACCTGCTTTTGAGCTCAGGGGGATGGAATGGCACAAATCAGAGACATTCTCTTAATGGCACTTTGGCACAAAAGGTTTCTGCACTCTCGGTGAGACCGAGCCGAGCGCAGTGAAAGACTATAGAACTCCTCTAACAAATGAGTTTTAAACAGTCATAGCACTAACACAGTTAACAGTACAGTCGACCATGTCAGTATTGTTACCGGCACCCTGACAGTTTTGTGATAGGTTTCAACAATTATTCAGTGCAGTTTTATGGAAAAGGTTAACTTTATTCTGCCTGAAATAAAATATGTGCAATCCACATTGAAGTCTTGAGAGGGTTAAAGGCATTGAACTGAATTAGATCGGTTTCAACAAATTTTACAATTATTCAGTGCAGTTTTATGGAAAATGGTTAACTTTATTCTGCCTGAAATAAAATATGTGCAATTCACATTGAAGTCTTGAGAGGGTTAAACGCATTGAACTGAATAAGATAGGTTTCAACAAATTTTACAATTATTCAGTGCAGTTTTATGGAAAGGGTTAACTTTATTCTGCCTGAAATAAAATATGTGCAATCCACATTGAAGTCTTGAGAGGGATAAAAGCATTGAACTGAATAAGATAGGTTTCTACAAATTTTACAATTATTCAGTGCAGTTTTATGGAAAGGGTTAACTTTATTCTGCCTGAAATAAAATATGTGCAATCCACATTGAAGTCTTGAGGGGGTTAAAAGCATTGAACTGAATAAGACAAGTTTCAACAAATTTTACAATAATTCAGTGCAGTTTTATGGAAAGGGTTAACTTTATTTCGCCTGAAATAAAATATGTGCAATCTGTCAGGACACCTGAGGCCCCGTAAGGCCTGAGGTGACGTGGGGGTTATTTAGTCCCGCTGATGAAATTGCGGGAAAATTAGACCAACGTGGAGAGTTGGAATCCAAGTGTCGAGAACTCGGCGCTGGGAGCTGAGTTAGACCGACGCCGTGATTCCTTCTCTGCTAAATTGGCCTGAAATAGGTTCGATTTCCGTTAGGTGTGATTCCTAATCACTTCAGGCTGTGTAATGGAAAGAATGATTTAAAGTAACAACGATTCTTTTATTTACACTTAAAAATAAAGCCGTTTCAATATTTCAACAATCAACAATTCGATTCTTTTCACAGAAAATGGGTTGCTAGTGTTAAACAATTCTCAACAATTATATAGTCATTCTACAGCCCTATACTGGCACTATAGTCTACACACTGGAAATGTTACTACCGTGAGCTCGCCATAAGAGCTTCACAAATCTGCAATGTTGCTACCGTGAGCTCGCCATGAGAGCTTCAACAGCTTAGGCTCAAAAGTCAACGTCTGTGCGTAACTGTATCTCTGGCTGTCGGAGGGTTCCGACCAGCAATGTTTGTCATCTATGAAGCCACCGTACTTCTGATTTGGGTCAGATATTGTCTACTCATACCTTATGTGCCTTTTGAAAGGCCTCCGTGAAAGTCCTATTGAAATGTTCACTGATCCTGGTTGAATTCACGATTCACAAATGCCCCTTTTTATGCCAGGGCGAAATTGTCACTCACACCGATCTCCAGTTGGTATTACGACGCTTCGACAGCAAACAAACTACTCACAACGCAATCAGTCTGACGCTTCAAAGGGTTAATACGCACAATACAATTACCCTACACTTCTGACTATTGCAGGCTGATACGTGCTACTCGACAATCTAAACTTTAAAGTATCACCTTGGGGGGGGGGGGGGGAGGGCGGTGGCTCAGTTGGTAGAGGTGCAGGCTGCAAGCCGAGAGGTCCTCGGTTCGAATCCCACCTGCGGCAACCGCGTTGTGTCCTTGGGCAAGACACTTCACCCCGATTTCCTACATGGGGGCACGATGCCGCTGTGTACTGAGGCGTACTGCACGTCGATGGTGCGCATGTCTTCAACCAATCTAACCCTGCCTGTTCTGCGGAGCAGAGTTCAGAGTTACGATGTTGGAGAGCTGACAGCTGCTCGTCGTTGCTCGGTGGTTCTCTCCGGGTACTCCGGCTTCCTCCACCCGTAAACCTGTCACGGTCACGATTAGCCATTGCGCATAAGTATGTGACCTTAAACACCAATAAATGAATAAATAAATAAATATCACCTTGGGTTTTCCTTCTCAACGAATTTGGCACTGTAGCCGCCTATCAACCTTAAGCTAATTCAATCGTGGAATGCCCTGTCTGGCGATTCCGGCAGTTTCAGGGTCCTATGATCGAAGGTACCCTTATGCCAGGAAACAGAGTCCGCCTGCCCTGGACTTCACCAACGTGTGTGTGACCCCAAGTGTGTGTCTAATGCTCTGCTCTTCGAGGTATATATACTTTTTACCCTAAACTGTCAGGTGGACAGACGCTCATCTGTCCATCTGCCAAAATGGTGGGAGATGACGTATATAGAGGCAGAATCAATACAAGTCATCTCGCGCGTGACTTAACGGTGATTTCAATTGTCGAGAGAACCGATTCGTTCCTGCCATTCATTGCTATCTAATGATCAGGTGACGACACGACAGACATTTCTATCTTTTAGAATCTCGTTTCTCAATTGGCCGTGACGATATCATGCCACCAACCGATCACGTCTCGTAAGACTCGCGACTACTGTATAAATTAAATGAGATTAGACCTTATCTAACATACCGTTTCTCCCCTGGGTCCCTGCGCTGAAGCTGGATATACACCACGTGTGTTTTTTTCCATGTCCAGCTTCACAGAGAAGTGAAATTCACGTAGGGTTTTCGCCTTGATGCGGAATATCATTTGAACTTACACTATCTTTATATATGAGGCCTCTTGCCCCTATATTTAAGCTGGCTTTGCCCTGACAACTCCCTTCCCGAGAGAAACACCCTGTGTATCTTTTAAAACACAAGGGGCAAAGCCACGCACGCTCGCCTCTCACACCTTTTTATAATCTACCCATCATGTTCCAGACTACAAAACTGTACCCTAGTGGTCGTCAAGGAGGTCACCTAGGGGTCATTAAGTGTATTTTTCATAATTGCTGGAAATCACATTTTTTACCCCCCCCCCCCCCTCCCCCAAGCATTCCTGAGGTCCATACATGCATTTTTATGTTAAAAAAGTGGGCGTAGCCAACATGTTTGAAAGTGGGCCATGCTCATATCTCAATCGTGGTATGATGAATGAACCTGGAACTAACACCAAATGAGTCGACACTTGATGGAAATTCAAAATATGGGTCAAGGTCACGGAGGTCACCTAGGTGTCTGCCTGAAAGAGGTCACCAAAGTCATCAAGTGCGTGTTATTCAGAAATACTGGGAAATGAATGTTATTACACCTTCAAGCTACGCCTTTCATATATGATACATGGATAAAGGGTTGTGAGGGGATTATGCACGCTCAATATTTTTGTTTCAAAATCCAAGATGCTTATATACTCTAGTGTCTTCTGTGACAAAAACACCTTATGTCACAAAAGCGCCGTAGGGGACTAATACCACCTCGGTGGTCAAACACTTGTTCTCCTAGACTTAACAGTAGTATGTCATGCACGTTTGAGGGAAAGGTTGGGGGACCTCGGAAGTGACGTCATGTCACGTGACGTAGTGGCGCCATGTTGTGTTGTCATGGTAACCCGCGTGAGCGGCCATGTTGTGACGTCATCTCCATAGTGATACGTGGTGGTAGTACGCATGCGCAGCGCGTGTTGTTAGGGTGATACGAGCTTCCGTCGTCCATTTTGTATACTGGAGGCCGCCATCTTGGTTTCTATGGTAGCACGTGATTGCTATGTTACCAATGGCTTCTAACAAGACAGGGGTATGTTTGGTGGGTATGTTCGATTGAATCGGAGTAAATCTGATTACCACAAACAACCCGACAATCCCCCAAATCACCAAAATCCACCCAAAATCACCGAAATTGACTTTATTTCCCCAATTTATCAGCTTAGCACGTAGTGCTATAGTACTAATGGGTACAAGGGGGTGCATTCGATTGAACAGGAGTAATGTTCTGGATTAGAATTCTCCCAGAATCCCTTTTTGGATCCCTATCCCATGACGTTTTTCCCTATTAAGAATAGCACGTAGTGCTATAGGACAAATTTACCCAGAATTCTCCGCTTCTATCTATATATGCAATAGTTTACGTCTATCTAGCCATGTTCCTTTGTTCTCGAGTATACTCCAGTAGCGTAGAAGAGCCTATTATTTGGAACAGTTTATCTTATTATTACTATATTTAGCAATTTCTGGTCTATTCTTGTTAGTTCTGACCCTATTCCGTGTACTCTTGTTGTTTCATTTATATAACTAACCAATCAGATTGCTTGATTTCCCATAACCTGTATGCAGGGTTATCTCCCTTGTGTATAACAAAAGCCTATATCCAATGGCCATATCCCATGGAATCCCATTTTGGAAAACACCTCCGGCTATGGAATCCCTTTTTTGTCATATGTGCTTATGTGAAAAAGCACAATGTGACACAATGTGACCTAGCACAAAGGCACATGCTTTATGTGCCGATATGTGCTTATGTGAAAAAGAACAATGTGACACAATGTGCCCTATCACATAGGCACATACGGGTATTTGAGGATACCTTTGGCCTGGTATTGTATTATTTGAGGATACCTATCGAGGATACCTACTGGAGAATCCCTTTTTTGTCATATGTGCTTATGTGAAAAAGCACAATGTGACACAATGTGACCTAGCACAAAGGCACATGCTTTATGTGCCGATATGTGCTTATGTGAAAAAGCACAATGTGACACAATGTGCCCTATCACATAGGCACATACGGGTATTTGAGGATACCTTTGGCCTGGTATTGTATTATTTGAGGATACCTATCGAGGATACCTACTGGAGAATCCCTTTTTGTCATATGTGCTTATGTGAAAAGGCACAATGTGACACAATATGCCCTATCACATAGGCACATGCTTTATGTGCCGATATGTGCTTATGTGAAAAGGCACAACGTGACACAATATGCCCTATCACATAGGCACATACGGGTATTTGAGGACACCTATGGCCCGGCATTGTATTATTTGAAGATACCTATTGAGGATACATATCGAGGATACCTTTTGGAGAATCCCTTTTTTGTCGCATTAGGCTATGTAAAAGCCCTCAATGGGTCTAATGTAGTCTTACCAACCGCTTCCATCTTGTCGCCAATGCTCCAAGGCCATTACAGGTCTATGGCCTATCTGTCCTATCATTAGCTTCTACAACAGTCTTGTTCCATTGCGGCCTTGTACCAGTACTATTGGCTTCTGTTATTCTGCCCCATATCTCATCCATTACGTCCTAGCTATACCTATCTGTCTCGACTATAACATTGATCAAGGTTGAATCAGATTTCCCCTGTATACGTATAAGGCATTCTGTTATTGAGATGCCTAGCCGAGTCCGTAAAATATGGATTCCGTGTTTTAACATCAATACTCGAGGGTATTTCCCTCCCCTATTAGAAGAATTCAGTTCAATGGGTTGTAGTTTAAAAAAATTATTCAATTCATTCAGTTCAAAGGGTGTTAACATTGGGATGATAGTTCAAAAAATTTTTTCAGTTCAAAGGGTGTTTATTTATATTATATATAGTTCATTCATTCAGTTCAAAGGGGTTTTAATTACATAAATTAAAATAACGGAATGCCTTATACGTATACAGGGGAAATCTGATTCAACCTTGATCAATGTTATAGTCGAGTCAGATAGGTATAGCTAGGAAGTAATGGATGAGATATATTTCCCCTGTATACGTATAAGGCATTCCGTTATTGAGATGCCTAGCCGAGTCCGTAAAATATGGATTCCGTGTTTTAACATCGTCCACTCGAGGGTATGGAAAGGGACTAATAAAGCCTAATTCAACAATGACTACAAGACTCTGAACAGATACAGCCAGTCACTACAAAACAACGAAGTAAACATAACAAATTGAAAGAATGTCAAACTAGTCAGATTGATCGAACTAGTTGGACAGACTGAACAGAACAAAGTGAATCCAACAGAACCAAGATTGTAGTGAACAGAACTGATTTATGAACAGATACAAGACAACTGTTCGAATGAAGTGAACGAAGATCCAACAGAACCAAGATCGAAGTGAATTGACCATAACAAAGTTTTCACCTGAATGAACTATAATCCCTAAATATAACCCAATGTTAACCCCCTTGAATTGAACTAACCTGAATGAACCCTTTGAACTGAACAAAGTTTTCAACTGAATGAACTTTATGTAATTAAAACCCCTTTGAACTGAATGAATGAACTATATATAATATAAATAAACACCCTTTGAACTGAATGAATTTTTTGAACTATCATCCCAATGTTAACACCCTTTGAACTGAATAAATTGAATAATTTTTTAAACTACAACCCATTGAACTGAATTCTTCTAATAGGGGAGGGAAATACCCTCGAGTATTGATGTTAAAACACGGAATCCATATTTTACGGACTCGGCTAGGCATCTCAATAACAGAATGCCTTATACGTATACAGGGGAAATCTGATTCAACCTTGATCAATGTTATAGTCGAGACAGATAGGTATAGCTAGGAAGTAATGGATGAGATATGGGGCAGAATAACAGAAGCCAATAGTACTGGTACAAGGCCGCAATGGAACAAGACTGTTGTAGAAGCTAATGATAGGACAGATAGGCCATAGACCTGTAATGGCCTTGGAGCATTGGCGACAAGATGGAAGCGGTTGGTAAGACTACATTAGACCCATTGAGGGCTTTTACATAGCCTAATGCGACAAAAAAGGGATTCTCCAAAAGGTATCCTCGATATGTATCCTCAATAGGTATCTTCAAATAATACAATGCCGGGCCATAGGTATCCTCAAATACCCGTATGTGCCTATATGATAGGGCATATTGTGTCACATTGTGCCTTTTCACATAAGCACATATCGGCACATAAAGCATGTGCCTATGTGATAGGGCATATTGTGTCACATTGTGCCTTTTCACATGAGCACATATGACAAAAAGGGATTCTCCAGTAGGTATCCTCGATAGGTATCCTCAAATAATACAATACCAGGCCAAAGGTATCCTCAAATACCCGTATGTGCCTATGTGATAGGGCACATTGTGTCACATTGTGCTTTTTCACATAAGCACATATCGGCACTTAAAGCATGTGCCTTTGTGCTAGGTCACATTGTGTCACATTGTGCTTTTTCACATAAGCACATATGACAAAAAAGGGATTCTCCAGTAGGTATCCTCGATAGGTATCCTCAAATAATACAATACCAGGCCAAAGGTATCCTCAAATACCCGTATGTGCCTATGTGATAGGGCACATTGTGTCACATTGTTCTTTTTCACATAAGCACATATCGGCACATAAAGCATGTGCCTTTGTGCTAGGTCACATTGTGTCACATTGTGCTTTTTCACATAACATAAGCACATATGACAAAAAAGGGATTCCATAGCCAGAGGTGTTTTCCAAAATGGGATTCCATGGGATATGGCCATTGGATATAGGCTTTTGTTATACACAAGGGAGATAACCCTACATACAGGTTATGGGAAATCAAGCAATCTGATTGGTTAGTTATATAAATGAAACAACAAGAGTACACGGAATAGGGTCAGAACTAACAAGAATAGACCAGAAATTGCTAAATATAGTAATAATAAGATAAACTGTTCCAAATAATAGGCTCTTCTACGCTACTGGAGTATACTCGAGAACAAAGGAACATGGCTAGATAGACGTAAACTATTGCATATATAGATAGAAGCGGAGAATTCTGGGTAAATTTGTCCTATAGCACTACGTGCTATTCTTAATAGGGAAAAACGTCATGGGATAGGGATCCAAAAAGGGATTCTGGGAGAATTCTAATCCAGAACATTACTCCTGTTCAATCGAATGCACCTCCTTGTACCCATTAGTACTATAGCACTACGTGCTAAGCTGATAAATTGGGGAAATAAAGTCAATTTCGGTGATTTTGGGTGGATTTTGGTGATTTGGGGGATTGTCGGGTTGTTTGTGGTAATCAGATTTACTCCGATTCAATCGAACATACCCACCGAACATACCCCTGTCTTGTTAGAAGCCATTGGTAACATAGCAATCACGTGCTACCATAGAAACCAAGATGGCGGCCTCCAGTATACAAAATGGACGACGGAAGCTCGTATCACCCTAACAACACGCGCTGCGCATGCGTACTACCACCACGTATCACTATGGAGATGACGTCACAACATGGCCGCCCACGCGAGTTACCATGACAACACAACATGGCGCCACTACGTCACGTGACATGACGTCACTTCCGAGGTCCCCCACCGAGGTCCCCCAACCTTTCCCTCAAACGTGCATGACATACTACTCTTAACAAAGCTTTAATTTATATATATTTTTAGCTGCGACTAGCAGCTCTATAAGTGGCAATGTCGGTGGGTCGGTCGGTCGATCGGACGGTCGGTCGGTCGGTGACCAACGAGTTTCAAAACTCAATAACTTTTGAAATACTTAATGGAATGACTTTATATTTGGCATGTAAGTGTATCTTATTGATGTCTAGCCACTGTTCAATGCATGTGTTGTTCCAAATATTTTTCTTGGAGTTATGGCCCGTGATGAAATTTTTTGAGACTGCACCACCCGTCGCAGCTACGGCGTCGATGTCGCGATTTTTTCATTGTGGATCTTCACTTTTTATGCACATTTGTATTTTTTTTAAATGAGTCTAGTTCGAACAACATAGGTACAATCAACATTGGTTTTCGTGGCAAATCGGCATTTTTTAGGACTGACGATATCTATCCGGTTCGACTGTTAATACCGGTATTAGTGATTTATCGAAATACCGTGCAGCCTTAATTCAATCGTGTTCTTATTCTTTTCGTTTCAATGAAATAATATTTCGTTTTAAAGAAATATTTTGTTTTACGAAATAATATTTAGAAATAAAGAAATTATATTTCATTTTATTTGAAGAAATTATTTCGAAATAAGGAAATAATATTTCGGTTTAACGCAATAAGATTTCGAAATAACGAAATAATATTTCGTTTTAACGAGATAAGTAACTGAAATAACGAAAGGATATCAAATACCAAATAATATCTGTAGCGGTAAGCAGGGCCAGATTACATTGCCCCGCTACGTTTTGTTTGCAGATTCTGCTTACTCAGCATAGTAACACGGTTACGTATTCAAGAAAAAAAATGAATTTTACTCATTAAAATTAATGACTTCACTTTATTGTGGAATACATTTCGTCGCATTCACTTGAAACACTCGTCAATCAATTTATGTTATAATCTTTCTGTTTCTCGCGACATGTGTATGGAGGAATAATCCCAGTGTTTTTTCATGCCATTCCATTCCGTATATCAAAGCGTTGTTTATCGGTACAGAAAAAAATTGAAGTGGTGTGGCAGAGTGTTAGAGCACCCCCCCCTCCCACCACCACCACCACCACCACATGGCTTATCGCCTCTCACCATCCCCTTCTAAAAAAACATTCTCAATTGCAGGCCCAGTACCGATTGACCAAAAATGGCCGAGAAAAGTAGTAATTGAAAGCAGAGAACAACATTATAAGATGCATGGGTGTACGGGCTATGGGTGCTCGGGGGCTACGACGTCGGGGAAAATAATTTTTTTCGGGCAGTTTTCATAATTTTGGGGGACATGCTTAACTGACCTACCTGTGGTGTCAAAACTCCACTTCATTGTCTTTTAATAATGGATACTGTCCTATAAGACCAAAGTTGGAACTAAAGTTCTCAATATAATTTTTTTTTGGCGTGGTACGTCTCACCGAACGTGCCGTACCAAACAATTGTATAACGGACTTTGGGTGCTAGTTTGAACATCAGTGTTATCAGGGTGACAATGCATCTCATAACTTTGGATACACAGGCGTAACAGTTTATTCAAAAATATTTCCCGGGAGAGCATGTCCCCATGCTGTTTGGGGGTGCACGCGGGTGGGGGTGTGGAGAGCAACCCGGCGCCTATAAACATCCCTGTCGGAAATTTTCACATTCTGTCGAAAATTTATTGCTGAATTTGTATGAATCGAAAGTAAACAGCTGGAGATTTTGAAATGGCAAACATTATATTGTTAACGTTATTGACTAAAATCAGCACATGAACAAGTCACAACTGAGGCACCCAAAGGCTCTATAATTGTTCTCAAAGCCTCTGATTTAACACAGTTTCTCTGAGGAGGCCCAAAACCCGTACCAACGGGAGAAAGAAACCCCCTACCATACACTCCCCACCTCGGTGTTGGAAACCTCGGGGCGGGGGGTGGGGGGTATGCCTTCAACACACACAAGTCCGACCGTCCGTCCGTCCCACCCCTCTCCAATGTAGAATTTTTTAAATACGGCTGGATTTTGGACTGCGAGAGAGGACCGCCAGCCCTCGATCACCCACCTTAGTTCCACGTACCTCGGCGATGATGCCTACAACGTCACTTTACGGGCAAAATCTTCCAGCCCCTTCTAAAAAAATGCCCGTACGCCTATGATAAATTGACAATTCCCATAATGTTTGGAAAAAATCAGAACGGTTGTTTAAACGACATAGTTCCCCTGAGTCTGATTGCTCACAAAAATATTTCTATCTCCAATAATGGAAGTGAATAATTATTCATGGGGAAACATCGACTGAACATTGCTTTTTCTGAATGTTTGCATCCTCTAACACCCCATGTAACAACTTATTTATTTCGTTTTAATGAAATAAATATTTCATTTCAACGAAACGGTAAGTTTGAAAATTGACCCCGTTTCGGAGGCCCTTCAAGAGAAACATTGGACCTTTGTTTAAGCTAGATGCCATGTAAAAACGCGAAAGCCTTTAACCCCAGTATGTGTTGTATTTATGCAATATCACAGGCAAACAAACATCACACAAGTGAGTCTTGAACTCTAATCTGATTAAAATAAAAAAAGCCTATACGTTTTCGTTTATATAACTCAATTTGAAGGTTGACGCAGTGCAGATTTTTGGTATTCAGCCTTGATGTGCAAAACCCAAGTTGTTCAAGAAATGTTAATAGAGATATTCATTACTAATTGAGTTATCTTTCAGTTTCGGCGCAAGTCAATACCGTAATACAAAATAGGCGGAATCTCACCAGCACAAGTGTTTCTCTGCCACCTCACCATATGTATACACATACATGTAGCACACATATGGAAGGCGGCCAGCAATTTACACACTTTATCTCGTACGAATTCCTCATCATATTCCATTCAGGAGCCATATCGATTTTGAGGACACATGAATAATGTATTTGACCCATAGTTTCCCTAATGCCACCCTAAGGAGATATCTGACAGTTATATTTCATTCTAACTTGTCCCAGTGCTGCTTCCTACAAGAGTGCCCCACATCATGTTTATTCAAATCTTATCTGGTGGTTGTACAGGAACACAAATCCTCCTACACAATCGATCGTGTTGACTGAATGGATGCATACTTTCAAATGTGCCAGAAACCACAGGACGTAACCCAATCGTCAACAGCGCCAATAGAAAAGGGAGAGTGTGTTTGAGCAAATTGTTCCCATCAAAATAAATGTGTTCTCAACACAATGCTTCAAAAACTTAGAAGTTGTTTGCGCTGCCAATGCACATCTAATTGCTTCCCATATTCCACCATGACCTGCCCTAACCGACAATGATATATCAAGAAATATCAAACAGAACGGATAGCTTCAAATGAATTTCAAATCATTCACATAGAGGCGAGCTAGAGACAAGCACAAGAACATTTGGGGGTGGGGGGGGGGGGGGGGGGGGGTGGGGGTGGGGGGGCGGGGGGGGGGGGAGTTTGAGAGTATGGATGCCCAGTTCATGGAGAAATTGTTCGGAAACGCACCACATCGGCGTGTTGTTATCAGTTCACAACAAAGTTCGGTTGACACGAGAAGGAGATAAATGACCCTGAAACTATTTCTCTTCGTGTGGTCTGGTCTTAGGCCCGAAATAGTCGACAGATTTTTTTGGGGTGGGGATTGAGTCTGAGAGTATGGATGCCCTCTTCATGGAGAAATTGTTTGGAAACGCACCACATCGGCGCGTGTTGTCAGTTCTGGAATTTATTCGAGGCGCATCAAATACTTGCAGGGTTGTGTTTTCACAACAAAGTTCGGTTGACACGAGTTGGAGATAAGTGACCCTGAAACTATTTCTCTTCGTGTGGTCCGATCTTAGGCCTGAAATAGTCGACGGATTTTTGACGCGTCGAATCTAATTGTATTAAATCCGTCGCTGATCCGACACAGAGAAGTTTTGAAATATACAGACGCATCACCGTCACGACGAATCTAAAGAATCAGCCAATCGTGGTCGAACGGCATACTTTAGGTTCCTTCGGTCATTTTGTTTTTGCATCCAGGGCGCGACATTTATTTATTTATTTATTTATTTATTTATTTATTTATTTATTTATTTAATTTTGGGGGCACACCAACACTTTCGAAAGCCAGTGTCGGACAGTTTTACTGGTGAGGCCGGAAAACCCGGAGAAACACTGATCGGAGCGAGTAACTATCAGAGCTACTGCCTCGGCACAAGCAGCGTTAGCAATGGTTGAAGACTTATGTACCCCATGATCCAGTGGAACCTGGATCCCCCAACATAAAATCTAGATATTTATACTTGTGAAATGTTTGAGTGGAGGGGGTGCGCGTAATAGCAAATTTATACGTGAATAGCAGGGAAAGTCAAATTAGCATCTGGATTTCCAAATATTTGTGCCTTCTGTTGAACACAGTTTCACTTATATATCACCTCAATTCTCACAACAAAATATCAAAACACGGATGCTTCGTACGCCTGTGGAAAATAATTCCTCCATAATTTATATCTTCCGTGGTTATTTCTTTCTAATTCATCCGAAACTTCACATGCTTCCGACCATGACACCAAATAGTTCACCAGCTGGTTGCTATTTTGCCATGTTGTTGTAAGCAATCGATTACAATATTTTATAATTTATTCGGATTCTATTTGGTGGTGATGGAAGCGCGGTGGCTCAGTGGTAGACTGTTTGACTTCTATGCTAGAAGTCCCGAGTTCGTCTCCCGCCCGGGACGACCCGCGTTGTGTCCTTGAGCAAGGCACTTTATGCCGGCTGCCACCATGGGAGCACGATGGCGCCGTGTATCAAGGCGAACTGCTCGTCGATGCACATGGCTGTAACCCTGCTTGAGCGGAGCTTTAATGGAGCTAGAATGTTGAGGAGCTGACAGTTGCTCGTCGATGCTTGGTGGTTCTCTCCGGGTACTCCTGCTTCCTCCACCCGTAAAACTGTCACGGTCACAATTAACCATTGTGCATAAGTATGTGGCCTTAAACACCAGCAAATAAATAAATAATTTGGTGGTGATGTGACCTAACTAATGTTGCCTTTCACAACTTATTAACTAATTATTTACACAAACGGACTCAAGGTCAAAGAAATTGCTGTTTTTGTCTGGAATTTCAAAATTTCCCGAGGAAACCTGACCCCGGGCCCACTCCAACGCCCACGAGCGGTGGATAGCCCCTCTCGTGCCCGCCCCTATCTCGCCTCTGCGCTGCTCAGGTGATGCTGCAAATCATATTCAGTACGCCCCTAAGATATTACTCTTGCCCCCCCCCTTCTCACCTTTGATATCCTTTGTGCGCCTGCCATGATCCTACTTGAGTAAAGGGATGCATCCTGTTTTACCCCCCCCCCTTCCTCCCTTTAAAATTCCACCCACCTTCCCTGGTTTGACTGAAATATTTTTGTAGCATGTGTTCTACTTGTACCGAGAAATGTTCACAAAACATGTTCTGACTGAAAGAAAAACACATCCCTGCAGAAATCACAATTATTGATTCAGCTTCTTATGACTCAGGACACTGGGGGAAATTGGAGGCTGCATAGTTAATGCTCATGCTTTGATCAGCCGTTTAAAGACACCCCCCCCCCGCCCCCCTAAGTGGAAAACAAAAAAATAACGGCTTTTGATTCATGTTCAGCACTGATATCCTCGCCAATAACACATTATCCGTGCGATGGCCAGTTTAGCCCTCACCCCACCTAAAAACACAAAAAGGCGGGTGGTACGTCAAAGGTACATATTCCTTAAACCGCATGCTTTTTAACCCTGGTTAGCATGTTGAGGAGTTTGGTAGTTACTCGCCGATTGTTCGGTGGTTCTCACTGCCACCCCCCCCCCGCCCCACCGACACACACGCAAAACTACCTGACACGGCATGACACTGGCAACCGAATCTGTTGTAAAACCCCAATAAACAAACAACTGAATTCGATGTGAGCTACAGCAAACCGAGGGCCCGAATCAAATTTTGTGAATCAGGTTTGAAAAATCACATATGAGACAGGAACACATTAAAGCCAGAGAGAGAGAAAGGCAAGGCTTTTCTGAACGAGAATATTTTGCCAACTTACGTTACCTGTAGCAACAACAATACCACAAACGTCGAAATCGAAATTATCAACGTAGTTTGTAGACAAGTCTGATGCTGTTTGTTCAAAACTAATTTTCGCACTCACCTAACAACTTTTTATTCAGTCATTTTGAAAAATCGATTTTCGTTTTCACCCATGCCTCAGTCATTTTGAAAAATCTCGAATCAAACCTTCGATCTGCAAACACTGAAATGACGTAAGATGGGTACTTCCAGCGACTGACATGTGCTTTCCTTATTAGGCTACCATATGATTTGCATTCGGCTGATCGGTAGCGCCCGTTTGTTTCCGCACTTTGTATCAGATTCGACGCGTCAAAAATTCGTCGACCATTTCAAACACGTAGCCTATTTCAGACGCATCACCGACGGAGATTCGTCTCAGTTGGACGGAGATTCGTTGGTGATGCGTCTTACTCGCATCTAATTGAAATAGTTGACGCATCACCGACGAATTTAATTCATTTTTTGCTCTGATATTAGATTCGACACGTCAAAAATCCGTCTTCTATTTCAGGCCTTACTTGAGGCATTTCACACGTGCTAATCTTGCTTTTTAAGTTAAGTTAGGCCTGAAATAGTCGACGGATTTTTGATGCATCGAATCTAATGTATTAAATCCGTCGCTGATACGACACGGAGAAGTTTTGAAATATACAGACGCATCACCGTTGCGTCGAATCTAAAGGCCGTTTCACACGGACAGAGCGATCTATCGCGGCGTAAAAACGCAGCGATTCTACGCGCAGATGGGCTGTTCAAATGGCACGGGTGGACAATGCACGCGAATACATATTTTTAATCTCCATTTTGACGATGGAGTTTGATGAAAAGGAACTTCTGTTGTTGCTTTTACTACAAAAGAAAAGAAAAAAAAAACAGAAAACATTGGACACACCCAAATTAACCAAAACTGGAGGTCTTTTGGAGAATCCCATCGTCTGGTAGCTGAGCAATACTTTCGAATGACCACTACCTAATTCCACCATATGGTGAACGTTATCGGTCCCTCCATAACAAAGCAGGTCCGCAACATGAGGAAGCTAATTTCTATTCAGCAACGGCTAGCCATTTGATTGAGGTAAGAACACTTTCATTCAGGTGGAATGTCACGAATAGGGGATTCTCCATTTATCAGTTATCTGATTGGTCAATTGAAGATTTGTCGCCAGGCGATGACCCCAAAAACGCTTACAAAAACCGCTGCGCCAGTCGCTTCGCGAATCGTCGCTCTGTCGCTATATCGCACTGTCGCATCGCACGCTGTCTGAACAGAATCATGAAATTACTATAGTTTCTACTGAACGCGCTTTTTGTCTTGTCGCATCCACAAATCGTGCAGCCGCCGTGTGAAACAGCCTTAATTGATCAGCAAATCGTGGTCGACCGGCATACTTTAGGTTCCTTCGTTCATTTTGTTTTTTTACCCAGGGCGCGACATTTATTTATTTATTTATTTATTTATTTATTTATTTATTTATTTATTTATTTATTTATTTATTTCCTGGGGCGCACCCACACTTTCGAAAGCCAGTGTCAGACAGTTTTACGAGTGAGGCCGAAAAACCCGGAGAATCACGGATCGGATAGTTGCAATCTTGAGGAAGGCACATCCATCCCAACAGGTACTTTGGGTGAGGATGGAACAGTGCTGGAGTACACTTTCTGGAGAACATTTTATGGGAGATGTTCAAGGTGTCCTGTGTACCTCTTGTGTCTATTTTTAGGACCAAGCCAGGCCTTCAACTTGTTTAATGAATGGACCATGTCAAAAACCTTCCGTCGTCTTGTACCCAGGATCCACGATTCGTGGAAAGCGTCCGCTAGGATACAAACCTCGTTAGTTATATTCAAGTAGCCATTGATTATTGTAGCGCCAAAACCACAGCTCTAGAGGGACGTCTGGCGTGGATACCTGTATCATGAACTGACTGTTCAGATACTATTCGCAGTCCTCGAATTGCTGAATCGTAGAGGTTGCTGTTGTTAAACATTCACCCAAATGACGCAGCGGCATGAAGCGAGCCTGGGCAGCCGTTGTCTCGTGGTGTCGGCTGACTTGGGCCAGTCACCTGTTGTACCTTGCGGTTGATACTGCCACAAAGTGGAGATAGTACAAAGATTATGTAGGAGCCAGGCTCGAAAAAGGCAATAATCTCCGAGCTAAAAGCCAAGAAGCTATGTGATGGTCTATGAATTAGGAGTAAAATATCCGTATGTTCCCATGTGTTACAAGTAAAGTGCATCCATTTTTCACTAGTACACAAGCGCATGTCGGTACTTCTGGCATGTGCATATGTGTTGTATACGTCGTCTGGAAAATGCAGACTTGAACATTACCACATCTCAGAAAGACAATAGCACTGGGAGCCCAGCATAAGACTTAGACTGGAAGCCAAGTCATCGGAATGGTAGAATTATGTGTGATAAAACTTAAAATAGTTTTAGTCGAGATCCACAACAGGACATATATTAAAACTGAACATGTGAGGCATGAACAGCAAGATTCTGTAGCGCAGTGACATCAGACTCTGGTAGTAGTAGGTGGTAGTCACTGATAGCAGTAAGGCTATCGGTTTGTCGTCTATCGATAATGATCTCTTCGATTCTGATCGACAAGCAGCAGTCCCAAAAGTACCCACACCTCTCCAACCAGTGGTCACCGTACAAGTGATTGCTAAATGTTTCCGAAATGCCCAGAGGAGGGAGAAGTCACTCGAATCATGTGACAGTTCTAAAAACTCTTAATCACATTCGACTAGTCGGACACCATACATTGTATATCAGGTAAGACAGATTAATATGTTTGGACAGATGGTGCGTTGGGATAAGTTGAATGCAGCAAGCTAATTGCCTTGTTAATCTTGATCGATCGATTTGATTGGTCGATTCTATCACAATGAGGCAGAGAGAACTGATCACGCAACGCCTAGATGCAACACAACACGGCAAGTGGTTGGTAGACTGGTAGCCAGAACGGGGTCTCGAATAGGCAGGGTTCTATTGTTGATATATCGCCTAGGATATGTGTAGGTGGTAGGCGGTTGTGTGTAGGATAAAAGTGGGAATTTACTTGACACCTGCTAGTGAGAAAGCACTAATTTAGAGATTTTGTATGCTCAGTTTTACCTATGTCTGTCATTGATGGGGTATTTCCGGTAATTTCCCTACAACCGAATACACCCAGAACACACCTCGAACTATTGCAAGCCTTTTGCCCCTATAGCAACAGGTAACATAACAGAAAATAATATATGATCCCAACCATCGAAAATGATCGATGGAAGTATGCATCAAAATTACAACACGCACTGCATAGGCAGAGAAATTCCACCATTACCAGGGTATATACTCACAACATGGCTGGTTATGCGCGAGACCTCAAAAATCCATGTGACATATAGTATGCACTGCAACTATGGTGTCATTTCCTTGGCCAAAAGATGGATCAATAGAATAGAGGCGAAAAGACAATGACATATTATGTAGGTAGATGCATTCCAACATGCTATGACCAGCAGGACATCACCCCATTGTCAACAGCGGTAATACAAAAAGTAAATTTTGAGATTTTTAAATTATTTAGTTTCGGACAATTATAATAAAGTTCACGAGTCGTTTGCACCCAGGAATTGCTCTTTAACATTGAATTAACATTTGACATTCACACTTAACATGTAAAAGAAAGATTGTCAAAGCATTGTTGACGACTTGTAACGAAAACACAGATTTGGTTATTCGGGGCAGATTAAGCTGTGTTTGGAGATTCCAGGAGAACCAGGAAACCATGCACATGATATGAGAGCCGAAACGCCTATGACTATATGGGAGCTAGCTTCCGAAAAGGGAAGCATCTAGGAGCTAGGAGCAAAGAAGCTATGTGGTGGTCTAAGAGTTGGGTGTAAAACATCCGTATGTGCCTATGTACTGCAAGCAGCGTGCGTCCATTGTGCACTGGGACACAAGCGCATCTCGCTACTTTTGGCATGTGCCGATGCGGTGTATGTGTTGTGTGCAAAATGCGGACTTGCCTACAACTTGCTCATAACCACATCTCAGAAAGACAATAGTCCTGGTAGCCAAGCATAAGACTTATACTGGAAGACGTCTGAATGGTAGAATCATGGGTGGTAAGAATGAGAGTCGTCGTTGTGGAAGTCAACTGCAGAACAGGTGGTGATAGTGAACCTGTGAAGCACGGACTTAATAAAATAAACGTGGGATCTGGTATGGTACAGTTAAACAAAATAGTCACGGGCCTGCTGTATCAGTTCAACAAACAACACGGTAGACACATATACACTTACAACATACATGAAAGCCAGCCAGTAATTTATACAATATCTAATAGGAAGACCCCCTAATATTACATTCAGGAGACATATACATCTCATGCACTCTCACAAGTCCTCCTGAAGTCTAATTATGGGAACATATCAATTACGTATTTCACCAAAACTTAATGATAATGAAAGGTGGCCAGCAATTTACACAATATCTCATACGTTTTATTCATAAGACGCATATATTTCAAATATATTGTGAAGTCCTCCTAATATCTAATTACGGGAACATATTAATCACGTGTTTAAGTAAAAGTCTCCCTAATGTCACATTAAGGAGACATAATAAAAGTGTGAAACCATTCCATCTCTCGTTGTAGCTTGTTCCTTCCAAGCGTTCGTCAGAATATGATCATCACTGAACGTATCCTATCGTGTTTTACGGTTTAGTTTTAGTTGAACTGATTTCAAAACACGACTTTGCTTTCAAAATAATCGAATATATCAAGTGCAAAAAATGAGAAAATTAATTCCCATTAATCAATTCACGTGGCGAATAAATAAAGGCGGGATCTCGTATGGGCCAGTTTTTTATCAATCGAAATGAAAATAGTAGCGGGCCAGCTACAAACAACTCGTTCGACACATATGCACTTTCAACGTTTATGGAGGACGGCCTGCAATATCCCATCTGACGTCCTCCTAACGTTACATTCAGGGGACATGTACATTTGATATATCATCACAAGTCCTCCTAATGTCTAATTAAGGGAACATATCAATTAGGCATTTCACCAAACGTTAATAATACATGAAATTTACACTCTATCTCATACAAAATCCTCATAATGTTATATTCAGAAGACATACATATGTGCAATACATTGAGAATTCCTTCTAGTGTCTAACTATATAAACATATCAATCACGTATTTCACAAGAAGTCTCCCTAATGTCACATTAAGGAGACATATGAAAGTGATATCCCGTTCACCTCGCTTTGTTGTTTATTCTTTTCAAGCATTCTTCAGAATATGATCATGATTAGTCATATTCTATCGTTCTTTATGGTTCAGTGTTGGTTGATCTGATTTCGAAATTCGATTTTGTTTTCACAAGAAAGGAGTATATCCAACATGCAAAAACAACGCACAAAATAAATTTCCATTAACCAGTTCACATGACCAACAGATATCTGGGATTGAATCTTAATTTGTAAAAGGATGGGTGCCGGGCATGTTTGAAAGGAAAAACACTTATAACAAACCAGAAATAGAGTTTCTTATTCATGGTTGATTAAGTTAGGATTAAAGTATCTTCTCGACCCAACAATAAGGACATTTGATAGCGCGGCAACACAACAATCAAACATAAAGGCGGAATCTAGGTATGGGTCAGTTTTGTGTCACTCCAGACGAAAATAGTCACAGGCCTGTTCTATCAATTCGATAAACAACACCACACACACATGTGCACACACAACGTATATGAAGGGCAGTCAGTAATTTACATGATACATCACAAAAAGTCCACCTAATCTTACATTAAGGAGACATATACATTTCATATATTGTCACAAGTCCACCTAATGTCCAACTATGAGGACCTATGGAATGTGTATTTCACCAAAAGTTAATAATATATGAAAGGTGGTCAGCAATTTACACAATATCTTATACGAAGTCCTCTTAATATTTTATTTATAATGCATAAATATTTTCATTATATTGTTATGTCCTCCTAATGTCTAATTACGGGAACATATCAATCACGTTTTTTTCACCAAAAGTCTCCCTAATGTCACATTAAGGAGATATATAAAAGTGATAATCCATTTCATCTCGATTTGTTCCTTGTTCCTTTCAAGTGTTCGTCAGAAAATGATCCTGACTGATCGTATCATATAGTATCGCATCGTGTTTTATGGCCTAGTATTGGCTGAACTGATTTCAAAACACAGATTTTGTTTTCACAAGAAATTAGTATATCCAAAGTTAAAAAATGCTCAAAATAAAGTCCCATTAACCTGTTCACGTGGCAAACAGACATTTTGGTTTCAATATTGACCAACAGGATGGATATGTGACGGTCAGTCAACACAGTTATAAAAAAGTAAAGCCGGATCTCGTATGGGCCCGCTTTCATGTCACTCCAGATGAAAATGGTAACAAGCCAGCTGTATCAATTCAACAAACAATACATTGGACGCATATTCACTTACAACCTATATGAAGGGTGGCCATCAATTTATACAATATCTCATAGGAAGTCCTCCTAATGTTACATTCAGGAGACATATACATTTCATGCATCCTCAAAAGTCCTCCTGAAGTCTAATTATGGGAACATATCAATTATGTATTTCACCAAAACTTGACATATGAAAGGCCATCAGCAATTTACACAATATCTCATACGTTTTATTCATAAGACACATATATTTCAAATATATTGTGAAGTCCTCCTAATATCTAATTACAGGAACATATCAATCACGTGTTTAAGCAAAAGTCTCCGTAATGTCACATTATTGAGACATAATAAAAGTAATAATCCATTTCATCTCATTTTTTGCTTGTTCCTTCCAAGCGTTCGTCAGAATATGATCATCACTGATCGTATGGTATTGTGTTTTACGGTTTAGTGCTGGTTGATCTGATTTCAAAACACGACTTTGCTTTCACAATAATCGAATATATCCAAAGTAAAAAAAAAAATCATAGAAAATAAATTCCCATTTATCAGTTCATGAGGCAAATAAATAAAGGCGGTATCTCCTATGGGTCAGGTTTTTATCAATCAAAATGAAAATAGTAATGGTCCAGCTACAAACAACTCGTTAGCCAAATACGCACTTTCAACGTTTATGGAGGGCAGCCTGCAATATGTCATACGAATTCCTCCTAATGTTACATTTAGGAGATATATTCATTTGATATATCATCACAAGCCCTCATAATGTCTAATTAAGGGAACATGTCAATTAGGCATTTCACCAAATGTTAATAATACATGACATTTACACTCTATCTCATACAAAATCCCCATAATGTTATATTCAGAAGACATACATGTGTGCAATACATTGAGAACTCCTTCTAGTGTCTAACTATATATCAATCACGTATTTCACAAGAAGTCTCCCTAATGTCACATTAAGGAGACATATGAAAGTGATATCCCGTTCACCTCGCTTTGTTGTTTGTTCTTTTCAAGCATTCGTCAGAATATGATCATGATTAATCATATTCTATCGTTCTTTACGGTTCAGTGTTGGTTGATCTGATTTCGAAAATTCGATTTTGTTTTCACAAGAAAGGAGTATATCCAACGTGCACAAACAACACACAAAATAAATTTCCATTAACCAGTTCACATGACCAACAGATGTCTGGGATTGAATCTTAATTTGTAAAAGGATGGGTGCCGGGCATGTTTGAAGGGAAAAACACTTATAACAAACCAGAAATAGAGTTTCTTATTCATGGTTGATTAAGTTAGGATTAAAGTATCTTCTCGACCCAACAATAAGGACATTTGATAGCGCGGCAACACAACAATCAAACATAAAGGCGGAATCTTGGTATTGGTCATTTTTGTGTCACTCGAGACGAAAATAGTCACGGGCCTGCTCTATCAATTCGATAAACAACACCACAGACACATGTGCACACACAACGTATATGAAGGGCAATCAGTAATTTACACGATATATCACAAAAAGTCCCCCTAATGTTACATTAAGGAGACATATACATTTCATATATCGTCACAAGTCCTCCTAATGTCCAACTACGAGGACCTATGAAATGTGTATTTCACCAAAAGTTAATAATATTTGAAATGCGATCAGCAATTTACACAATATCTTATACGAAGTCCTCTTAATATTTTATTCATAATGCATAAATATTTTCATTATATTGTGATGTCCTCCTAATGTCTAATTACGGGAACATATCAATCACGTTTTTTCACCAAAAGTCTCCCTAATGTCACATTAAGGAGATATATAAAAGTGATAATCCATTTCATCTCGATTTGTTCCTTGTTCCTTTCAAGTGTTCGTCAGAAAATGATCCTGACTGATCGTATCATATAGTATCGCATCGTGTTTTATGGGCTAGTACTGGTTGAACTGATTTCAAAACACAGATTTTGTTTTCACAAGAAATTAGTATATCCAAAGTTAAAAAATGCTCAAAATAAAATCCCATTAACCTGTTCACGTGGCAAACAGACATTTTGGTTTCAATATTGACCAACAGGATGGATATGTGACGGTCAGTCAACACAGTTATAAAAAAGTAAAGCCCGGATCTTGCATGGGCCCGCTTTCATGTCACTCCAGATGAAAATGGTAATGAGCCAGCTGCATCAATTCAACAAACAATACATTAGATGCATATTCACTTACAACCTATATGAAGGGCGGCCAGCAATTTATACAATATCTCATAGGAAGTCCTCCTAATGTTACAGTCAGGAGACATATACATTTCATGCATCCTCAAAAGTCCTCCTGAAGTCTAATTATGGGAACATATCAATTATGTATTTCACCAAAACTTGATATATGAAAGGCCATCAGCAATTTACACAATATCTCATACGGTTTATTCATAAGACACATATATTTCAAATATATTGTGAAGTCCTCCTAATATCTAATTACAGGAACATATCAATCACGTGTTTAAGCAAAAGTCTCCCAATGTCACATTATTGAGACATAATAAAAGTGATAATCCATTTCATCTCGTTTTTTTGCTTGTTCCTTCCAAGCGTTCGTGAGAATATGATCATCACTGATCATATGGTATTGTGTTTTACGGTTTAGTGCTGGTTGATCTGATTTCGAAACATGACTTTGCTTTCACAATAATCGAATATATCCAAAGTACAAAAAAATCGTAGAAAATAAATTCCCATTAATCAGTTCACGAGGCAAATAAATAAAGGCGGTATCTCCTATGGGTCAGGTTTTTATCAATCAAAATGAAAATAGTAACGGTCCAGCTACAAACAACTCGTTAGACAAATACGCACTTTCAACGTTTATGGAGGGCGGCCTGCAATATGTCATACGAAGTCCTCCTAATGTTACATTTAGGAGATATATTCATTAGATATATCATCACAAGCCCTCATAATGTCTAATTAAGGGAACATGTCAATTAGGCATTTCACCAATTGTTAATAATACATGAAATTTACACCCTATCTCATACAAAATCCTCATAATGTTATATTCAAAAGACATACCTATGTGCAATATATTGAGAACTCCTTCTAGTGTCTAACTATATGCACAAATCAATATCACTTATTTCACAAGAATTCTTCCTAATGTCACATTAAGGAGACATATGAAAGTGATATCCCGTTCATCTCGTTCTGTTGCTTGTTCTTTCAAGCGTTCGTCAGAATATGATCATGATTAGTCACATCGTATCGTTCTTTACGGTTCAGTGTTGGTAGATCTGATTTCGAAATATGATTTTGTTTTCAAAGAAAGGAGTATATCCAAAGTGCAAACACAACGCACAAAATAAATGTCCATTAACCAGTTCACGTGGCCAACAGATATTTGGGATTAATTTGTAAAAAGATGGGTTTCCCGGGCATGTGTGATGGGAAAACCTCTAAAAACAAACCAGAAATAGTGTTTCTTATCATGGTTGATTAAGTTATGATTAAAGTATCTTCTCGACCCAACAATATGGACATTTGACGGTGCGGCAACTCAATTATTAAACATGAATGCGGAATCTTGCATTGGACCAGTTTTATGTCATTCCAGATGAAAATAGTCACGGGCCTGCTCTATCAATTCGATAAACAACACCGTAGACATATATAAAAGTGCACTTACAACGTATATGAAGGGCAGTCAGTAATTTACACAATATCTCATACAAAGTCCTCCTAATGTTACATTAAGGAGACATATATATTTCATATATCGTCACAAGTCCTCCTAATGTCTAATTACGGGGAATATGAAATTCGTATTTCACCAAAAGTTAATAATATATGAAAGGCGGACAGCAATTTACATAATATCTTATACGCAGTCCTCTTAATATTTTATTCACAAGACATATATAATTCAATTATATTGTGAAGTTCTCCTAATGTCTAATTACGGGAACATATCAATCACGCGTTTCACCAAATGTCTCCCTAATGTCACATTAAGGAGACATATAAAAGTGATAATCCATTTCATCTCGATTTGTCGCTAGTTTCTTTCAAGTCTTCGTCAGAATATGATCATGACTGATCGTATAATATCGTGTCGTGTTTTACGGGTTAGTGTTAGTCGAACTGATTTCAAAACATGGATTTTGTTCTCACAAGAAATGAGTATATCCAAAGTTAAAAAAATGCCCAAAATAAAGTCCCATTAACCCGTTCACGCGGCGATCATATTTTTGATTTGAATATGGATCAAAAGGATGGACATGTGACGGCCAGTCAACACAGTTATAAAAAAAGTAAAGCCAGGATCTCTCATGGGCTAGCTTTCATGTCACTCCAGATGAAAGTAGTAACGAGCCAGCTGTATGAATTCAACAAACAACTAATTAGATGCATATTCACCTACAACATATATGGAGAATGTCCAGCAATTTACTCTATATCTCACACGGTGTCCTCTTAATGTTATACTCTAGAAACATATATATATTTCATATATCCTAACCAGTCCTCCCGATGTCTATTTACAGGAATATATTTATCACACATTTCGTCAAAAGTGCCCCTCATGTCACATCATGGAGACTCATAAAAGTGATCACTCATTTAAACTCGTTTCATTGATAATTCCGTAATGGCGATCACTGCAATTTCATTATAACTACTACTACTCATATCGTATTGTGTTCTATTACAGCAATTCAAATCTGTCATTCACCGCGTTGGAAAATGGCAAATCATTGCAAAACCACTTTCAACGGTGCTGCAAGCATTGGTGGAGTGGACTTGTACCCTCGAATGCACCAGAAAGTCTATGACATACCCGCACCGCCAGAAGCACCATCAGAAATTGAAGAGTGGGAATTTTCCAAATTATTCTGATAAAAAATATTTTGCTCTCGTGAATGAGACTTCATAACATATTTGTCCACCTATTCCCCCTCTCAGTACGCCCACCCATTGGTATTTGCATAAACACAAGACAGAGTACTCTCTGTATGACAACTTTAAAAACAACAGTACAGTTGCAATGTGAAGGCTGGAGTCCTCTTTCTGGAAATCATTTTGTGGAAAAGCGCTGTGTCGAGTCGACTCATGTTTCTCATTAAATTTTATGGATGATGTGCGTGGCGTCCTATCTGCCTTTCGAGTACAATTTTTAGAACAAAGCATGCTTTCAACTTGTTCTATGAATGAACCATGTCGAACACCTTCCATCAATATATAGCGAGGATCGACGATTCATTGGAAGAATACTTTAAGGCATAAAACTTAGTCTGAATGTTGAAGTCGCCTTTGATGATGTTGCAGCGTCAAATCCACAGCTCTGGAAGAACGTCTGGCTAGGACACGTGCATCACGGAAGAGGTTGCAGCTTGTCTGTTCAGAAGTAAGTCGTAGTCGTGGAATTGCCGATGCCGTAGAGGCTACTGTTGTAAAGCCTTTCGCGCGAATTTTACAGCCGCCTGGAGCTCACATTGTGATCATTTCACCGAACTGTACTAGTGGAAAAAAAACGTTTTTTTCTGTGGCAATATTTCCAATGTGTTATGGATGATTATTTCATTGTTTGGATTTTGATTTTATTTCTTCATTACTGATTAAGTTTTGACGTATTTTGTTGTCTTAACACAGAGGGTGTTTGCATCGATCACGTTCAATCGTGGGTACCCTATGGCAATTCCTGATCAAAATCAATAGCGGGTGAGCCCATCCCGTGTTTCAGTCACTACTCTAATTCTCCTTTCCATTGACCCCATCAAGTTGTGGGATGTTATTCCACTCCGACAGAAAGGGCCTGCGTTAGCTGAGTGACGTTGTTTGGGACGTTGACGCACTTCTAACGCACGCATCAGAATATCGGTCACCTTGACGTCGATAGCAAAATTGTCGTCCATCTGACCTGTGAAGGGTGGACAGAGACTCGTAAGTGAGTAATACACGTGTCTCCAGTGGACCATGTAAAACGAATTTGGTGCGTGTGTCCGCATCAATTGCAATCGACGGTGACGCAGGGACGTGGCGACAGGGGGATGTGTGTGTGTTTGTGTCTCCTTTCCATCCCAGTAATAAAACAAACTCCTCCAAATGCACTTCAAGAAAATCAAAAATTGATCATTCCTACATAAGATTTGATTTAATGTTAGGACAGTGTGAATTGCTCAAAGTTCTCAGCTTGAGCATTTGTTTAGCACATATTTAATTTCCAGAATAATACCAAATAATAATAACCTGATAATTCTATCAAAAATATGTTGGCATTTCAGTTACTAAAAATCAATTTCATGCCCCCTTTCATGTCTTCGTTTTATAATCTTTTCTCGGTAGTGAAGTTTCAACTAGGGGGAGGGATCTGGATGGGGGAGCCCCCTCCCGTTCCCTCCCCAGTTAGAAATCCACTACCCTACCCCTCACACTCGGAAGCTTCTAGCCACGTCACTGCATTGACGTCGTCTGGGGGTAAGTTGTGGACCAATGTAGGGTCGCCGTGGCCTTAAATTGAACTCCACCAACCGATTCCTAACTGTTCTTGGACACATTCAGCGACCATGAGTGCCTACAACCTGGCGCGGCGTTTCCGTCGCTGTCTGAAATCGGTTACGGTGTGAGAGACGAATGACTCAATCTTGACATGGCGACTTAGCGTGCGACATTTCGTCTGGGGACGCTCAGGTAAACTTCCTGTGGCCCCCAGACGCCAGACTAAAAAAGTATTTTTGACTCAAGAACACCAATTTGGTGGGCGACGATACGTTGCAATTGGTCCTGCATAATTAGAGCAATGGTCCTATCCCTATGAATTTCGGACATTCGTGGCCTTTTGTCTTTCAATCGAGTTGAAATGAAATGTTGTACAATCGACCTGTTCTATTCAAAGCCTCGATTTGGTATGGTTTTCAAGCCCTTAGCGAGTGCCAGGGATGCACGCTTTGTGGAAAAATCTGTTGAAAGCATATACCGTCTCCTGTTGTCATGGTTGACCGAATTCTAACCGAGGACACTCAGGTAGCTGTGTGTCAAATTGTACAGCATTTGGTCTATGGATGAAAAAAATTAAATTACCAAAATTGAACTTCCATTTCTTTTTTCCGTAAGTATACGTGGATAATGTCAGGGCGACAAAGAGTACAAATGCATGTGTACGGTGCGCGGACAAAATCTCATAGGACAAACCCCCAAACGGACAAAACGCAATGAAAAGAGCCCGGACAAAACCCCATACGGACAAAATACTATACCCTTCAATAAACAAACTGACAAAACCTCATAAAGGATAAAACATCAAACTCCTCCAACTTGGTTTCTCAAATAAGCTCCTGAGGTTAATTTTACAGATCAATTAAGGTCAGCTTGAACCGGGAAATCGTCAGGGAGGTTCAGCTCAAGGCCGGGGCGCCTAATGGACCTGTACTCAGCCCCTTACTCTTAATCGTTTACGTCATGTACCTCCATGAGGGGAAAGCCTGTGATGGATAAAACATCAAATTCCTCCAACTTGGTTTCTCAAATAAGCTCCTGAGGTTAATTTTACAGATCAATTAAGGTCAGACTGAACCGGGAAATTGTCAGGGAGGGTCAGCTCAAGGCCGAGACGCCACACAAACGTGAATAGCCAATTCCTATAACAGGGAAACTCTTCGGAAAGAGGATCATGAGTTGCGAGGAAGCACGATTTCAGAGCATAACAGTTGGTAGAAAACTGACCCTCAAACCTTTCTGGCATAAATTAACCAGCAGAGCAGTAGCTCGCATGCGTGTGCTTAAAGATCTCAAGGGGACCGGGAGGGGGGTGGGTTGTTAGGGGAAACCATCCTCAAACCCTTCTCGCCATAGGTACATTCAGGGTCTCAATCCCGCCATGTCTCCCTCAATACCGCCTGTAACCGATCAAAGGCTTCACGTCCCCAATATGACTCAAGCACCACTAACCTATAAGTGAAGGTCAACTACGACCAGCCCTCCTTGGCCCCTCTAGGCCAGCTTCAGCGCTGGCTGTGTCTTCAAGGTGTCATCTAAACCCCGTCACTGTCAGACAGGATTACAATTTCCTGCGTTCCGCTCACTCTCTCCTCGACCGTCCCTGGAATGGGCTGACTGTGCCCGGTGGCCCAGCCAGACAGGTTTAGGGACCTCAAAACGCTCAATCGTACCCAACACGATTACCATCGCTGATGGGATGAAAGGGAAATTAGATTTCCGATGGCGACCAGATAAGATATTGGGACCAGACCCCTTTCACCACTCAATTGTGATTTCGTTTTCGGGCGTCAGTAATTTTGTACGTCAGTCTGCAAATGTTTGTGCTAACAGGATGTGATGCTTGTGTCAATGTGACCAGCGTTGGTATACTCGATCTGTGATTATAAGATCGTTTGAAAATGAAAATACGGACACGTACCCAAGCTGATGTTTCGGGGGTTTCCTTTTGAGATAATTGTCAATTTTCATATTATCAAGTTCAAGGATAGCTATCAAATTCGATTCAAACGATAGAGATGTCAAACTGATTAACGATAATTCGGCCGGTACAAGAGTTAACTAGATGGGGTGATGGGGAGGTAAGACATTTTTAATAAATTAAATATGTTCAGGAACAACAGTTTAGGTATTGGGAACATAGGTTTATATTGACACGGGTCTCCCTAATATTTAAATAAGGAGACTTATATGATATCAATATAGGAAAGTCTCCGTAATGTATGTTTTGGGGAAAGAAAACATTAGGGGGACGGTATTAGGGAGACATAGGTAATATCTGGACTTTGCCGTCATACCATGCATTTTCACCCAATTATAACATAACCGTGTTGAAAGGGTTAATAATGATGAAAGGCTTGTCTGTTGTGTGCATAGAAAGCAAAGTCCCCCTAAGTGAGGTTTTTCCTAATGTATGAAACAGGGTTATATATATATATATATATATATATATATATATATATATATATATATATATATATATATATATACTCTCTCTCTCTCTCCCTCTCTCTCTCTCACTCTCGCGCCCCCTCACTCCATCCCTAACGATCTCTCATTTTCTTCATGTGTAAGTATATAAAGGTGTGATTGCCCTATGGCGTAGTTGGGTTATATTTTGGTGGTCAAGATCCCGCTCTCCCACTCCTCCCCCTCCCCCACCACCAATATGTGATTGTTTTGCAATGCGTGTCTGTTTGTCTTTATAAATATATTCAGCAAGCCCTTATCATACGAATCATAAGACCACTCATTGGAATGAGCTGACCAAACGCGTTCCATCGTGGAGAGACATGGGTGGGGAACACATAATATGGTTTATTGATCAGATTCAGAAACCATGTGTATTCAGATGCCCAGATTATGAATTACGAGGTCTGGATCTCTGTAGGAGTATGTATGAGTGTGTGCTCAGTGGCGTTGATAGGCTATATGTTGGTGATTTGTGGTCCAGCCCCAAAACAGATTTGAGCTTATCTGCCATGCTTCTCTATTCGTCTTTCCAAATAACTTCACGAAGGCCTTATTATTTCACCTCTCATTAGAATGAGTCTGCCGAACTCGTCATTTGCATCCCTGGCTGCTGTCATATCTGGTTTATTACACGGGTCTCAAAAAGTCATATTCAGAGGGCCTAATGTGTGAGTTACGGAATGTAGATCTCTATCTCTCCCTGAGTCTCTTTCTTTATCTCTTCCCTCTTTCTCTCGCCTCCTCTTACTCCCTCTCTAACGCTCTCTCCTTTTATTAATGTGTAAGTATACAAAGGTGTGATCTGGTTTATTACACCGGTTTCAAAACACCATATTCAGACTCCCAGTGTGTGAATTACGGAGTGTAGTCTCTCTCTCTCTCTCTCTCTGAGTCTCTCTCTTTATGTCTTCCCTCTCTCTCTCTCGCCTCCTGTTACTCCCTCTCTAACGCTCTCTCCTTTTCTTAATGTGTAAGTATACAAAGGGATGATCTGGTTTATTGAACCGGTTTCAAAACATTATATTTAGAGACCCAGTGTGTGAATGACGGAGTGTAGCCCCCCCCCTCTCTCTCTCTCTCTCTCTCTCTCTGTCTCTCTCTGCCTATGTGATTCTCTCGCTCTCTGTGAGTCTCTCTCTGTGAATCTCTCTATCTGAGGGCCTCGCTGTGAGTCTAAGTCTATGTCTGTGATACTCTCTCTCTCCCTCTCTCTCTCTCTCCCTCTCTCTCTCTCTCTGTCTCCCTCACTCTCTGTCTCTCTATGTCTCTCTCTGTCTCCCTCTCTGTCTCCCTCTGTCTGTCTCTCTGTCTGTCTCTCTATCTCGCCCTCTCCTCTCCTCCCTAACGCTCTTTCCTTTTCTTCATGTGTAAGTATATAAAGGTGGGATTGCCCAATCGCGTAGCTGCGTTATATTTTGGTGGTCAAGATCCCGCTCTACACCCCCCCCCCCCTCCGCCCCCACACACACCACCAATATGTGATTGTTTTGCAATACATGTCTATTTGTCTTTATAAATATATTCAGCAAGCCCTTATCATACAAATCATAAGACCTCTCATTGGAATGAGCTGACCAAACGCGTTCCGTTATGGAGAGATTTGGGTGAGGAGCACATGATATGGTTTATTGATCAGATCCAAAAATAATGTATTTAGATGCCCAGATTGTGAATTACGAGGTCTGGATCTCTGTATAAGTATGTATGAGTGTGTGTCCAGTGGCGTTGATAGGCAATATGTTGGTGATTTGTGGTCCAGTCCCAAAACAGATTTGAGCTTATCTGCCATGCTTTTCTATTCGTCTTTCCAAATAACCTCACGTAGCCTTATTATTTGAACTCGCATTAGAATGAGTCTACCGAACTCGTCATTTGCATCTCTGGCTGCTGTCATATCTGGTTTATTATCACAATGATGCACCGTATACAAATTGGTACCAAGACAGTTTGACGCAGATGCAGCAAATACTCAAGAAGCGATGCGTGGCACACGGTGACCCTGCCAGCATAACATCTTGAATCAAGACCCGCGATACAGCATTGAAGCATTAGTCTGTACCGGGCTGGGACGAGGAATCAGAGATAAAAGATTATAAGTCAGTACTCCTTTACATAACCGAAGCCCGTGATATCGGCATTGTCACAATGATGCACAGTATACAAATTGGTACCACGCCAGCTTGACGCAGACTACTCGGTAAATACTTGTTTGGAATTTAAAAGGGATAATCTGAATTGTCGACAGCTCTATTGTTCAGACTATCTGGCTGACTGATAAGATGTCTTTGGGCTATTTGCCGCGAAACCAAACCGAGTTGTCGCGTTGACACAATGTTACTCACACCAGTTGTTCCTTGGACAATAATTCGAGAGACGGGTACGACCTGGAATCATCTGGGCGAGCCGTCGTGCACCAGATATGCCATTGCTAAATATTATATTACACACCGTTTATTGCTACTGTCCAGGTGTGATTAGTTTGTCCTTTGTGTCGTACTTTCCCGGACTCTTAATCTCCATAGGTTTAAAAACATTTAAATGCGTGATATTTTTGTGGAACATTTATCCCTGGATTTTACTTTCTCCCTTTTAAAACTCTGAGTATTCGCATGTAGCATTATTGCAACCTTCAACAAATGCACATCCATAAACAAATAATTAATGTTTTGCTTCGTCGAATGAAATCTTAATTGAAACTTCAAATCTTTCAGAATAAAGTTATTCTTATTATGGTAGGCAAGTGAGGACATGAGGACGAAATCTTTCTATGTACATTTGCATAAATTAATAGGCAAATGTAAGAACACATTTATGAATCTCCATTGAAGCAAACGTGAAACCTTGTTCAGTCTAGGGCGGCACGATATTTAAAATTCAATACCGACAACGCTATTTTGAAATAATACCGCGATATATCACTATATTGGGTGGAGACCACATTAAAGTCATATCCATTACTTTACATTCATAGGTTGGTCTTTCACTTCAGTGCGTCCTTTGAAGTACCAAACTGAAAAATCAAATTATTGCCTTAAGTCTGTGTTTGGGACGCAAGGTTGTGATCAACAATTTTACTGTTTAATACAACTCTCACCGAAACTCTTTTCTATATAAACACAAGAACTGATAAAGGATTGCACCCTTATCGTTTAAGGGTATTCTTTTATTTCAGATTTCACACACACCGCAGTCTTAACAGAGCTTTATTTTATATTTATTTTTTCAATGTAGATTTTCACATTTTACGCACATTTGCAGTTTTTTTAAGTGAATATAGTCCGAACAACATATAGGTACAATCAACATAAGTTTTCACGGTAAATCGGCATTTTTATGTGTACCCATACTATGTATGGTACACATAATGCCGGCATCCGGGGTGACCATCCGTCGTTCGTCCATCCTTTGTCCGTCCGTCTGTCTGTCTGTCCGTCTGTCCGTCCGGACCAACTAAACCTGTTTAGGAGGTATTATTTTTAGGAGGTTAGTCGAAATTAGGGTAGTATTAGGGTTAAGAGAGGGGTGGGGTTAGGGTTAGGGTTAGCCCCAGGGCAGGGCTAAAGGTTGAATGGGGTTAGAACCCAGTGGGCTGGGGGTTGGGGTCAGGGGTGGGGTTTTAGTTTTTATAGCCCCTAAACCCCAAAATAGCCCCTAATCCTTTTGGTCTGGCTAGGGTGGGGTTAGGGTCAGGGGTGGGGTTGGGTTAGGGTTAGGGGTAGCCCCAGAGTAGATCTTAAGGTTGGGGAGGGTTAGGTCCAAAGGGGGTGGGGGTTAGGGTCAGGGGTGGGGTTTTAGGGTTTAGGGTCAGGGTAGGGTAGGGTTAGGGTTAGGGGTAGGGTTAGTGTGTGGTTTTTGAGTGGATGGGGTGGGGTTAGGGTTAAATATAGTTCTAGGGTGGAAGGGGTGGAGTTCTGGCTAAAATAAGGTGATGGACATATAAAATGTTTTTTTCGTAGCCCTTAAACCCAAATAGTTGGAATGTCCGTCCGTCTGTCCGTCCGGCGTCCATATCCATTTCTTTGACATTCGATAACTTGAAAAATATTGCTTAGATTGTCAAGTTACTTTATATTTGTGTTCAGGTTACTGATGTGCCGAGCTGTATCGTTTTTGGTGTAAATCGGATAATTTGATCCTGAGATATTAACCCCTTATCCTTCAAATTGAAAATTTCCTCCAATCCCTTTGGCATTCGATAACTTGAAAAATATTGCTTGGATTGTCTAGTTTCTTTATATTTGTGTTCAGGGTACTGATTTGCCGAGCTGTATAGTTTTTGGTGTAAATCTGATGATTTGATCCCGAGATATTAACCCTGTATCCTTCAAATTGAAAATTCCTCCAATCCCTTTGGCATTCGATAACTTGAAAAATATTGCTTGGATTGTCAAGTTACTTTACATTTATGTTCAGGTTACTGCTGTGCAGAGCTGTATAGTTTTTGGTGTAAATCTGTTATTTTGATCCTGAGATATTAACCCTTTAACCTTCAAATTGAAAATTTCTCCAATCCCTTTGGCATTCGATAACTTGAAAAATATTGCTTGGATTGTCAAGTTACTTTATATTTGTGTTCAGATTACTGATGTGCCGAGCTGTATAGTTTTTGGTGTAAATCTGATAATTTGATCCTGAGATATTAACCCTTTATCCTTCAAATTGAAAATTCCTCCAATCCCTTTGGATATTCGATAACTTGAAAAATATTGCTTGGATTGTCAAGTTACTTTATATTTTTGTTCAGGTTACTGATGTGCCGAGCTGTATAGTTTTTGGTGTAAATCTGATGATTTGTTCCCGAGATATTAACCCTTTATCCTTCAAATTGAAAATTCCTCCAATCCCTTTGGCATTCGATAACTTGAAAAATATTACTTGGATTGTCTAGTTACTTTATATTTGTGTTCAGGTTACTGATGTGCCGAGCTATATAGTTTTTGGTGTAAATCTGATGATTTGTTCCCGAGATATTAACCCTTTATCCTTCAAATTGAAAATTCCTCCAATCCCTTTGGCATTCGATAACTTGAAAAATATTGCTTGGATTGTCAAGTTACTTTATATTTGTATTCAGGTTACTGATGTGCCGAACTGTATAGTTTTTGGTGTAAATCTGATAATGTAATCCTGAGATATTAACCCTTTATTCATCAAATTGAAAATTCCTCAAATCCCTTTGACATTCGATAACTTGAAAAATATTGCTTGGATTGTCAAGTTACTTTATATTTGTGTTCAGGTTATTGATGTACCGAGCTGTATAGTTTTTGGTGTAAATCTGTTATTTTAATCCTGAGATATTAACCCTTTATCCTTCAAATTGAAAATTCCTCCAATCCCTTTGGCATTTGATAACTTGAAAAATATTGCTTGGATTGTCAAGTTACTTTATAATTGTGTTCAGGTTACTGGTGTACTGAGCTGTATAGTTTTTGGTGTTAATATGATAATTCGATCCGGAGATATTAACCCTTTATCCTTCAAATTGAAAATTCCTCCAATCCCTTTGGCATGAGATAACTAAAAAAATATCAATCCAATTGTCATGTTACTTTATATATTTATTCAGGTTACTGATGTGCTGTGCTGTATAGTTTTTTATGTAAATCTGATAATTTGATCCGGAGATATTAACCATTTATCCATCAAATTAGGCACTCCTCCAATCCATTTCTGTATGTACCCATACCTTGTATGGTGTACATAATGTCGGCATTCGTGGTGGCCCACCATCATAAAGCTTTCTACTAGTTGCGCGTATGGGTACACATCTGACGATTTCATCGGCCTATTTTTTAGGACTGACGATGTCTATCCGGTTCGACTGTTAATACCGGTATTAGTGATTTATCGAAATACCGTGCAGTCTTAATTCAATCGTGTTCTCAATACAAGTGAGCATATTTTATGAACTAATTATACCGACCAGAATTATAATTCAATATTAGTTGCTAGTTTGCACAGAAGCTTTTCCAAATTGTATTCAGTCAGGGTCATATTAATACCAAGAATCCTTTGGAATGTGTCAGCTTTAATGGAATTATTTCATTTCCTAATCGTCCTGTCTTTTATTACAACACATTTCTTAAAACGTTTCAAGTTCTTCTGTTTGTTTATTTTTTCACCATTCCAAGTTACCAAAGTTATCGAATTCACGAATATCGTGGTTATGGTCATGTACTTTGTAAACCATTAAAGCCTGTTTCTTTCTTTTTTTGGAGGGGGGTGGGGTGGGTGTGGGGGGGGGGTGTTATTCTGAAACGTATTCCCAATAATGTTACACTTTTACATGCGAAAGGTATGGAGCTTGGGAAGTGATACACTTCACTCTTATTCTTTTCGTTTCCATGAAATAATATTTCGTTTTAATGAAATATTTTGTTATAACGAAATAATATTAAGAAGTAACGAAATAATATTTCGTTTTATTTGAAGTAATTATTTCGAAATAACGAAATAATATTTCGTTTTAACGAAAAAAGATTTCGAAATAACGAAATAATAATTCCTTTTAACGAAATAAGGAATTGAAATAACGAAATGATATCAAATACCAAATAATATATGTAGCGGTAAGCAGGGCCAGATTACACTGCCCCGCTACGTTTTCAATGCAGATTCTGCTTACTAAGCTTAGTAACACGGTTAAGTATTCAGACAAAATATGAAATTTACTCATTAAAATTAATGACTTCACTTTATTGTGGAATACATTTAGTCGTATTCACTTGAAACACTCGTCAATCAATTTATGTTATAATCTTCTGTTTTTCGCGACATGTGTATGGATGAATATTCCCAGTGTTTTTTAATGGCATTCCGAATATCAGAGCGTTGTTCATCGCTTCAGAAAAAATGAAGTGGCAGAGTGTTTAAGACAACCCCCCCCCCCACCACCACCACATGGCTTATCGCCTCTCTCCATCCCCTTCTAAAACATTCTGATTGCAGACCCAATACCGATAGACTAAAAATGGTCGACAAAAGTAGTAATGGAAAGCAGAGAACGACATTATAAGATGCATGGGTGTACGGGCTGTGGGTGCTCGGGGGCTACGACGTCGAGGAAAATCATTTTTTTCTGGCAGTTTTCATAATTTTGGGGGACATGCTTGACTGACCTACCTCTGGTGTCAAAACTCCACTTCATTGTCTTTTAATAATGGATACTGTCCTATAAGACCAAAGTTGGAACTAAAGTCCTCAATATAATTTTTGGGGTGTGGTACATGTACGTCTCACAGGACGTGCTGTACCAAACAATTATATTACAGACTTTGGGTGCTAGTTTGGACCACAGTCTTATCAGGGTGACAATGCATCTCATGACTTTGGATACACAGGCGTAACAGTTTATTCAAAAATATTTCCCAGGAGAGCATGTTCCCATGCTGTTGGTGGTGCACGCGGGTAGGGGTGGGGAGAGCGACCTGCCGCCTATAAACATCTCTGTCGGATATTTTTACATTCTGTCGAAAAATTATTGCTGAATTTGTATGAATCGAAAGCAAACAGCTTCAGATTTTGAAATGGCAAACATTATATTGTTAACGTTATTGACTAAAATCAGCACATGGACAAGTCACAACTGAGGCACCCGAAGGCTCTATAATTGTTCTCAGAGCCTCTGATTTAACACAGTTTTTCTGGGGAGGCCCAACCTCGCACCAACTGGAGAGAGACACCCCCTACCATACACTCCCCACCTCGGTGTTGGAAACCTGGAGGGGGGGGGGGGGCATGCCTTCAACACACACAAGTCTGTCTGTCCCACCCCTCCCCAATGTCGAATTTTTAAATACGGCTGGATTCTGGAATGCGGGAGAGGGCCGCCAGCCCTCGATCACCCACCTTGGTTCCACGTACCTCAGTGATGCATACAACATCACTTTACGGGCAAAATCTTCCAGCCCCTTCTAAAAAAATGCTCGTACGCCTATGATAAATTGACATTCCCATAATGTTTGGAAAAAATCAGAACGGTTGTTTAAACGACATAGTTCCCCTGAGTCTGATTGCTCACAAAAATGTTTCTATCTCCAATAATGGAAGTGATATGATATGATATGATATGTATTTATTCACCAGTATACAAAAAGTATAGATATATACATAATAGTTTTACAAGCATAACAAAATTCGTTGTACAATAAGATATTTTCAATACCCATACAATGGTATGACACATTTTCTTTTTGTATACCAGTAGGGAAAGGCATAGCCAGATTGGCTGTCTTCCTGTCCTTCCCTATAGTAGGGGAAATAAAACCAAAGAATCCCTAGAATGGCGGAAATAACCCAAAAGGGGTATGTGGAGGCAACATTGTTTTCTCTGTCTACCAATCCAAAGTTCTTCTAATAAATCATGGCTTTTGTGCAAAATATGTTAGGTGGTCAGCGTAGGCTACAACACAGTACTCTCCGATTGGTCTCTAGAGTTATTGCGGTTAATTAGAACAGAAAAGGACTGATTTTACAAAAGTAACAACTCCATATTTTGAAGTAATAGAGACCAAGCCGGGAGACCAAATAGGACGAGATGCCAGACGATTGTTCCCATTGAAGATAGATCATGTACTGACCGAAGACTGTTTGGTACAGGTGGTACATTGCAATGCCTTTATTATCCGGATATTCCTTGTTGAGTCAACAGTTTACAAATGTATTGTGAGTAGTAACCGGGAATAGTAAGAGGCATTATTTTAGGTTCAACGGTATACTAGAAGGCACAATCTGGACAGTAGGGGTTGGAGCAGGACACATTTTCCGAGTAGGTCGCAAAATTTTTTGTTATGAGCTTGGTCTTGAATTCTTTCCTATTTTTGGTTTCTCGGATACACCTATCTAGGCCATTCCATAGTATTGGGAAAGCGAACACAGGTAAGATGTCTAGCGCTTTAATTCTAGTTCTATGCGTACGAATTAGTCCCGTTTGCCGCGTGTTCATAAATTCGTTATTTGTAACAGAGAAAAAATCGGCAAAGGACTTTGGAAGGTTACCATTATGCCAATCGAACATAAATAAGGAAACATGTAGGGTATACAAATCCTTTATTTTTAGTATTTTATCATTGATAAATAGAGGGTCCGTGTGAGCATTGTACTTTTTATTATTTATAATTCGTATCGATCTCTTTTGTAATTTAAAGAGACGGTTGCAGGCTTTTGATGCACCCCATAATGGAATTCCATAGATAAAATGACTCTGTATTAGTGTAAAGTATAGGCTTTTCAAGATTTTGTGTGGTAAAATATGTTTTACTCTATTAAGGGCATAATTCGCAAGAGCAACTTTCGAGGAAATCTGTGATATGTGAGCATTATATGATAGTTTTTCATCAATAGTAATACCAAGAAACTTTATAGATTTTCCCCCATTTCCGCAATTGTCAGCATTAATAATGTGATTATTAATTTTAATGTCCTGAAGTATGACATTCTTATTTTGGGATGGATTAAGAACAATGTAGTTTGTTTTCTTGGGGTTTAGTACCAACTGGTTGGCTGTGCACCAGTCAAATATCTTTTGAAGTTCTTCATTAAATTCCAACACCAGCATATTTAACTCTGCCGCAGCCTTGTATGTGGACGTATCGTCCGCAAAGGAGAGTAGATTTAACTTAGTTGAATTACAAATATCGTTTATGTATATGAGGAACAGAATAGGTCCCAGTATTGAGCCCTGTGGTACTCCGCAGCTTAGTTCAGATAGGTCAGATTTACTATCACCAAAAGAGACATACTGCTTTCTGTTCTGTAGGTAACTCTTAAACCATTTGTTCGCACCCCCTCTAATTCCATAATATTCTAATTTTTGAAGTAGCACATCATGACTAATAGTGTCAAAGGCTTTCGAAAGATCCAAGAATAGAG
This sequence comes from Pictodentalium vernedei, assembly GCA_031216915.1. Lineage (NCBI taxonomy): Eukaryota > Metazoa > Mollusca > Scaphopoda > Dentaliida > Dentaliidae > Pictodentalium > Pictodentalium vernedei. Next base: position 478,443,606 of record CM062294.1, on the reverse strand, counting down.
CTAATGTAGTGTCTTTGCTGTTTTTATTGTTTTCCGTGGCGACATATTTCAGTAAATGCATAACAGGATGTAGTGTGCTATGGCGCTTTCTAAAGCCATATTGGTGATGATAGAGGATTTCGAATTTATCTAAGAAATTAACAAGCCTTACAGACATGAGCTTTTCTAAAATTTTGGAAAAAACTGGTAAAATACTGATTGGCCTATAGTTTGTAAAATTATTCTCATCACCCGCTTTGAAAACAGGAGTTACCTTGGCAAGTTTCATTCTGTCTGGAACTATTCCCTGACTGAATGAGCTATTCATAATTTGAGCAAGTGGAGTGACGACTAGATTTATTGATTGTTTCAAAATACTGGACGTAATATTTTCACAATCCTGACTTGGCTTAGGTTTCATTGAATTTACAATATTTAGGATTTCATTAGGCGATGTGGGTCTTATAAAAAAGTTTCCTGTAAAGGAAGCGTTTAAAAATTCGACAAATGACTTACGAGGTTGGGATATATGAGTTGTCGTCTGAATTCCAATGTTGGCAAAGAAATTATTAAATTCTTGTGCAATTTCATTTGGCTCATATATCTTCATATCACCAAGATTAAAGAACGACGGTAAAGTCCGTTTGTTTTTATTTTTGTTCAGTGCGTTATTTAGGATTTGCCACGTTTTCCGCATGTTGTTCTTATTTTCTAGAATAATTTTCTCAAAGTACATAGCTTTACATCGTTTCTTTAATTTATTAAATATCCGACAGTAATTTTTATAATTTCCGATATTGACCTCTGTTAGAGCTTTTAACTTTTTATTGAAGAATTTGTTCTTGTTGTTGGCTGAGACGAGAAGGCCTTTTGTCATCCACGGTTGTTGCTTTATGAATCTTTTACTTTTGTGTAGGCTTTGTAACTTTTGTGTAGGCTTTGTAAGGGGAAAGCCATTTCATAGGCATTCAAATAAACATTGAGGAATGTTTCATACGCTTCATTAGGACAGTTAGCTTCCATCACCGGACTGAAATCACTTTGGGATAACAGCGACTTGAAGTGCTCGACAGAATAGGAGTTTATTTTTCTGGTCAAAATTCGATCTGAACTGACCGGTTTGGAATGTGAAATTTGGGTATAAAAAATTCCAAAGTGATCCGAAACATCGGTAAGGATTACTCCAGATTTTGCAAGTTTAGAGACATCATTGGAAAATATGTTATCAATAAGTGTCGCTGTACTACCAGTGACTCTAGTTGGTTTTGTAATAACTGGTTGGAAGCCCTCACTAAACATTAGGTCAACAAATGATTCGGTTTTGGTATGACACGTTACTTTTAGTAGATCAATATTGAAGTCGCCCATAATAATGGAGGGTTTCTTTTCCGTATTGAGTATATCAGTCACTTGGTTAATTTTTGATTGGAAAAGATCGATATCTGCTCTAGGGGCCGTGTTTGGTCTATATATTACGCCAACTACCTTAGAAGAGTTTTTATACTTTAATTCAACAAAGATAGACTCAAAGACGTGAGGTATAAACATGGAAAGATCTTGTCGAATACTAAAAGAAATATCGCTTTTTACAAACAGACCGACCCCACCGCGACCGTCGTCATCAACAGGTCTCGAATTATATTGTAAGGGGTGATATCCTTCTAAGGTATAGGACATATTGGTAGGGATTTTGTAAATTTCTGTCAGGCCAATCACATCGAAAGTGTTCTCTTTATCATTCAGTTCTGATAGTAAATAATTCAGAGGCTCCCAGTGAGCATTGAGACTTTGGCAGTTGATATGAAATGCCGAGAAGGACCTATGTAAACCTCCGAGCTCGGCTCGCACCTCGCCGGAGCTGAAATATGTACAATCAGTCTTAGTAAATATGGCTGCCGAGTCCTCATCTGTTTTATCAATCAGTAGATGACCTAAGTCGTAGTCAGGGTTCGTCTGGATCTCGCCCAAGTTAGTACTACCCGCCATGATATATGAACCGACCACGGGCATCACAATAGCACACACAATGGATATTACCATTCACAATTGGAAGTTCATCAAAAAATACATATTTATTCTGGAATCTTGAGGATATGACAAACTCCGATAAACTGTTCACTTGGACATAATTCAATGGCGATTCAACAAAAAACAATGTTGCGTAACAAAAAATAAGCTTTAAGAACATTAGGGAATTGAGAAATGTATTAATTTCCAAGATGAGGGGTGGCGTGAAATTTTCTGTTCTCCTGTCCGGTGAGAAGAAATTACTGGTTATATAATTATGGTATCTGCAGGGGTGATAGGATTGTATACATCCCGTTAAAAAATTGCATAACCGATATTAACTGTAGTATAGGATAAGTTAACTAATAGATCAGTAGTGAAGATACTAGGACACATGGCACAGTCAGGACTAAGGGATAACTATACCCTTCAGTCTCATCATCAGCTCAGTGTCCCAATTGGAAATTACCGGTTATATATGGAAGTGAATAATTATTCACGGTGAAACATCTACTGAACATTGCATTTTCTAACATGTTTGCATCCTCTTACACCCCATGTAACAACTTTTTTTTATTTCGCTTTAACGAAATAAATATTTCATTTCAACGAAACTATAAGTTTGAAATTGACCCCGTTTTGGAGGCCCTTCGAGAGAAACACTGGACCTTTGTTTAAGCTAGATGCCAAGTACAAACGCGGAAGCCTTTAACCCCAGTATGTGATATATTTATGCAATAGCACAGGCCAACAAACATCACACAAGTGAGAGACTTGAACTCTGATCTAATTAAATAAAAAAGTTTATACGTTTTTGTTTATATAACTAAATTTCTATGAGGCAGTTGACGCAGTGCAGATTTTTGGTATTCCGCCTTGATGTGGAAAACCCAAGTTTTTCAAGAAATGTTAATTGAGTTATTCATTGCCAATTAAGATATCTTTCGGTTTCGGCGCAAGTCAATACCGTAATACAAAATAGGCGGAATCTCACCAGGACTAGCGTTTCTCTGCCACCTCACCATATGGCGTATACACATACATGTAGCACACATATGGAAGACGGTCAGTAATTTACACAGTCTATCTCGTACGTATTCCTCATCATATTATATTCAGGACAAAATCGATTTTGAGAACATATGAATAATGTATTTGACCTATAGTTTCCCTGATGTCACACTGAGGAGATATATGAGTTATATTGCATTCCAACTTGTCCCAGTGCTGTTCCTTACAAGAGTGTCCCACATCATGTTTAGTCGAATCTTATCTGGTGGTTGTACGGGAACACAAATCCCCCTACACAATCGAACGTGTTGACTGAATGTATGCATACTTTCAAACGTGCCAGAAACCACATGATCGTCAACAGCGCCAATAGAAAGGTGTGTTGAGCACATTGTTCTCACCAAAATAAATGTGTTCGCAACACTAAGCTTCAAAAGCTTAGGAGTTGTTTGCGCTGCCAATGCACATCTAATTGCTTCCCACATTCCACCCCGACCTGCCCTAACCGACAATGATATATCAAGAGATTTCAAATTGAACGTTTGGCGGTGGGGGGGGGGGGGGGGGGGGGGGGGGGAGTCTGAGGGTATGTGAGTACGGTTGCCCTCTTCATGGAGAAATTGTTCGGAAACGCACCACATCGGCGCGTTGTTGACAGTTCTGGAATTGATTCGAGGCGCATCAAATATTTGCAGGGTTGTGTTTTCACAACAAAGTTCGGTTGACACGAGTTGGAGATAAGTGACTCTGAAACTATTTCTCTTCGTGTGGTTGTCCGGTCTTAGGCCTGAAATAGTCGACGGATTTTTGACGCGTTGAATCTAATTGTATAAGATCCGTCGCTGATTCGACACAGAGAAGTTTTGAAATATATAGACGCATCGCCATCGCGTCGAATCTAAAGAATCAGCCAATTGTGGTCGACCGGCATACTTTAGGTTCCTTCCTTTCATTTTATTTTTGCACCCAGGTCGCGACATTTATTTATTTATTTATTTATTTATTTATTTATTTATTTATTTATTTATTTATTTATTTATTTATTTAATAGGGAGTTTTACGGGTAAGGCCGAAAAACCCAGAGAAACACTGATCGGAGAGAGTAACTATCAGAGCTACTGCCTCGGCACAATCAGGGTTAGCAATGGTTGAAAGCTTATGTACCCCATGATCCAGTGGAACCTGGATCCCCCTCAACCAAAAATCTAGATATTTATACTGGTAAAATGTTTGAGTGGAGGGGTTGTGTAATACCAAATTTATACGTGAATAGCAGGGAAAGTCAAATTAGCATCTGGATTTCCAAATATTTCTGCCTTCTGTGGAACACAGTTTCACTTATATATCACCTCAATTCTCACAACAAAATATCAAAACACGGATGCTTCGTACGCCTGTGGAAAATAATTCCTCCATAATTTATATCTTCAGCGGTTATTTTTTTCTTATTCATCCGAAACTTCACATGCTTCCGACTGTATTTGAGGTGCACTTTAGCTTGAACCCATGTGTGTTGTGTTTACAACCATACTGGGCTGAAATGGCGCTGCACCAAATAGTTCACCAGTTGGTTGCTATTTTGCCATGTTGTTGCAAGCAATCGGTTACAATATTTTATAATTTATTCAGATTCTATTTGGTGGTGATGGAAGCGCGGTGGCTCAGTGGTAGACTGTTGGACTTCTATGCTAGAAGTCCCCACTTCGATCCCCGTCAGGGACGACCCGCGTTGTGTCCTCGGGCAAGGCACTTTATCCCGGCTGCCTACATGGGAGCACGATGACACCGTGTATTAAGGCGAACTGCTCATCGATGGTGCACATGGCTCTAACCCTGCTTGAGCGGAGCTTGAACAGTGATAGAATGTTGAGGAGCTGACAGTTGCTCGTCGATGCTTGGTGTACTGCTGCTTCCTGCACCCGTAAAACTGTCACGGTCACAATTAGCCATTGTACATAAGTATGTGACCTTAAAGACCAGTAAATAAATAAATAATTAGAGGCCTCCGATACACGCTGCATTCAGGTAGTTACGGACCCAATACAGAGATAAATTTAATAATTTGTTTAGAGATAAAAATGGTCCTCCTTAAACACCAGTAAATAAATAATAATTTGGTGGTGATGTGACCTAATTAATGTTGCCTTTCACCACTTATTAACTAATTATTTACACAAACGAACTCGGGGTCAAAGAAATTGCTGTTTTTGTCTGGAATTTCAAATTTTTTCCCGGGGAAGCCTGGCCCCGGGCCCACTCCAGCGCCCACGAGTGGTGGACAGCCCCTCTCGTGCTCGCCCCTATCTCGCCGCTGCGCTGCTCAGGTGATGCTGCAGATTATATTCAGTACGCCACTTTGATATTACTCTTGCACCCCCCCCCCCCACCACCACCTTTGATATCCTTTGTGTGCCTGCCATGATCCTATTCGAGTAAAGAGATGCATCATGTTTTATTTCCCCCTCCCTCTCCACCCACCTTCCCTGGATTGACTGAAATATTTATGTGGCATGTGTTCTACTTGTACCGAGAAATGTTCACAAAACATGTTCTGACTGAAAGAAAAACACATCCCTGCAGAAATCACAATTATTGATTCAGCTTATTATGACTCAGGACACTGGGGGAAATTGGAGGCTGCAGAGTTAATGCTCATGCTTTGATCAGCTGTTCAAAGACCCCCCTAAGTGGAAAACATAGAATTAACGGCCTTTGGTTTATGTTCAGCACTAATATCCTTGCCAGTAACACATTATCCGTGCCATGACCAGTTTAGCACTCATCCCCCACCTGAAAACACAAAAAGCGTGTGGCACGTCAATGGTACACATGCCTTAAACCGCATGCTTTTTAACCCTAGTTAGCACGGTGAGGAGTTTGGTAGTTACTCGCCGATTGTTCGGTGGTTGACTCGGGCTCCCCCCCCCCCCCCCCGCACACACACACGTAAAACTACCTGACACGGCATGACACTGGCAATTGAATCTGTTGTAAAACACCAATAAACAAACAACTGAATTCGATGTGAGCTTCAACAGACCGAGGGCCCGAATCAAATTTTGTGAATCAGGTTTGAAAAATCACATATGGGACGGGAACACATTAAAGCCAGAGAGAGAGAGAAAGACGAAGCTTTTCTGAAAGAGAATATTTTGCCAACTTACGTTACCCGTAGCAACAACAATACCACGAACGTCGAAAGTTGAAATTATCAGCGCAGTTTGTTGGCAATCTGATGCTGTTTGTTCAAAACTGATTTTCGCACTCACCTATCAACTTCTTATTCAGTCATTTTGAAAAAATGACTTTCGTTTTCACCCATGCCTCAGTCATTTTGAAAAATCTCGAATCAAACCTTCGATCAGTAAACAATGAAATGACGTAAGATGGGTATTTCCAGCGACTGACATGTGCTTTCCTCATTACCATATGATTTGCATTCGGCTGATCGGTAGCGCTCGTTTGTTTCCGCACTTTGTATTGGATTCGACGCTTCAAAAATCCGTCGACCATTTCAAAGGCGTATTTCAGATGCATCACCGACGGAGATTCGTCTCAGTTGGACGGAGATTCATTTGTGATGCGTCTTACTCGCATCTAATTGAAATAATTGACGCATCACTGACGACTTTAATTCATTTTTTGCTCTGGTATTAATAATAATAATAATATATCACTTATATAGCGCCTATCCTAATAAAAGCCCTAAGCGCTTTACAAAAGAAATCACGAATAAGATAGATAAAAATCAATAAAGTCACCCGGTTTGTGTGTCAGCAAAGGGATACCCTGGGAAGTTCCTCTGGTATAAGTAGGTTTTTAGTCCCTTTTTAAAACTTTCAAGAGATGGTGCATTTCGTAAGGTTTTGGGTAACGAGTTCCACACACGGGGCGCGCTGATCCTGAAAGCCCTGTCACCTACAGTCTTCAAATTCCCCGCGAACTGAGCCCTTCGTCGCTGGATCGCAATGATCGCTGCGGCTTGTATGGTATGAGTAGTTCGCTAAGGTGGCCTGGGAAGTCAGCCGAATTTCTCTGGTAGGTGAGTACTGCTAGTTTATATGCGGTCTTTAACTGGGATGTAGTGCATCTTGGCAAGGGCGGGTGAGATGTGTTCCCTTTTCTTTGTCCGTAGAGCAATCCTAGCAGCAACGTTGATCAGCCTCTGTAAACTTTGGAGTTGGTTGTCCGGGACGTCGAAAAGCAGTGCATTACAGTAATCTATTCGACTCAAGATGAATGATGAAATCAGCTTTTTGTGGCGTCTAAACTTAAATATTTTCGGATATGACCTAGCCTTCTAATTTCAAAATATACTGACTTACATATGTTTGATATTTGATAGGACATTGAAAGAGTGGTGTCCAAAAATAACTCCGAGATTTTTCGCACTATCGGTGAAATGGATCAAGTTCTCGCCTACGGAAATGTGCTGAATTGTGATGGAATTTGCGACGGATTGTTTTGCGCACCACATCGCTTCGGGCTTGCCAACATCCAAGACTTCACCGATGACAAACATTCCTCGACGTTTGAAACAAGCTGGGAGGATCGGTTAATTGTATCATGGTCATATAACTGTGTGTCGTCTGCGTACATGTGGCACCCAACTCCGTGGCTCCTGATAATATCACCAAGTGGTTGTGTATACAGGAGATATAGCATAGAGCCGAGTACTGAACCTTGTGGGACTCCAAATTTCGGCGCACGTTCATCTGAAAGCGAGTTTCCAACTTGAATTTGTTGGAACCGGTCGGATAGATATGAGGCAAACCAGTTAAGAGCGGATCCACGGATGCCAAAAGTAGTTTCGAGTCTACGAATTAAAATTGTATGGTCCAATGTATCAAACGCCGCCGATAAATCGAGGAGCGTTAGCAGGGACACTTTTCCTTCATCAGACGCGGTCAGAAGGTCAGACGTTATTCGGATCAGTGCAGTTTCAGTACTGTGCCCTTTGCGGTAAGCAGACTGGCACTTTTCCATTAACGAATGATATTCCAGATGTTCTTTTAGTTGGGCAAGAACGAGCTTTTCAGAGATTTTTGAAAGGAAAGGGAGATTGGACACTGGCCTGTAGTTCTTTAGAGTTTCAGGGTCCAACGAAGGCTTTTTTTAAAAGAGGCACAACAATAGCCCTTTTAAAGCATGTCGGGACAATGCCAGAAGACAGCGACAATTTTATCAAAGCAGTGACTGGGTCGATGATAGCATCAATATGCTTCAGAAAAAGTTCTGTGGGAATCGGGTCCAGTGTACACGATTTAGGAGGAGCTGAAGTGATAACTTTTCTAACCTCTTCACTAGAAACAGGACGGAATAACTGAAGCGGCGAGCCAATGAATGGTCGAAATTCGGCTTGCCCCTCATAAGTGTCAAATTGTGACCGAATAGTAGCAATCTTGTTATGGAAATAATCAGCGAAGGCATTTGGGAGGTATTAGATTCGACACGTTAAAAATTCGTCGACTATTTCAGGCCTTACTTGAAGCATTTCACACGTGCTAATCTTGCTTTTTAAGTTAAGTTAGGCCTGAAATAGTCAACGGATTTTTGACGCGTCGAATCTAATGTATTAAATCCGTCGTTGATGCGGCACGGATAAGTTTTGAAATATACAGACTCATCAACATCGCGTCGAATCTAAAGGTTGTTTCATACGGACAGGGCGATCTATCACGACGTAAAAACGCAGCGATTCTACGCGTAGATGGGCTGTTCAAATAGCACGGGGTGGATGCGAATACACATTTTTAATCTCCATTTTGACGATGGAGTTTGATGAAAAGGAACTTCCTTTGTTGCTTTTACTACAAAAGGAAAAGAAAAAAAAAAAACCCAGAAAACATTGGACACACCCAAATTAACCAAAACAGGAGGTATTTTGGGGAATTCCATCGTCTGGTAGCTGAGCTGAGGCTTGATTCGGGTCGATTCAAGCAATACTTTCGAATGACCACTACCCAATTCGACCATATGGTGGACGTTATCGGTCCCTCCATAACAAAGCAGGTCAGCAACATGAGGAAGCCAATTTCTACTCAGCAACGGTTAGCCATTTGCTTGAGGTAAGAACACATTCATTCAGGTAGAATGTCACGAATAGGGGATTCTCCATTTATCAGTTATCTGATTGGTCAATTGAAGGTTTGTCGCCAGGCGATGACCCCAAAAAACGCTTACAAAAATCGCTGCGCCAGTCGCTTTGCGAATCGTCGCTCTGTCGCTTTATCGCCCTGTCGCATCGCGCGCTGTCTGAACAGAATCATGAAATTACTATAGTTTCTACTGAGCGCGTTTTTTTTTGTCGTGTCGCATCCACAAATCGTGTCGCCGCCGTGTGAAACGGCCTGAATTGATCAGCCAATCGTGGTCGACCGGCATACTTTAGGTTCCTTCGGTCATTTTATTTTTGCACCCAGGGCATGACATTTATTTATTTATTTATTTATTTATTTATTTATTTATTTATTTTCTGGGGCGCCCCGACACTTTCGAAAGCCAGTTTCAGACAGTTTTACGAGTGAGGCCGAAAAACCCGGAGAAACACTAATCGGATAGTTGCAGTCTAGAGGAAGGCACATCCATCTCAACAGGTACTTTGGGTGAGGATGGAAGTGTGCTGGAGTACACTTTCTGGAGAACATTTTCGGGAAAAGCGCTGGGTCGACTCATTTCTGGGAGTTGTTCAAGGTGTCCTGAGTACCTCTCCTGTCTATTTTTAGGACAGAGCCAGGCTTTCAACTTGTTCAATGAATGGACCATGTCAAAAACCTTCCGTCTTTTTGTATCCAGGATCAACGATCCGTGGAAAGCGTCCGCTAGGATACAAACCTCGTTAGTAATAATCAAGTCGCTGTTGACTATTGTAGTGCCAAAACCACAGCTCTAGAGAGAGTCTGGCGCGGATACCTGCACCACGAACTAAAATATCCGTATGTTCCCATGTGTTACAAGTAAAGTGCATCCATTTTGCACTAGTACACAAGCACATGTCGGTACTTCTAGCATTTGCATATGTGTTGTATGCGTCGTCTGGAAATGCAGACTTGAACATTACCACATCTCAGAAAGACAATAGCACTGGGAGCCAAGCATCAGACTTAGATTGGAAGCCAAGTCGTCGGAATGGTAGAATTATGTGTGATACAACTTAAATAGTTTTAGTCGAGATCCACAACAGGACATATATTAACACTGAACTTGTGAGGCACGAACAGCAAGATCCGCAGTGGTTTTATACAGTAGTGCAGTGATATGAGACTCTGGTAGTAGTAGGTGGTAGTCACCGATAGCAGTATGGCTATCGGTTTGTCGTCTATCGATAATGATCTCTTCGATTCTGATCCACAAGCAGCAGTCCCATAAGTACCCCCACCTCTCCAACCAGTGGGCATCATGAGCTTCCAATCGATGGCAAACGTACGAGTGATTGCTAAATGTTTCCGAAATGCCCAGAGGAGGGAGAAGTCACTCGAATCATGTGACAGTTCTAACAACTCTTAATCGCATTCGACAAGTCGGACACCACACATCTGATCTCAGGTAAGAAAGATTAATATGTTTGGACAGATGGTGCGTTGGGATAAGTTGAATGCAGCAAGCTGATTGCCTTGTTAATCTTGATCCATCGATTTGATTGGTCAATTCTATCACATTGAGGCAGAGAGAACTGTCCATGATCACGCATCGCTTAGACACAACACAACACAGCTAGTGATTGGTAGATTGGTAGTCAGAACAGGGTCTCGAATAGGTAGGGTTCTATTGTTGATATATCGCCTAGGATATTTGTGGGTGGTAGGCGGTTGTGTGTTTGCTAAAAGTGGGAATTTTCTTGACTCCTGCTAGCCAAATGTATGCGAGAAAACACTAATTTAGAGATTTTGTGTGATCAGTTTTACCTATGTCTGTCATTGGTGGGATATTTCCGGTAATTTCCTACAACCGAACAAACTGAGGACACACCTCGCACTATTGCAGGCCTTCCGCCCCTATAGCAACACGTAACACAACAGAAAACAATATGTGATCCCAATCATCGAAAATGATCGATGGAAGTATGCAACAAAATTATAACACGCACTGCATAGCAGAGAAACTCCACCATTACCAGGGTATGGCGTCATTTCCTAGGTCAAAAGATGGATCAGTAAGAATAGGGACGAAAAGACAATGACATATCACGTAGGTACATACATTACAACATGCTATGACCCACAGGACATCACCCCATTGTCAACAGCGGCAAAACAAAAAGAACATTTTGAGATTTTGAAATTATTTAGTTTCGGAAATTATAATAAAGTTCACGAGTCGTTTGCGCCAAGGAATTGCTCCTTAGTATTGAATTAACATTTCACATTCACACTTAACATGTAAAAGAAAGATTGTCGAAGCATTGTTGATGACTTATAACGAAAACACAGATTTGGTTATTCAGGGGAGATTTAGTTGTGTTTAGAGAGTCCACGAGAACCAGGAAGCCATGCACATGATATGGGAATCGAAACGCCTGTGACAATATGGGAGCTAGCCTCCGAAAAGGGAAAAATCTAGGAGATAGGAGCAAAGAAGCTATGTGGTGGTCTAAGAGTTGGCAGTAAAACATCCGTATGTGCATATGTACTGCAAGCAGCGTGCGTCCATTGTGCACTGGGACACAAGCGCATCTCACCACTTTTGGCATGTGCCGGTGTGGTGTATGTGTTGTGCGCAAAATGCAAACTTGCCCACAACATGTTCATAACCACATCTCAGAAAGACAATTGTCCTGGTAGCCAAGCATAAGTGTTATACTGGAAGCAAGACGCCTGAATGGTAGAATCACGGGTGGTAAGAATGCGAGTCGTCGTTGTGGAAGTCAACTGCAGAACAGGTGGTGATAGTGAACCTGTGAGACACGGTCAGTAAGATTCACAGTAGTTGTGGTAGGCAGTATAGGGATCTAGTATGGTACAGTTGAAAAAAATAGGCACAGAACTGCTGTATCAGTTCAACAAACAACACGGAAGACACATATGCACATAACACGTATATGGAGGGCGGCCAGCAGTTTATACAATACCTCATAGGAAGTCCCCCTAATGTTACATTCAGGAGACATATACATTTCATACACCCTCCTCATAAGTCCTCTAAAGTCTAATTATGGGAACATATAAATTACGTATTTCACCAAAACTTAATGATATATGAAAGGTGGCCCAATATCTCATACGTTTTATTCATAAGGCACATATATTTCAAATATATTGTGAAGTCCTCCTAATATCTAATTACGGGAACATATCAATCACGTGTTTAAACAAAAGTCTCCCTAATGTCACATTAAGGAGACATAATAAAAGTGTTAACCCATCCCATCTCTCGTTGTTGCTTGTTCCTTTCAAGCGTTCGTCAGAATATGATCATCACTGATCGTATGATATTGTGGTTTACGGTTTAGTGTTGGTTGAACTGATTTCGAAACACGACTTTGCTTTCACAATAATCGAATATATCCAGTACAAAAGCAAAAACGAAGAAAATAAATTCCCATTAATCAGTTCAAGTGGCAAATAAATAAAGGCGGGATCTCGTATGGGCCAGTTTTTTATCAATCAAAATGAAAATAGTAGCGGGCCAGCTACAAACAACTGGTTAGACACATAGTGCACTTTCAACGTTTATGGAGGACGGCCTGCAATATCTCATACGACGTCCTCCTAATGTTACATTCAGGAGACATATACATTTGATATATCATCACAAGTCATCCTAATATCTAATTAAGGGAACATGTGAATTAGGCATTTCACCAAACGTTAATAATGCATGAAATTTACACTCTATCTCATACAAAATCCTCATAATGTTATATTCAGAAGACACACATATGTGCAATATATTGAGAACTCCTTCTAGTGCCTAACTTTTTGAACATATCAAACACGTATTTCACAAGAAGTCTCCCTAATGTCACATTAAGGAGACATATGAAAGTGATATCCCGTTCATCTCGTTCTGCTGCTTGTTCTTTCAAGCGTTCGTCAGAATATTATGAGAACGTGAAAATTACGAACTAGTGGGATGGTAGATCTGGATCGTTGAAATAGAAGTCAAAGACAAGTTCTTGGGGAATTAGCGTTTATTTACAGCGACAGTGCTGGAACTCCAGATACAGAAGTAACAAAGGTTCACTAACAATCGGGAGCCTCCGACTGGAAAGTGAAGAATGAACGTTCTGAGGCGTCTCCCTTACAGAATAGTTTACCAAATAATACAAGAACTGCGTTTATATACATATAAATTACACAATAGATCAACAGACTACGAACAATTAGCTTAGATTAAACAATGGCTGATTAAGGGACGCTTGGTGAAAACTACCGTGAGTTGTTCAGACTTGTCATAAATAAGGTTCTTATGAAATCAACTTAACTCTTTGTAATGTGACATTTGATAGAATTAGAATATAATGAAATACAGAAATGGAGGACATTGTCTTTGAAATGAATCTAATAACATTGAATAAATCATCGAAGTTGAAATTGAACTCATATGAAAATCATCGCTATGATATTACCCCCTTGTTATCGAAAGATGACTACGGCATCTTTTGAGGAAAAAAAATATATATAACGGTGACAGAAAATTAGAATTTCCACAGCAAGATATTTTTAAAATCAAAGATTAAAGAACCGGCCATAATTTTACAATATGCGCAGGTCGAATAATTTTTAAATAGAGCAATTGTTATAGTCAGTGAATGGGGAAAAAAATCGTTCTAAAACAGAAGCAAATGAATAAGCACTAATTACATACCAAAATAAAAATTCCAATATGAAACAATTTGAACCAGGCAAGAAGTGAGAATTTCGCTAAGGCGCGTCTCTGGATACCATTTTGAAAAATGTTTATGTTCCACTAGAAGAGTACTGACGAGGCGAGAGACATGGTCCATCTTGTCAGGTGGTACCTCAAAGGCTATGGGTTTCGGATAATCCATTGTGTGTTCTTCGATGAAAAGTTTTTCACTTTTGGTGTCCAGATAAATTTCACATATGCCGTTAAATTCCTTGAATGAACGTGGATATTTCTTCACAACAGTAATTGTCACTGGTGGGTCCATCGGTGGTAATCTTTGTGCCACAACTGTATATTGCTCGTTTTCAACACTTTCCGATATACTTTTAACGGAAACTGTGTTGACGTTCCCGCGAATGCTCTTCTGTTCGGAGATGAGTTGTCGAGCTTGGGAGCTGAGGTCAGCTTCGTCAACCTACGTATTTCGAGTAGCGGGTCGCCCAACCCATTTGATCAAGTATTGTGGTTTGCCTGAGCGACCCATACGTTGTCGTACGATTTTCTCTGCAAGGGGAGGATTCGCACAAACATCTCGTGCAGGTCTTTCTTGTAAATGGGTGGTAGAAATCTTTTCCGTTTCCTTGAATTTAGAATACACTGGCCTGGCGTCCACCACTTGCACGGCTTGGTCCTGTGTAGTTTTGGAAACAGGAGTCGTCTGAATAGATGAATGAGTGGTTGAGGGTGTTGCTGTAACGCCAGCGTCAATGGAAAATGGCGGCTGAGCTGAGACTTGTACAGCGGTACTCACAGTTTCTACATGTAACTCCTCTGGTTTTGCGGACAATGGCGATACAAATTTCTTTGCCTGCTCCTTTCTCTCGAAGAACTCTCGCTTTCGAATCTCGTCTCTAAGGCGATGAGAAAAAGATTTGTTTTTCGTTGTTTGTTTTTGCCATTTCAGCGTTAAACTGATGTCTCCATTCTCTATGTTGATGTTCCAGTTCAAACGGCGATGGCCGACGTCGATAGTGGAGAGGAGAGCCTGGATATTCTCTGGTATAGTGATGGCCATTGTTTCTTTTCTCCACCAGGATCGTTGCCTCGGATTCTAACACCAGTATGAGAACGTGAACATTACGAACTAGTGGGATGGTAGATCTGGATCGTTGAAATAGAAGTCGAAGACAAGTTCTTGGGGAATCAGCGTTTATTTACAGCGACAGTACTGGAACTCCAGAAACAGAAGTAACAAAGGTTCACTAACAATCGGGAGCCTCCGACTGGAAAGTGAAGAATGAACGTTCTGAGGCGTCTCCCTTACAGAATAGTTTACCAAATAATACAAGAACTGCGTTTATATACATATAAATTACACAATAGATCAACAGACTACGAACAATTAGCTTAGATTAAACAATGGCTGATTAAGGGACGCTTAGTGAAAACTACCGTGAGTTGTTCAGACTTGTCATAAATAAGGTTCTTATGAAATCAACTTGACTCTTTGTAATGTGACATTTGATAGAATTAGAATATAATGAAATACAGAAATGGAGGACATAGTCTTTGAAATGAATCTAATAACATTGAATAAATCATCGAAGTTGAAATTGAACTCATATGAAAATCATCGTTACGATAATATGATCATGATTAGTCATATTCTATCATTCTTTACGGTTCAGTGTTGGTTGATCTGATTTCGAAATTCGATTTTGTTTTCACAAGAAAGAAGTATATCCAAAGTGCAAAAACAACGCAGAAAATAAATTTCCATTAACCAGTTCACATGACCAACAGATGTCTGGGATTCAATCTTAATTTGTAAAAGGATGGGTGCCTGGGCATGTTTGACGGGAAAAACACTTATAACAAACCAGAAATAGAGTTTCTTATTCATGGTTGATTAAGTTAGGATTAAAGTATCTTCCACCCAACAATATGGACATTTGATGGCGCGGAAACACAATAATCAAACATGAATGCGGAATCTAGGAATGGGTCAGTTTTATGTGCACTTACAACGTATATGAAAAGCAATCAGTAATTTACACGATATATCATACAAAGTCCTCCTAATGTTACATTAAGGAGACATATACATTTCATAGATCGTCATAAGTCCTCCTAATGTCTAACTACGAGGACCTATGAAATGCGTATTTCACTTTCACCAAAAGTTAATAATATATGAAATGCGGTCAGCAATTTACACAATATCTTATACGCAGTCCTCTTAATATTTTATTCATAATACATATATATTTTAATTATATTGCGAAGTCCTCCTAATGTCTAATTACGGGAACATATCAATCACGTGTTTCACCAAAAGTCTCTCTAATGTCACATTAAGGAGACATATAAAAGTGATAATACATTTCATCTCGATTTGTTGCTTGTTGCTTTCAAGTGTTCGTCAGAATATGATCCTGACTGATCGTGTCGTATAGTATCGCATGGTGTTTTACGGGCTAGTATTGGTTGAACTGATTTCAAAACACAGATTTTGTTTTCACAAGAAATGAATATGTCCAAAGTTAAAAAACGCTCAAAATAAAGTCACATTAACATGTTCATGTGGCGAACAGACACTTTGGTTTCAATATTAACCAAAAAGATGGATATGTGACGGTCAGTCAACACTCTTATAAAAAAGTAAAGCCAGTTTCTCGCATGGGCCAGCTTTCATGTCACTCCAGATGAAAATAGTAACGAGCCAGCTATATCAATTCAACAAACAATACATTAGACGCATATTCACTTACAACCTATATGAATGGCGGCCAGCAATTTATACAATATCTCATAGGAAGTCCTCCTAATGTTACAGTCAGGAGACATATACATTTCATGCATCCTCACAAGTCCTCCTTAAGTCTAATTATGGGAACATATCAGTTACGTATTTCAAAATGGATATTTGACGGCGCGGCAACACAATAATCAAACATAAAGGTGGAATCTAGGTATGGACCAGTTTTATGTCACTCCAGATAAAAATAGTCACGGGCCTGCTCTGTCAATTCGATAAACAACATCGTACACACATATGCACTTACAACGTATATGAAGGACAGTCAGTAATTTACACAATATCTCATACAAAGTCCCCCTAATGTTACATTAAGGTAACATATATATTTCATATATCGTTACAAGTCCTCCTAATGTCGAATTACGGGAAATATGAAATTTGTATTTCACCAAAAGTTAATAAAATATGAAAGGCGGTCAGCAATTTACATAATATCTTATACGCAGTCCTCTTAATATTTTATTCATGATACATATATATTTGAATTATATTGTGAAGTCCTCCTAATATCTAATTACGGGAACATATCAATCACGCGTTTCACCAAAAGTCTCCCTAATGTCACATTAAGGAGACATATAAAAGTGATAATACATTTCATCTCGATTTGTTGCTTGTTGCTTTCAAGTGTTCATCAGAATATGATCATGACTGATCGTATCGTATAGTATCGCCCAAAGTAAAGTCACATTAACCCGTTCACGTGGCGAACAGATATTTTGGTTTGAATATTGACGATAAGGATGGACATGTGACGGCCAGTCAACACAGTTATAACAAAATAAAGCCAGGATCTCTCATGGGCCAGCTTTCATGTCACTCCAGATGAAAATAGTAACGAGCCAGTGTATCAATTCAACAAACAATTTATTAGACGCATATTCACCTACAACGTATATGGAGAATGTCCAGCAAGTTACTCTATATCTCACACGGTGTCTTCTTAATGTTATATTCTAGAAACATATATATATATTTCATATATTCTAACCAGTCCTCCCGATGTCTGTTTACAGGAACATATTAATCATGCATTTCGTCAAAAAAGCCCCTTATGTCACATCATGGAGACACAAAAAGTGATAACTCATTTCAACTTGTTTCGTTGCTAATTCCGTAATGGCGATCACTGCAACTTCATCTTAACTACTCATACTCATATCGTATCGTTTTCTATTACAGCAATTCAAATCTGTCATTCACCGCATTGGAAAATGGCGAATTATGGCGAAACCACTTTCAACGGCACTGCAAGCATTGGGGGGGGGGGGGGGGGGGAGTGGACTTGTACCTTCGAATGAACCTGAACGCCTAGGACACAACCGCTCCGCCAGATGCGCCATCAAAAATTGAAGAGTGGAATTTTCCAAATTATTGTGACAAAAAATATTTTACTCTCGTGAATGAGACTTCATGACTTATTTGTCCAACTTTGCCCGCCACTCAGTACGTCCACCCATTGGTATTTATTTATTTATTTATTTATTTATTTATTTATTTATTTATTTATTTATTTATTTATTTATTTATTTATTTATTTAGTGGCGTTTAAGGTCACATACGTATGCACAATGACTAATCATGACCGTGACAGTGTTACGGGAGGAGAAAGCCGGAGTACCCGGAGAGAACCACCGAGCAACCACGAGCAACTGTCAGCTCCTCAACATTCTAACTCTGTTCAAGCTCCGCTCAAGCAGATTTACAGCGGTTGAGGACATGTGCACCACAGATGTGCAGTATGCTTTAGTACACGGCGTCATCGTGTCCCCATGTGGGCAACCGGGATAAAGTGCCTTACCCAAGGACACAACGCGGATCGTCCCGGACGGGGATCGCCATCCATTGGTATTTGCAGAAACACAAGACGGAGTACTCTCTGTATGACAACTTTCAAAACAACAGTATAGTTGCAATCTGAAGGCACAAGAGACGTGCTTGTGCTGGAGTCCTCTTTCTGGAAATCCTTTTGGGGAAAAGCGCTGTGTCGAGTCGACTCATCTTCCTCATTTATGGATGATGTGCGAGGCGTCCTATCTGCCTTTCGAGTTTTATTTTTAGAACAAAGGCATGCTTTCAACTTGTTTTAAGAATGAACCATGTCGAACACCTTTCATTAATGTGTAGCGAGGATCGCCTATTCATTGTACGAATACTTTAAAGCATAAAACTTGGTCTGAATGTTGAAGTCGCCTTTGATGGGGTTGTAGCGTCAAACCCACAGCTCTGAAAGAACGTCTGGCTAGGGCACGTGCATCACGAAGGAGATTGTGCACTCTCTGGTCAGAAATCATTCGTAGCCTGTGGAGTAGCCGATGCCAAAGAGGCTGTTGTTGTAAAGCCTTTCGCGCGAATTTTACAGCCGCCTGAAGCACCCATTGTGATCATTTCATCTAACTATACTAGCGGAAAAAAGAAAGTTTTTTTTCTGTGGCAATATTTCCAATGTGTTATGGATGATCATTTCATTGTTTGGATTTTGATTTTATTTCTTCATTACTGATTAAATTTTGACGAGTTTTGTTGTCTTAACACAGAGGGTGTTTGCATGGAACACGTTCAATCGTGGGTACCCTATGGCAATTCTTGATCAAAATCAATAGCGGGTGTGCCCACCCCGTGTTTCAGTCGCCGATCTTTCTCCTTAACATTAGTCCCATCAAGTTGTGGGATGTTATTCCACTCCGACAAAAAGGGCCTGCATTAGCTGAGTGACGTTGTTTGGGAAGTTGACGCGCTTCTAACGCACGCGTCAGAATATCGGTCACCTCGACGTCGATAGCAAAATTGTCGTCTATCTGACCTGTGAAGCATGAACAGAGACTCGTAAGTGAATAATACACGTGTCTCCAGTGGGCCATGGAAAACGAATTTGGTGCGTGTGTCCGTAGCAATTGCAATCGACGTGGACGCAGGGATGTGGTGACAGGGGATGTGTGTGTGTGGAGGGGTGGGGGGGGGGGGATTACCCCCCACATCAATCCTGGCCAAAATTTCCAAAAAGTTGTAGATTCGGACGCCACGTTATGGGAAGTGGCAAATTTATTCTATCTGGATTTCAGAGCTTCTTTGGCGATGCTGATGTCTCCTTTACATTCCAAAATTCCAACTCCGTTTCAAATCGGCAAAAATTCCAACTGTTACTATTTACTTACAGTGTACGTAATATCGAGCTTCATGAGTATGCATGATGTCAATCGGTACGAGATCTCTATAGTAGCTTACGTTTACTTACAGTAATAAACAAAATCCTCCAAATGCACGTCAAGAAAATTACATAATGTCAAATCGTTATCCTGAGTTAATTCTATAATTCACAGTTACAAAATGATGAAACATTAAAAATTGATCATTCCTGCATAAGGTCTGATTTAATGTTAGGACAAGGTGAATTGCTCAAAGTTTTCAGCTTGAGCATTTGTTTAGCACATATTCAATTCCCAGAATAATACCAAATAATAATAACCTGATAATTCGATCATAATTATGTCGGCATTTCAGTTACTAAAACCAATTTCATGCCCCCTTTCATGGCTTCATTTTCTTAACTTTTGTCGGTAGTGAAGTTTCAACTAGGGGGAGAGATCTGGATGGGGGGAAAGCCCCTCCTGCCCCCCAGTTAGAAATCCACTACCCTACCCCCCCCCCCCAATCGGAAGCTTCTAGCCACGTCACTGCGTTGACGTCGCCTGGGTGTACGTTGCGGACCAATGTAGGTTCGCCGTGGGTTAAATTGAACTCCCCCAACCGATTCCTAACTGTTCTTGGACACATTCGGCGACCATGAGTGCCTACAACCTGGCGCGGCGTCTCCGTCGACGCCTGAAATCGGTTACGGTGTGAGAGACGTATGCCTCAATCTTGACGTGGCGACTTAGCGCGCGGACATTTTGTCTGTGGACGCTCAGGTACTCTTCCTGTGGCTCCCAGACGCCCGGCTAAAAAAATATTTTTTACTCAAGGACACCAATTTGGTGGGCGACGAGACGTTGCGATTGGCCCTGCATAATTAGAGCAATAGTCCTACCCCTATCAACTTCGGACATTCGTGGCCTGTTGAAATGAAATGTTGTACAATCGACCTGTACTGTTCAAAGCTTCCATTTGGTATGGGTTTCAAGCCCATGGCGAGTGCCCCGGATGCTCGCTTTGTCGAAAACGAAAAATCTGTTGAAAGCATATAGCGTCTCACGTGGTAATGGTTGATTGAAACCTAACCAAAGACACTCAGGTAGCTGCTGTGTGTTAAATTTTACTGCAATTGGTCTACGGATAAAAAACTTATATTACCAAAACTGAACTTGCATTTCTTTCTTCCGTAAGTATACTTGGATAATGTCAGAGCGACAAAGAGTACGAATGCATTTGTACGGTGCGCGGAAAAAATCTCATAGGACAAACCCCCATACGGACAAAACGCCATGAAAAGAGCCCGGACAAAACCCCATTCGGATAAAACACCATATTGTAATCCTGCACGCTTTGTCGAAAAATCTGTTGAAAGCATAGCGTCTCACGTGGTTATGAGTGATCGAATTCTAACCAAAGACACTCTTTATACAGAAAACTGAGGTAGATGTGTGTCAAATTTTACTGCATTTAGTCTACGGATAAAAAAATTATATTACCAAAATTGAACTTGCATTTCTTTTTTCGGTAAGTATACTTGGATAATGTCAGGATGACAAAGAGTACGAGTGCATGTGTACGGTGCGCGGACAAAATCTCACAAGACAAACCCCCATACGGATAAAACGCCATGAAAAGAGCACGGACAAAACCACATACGGACAAAACACCATACCCCTTAATAAACAAATGGACAAAACATCTCACAAGACAAACCCCCATACAGATAAAACGCCATGAAAAGAGCCCGGACAAAACCACATATGGACCAAACACCATACCCCTTAATAAACAAATGGACAAAACCTCATGATGGATAAAAACTCCAAATTGGGTTCTCAAATAAGCTCCTGAGGTTAATTTTATCCTCCCCGAGAGACAGATCAATTAAGATCAGAATGAACCGGGAAATCGTCAGGGAGGTTCAGTCAATGCCGGTACGCCTATGGGACCTGTACTCAGCCCTCTACTCTTTATCGTTTACGTCATGTACCTCCATGAGGTTGGGGAAAACTTTGTTGAACTCTCCAGATTCGCCGACGCATAGGGAGTATGACTGAGAATCGATTCTTGGATGCATTGGACGACCAGGACGAATTGTGGTCGAAAGGAAGAAAAAAACTTAATGTGTCAACATCGCAGTTAGTTAAATCAAGAAACGTGAATATTCAATCCCTATAACAGGGGAACTCTTCGGAAAGGATCATGAGCTGCGAGGAAGCACGATTTCAGGGCATAACAGTTGGTAGAAAACTGACCCTCAAACCTTTCTGCCATAAATTAACCAGCAGAGCAGAAGCCCACATGGGTCTGCTCAAAGATCTCAAGGGAACCGAGGGTGGGGCTGTTAGAGAAACCATCCTCAAACCCTACTCGCCATAGGTACAGTCAGTGTCTCAACCCCGGCCATGACTCCCTCCATACCGCCAGTAACCGATCAAGGGCTTCACGTCTCCAACATGACTCACCCACCACTAACCTATAACTTAAGGTCAACTACGGCTGACCTGGGCCAGTCACCTGTTGTACCTTGCGGTTGATACTGCCACCAAAGTGGAGATGGTACAACGATTATGTGGGAACTAGGCTCCAAAAAGGCAATAATTTTCGAGCTAAAAGCCACTAAGCTATGTGATGGTCTATGAATTAGGAGTGAAATATCTGTATGTTCCCAAGTGTTACAAGTAAAGTGCACCCATTTTGCACTCGTACACAAGCACATGTCGGTAACTCTGGCATGTGTATATGTGTTGTATACATTGTCTGGAAAATGCAGACTAAAACATCACCACATCTCAGAAAGAAAATAGTACCGGGAGCCAAGCATAAGACTTAGACTGGATACCAAGTCGTCGGAATGGTAGAATTATGTGTGATAAAACTTAAAATAGTTTTAGTCGAGATCCACAACAGGACATATATTAAGATTGATCTTTTGAGGCACGAACAGAAAGATCCGTAGTGGTTTTATACAGTAGTGCAGTGATATGAGACTCTGGTAGTAGTAGGTGGTAGTCACCGATAGCAGTAGGGCTATCGGTTTGTCGTCTATCGATAATGATCTCTTCGATTCTGATCCACAAGCAGCAGTCCCAAAAGTACCCCCACCTCTCCAACCAGTGGTCATCATGAGCTTCCAACCATTGTCCAGAGGAGGGAGAAATCACTCGAATCATGTGATAGTTCTAACAACTCTTAATCACATTCGACTAGTCGGACACAACACATTAATCCTGATCGATCGATTTGATTGGTCGATTCTATCACATTGAGTCAGAGAGAACTGTCCATGATCACGCATCCCCTAGACACAACACAACACGGCAAGTGATTGGTAGATTGGTAGATTGGTAGCCAGAACAGGGTCTTGAAAAGGCAGGGTTCTATTGTTGATGTATCACCTAGGATATTTGTGGGTGGTAGGCGGTTGTGTGTAGGCTAAAAGTGGGAATTTACTTAACACCTGCTAGCCAAATGTATGGGAGAAAACACTAATTTAAAGATTTTGTATGCTCAGTTTCACCTATGTCTGTCATTGATGGGATATTTCTGGTAAGTTCCCTACAACCGAACACACTCAGAACACAACTCGAACTATGGCAAGCCTTCCGCCCCTATAGCAACAGGTAACACAACAGACAACAATATGTGATCCCAATCATCGAAAATGATCGATGGAAGTATGCATCAAAATTACAACACGCACTGCATAGCAGAGAAACTCCACCATTACCAGGGTATATACTCACAACATGGCATGGCTGGTTATGCGCGATACCACAAAACTCCTTGTGACATATAGTATCCACCGCAACTATGGTGTCATTTCCTAGGTCAAAAGATGGATCAATAAGAATAGGGATGAAAAGGCAATGACCTATTACGTAGATGCATGCATTCCAACATGCTATGACTCACAGAACATCACCCTATTGTCAACAGTGGGAACACAAAAAGTAAATTTTGAGATTTTGAAATTATTTAGTTTCGGACAATTATAATAGAGTTAGCAAAGTTGATGAGTCGTTTGCGCCCAGGAACTTCTCCTTAGTATTGAACTAACATTTGACATTCACACTTAACATGTACAAGAAAGCATTGTTGACGACTTATAACGAAAACACAGATTTGGTCATTCATGGCAGATTAAGTTGTGTTTAGAGGAGCAAAGAAACTACATGGTGGTCTAAGAGTTGGGAGTAAAACATCCGTATGTGCCTATGTACTGCAAGCAGCGTGCGTCCATTGTGCACGGGGACATAAGCGCATCTTACCACTTTTGGCATATGCCGATGCGGTGTATGTGTTGTGCGCAAAATGCGGACTTGCCCATAACATGCTTATAACCACATCTCAGAAAGACAATTGTCCTGGTAGCCAAGCATAAGTCTTATACAGGAAGCAAGACGTCTGAATGGTAGAATCATGGGTGGTAAGAATGAGAGTCGTCGTTGTGGAAGTCAACGTATATGGAGGGCGGCCAGCAGTTTATACAATATCTCATACGAAGTCCCCCTAATGTTACATTCAGGAGACATATATATTTCATACACCCTCCTCATAAGTCCTCTAAAGTCTAATTATGGGAACATATAAATTACGTATTTCACCAACACTTAATGATATATGAAAGGTAGCCAGCAATTTACACAATATCTCATACGTTTTATTCATAAGACACATATATTTCATATATATTGCAAAGTCCTTCTAATATCTAATTACGGGAACATATCAATCACGTGTTTAAGCAAAAGTCCCCCTAATGTCACATTAAGGAGACATAATAAAAGTGTTAACCAATTTCATCTCGCGTTGTTGCTTGTTCCTTCCAAGCGTTCGTCAGAATATGATCATCACTGATCGTATCATATTGTGTCTTACGGTTTAGTGTTCGTTGAACTGATTTCGAAACACGACTTTGCTTTCATAATAATCGAATATATCCAGAACAAAAAATGAAGAAAATGAATTCCCATTAATCAGTTCACGTGGCGAATAAATAAAGGCGGGATCTCGTATGGGCCAGTTTTTTATCAATCAAAATGAAAATAGTAGCGGTCCAGCTACAAACAACTCATTAGACACCTTTCAACGTTTATGGAGGGCGGCCTGCAATATCTCATACGACGTCCTCCTAATGTTACATTCAGGAGACATATACATTTGACATATCATCACATTCCCTCATAATGTCTAATTAAGGAAACATGTCAATTAGGCATTTCACCAAAAGTTAATAATACATGAAATTTACACTCTATCTTATACAAAATCCTCATAATGTTATATTCAGAAGACATACCTATGTGCAATATATTGAGAACTCCTTCTAATGTCTAACTATATGAACATATCAATCACGTATTCTACAAGAGGTCTCCCTAATGTCACATTAAAGAGACATATGAAAGTGATGTCCCATTCATCTCGTTTTGTTGCTTGTTCTTTTCAGCGTTCGTCAGAATATGATCATGATTAGTCATATCATATCGTTCTTTACGGTCTAGTGTTGGTTGATATGATTTCGAAATACGATTTTGTTTTCACAAGAAAGGAGTATATCCAAAGTGCAAAAACAACGCACAAAATAAATGTCCATTAAACAGTTCACGTGACCAACAGATATCTGGGATTCAATCTTAAGGTGGAATCTAGGTATGGCCCAGTTTTATGTCACTCCAGATAAAAATAGTCACGGGCCTGCTCTATCAATTTGATAAATAACATCGTAGACACATGTGCACTTACAACGTATATGAAGGACAGTAGGTAATTTACACAATATCTCATACAAAGTCCTCCTAATGTTACATTAAGGAGACATGTACATTTTATATATCGTCACAAGTCCTCCTAAAGTCTAATTACGGGGACATATGAAATACGTATTTCAGCAAATGTTAATAATATGTGAAAGGTGGTCAGCAATTTACATAATATCTTATACGCAGTCCTCTTAATATTTTATTCCTAAAACATATATATTTGACTTATATTGTGAAGTCCTCCTAATGCCTTATTACGGGAACATATCAATCACGCGTTTCACCAAAAGTCTCCCTATTATCACATTAAGGAAACATATAAAAGTGATAATCCATTTCATCTCGATTTGTCTCTTGTTTCTTTCAAGTGTTCGTCAGAATATGATCATGACTGATCGTATAGTATCGTGTCGTGTTTTACGGGTTAGTATCGGTTGAACTGATTTCAAAAACACGGATTTTGTTTTCACAAGAAATGAGTATATCCAAAGTTAAAAAAAAGCCCAAAATAAAGTCCCATTACCTGGTTCACGTGAAGAACAGATATTTTGGTTTCAATATTGACCAAAAGGATGGACACCTGACAGCCAGTCAAAACAGTTGTAAACAAATAAAGCCAGGATCTCGCATTGTCCTGCTTTCATGTCACTTCAGATCAAAATAGTAACGAGCCAGCTGTATCAATTCAACAAACAATTCATTAGACGCATATTCACCTACAACGTATATGGAGGATGTCCAGCAATTTAGTCTATATCTCACACGGTGTCCTCTTGACGTTATATTCTAGAAACATATATATATTTCATATATCCTAACCAGTCCTCCCGATGTCTATTTTCAGGAACATTTTAATCACGCATTTCGTCAAAAGTGCCCCTAATGTCTCATCATGGTGACACATAAAAGTGATAACTCATTTCAACTCCTTTCATTGCTAATTCCTTAATGACGATCACTGCAACGTCGTCATAACAACTCATACTCATATCGTATCGTGTTCTATTACAGCAATTCAAATCTGTCATTCACTGCGTTGGAAAATGGCGAATCACGGCAAAACCACTTTCAACGGTTCATTCAGAATTGGGGTTGTGGACTTCTACATTCGAATGCGCCAGAAAGCCTATGACATAACCGCACCGCCAGAAGCGCCATCAGAAATTGAAGAGTTGGAATTTTCCAAATTATTCTGACAAAAAATATTTTGCTCTCGTGAATGAGACTTCATGACTTACTTGTCCACCTTTGCCCGCCGGTCAGTACGCCCACCCATTGGTATTTATTTATTTATTTATTTATTTATTTATTGGGGTTTAAGGTCACATACTTATGCACAATGGCTAATCGTGACCGTGACAGTTTTACGGGTGGGGGAAGCCGGAGTACCCGGAGAGAACCACCGAGCAACGACGAGCAACTGTCAGCTTCTCAACATTCTAACTCAAGCAGGGTTACAGCGGTTGCAGACATGTGCACCATCGACGTGCAGTAAGCCTTAGTACACGGCGTCATCGTGCCCCCATGTGGGCAACCGGGATAAAGTGCCTTACCCAAGGACACAATGCGGGTCGTCCCGGACGGGGATCGCCACCCATTGGTGTTTGCAGAAACACACGACGGAGTACTCTCTGTGTGACAACTTTCAAAACAACAGAAAAGTTGCAATGTGAAGGCACAAGAGACTTGTTTGTGATGGAGTCCGCATTCTAAAAATCATTTTGGGGAAAAGCGCTGTGTCGAGTCGACTCATGTTCCTCCTATCTGCCTTTCGAGTTTTATTTTTAGAACAAAGGCATGCTTTCCTCTTGTTTTATGAATAAACCATGTCGAACACCTTCCTTCAATTTGTAGCGAGGCTCGCCGATTCATTGGAAGAATACTTTAAGGCATAAAACTTGGTCTGAATGTTGAAGTCGCCTTTGATGATGTTGTAGCGTCAACCCCACAGCTCTGGAAGAACGTCTGGCTAGGACACGTGTATCACGGAGGAGATTGCGCACTGTCTGGTCAGAAATATTTCGTTTTCCTGGAACTGCCGATGCCGTAGAGGATGCTGTTGTAAAGCCTTTCGTGCGAATTTTACAGCCGCCTGAAGCACACATTGTGATCATTTCATGGAACTATTCTAGCGGAAAAAGAAACGTTTTTGTCTGTGGCAATATTTCCAATGTGTTATGGATGATTATTTCATTGTTTGGATTTTGATTTTATTTCTTCATTACTGATTAAATTTTGACGTATTTTGTTGTCTTAACACAGAGGACGTTTGCATGGAACACGTTCAATCGTGGGTACCCTATGGCAGTTCCTGATCAAAATCAATAGCGGGTGTGCCCACCCCATGTTTCAGTCGCTGCTCTAATTCTCCTTACCATTGACCACATCAAGTTGTGGGATATTATTCCACTCCGACAGAAAGGGCCTGCGTCAGCTGAGTGACGTTGTTTGGGACGTTGACGCTCTTCTAACGCACGCGTCAGAATATCGGTCACCTCGACGTCGATAGCAAAACTGTCGTCCATCTGACAGAGACTCGTCAGTGAATAACACACGTGTCTCTAGTGGGCAATGGGAGACGAATTTGGTGCGTGTGTCCGCAGCAATTGCAATCGACGTTGACGCAGGGACGTGGCGACAGCGGGATGTGTGTGTGTGTGTGTGTGGGTGTGGGTGGAGGGGGTAACACACCCCCCCCCCATGGCAAGCTATGTGGATTTGCAAATTTATTCTCTCTGGATCTTAGAGCTTCTTTGGCGATCCTGATGTCTCCTTCACATCCCAAAATCCCAACTCGGTTTCAAATCGGCAAAAATTCCAACTGTTACTATTTACAGCTATAGTGTACGTAATATAAAGATTCATAAGTATGCATGATGTCAATCGGTACGAGATTTCAATCGTACGTTTACTTACAGTAATAAAAGAAAATCCTCCAAATGCACTTCAAGAAAATCACATCATATCAAATCCTTATCCGGAGTTACTTCTATCATTCACAGTTACAAAATGATGAAACATCAAAAATTGATCATTCCTGCATAAGATCTTATTTAATGTTAGGACAAGGTGAATTGCTCAAAGTCCTCAGCTTGAGCATTTGTTTAGCACATATTTAATTCCCAGAATAATACCAAATAATAATAACCTGATAATTCTATCATAAATATGTTGGTATTTCAGTTACTAAAAATCAATTTCATGCCCCCTTTCATGGCTTCATTTTCTTATCTTTCCTCGGTAGTGAAGTTTCAACTAGGGGGAGGGATTTGGATAGGGGAAACCCCCTCCCGTTCTCTTCCCAGTAAGAAATCCACTACCCTACCCCCCCCCCCCAATCGGAAGCTTCTAGCCACTTCATTGCGTTGTGCGTTGACGTCGTCTGGGTGTAAGATGCGGAACAATGTAGGGTCGCGTAGCCTTAAATTGAACTCCCCCAACCGATTCCTAACTGTTCTTGGACACATTCGGCGACCATGAGTGCCTACAACATGGCGCGGTGTCTCCGTCGCCGACAGAAATCGGTTACGGTTTGAGAGACGTATGCCTCAATCTTCACGTGGCGACTTAGCGCGCAACAATTCGTCTGGGGACGCTCAGGTAATCTTACTGTGGCTTCCAGACGCCTGACTAAAAAAACTATTTTTGAATCAAGGACATCAATTTGGTGGGCGAGGAGACGTTGCGATTGGCCCTGCATAATTAGAGCAATAGTCCTACCCCTATTAACATTGGACATTCGTGGCCTTTTGCCTTTCAATCGAGTTGAAATGAAATGTTGTACAATCGACCTGTACTGTTCAAAGCCTCGATTTGGTATAGTTTTCAAGCCCATAGCGAGCGCCCCGGATGCACCCTTTGTCAAAAATCTGTTGAAAACATATACCGTCTCACGTGGTCATGGTTGACCGAATTTTAACCAAAGACACTCTTTATTCAGAAAGCTGAGGTAGCTGTGTGTCAAATTTTACTGTATTTAGTCTACGGATAAAAATATTATATTACCAAAACTGAACTTGCATTTCATTTTTCCGTAAGTATACTTGGATAATGTCAGGGCGACAAAGCGTGCGAGTGCATGTGTACGGTGCGCGGACAAAATCTCATAGGACAAACCCCCACACAGACAAAACGCCTTGAAAAGAGCCCGGATAAAACCACATGCGGACAAAACAACATACCCCTTAATAAACAAATGGACAGAACCTCATGATGGATAAAATATCAAACTCCTCCAAATTGGGCTCTAAAATAAGCTCCTGAGGTTAATTTTATCCTCCCAGAGAGACAGATCAATTAAGGTCAGAGTGAACCGGGAAATCGTCAGGGAGGTTCAGCTCAAGGCCGGGACGCCTAAGGGATCTGTACTCAGCCCCCTACTCTTTATCGTTTATGTCATGTACCTCCATGAGGTTGGAGAAAACTATGTCCAGCTCTCCAAATTCGCCAATTCCCTGGGCATCCGGACTGCCATTCGCATAGAGAGTATGATTGAGAATCGACTCCTGGACGCATTAGACGACCTGGAACAATTGTGGAGAATAAAACTTAATGTGTCAAAAGCGCAGTTAGTTAAATCAACAAACGTGAATAGCCAATCCCTATAGCAGGGGAACTCTTCTGAAAGAGGATCATGAGCTGCGAGGAAGCACGATTTCAGGGCATAACAGTTGGTAGAAAGCTGACCCTTAAACCTTTCTGCCATAAATTAACCAGCATGCGTCTGCTCAAAGATCTCAAGGGGACCGGGGGAAGGGGGGAGGGGGTTGTTAAAGAAACCATCCTCAAACC
This sequence comes from Pictodentalium vernedei, assembly GCA_031216915.1. NCBI lineage: Eukaryota > Metazoa > Mollusca > Scaphopoda > Dentaliida > Dentaliidae > Pictodentalium > Pictodentalium vernedei. The sequence goes on along the minus strand of CM062294.1, from coordinate 478,413,312 downwards.
CTTCTCGCCATAGGTACATTCAGGGCCTCAATCCCGGCCATGACTCCCTCAATACCGCCTGTAACAGATCAATAGCTTCACGTCCCCGACATGACTCAAACACCACTGACCTATAAGTTAAGGTCAACTACGACCCACCTGCCTTGGCTCCTCTAGTCCAGCTTCAGCGCTGGCTGTGTCTCCAAGGTTGTCATATAAACCCCGTCACTGTCAGGCAAGATTACAATTTCTTGCGTTCCGCTCACTCTCTACTCTCCTCGACTGTCCTTGGGATGGGCTGGCCGCGCTTGGTGGCCCAGTCGGACAGGTCCAGGGGCCTCAAAACGCTCAATCGTACCCAGCACGATTAACATCGCTGATCGGATGAAAGAGGAATTAGATTTCCGATGGCGGCCAAGTAAGATATTGAGACCAGACCCCTTTCACCCCTCAATTGTGATTTAGTCTTCGGTCGTCAGTAATTTTGCACGTCAGCCTGCAAATGTTTGTGCTAACAGAATGTGATGCTTGTGTAAATGTGACCAGCGTTGGTGTACTCGTTCTGTGATTATAAGATCGTTTGAAAATGAAAATACGAACACGTACCCAAGCTAATGTTTCGGGGGGTTTCTTCTGAGATAATTATCAATTTTCACATTATCAAATTCAAGGATAGCTATCAAATTCGATTCAAACGATAGAGACGGCAAACCGATTAACGATAATTCGGCTGGTACAAGAGTTAACTAGATGGGGTATGGGGAGGTAAGATATTTTTAATAAATTAAATATGTTCAGGAACAACAGTTTAGGTTTTGGAAACATAGGTTTATATTGACACGGGCCTCCCTAATACTACAATAAGGAGACTTATATGATATCAACATAGGAAAGTCTCCGTAATGCATGTTTTGGGGAAAGAAAACATTAGGGGGACGGTATTAGGGAGACATAGGTAATATCTGGACTTTGCCGTCATACCATGCATTTTCGCCCAATTATAACATAGCCGCGTTGAAAGGGTTAATAATGGTTAAAGGCTTGTCTGTTGTGTACATAGAAAGCAAAGTCCCCCTAAGTGAGGTTTTTTCACCAAGTCCCCCTAATGTATGAAACAGGGATATATATGTTTGAGTAATCTGTCTGTCTGTCTGTCTGTCTGTCTGCCTGCCTGTCTGTCTGTTGTTCTCCATGGACTCGAAAACTATTCGGCTAATCGAAACGAAACTTAGCATGGATGTGTAGCTTTCGTGCGGAAAGGACATAGGCTATTTGGCCGTGGGATTAGGGCCCGTCTTCGCGCATGCGCAGTACCAATCTCGGAAGCTACTGGGCCAATCGAGACGAAACTTGAGATTTGTATGTAGGGTCCATCGGGTATTCATTTTCCAACGTCGGGTATGAGGTGGGGTCCGTTTTCGCGCATGTGCAGCGACGAGCTCGAAAACTACTGTGCTGATCGGGACAAAAATGGGATTTTTTTGTAGGGTCCATCGGGAAGTCATTCTTCACCGTCGACTATGGGGCGGGGCCCGTCTTCTCGCATGCGCAGTGGCACTTTCGGAAAGTACTGGGGCGATCGGGACGAAACCTGGGATTTGTATGTACAGTCCATTGGATAGTAATTTGCCACCGTCGGATAAGGAGGGGGGGGGGGGGGGGGGGGTATCTTTGCGCATGCTGAGAGACAATAGCTCAGACAAAGTCGAACACCACCATCTAGTATTTATATATATATTTCAGTTATCTTGTCTGTGTTTGTCTGTTCTCTATAGACTCGAAAACGGCTATGCCAATCGGGACGAAACTTTGCATGGGTGTGGAGTTTGGGTTCCGAAGGGACATGGCTATACGAACATGGGGTGTGGCAACGTATTTGCGCATGCGTAGTGACCATTTTGGAGACTACTCGGCCGACCGGGACGGAACTTGGGTTGTTATGTATAGTCTATCGGGTAGTCATTGGTCATCATCAGGTATTGGTTTTCGCCCATCTTCGCGCATGCGCGGTAACAATCTAGGAAGCTACTGGGCCGATGGACTCAAAACCTGGGATCTGTATGTAAGTTCCACCCAGTAGTCTTCTGGGCAACTCAAATTGCTCGTGCTCGGCCCAGCGGCCTATTTAACTCATTCCCAAAGGAATCCGGCCCTCCAGCTAATCTGTGTATATACTACAGTAATCTTGGTTGTCTGCGTGTATGTCTGTCTGTCTGTGTTTATCAGCCCAGTAGTCTTGGAGAGCGGTACTACGCATGCTCGAAAACGGACCATTACCTACCCCATGTCTGAAAAGTTCAAAACCTTCCCGGGGCAAAACTACACACCCATGCTAAATTTCTTTCCAATCGGACCATCCGTTTTCGAGTCTATAGAGAAGCGACAAACAAACAAGATTACTCAAATATATATTTAGACAAGGTTGGAGGGAGGGGGAGGGGGGACTTTGTCCGGGCTGGTTGTTTCCGAGATCATCACTGCAAAGATTGACTCCCACCCCAGAGCCGATAGTGGCAAATCATCATCTGACGGACCGTAATACAAATCCCAGGTCCCCTCCCCCCCCCCCGAGGGCCGAGTAGTTTCCGAGAACGTCACTGCGCATGCGCGAAGACGGCCCCATCACACACCTGACGGTCGCAAATCACTACCCGATGGATCTTACATACAAATCTAAAGTTTCGTCCCGCTCGGCCTAGTAGTTTCCGAGATCGTTACTTCGCATACGCGAAGATGGGCCGAGATCCAATAAAGGAAACACTTCCCGGGTCCAAACTACCTACGCAATTCCAAGTTTCGTCCCTCTCGGTCCAGCCGTGTTTTAGTCTATAGCGAACAGACACACACACAGACAAACGAACTTGAATGTATAATAGACTAGATGGGGTGCCCGACTTTGTCTGGGCAGTAGTTTCCAAGATCGTAACTGCGTATGCGTAAAGATTGGCTCCACCCTGTAGCCGACAGTGCTAAATTCCAGGTTTCGTCGCGATCGACTGAGTACTTTCCGAGATCGTTACAGTGCATGCGCGAAGAAGCATCCCAACCCCAATTCACCCCATGTCCGGATTACCAAAAACTTTCGTTGGCCCAAACTTCACACTCATGCCAAATTTCGTCCCGATCGGCCCAGTCGGTTTCGATTCTTCAGAGAACAGACAAACAAACTGACAACATTACTCAAATGTATAGAGAAAAGATAGATTTTATCAAAAGTAAGCATTGTGGTACAACCACTTTTGTGATAAACTTCATTACAATAGTGATTATCGCATACCGACCACTTTTGTAATAAAACACTATTGTAGTAAACTAACCATTATTGTAATAAACTCATTTCTGTGATAAATCACGGACGTCCATTTTATAGTTGGACATTGGGGTGGGGTGAGACCTAGTTTACCTAAACATGTTTGTGTTCTTCAATAGAATAACGTTTCTATTCACCTGCTGAAACGTCGCAGTGACTGTAGATAGTACGCAACCACTTTTGCAATAAACTTTATTACAAAAGTGGTTAACGCGTACCAACCGCTTTTGTAATAAAACCACGTTTGTAATGCAAAGGGATCGTTTGAATCCAGTTTATCACCAGCGTCCAAGTTGCGCCATTCTTTCGTGTACCAAAAAGAAAAGGGGCATGTTTTACTTGTTGTCTTGTGGCACGCGGAGAGACAAGACCAGAGGGATAACGTGTAGTTGAGTTTACAACTGAATACTCGATATTTGTTATATTTATTATGTTCATTCAAAAAAAAAAACTGCGAAAGTTTAGATTCAGGTGTCAGAAGTGATATGATGTTAGCCCCTTTTCATGGTTACAGAGTCAGACCTGCTATCACATTTCTAAGAGCAACCATTTAGTACAGCAGTAGACCAGCCAAAGACGCCTTCTTATAATTCAGATGGATCTCCGAAGTGACGTCATGTCACGTGACTGCGAGCGCCCATGTTGTGTTGACATGTAACCAATGTGCGTGGTTATGTTGTGACGTCATTGCCATAGCGATACGAGGTTCGAATACGCGTGCGCAGCTTGGGTGTATATGGAGAACGTGTTTTGGTCGTCCATTTTGTGTATAAGGGCGCCATCTTGGTTTCTCAGGTGTCACGTGGTTGCCTGGTGACGAAACCTTACCTCTTGGTATAAGATTGGAGGTATGTTTTGAGGGTATGTTTGATTCGAGGGGAGTATGTTCCGGTAGTATAGAATTACACAAATGAACCTGACTTTCGTGTATTTTAGTGGATTTTACTCTGGTAACCATGTTAATGTTGTAGCTGGGACGTGGAAATGTTCCGGATCCAATGTTTGTACGGAATGTGTTTTTGGAAAAAAATGAAATTACCCCGAACCATCGATATTAGATATAGAATTACCCAAAACAGCTTGACAATGTCTAAAAAAATATCCATGGATGGAAATTTTTCTGAAAATATCGCGTCTTCCAGGCACGATGGACGGCGGTGGCAGGGGAAAAGGGGACCAGGAGCTCTGGGGGTGAGGCGGCAGAGGCGGCAGGGGACCAGAGGCTCTTGGGGTAGAGGCGGCAAGGGGCAGGGGCGGTCGGGTAGCAGAGAGCGGGGGCCTAGGGGCGCTAGAAGTGGCGGATGCTCCTCTCCTTCCATTTTCCCTCTCTGTTTATTGTTTAAAAAATAACAAGAGTTATCTCCATTGAAAGCAGAAAGTGTCTGTATGTAAAATGATTTTCCCTTAGAATCCATTTAATGAGTCCTAGATAGTGACTCGGTGGATCAAAAATATCGAAATGAGGCTATGATACGTATGATTTTGCATGCATTGAACTCATTTTCATAATCTTCATTTTGAGACATACGATTTTGCGCGCAATGTGTTCATTTTCACAGCATTCATTGTTCCATACGACGAAAAGGGTATTCAGTGGGTCTATTTATTTATTTATTTATTTATTTATTTATTTATTTATTGGTGTTTTACGACACTTTAACAGCCAAGGTCATATCGCGTTCGTGACAGGTTTATTGGTGGAGGAAGCCGGCGTACCCGGAGAGAACCACCGAGCAACGACGAGCACTTGCCAGCTCTCCAACGTCATAACCCCAGACCATACTATGCACCACATAGCAGTACTACGCACTACACAGCACAGACAGGATTAGATTGGTTGAAGACATCTGCACCTCGGCGTGCAGAATTTGTCTCAGCACACGGCGTCATCGTGCCCCCACGTGGGCAATCGGGATGAAGTGTCTTGCCCAAGGACATAGCGCGGGATTCCGAATTAATCTGTAAATGGTCACCCATCCACAGACCAACCGAGCTCGACGTTGCTTAACTTCGGTGATCTTACGAGAACCGATTTTGCCAACGCCACCGCGCTCCCCTCAGTGGGTCAAGTATCACTATGGCAATGACGCCACAATATGACCGGACACATGGGTTACCATGGCCACCCAACATGATCGTCCCAATCACGTGACATGACGTCACTTCCGAGGTCTTACACCGAGGTCCACCAATAAGGCAAGATCTCCACATTTCTATTACTCTTACATATATGGATGTCATTGGAAGCGCCTGACCAAGTCGGTTCTAATGATATCCATGTTTGCATAGTTTGGCTGAAAACATTAACATAAAATTTCAAAGCAATGGGAGATTTTGTTTATTTTCTGAAACGCAGTGTTGGGTAAAGGGTTAGAAATGTTCCTGCTGTTCAGCAACATGCATAGAAGAATTGTAATGTGAAATCGGTTGACAGTCAATGCGTTGTTTTTTTTCCATTTCACATCAAAGATCTCAAACCATCTGTGAGGTAGCTCGTTCAAAAAAAGCCAACCATTCATCCAATCCTTTCGGGAGCGGAATAAATGGCGTAGTTCTAATGCCAGGCCGCCTATCCTTCCCGAACACATTACTAAACGTCTTACACTAACCACCCTTGAGACCTTTTCTAATAAAGATGGATTAATATAGACGACTGGCATTTGTGTCTTGTTTACAATGGTGGAAAAACACTGACATACACGCTGCAGTCTGTATCGTGACATGGGGTCATCTTTTAAGCATTTCAATATTATCATATGAAAGGGCTCATATCAAGTTCTGCAAACTGATCTAAAATGTCGGTAAACATTCCTCCAACCATGCGGTACGCGCGGAGTTAGGCCGGTATCCAATAACATTAGATGCTTTAGTACGATTCGCAAATTATACTGGTAAATTGCTTATTACTTCCCCTGGTACCATTCTGAAAGATGCTTTTGTGGAAGCTAAGAAATGTAAACTCCCTGACTCAATAAGTGAAAAACTTAAAGGACTTGGATTTAAAGGTTTGAATGAAACTGAAATTTCCAAAGTAAAATTAATCTTCTAAAGTCAAAACTTGAATCGGACCATATTAAATTATTTAAAGAAGATATACACAATGATAATAAGAGAATAGGAAAAAACAAACTTAGGACTTATTGACTATTCAAAGTAGATTATCAAATGGAACCGTATCTCATTCACACTTCTTCCATTGAAGCTTGAAACAATTTTACGCGATTACGCATCAGCAACCATAAACTGTGGATCGAACGTGGAAGACATTTACAACCTCCTCGTCCTATCGAACACAGAATATGCGAAGCGTGTACAATGGTGGAGGTGGAATCGGAATGGCATTTCGTAATGGAATGTCCGCTTTATACACCTTGGGAGAAAAATTATTTCGCCCAATTTCTGACGAAAAAATCGACTTTCCTCTAATGGATACAATGGACAAATTTAAAGTTATAATGACTAATGATAATCCAATGCTGTGCAATGTTATTTGTAACATAGTCCAGCTCTTCCTTCACAAGAGGGACTTATCTGTAATGTGATTTATGTATGTCATATGAATTAGTGTGTTTTATGATTCTGTTTATATTGATTCTGTGTTTAGCAATCTGCCTTTATTCTGGTGTATTTGCTGAATAAATCTTATCTTATCTTATCTTTCCCATATTTCATTTGGCAGTAGCATATTCGCTGGTAAAAACTGAGTTGCGCTTTCAGTACAAATATTGCTCTCGTTGCATGTCAAGGCTTCTGAACCTGTCTCCGTGCAATCACTGTTGGGTAAGTTGACTATGTGATCAGCGGGTTCATCGCGATGTGAGTCATCAGAATCTAACAAGTCTTTTTTTGAAAAATACTCCACATTTTCTCCTTCTGAGTCAGACGAATCGCTCCCCACGTCATTATTTTCTGACATAAGTTCCAGGTTTGTGTCAACCTCTTGTAGGTCTGCCAGTATATTGTCTCGCGTCTCATCCTGTATTTCTACACTCACATAATGCCCCCTTGCTCCTCAGGAAAATGCCCAAGAAACAATAATGGTATATCGGGTGTGTACACTTCTGAATTTGACACTAATTTGTCCATGTTTTTATCAATTGCAGATATTACTAAAAATTGAAGGTTGTACTCTCGAGCTAAGGCAAGTAATGTGAGATGGTCGCCATACATTTTAGCGTTCGTCATATCTGCAAGGTACTTTTCGTAACTGGTGGTAGAGGCTTCAATCACAATAAAATCAGAATAGCTGTTTGCAAATGCAGTTAAATGGTGTACAGCTTCAGCTCGAAGTTTCTGTGGGGACCTATAGATTTCAAGTTTAGTTAATTGGTCACAAACTGCTGCAAACTGGCAATTACCATCACCTGGGGGATTATACCTTATCTGTATTTCATCTTCCCGAGAAATTAAGCTATTAATGTTGTCATCTTGAACTTTTGTTAAATAATATCTCTTCCTATGTTGATGTTTTTGGTCATTTCCTCTTCTCTTTCTCACAACGGAAAAGTTCCTCCGATGCTTTTGTCGCTTAGTTTTTTCTTGATAAATTTCCTTTGCTGCAACATGTTTTCTTTTTTCTTCTGCCATTGTCATGCTGATTGTAGACTCAGTTGAGACCCATTCTTTTCTCATGACGCCATCTGGGTCTTTGTATGCCAATAAATATCGAAACTGTTTTGTTTTGCGACGAAGAACCTTGTCTCGTATAATCCTTTTTTTTAGGTAGCCAACGCAGACGATATCAAAATTTATTATTTTAAATATCATTTTTTCAAATTTTTCAAAAAAATTCAGCAAAACCATATCATGTGACCCCTCGTTGGAACGAGCTCGTTCCAACTAGGGGTCACATGATATAGTTTTATTGAAATGTTTTGAAAAATAATATTTTTTCAACTGCTGAATTTGCATATTACGCGGGCGGATGCGGGTGATTCGTTGGGTAAAGGGTTAAAGTATAGAGAAGGGGGCTGATCTCACAGAGCTCTTAAAACCATTCTCTGTGAACATATGTGTGATGCCTGTTTAGCTGCCTTGCGTATGGATCGTCTTTGAAATGCTTTATCTTTTTGACCGCTGCCTGCATAATTGCTATCTTGATCATTAGGGCGACCAAAATACACCATGAATGGTATGTTGTAACTCCTTTGGTTCACAGTTAATTGAGATTGCTACTTGTGGAAGTTCCTTGGCCCAGTTGTAGCCACTTTTACGTTTTTTATTTGCAATGAATCTTTTTGTCTTACTTATCTGTTCACTCGTTCACAAACACCTTGTGATTGTGGGTGGTATGGTCGTCTGCAAATAATTTCCGTGCCCTTTTTTGCAACAACTTTTTCACACGGCCTTTGAACTCTGTGTTCTACAAAAATACTTCTTGAACATTTTGCAACTGTGGCACTGTTTTTTGTCGCCAGGGGCCTAAGAAAGACATAACGGGAGAAGACACTGATGCAGTGGCGGCGCTACGGGGGGGGGGGGGGGGCATGGGGGGCATTTGCCCCCCCCCCCTCAAACGAAGGCTTTGCCCCCCCCCCCCAGTTGCCCCCCCCCCCCAACCATCTCGCATGCATTTCCATCCACCCTCACACACAAACACATTCCGTCACTCTCTCTCACACACACACACACCCCTCTCTTTTTTTATTCCCAATAATTTCCCATACACACTTAGCCCAAAGCCTCAGGCTAGCTGATGAACACATCCAGGCAGTAGAGATTTAAAGACTCGGATGCAGATACTTATAAGTTATAATTAAGTTATGAGCCAACAAAGGCATGTCTATCCATATCCCTTGTCTAAAAAAAAATCATGGATTTCGCATTATGACAGACGGGCATTATCTCCCTTGCACTGTTCAATTATTTGAAGTCTCTCTCTCTCTCTCTCTCTCTCTCTCTCTCTCTCTCTCTTCTCTCTCTCTCTCTCTCTCTCTCTCTCACGCACAGACCCACCAGACGTGGATCCAGGATTTTTTGAAATGAGGACCGCTAATTACCATTACATTTAGTCGAAACTTGGACCCAAAGTCCGTAATAAAATTTTTTGGTTTGGTACGTCCACAGGACGTACCAAACCAAAAAAGTATATTACGGACTTTGGGTCCAAGTTTGGACTGCCTCATAACAAAGTAATGATATGATCCTTTACGTATTTGCCCCCCTTCATGGGAGTCTGCCCTCCTAGTTGCCCCCCCCCCACAAAAAAAAATTCTGGCGCCGCCACTGCACTGATGACTGTTAAAATGTAATTATATGTTTTGTTGTTGAGTATTTCTTTGTCGCTTTTCATGTTAACCAAGTCAATTTGTACTCTTTGAAATACACCTTTTGATGAAACGGGCCTCAGTATGGCTTTGTTGGTGAACTGTGCATTCATCTGTTGGTAAGTCTTGCTCTGTTGCAGTATATTTCGAACAATTTTCTCGCTGCTACCTGAGAATTTGGCCTTGAGAGAATAGTTTATTTTTCGGGCTCCCGAGCTCTTGAGCTTATTGACTTCATGAATAATTTTGTTTTTAATATCACTTTTTTAAGTATCTGCCTACCTTTGTTAAAAAAACGTTTCTTTACCATTAACAACTTTCACTGTCATAGTTATTGAAGAGAAAGGTTTTTTAGGAGAAATTCAAAATGGTTTCAGGAAAGAACGAAGAGTCACTGATCACCTATTTACACTCACCCAACTGATAGAATCAACAAAGGCTGAAAAGAAAAAGGTGTTTCTGGCATTTCTAGATGTGAAAAAAGCGTACGACCGAGTGTGGAGGGAAGGTATGTGGCGAAAGCTCGAGGGCATCGGACTGGGGGGTGACTTTATGGGAACCATGAAAGCACTGTATACAGATATGCAAAGCCAACTCAGTCTAGGGAGTATCACTACAAAACGAGTCCCTATGGATATAGGCCTCAAGCAGGGGTGTATCTTTTCACCGATTTTGTTTGCATTGTATGTTAAAGATTTAGGGGACGAACTAATTCAGAGTGCGGAGGGGGTAAATGTTGGAGACATAAAGATACCAGGCTTATTCTTTGCGGACGACATGGTGTTAATGTCTAGAACTGTCTAGAACTGAACAGGGGCTAGAGAAACTGCTGGAAATTGTTGGTAGATATGGTAGATATGGGAACACTTGGCGGCTCGAACTAAATGAAAATAAAAGCAAGGTAATACCCGTTGGACGCAAGGTAGATATGACGAAGAGATGGAGAGTGGGGGAGTTCTCAATCCCCGAAGGGGAAAGCAAACAAATCACTGTAGGAGAAACGGGAGAGTATGAGTATCTAGGGATAAGCATAAATATAACGGGAAGAGGGGTGTACAGAAATTACTCAGCCAAACTGATTCTGAAGGGGAAAAGAATTCTGAACCAACTAAAACTTTTAGGGAAAAATAGTTTCAATAAGGTCTTTGTGGGGAAAACACTGTGGGAGAGGGTGGGTTTACCAAGTATAACGTATGGCACGGACGTGATTCCATTAAACCAAACCGTTATTAAGAAGTTGGAAAGAACTCAGAATGATGCCGGCAGATGGATAACAGGGTCGAGTAATGCTGCAGCTTTGGAAGCAGTAAGGGGGGAGCTTGGGTGGATGAAAATCAAGGACAGGGTAGATTTGGGAAAACTGTGTTACTTTAACTACTTGAGAAACCTGCCTGACAACCGGTGGTGCAAATTGATGCTCGATACCATTTGGAATTCTAATATAGAAACGGGGTGGTCAAAACATGTGAGGGAACTAATGGACAATTACTCTATAGAGGTCACAAAGATAGAAGTAGGAATGAAAGAAGGCAAAGGGTTTGTCAAAGAGAGAGTCATGGAAGACTGCAATCGAAACTGGCGAGCAGGGGTTAGCGTGAAAAGATCACTGCAGGGGTTACAATATAAAGAAAAGCCAGCTTTTGAGAAGTACCTAGATGGCACCTTTGGAGGGTCACTGCTGTTCAAACTGAGATCAAGATCACTGGAGCTTCGGGGAAAAATTGGGAGAGATGGGGAAAAGGGATGCCAAATGTGCCACTCTGGAGTAGTGGAGACCCTGGAACATTTTCTCTTGGAATGCCCACAGTATATACCTCATAGAATAAAATTTACTGGAAGAATAATGCAGAAGTGGGGTGAAGAAACAAAGGATAGATGGCTGAAGGGGGACACGAGGGAGAGGGTAGGAATGCTTATTGAAGAAATTGAAAAAGAGGAAGTGAGGGACACTATTAAGCAGTTTATATCTGAATGCTGGGAGGAGAGGAGGGGAAGATGGGGTGGGGTGCAGGGGGAATGATGGCCTTCTCTTATGAGGACCGCGACAAATCAGCGGCTGGCCAAAGAGTTATTATTATTATTATTATTATATTCTTCCCTTTTCTCCAAAATTGAATCACTGCATTTTTTTTAATGTTTGACAGTTTTTTTTTCACAGGAACATTAAATGAGTGTTTCAACAATGAACATTGTGTTAAGTATGTCTCGTCCGCTATGGGACTCAATTCCCGGTCTCCGTGGCGTGGCATCGTTTCTGGTTCTACTCTAACACACAATATAAATCACTAACAAGATGCATTGTTGTGTTTGTAATACGGTCACGAATATATTAATCTTTTTGCCTTCAAACAACAAATTCAAGTGTTATAACGTTTAATATTATCTATATCAGTGATTAGTGAATTGAGGTCAACTCATATGGCGTCGTGTGAGAACCATAAGGTTTTATCTTCCACGTTAAGATAGAACCTAATGGTTCTCACACGGCGATGGGGAATTTGGAGACACAGACGCAGTTTGGTAGGGGTTTCATTTTCCTTTCAGGACATATCATGTGGTGAAACAAATTCCTGGGTTAACTACCTTACTGAATAAGTTTTACATGGGCAACCCGCACATTTGGGGCTGAATTTATGTATTGCACATGCATTTTATGTTTTGCACATTCACCATTGGACAGCCGCGCAAGAGGTTATGCCGTTTTGAGAAAAAATGACTTCATAGCTATTATGACAAGTATTGCGTCATAATGCAATACTTTTGCGTTACAACGCAAGCGTATTGCGTTCTCGCGCAGGAGTTTTGCGTTATAGCCCAAAAGGGTATTGTGTGAAAAGTCATAATGTGTTGCGTTATAACGCAAAACGTATTTCGTTACAGCACCGAAGTATTGTTTTATAACGCAAAGGGTATTGCGTTATAAAACAATAGTTTTGCGCCATGTCACAAAAATAATTGGAAAGTCCATAACATACATTTAAGCGAAATGAAATTTAATCATACTCGGGTACATAACGAATCTAACAAAATTGAGGAAAGGTGATAAGCGGTTAACTGCAACGAAACACTGGATGTGCAACGGCCAGATTAGGCAGAACCGTCCATCTAATGTGGTCTAGCATTTTGTCTTCGGAAAATTGGTGTGAATTAAGAGATGCAAGGAATATCAAAAGGGCAACTTTTATCTCTCGAGTCCCGCGACAAACCTAAATAGCTATGTCATGCTGGTGAAACATTTGCATCATGAGTTGTTAATGAAAATTGTTTCATTGGAGGACACGGCGTTCTTAAAAAATGACAAATTAAGACACAAGGATCTTTCTGTATGTCGCCAACAGTCATATACCGCACCCGCGGGATTTCAGTAAAAGATGATATTCGCATGTTTTATTCTAGCATGACATCCACTATGCTATGAAATTTGAGACCATAAATCAGTCAGGCTGCGTTTATAGTGTCAGCTCTCAACAAAATTACTAACCTAATAAATATGCTAATGACACTGTAGTTCAACTTGAACAATGAAAATGAAAGGAAAATATTACATTGAAAATGATGGGGTGGTGTGTCAATTGAGGTCTTTAAAAGTTTAAAGCAGTTTCCTTATGATGACAACGACTAATGTGACAATGAACACATACAAATTGCATAAGTTTCTGATGAGAAAAAATCATATCGTCGCCTGAGTGCTAGAAGGTCCTATGTCCCCTATGGGAGTACTCTGTCCCCTATGGGACATAGGACATTCTAGCACTCAGACGACGATATGCTAGGTTCTGATCTTGCTATATCGTTTTGCCACAAATTATTTGTCTCTGTCAAATACTACAGAAGCCCGATTTCAACACTGATTGACACCATTTTTATGCCCCCCGACTTAAGTCGGGTGGCATATAGTGATTGAAGTGTGCGTGCATCCATCCATCTGTGTGTGTCCGTGTGTTCGTGTGTGTATGTGTGTGTGTGTGTGTGTCCGAGCCAATAACTCGAAAACTGTTTGGACCAGTCATCAAGCTTCACATAATTATAAAGGACAACGGGAGGATGTGTCACACACCATAGCCGGTTTCGTACCTTCAAGGTCAAGATCACATTTCAAGGTCACACTAAAAATCGGTCAATATTCGTGTCTGAGCCATAACTCAGAAACGAATCACAGTACAATTGTTAAACTTTTTACAAATGTTAAGGACAGTCAGAAGGTGTGTCGCGTATAATAGTTTCCGCCGCATCTACAAGGTGAAGGTCACAATTGACCTTCATATGTTCAGGGTCACAAATCGTGTCTCAAGCATAACTCCCAAACTCCAAAACTATTAGGGCTACAACCATCTAACTTCGCTCAATTATAAAGGACACACACCACAGCCAGGTCCGTAAGGATGTGTCACACACCACAGCCAGGTCCGTAAGATCAAGGTCATATTTCAAAGTCACACTGAAAATCATCAATCTTCGTGTCTCAGCCATAACTCAGAAACGAACCAAAGTACAAATATTAAACTTTTTACATTTTGTTTTGTTTCATGGAGATCAAGGTCACAGATCAAGGCCATTGCCACGTAGGGGGGCATACTCACTTCCGAGTGAATCTCTTGTTTAAATAAAAAGGCCAGTGGAAAACATCTCGAATCTTGAACTGGGCCCAGCCAAATTTATTTTATTTTTTTTTATAGGTGTTCAACGACACATGAACGGCCAGGGCCATGCCGTATCGGCTACAGCTTTACGCCTTGAGAAAGCTGAAGTGCGGCAGTGTCTGGAAAAAAACACATAGTACTATGCACTGCATAGCAGTACTAAGCACACCGCATAGTACAAGCAGGGTTAGGTGGGCTGAAGACATGTGCACCTGCATATGTGCAGTCTGTCTCAGCACACAGCGTCATCGCGCACGTGGGGAGTATGGATTGAGTGACTTGTCCAAGAACACAACGCGGGAATTAGAATCAAGCTCTGGTTACCCATTCACAGACTGAAACTGCTAAATCTGATGAGCTGGCGAGAACCGGTTTAGCCAACAGCACCGCACCTCCGCCCGACAGTCAAAAGGAACATGTTTGTAAATATTTGTGAGGCCGCGTGAAGAAATGCGACCTGTAATAGGTCCGTCGGAAGGGATTTGTCATTGGTTCGGCAGAAGTATATGCCGGGGGCATATCCGAGAATGTCACTCAGATGTTTCCCTTTCGTTAAGTGTTTTCAACCTGTGGGATCCCCTCCCATAGGTTGAGAAAATTTTCCGGAAGTGTAACATCAAAGCGAAAATTTTCATACCCGGGAACTTTCGTCTTCGGTTAGTGGAAAGATTCGTCCCGGAAAGATTCTTCCCTGGAAGTTTTGTCCCCAATAACTTTACTAATTAACTTGAGTGGGGCGAATGTAAGAGATAACTAATTATGATAATCAGTTATCTCTTTCACACGCTCCAATCAAGTTAATTATTAAATTTTATTTCTCCCTCCCTCTTGAAAAAAGCATTGTCTGGAAAACTATATTGGTCCGGCGGCCGCCGGCCCTGTCGCACCTGTTTCGCTGTTTCGGCGTCCCTGTGTGGCCCGTGTCATGTTGACAGACAGACGGACAGAGGGTGGATGGACAGTCGGGCGATGTGTCACGGCAATAGCTTAGCTCAGCTGTACGAAAACAAGTTGAGCTGATAATCCTGTTTCACTGAATTCATAGTTGGCTTTCATAATTGAAACTGGTGTGGCCCCCGTCTGCTTTTTAAAAGGTGGAAATAGAAATGGCAATCGTTTTCCGATAATTATATTTTATTTTTTAAACCCACTCCAAGAATTTTAATAAGCACGGAACAACAACGCCATGTAAGATTCTAATGGTATCCAAATGCAGTTGTGTTGCCCCTTAACAGCGCTCTTCGATGACAACGTTACATCATTCGATTTACCCAGCCTAATGAAACTATTGCATTTGTACTTATCTACAGTATGTGGGGAGTGTATTATCACTAAATCACCCGCAAAGTGGAGATTCCACCCAAGCAATAATTGCAAATTTGTTGCAAAGCATAATCAGCACAATCAAAGTTTCAACCAACGGATCTCCGGGTTAAACCCGGAGTTCCATTGGCTGAAACATTTCTTGTGTTTTTTGTCGATATGTACAAAATTTGAAAGTTATAGCTTGGGTGATAACTCCACTCCGCGGGTGATTTAGTTACAATCCACTCTCCACGTACTGTAATATATAAATGCGATTGTCTGTATCTATCTCTCTATCTCTCTATCTATCTTTGTTCCAGGTGAACTCCTCCGTTTCTTGACCGATCGATCTCAAATTTTGTACACGGGGGTAATTCGTCCCTGCGAGTAACATGGGATGGGTGCCGTGCCCGTGTGGGGTGACCTTGGCCTTGAAATTGATGACAATGACCTTTTATTTCGAAAACGGCTGGGCCGATTGGGCTAAAATTTCATATGCGCGGGTATATTGACCCAACGATCATTTTAACTTTATCGGGGAGCCCGTGCGAGGTGACCTTAACCTTGAAATTGGTGACCTTGATCTTTTATTTCGAAAACGGCTGGGCCGATCGGGCTAAAATTTCATATGTGCGGGTATATTGACCTACCGATCATTTTGACTTTATCGCGGTGCCCGTGAGGGGTGACGTGACCTTAAAATTGGTGACCTTGGCCTTCTATTTCGAAAAGGGCTGAGCCGATCATATCTGAGAGTATATTGATACAACCATCTTCTCCCGTGCAACGCCGGGCAACACCCGCTAGAATAATATAAAAAGAAAAAAAAACTCCACAAGCAATTTTGAAAGATTAATTTATCCCTGCTATATCTTATACGTGGTCGTACCTCTCACCCAAGGTGTTTTTTTGTGCACTACATATAGGCCATTAATTCTTTTATCTTTATGCCTTCTTACTCTAAAGTAATAATCGGAACAGGGAAAGAATAGTTACAATTTACAATGTAATTCGAGTTTACGCGTAACAACAATTCATTTTATACATTCACTAATTTCAAGTAATTAGAAATAAAACAAGCTGTCCAAAAATTAACACTTCAAGTTAGTCGACAGAGTATCCTCCCTTGACGCATCGGCATCTCATTCAAATTTATGCACAAAAAGTGCACAGTTCAGAGGCGGTTTTAACTACCAATTAACATAAAACATTTCAACTTTCTACCTTACACAGCTGTTTGTGAACTAAATACATTTTTACATTTTGTTGAAAATATTCATTTACACGTCCCCCTGAAACTATGCAAATATGGATACTATTGGAACCGGCTTGATCAGCCGGTTCTAACGCTGCCCATATTTGCACAGCTGTTCTGGAAAAGTTTCAAAATAATCCATATTGTGGCCCCCTTAATAAAGTTTTCTGGAAAGAGAGAGAGAGAGAGAGGGGGGGGGGGGGGGTGATTTCTTTCATTCAAGAGCCCAAATCTCCATTTTCTTGAGACTCTTCGGACTCGCATCACTAACAGGGGAACTCGAACCTTTTCTGCGCCATCTACACGATGGCTTTGTAGCTCGGTATCGGACAGTGGCTCGCACCCTCTATTAAGAAATCCCGGATCCGCCCCTGCAGTTGTGTGTCGGACGTTGCGGTTTCGTCGCCGTCTCAAAGAACCAAGGCGATTTAATCAACAGCAAATTGATCGTTTGGAATGGTTTATTCGATTTATGTTAAAATGATTTATAGTCTTTCTTAAATCCAAGTTTTCAAACGTAACACCCAGTCAGAGACCAAGTTCAGACACTTTCTATGTAGAATTCGTAACGACTTCCTCTAGGGCCTCTAGGACAGTTGTGGATTTCGAGGAGGGAGGGGGAGGGGAGCAGGGGACCCGGGCCCCCTATTACATGAACACTAAAACTTTTCAATGGCCAGGGAACTTGTGTACAGCTAGTGGTAACCGCCACATGATGCATTAGGGCTTTTATGAGACTTTTAGCATGGATTTCTCTCTCTCACTCTCCCAGTGAAGCCTTTTTTCTTTTTCAAACAGGAGAATCAGCCCAGCTGATAAGGCACCCAAAACTATAGAAGCAACTACTCACAAAAACCAGGAAATGCGATCTTAGTCTAAAATTAGTGTTTTTTCCGAGGGAGGCCCTTGGACTTACCCCAACGGTCATTGGTATCTCCACAGGCACCCCTAGAAAAGTGCATGGGAGGGATGCCCCCATTCCGCTGGTCTTTTATCACCCTCCCTTGGACAACCATTCATCATTGCCCGGGTCCCCTTTAAGTTAAATCTCAGATTCATTACTGCTATGGGGTTCATATATTTTCCATCCTTAGGGTGCAATAATCAAATCTTGGGTGCGTGGGCCAGCTGTATTGATGCCGAAGAAACTTGTTCAAGAGAACAACATAAAATATCCACCATCCCCACATACCCTGCCTAAACGCTATACCGCACCTACCAGCCACCGCCAATGAACAAAACACAAATAACCATCTTCTCAACATTTTTTCTCGTATTGTGCGGGAATTGTTTCACCCGAAAAATACCAAAAAAGCGTGTTACATCTTTATTTGATTTACAAAGCAACAAAGTTACGAGTGTACCGTGTTTGTTGCATTTGAAGGCCAAGTTAGTATGTCTATCGACGATGGCAATTAATTCGTTACATTTGTGGAAGCTTGAGATGTTCTACATGATGGCGGATAGTATTAAAATTTATAACACTTGTAGTTGATTTCGCGTTCCACCATAAACATAGATGGCAAAAGGCTGTTACACTGAGCCTCGTTGACGTATTACATTTGCGGTAGTATACTGTGCTTTCGAGAATGATCCTTACGTAAAATCTAGACGTTTAGTCTCCCTGAATTTGAGAAAATCTATAATAACCGCAAGACAGCCGCCCTCTTGGTTGAAGTGAAAGTTCAACGTCAAAAATGAAACCGCAATTACGCAGACATACCAAGTTTGAATATGGGGCTTTCATGCAGCTGTTTGTTACCCTGTTTATATTTCGCAGCGTAGGCAACAGAAGTCAACATTGTTCAGCAGCAAGAGCCGGGTCCAGGTTATCGCGCTTTATGCTGCAAAACATTCGATCAAGCGGTGGTATTTTACACAGTTTTAGGCCTGCGTTATACCTAGACATCCATTCCGTAACACTTCCTGGCAAGGCACCCGAAGGCGTCGGAATATAGTGGACGAAAACCGAATAGAACGGCTGAAATTACGGGCAAACACAGTTCTAATATGTACTCCCCTTCCCATGTCATATATTTGTCAAACGACAAATCAGAGAGTTTGTCATTCAAAGCATTAAAAGTGTAAATCTGAATTTTGCATTTATTTCTTTCCTTTCTAGGGAGAGAGTGTACTGAGTTTTCTAGATGTCTACATACAAGATGCAATGGAGTAATATTTCGACCAACTCCGCAATGTGTGTCGCCAAATAGACGTGCGGTCAAAAGATAAGAATTTGTTTCGACCGATGCACCCTCACATGAGAGAGAGAGAGAGAGAGAGAGAGAGAGAGAGAGAGAGAGAGAGAGAGAGAGAGAGAGAGAGAGAGAGAGAGAGTGTTTGTGTGTGTGTGTGTGTGTGCGTTTGTCTTACCAACTTGACGAGGTAACTAGACAAAAGAGTTTGCGTGTTTCGGCTTACCGAGGTACAAAAGACAAAAGAAACCCTTTACCTCGGTTGTTTTCCCAGAACTGTACCGGCAAAACGAGGTAGAAACCGTTAGTCCACACAAAGGACAAACAATGGGGTACCTCGGTATGTAGGGTAGACAAGACTGTGTGTGTGTGTGTGTGTGTGTGTGTGTGTGTGTGTGTGTGTGTGTGGTGCGTGTGTGTGTGTGTGGTGCGTGTGTGTGTGTGAGTGGGTTTGTCTTACCAACTTGACGAGGTAACTAGACAAAAGAGTTTGCGTGTTTCGCCTTACCGAGGTACAAAAGACAAAAGAAACCCTTTACCTCGGTTGTTTTCCCAGAACTGTACCGGCAAAACGAGGTAGAAACCGTTAGTCCACACAAAGGACAAACAATGGGGTACCTCGGTATGTAGGGCAAGACTGTGTGTGTGTGGGGGGGGGGGGAGGGAGGGGGTGCCCGTAGTGATACGGATCCTATTAGACCACTGAGAATGATGCGGCCCAGGTGAGGGTGGCTCGATCTGGTCCGGTAAAGTGGTCAACAGTCAGCGGTCCGGCGTTTTCTTTTAAACACTTCCAGAGTGGTTGGTGTAGTGCCTTTCATTTCAGAATAATTACATTGTTAATGTAGTTATACGTTTTGGGTCCAAATACTCAATTCCCATTGGTCAGCTGGGTGAAAACGTCATGACCAAATGTAATTCATTTTCCAATGAATACATTTGGTCGAACTTTGACCCGCATTTATAGTAGAGCGCAGTTGACAGAATTTAATTCGGGCGGAGTTTGGGCGTGTTTTTAACTTTTAGCGCCTCTCCCAGTAATTGACTCCGCTGCTGTTTCTTTGGTGACATTCCCCAACAGTGGCATAAAGACCGTTGCTAAAATACTTGTTTCAATTTGTAAAGTTGTGAAAATTAAAAATTAGAGTTGTGCGCTTTGTATTTTGTGTGAGGGTGGTTTTTCGTCTCGTTCGTTCGTACATGTTTTATTTCGTCTTTCTGTTTTGTTGTTTGCTAGTTTAAACAGTTACAGGATGTAATTATAAGAATTGAACGCAATTTTTATAATCTTTATTGGAGTATGAACGTGTGGGAATGGGTACAAATTGTATGAAAATTGTATGAATCCCTTTGGGATTCCGAAAATTTTCCGACAGTGTAACAACAACAAAAACCCAAACAAACAGAAAGAATCTGTTGTTTACTGCAACTGTACTGAAAATTGGTCTTTTTAATCCCAAATTTACCCAAAATGGCATGTTTTTATCCCCAAAGCCAGCATTTTAATACGCATTTTACAACATACATTCGCCTAAAAATGGTCCCAAAAAATATCCGACAAAACTTCGGGGGGGGGGGGGCTTCGCCCCCGCCCCTCCCCTTTATCTACGCCACTGCTCTCCCATAAATTATAACAAGACAAGTCCTTACGGACTAAATAATATCACTTCAAAGATAATACGAAGCACATCCACTGAGTATGAAGCCTTCAAGTTGTAGTGCCTTCACTTCAGAATAAAGCCCATATATGGGCTTCCAGCACTCTACCAGTTAAAAAATCTGGACGTTTTTGTCTGATTTCCTTGGTAGTGGATTAAAAGTTAGTTCAAAGCCCAGTATTTATTTATCTATTCTCAGGAGACCACCCCCCCCCCCCATGATTCTCCAACCACTAAAGAAGCCCCCACCCCTTCTTTAGTGAGGGGAGAAATCGATCTCGAGCTTATCACGCACCCCGTCGTTTCATGGCTCAGTTTCAGACTAAGCGAAGCCCCCTCTTTTCAGAAATCCTGGATCCGCCATTGATTGCAGTCGAGCTTTCCGATAAAAGTCATTGTACACTGGGCGCGGGGGGGGGGGGGGGGGGGGCACTAAAAATTTGCAAGCCGTGACGTCCTATTTTTTATTCAGCTCCTTTTTAAACCCACCCACCCCTACGTGCAAATTTTCTACTACCGTTCTCAGACACCCACCCCCACTCTTCCATTAAAATCCAAAATAAACTTATAAACTTAGTAGACTAGGGGGTTTCATAATGTTCCTAACCAGGTACCACCAATTCTGTTCATTATCAGCCTTGACCAGAGCAGGTGTACATATACACGCTAAAAACTAAAGTGTTAAAAACTACACTTGAAGTGCTGTATTTAACACTTACTAAGTGCTGAACTAGCACTTTGTTCAAGTGTAGACATCCCAGAACTTGACAGGGGTTACAATAATAGCACTTGACAAGTGTAATGTCGCGACACTTAAAAGGAAACAACGCAGATGACGCGGATCAGGCTCGAACTCTCGAGCCTGATCCGCGTCATCTGTGTTGTGTCCTTTTAATTATGTACCCACCAAGCGCAAATCAAATTATGGACGATTCTGGAAGAACCACCAATGCTAGACACATGGGAAGTGCCATCCATTCAAGTTTCAGATGTCTGACGATTGTAATGTCTAAGAGCTTAACGCATTGCACTTTGAGTGTTGAAATCAAACCCTAAGAGTCAGAATGGGTTTAACACCTCGAAAGTGTCAGTTTTAACACTTTAGTTTTTAGTGTGTACGGGAACAAATTTTCATTTGAATTGTTCTGTCAGTATTCTCAGGTGTTTGCTATTTTCCTCTTCTATCCACACAAATTCTATTAATAAATAAATAACTTGGGTACTTGGGTTGAATTTAGTGCATCAGAGAGAATTTTCCCAAAATATTGTCGGCACATTTTCTACATTTCGAACAAGACACCCACACCCTACTAACGTGTGACATTTTCTCAGATTAAGCCCAATATTCTCACATATAAAGCCTCCTGATGTTGTATTTATGTTAAGAGCGTGATGTACAACATCATCTTTGAGGTTTGAAACACAAATGATGGTATATATTAGCTGATATATTGATATATTTTTAAAAAATTCAAAAAATTACACAATTTGGGAATGCACATTTTTGGCGCACTCAAGAGATCCACCCACCCCCACATCACGTCTTGCAAAGTTTTGGTGACCCCCCCCCCCCCCCCCCACTGTTGTACACCCCGAAAACCCGTACAGTTGTGCAAATTACAGCAATAAATTGTGTACTTACAATGAAAGTAGTTTTCTTTTCAATAGCGGTCGTACTACACTATTGCAATAACGTTTTTTAAAAAAATGAACCGTGTGATCGACGTTTCTCATCGCCATTAAAAGGGATTCTGAAAGTCTCTTCAGTTGCTTTGAAACTGGAATTGGGAGAATGCAAACAACCTACTATCTTATAACCCACCAGCACAATGATAATTAGGATGATTTGTCTCCCAAATACGCACGTGCCTGTCTATAAAGCAAAGCCTCTCCTATTACCGTAATGCTTAATTGTTATAGTGGTCGGTGCACGTCATCCACTACTGTAATAAACCAATCTTAACAGTGTACCGACGAATTCTTTGAATCAAAACACACATTTTTCTCTCTCGGTTCGGGATCCGCTTTGAGGCTACTGAATTCTGTGGCATAGCAGGGTTAAGTACCCCGGAAAAATGATCGTCTAGTGGATTTGGGTTAGGACTTCAATCGTGGCAAATGGCCACAGGACAATTCAATGTTCGATCAAGGAGGCAACCAGTTTCTGTGGAGTCTGCAAAGGTTCTTGATACTGCAGCCGCAGCGAAAGGGTGAATTCAAAAACACATAAAATGTACTTACAGTTTTCTACACTTTTATTTAAACCCTAAGTATAGTTCCTACAAGTTAAACTTTCAATAAAATCTCTCTCTGGTAAATTATGAAAAATATCAGATACGAAATGAGACTAAGTCAAAGCTATCGCATCGCTCTCATCGCGTCCTGTGTCTGGAACTGTTGTCTGGCCTGGCAGCGTTCGGCAGCGTTCTTCCACGAAAATAGGAGAGCGACTTCTATGTACACGAAGGCAGAGCAGAGAGAAGTGAAATGTTCGGGTCTTTCCATCGGCTTATATTCAGTTCGGGGCGTGACTTTTCGTGCATATTCGTGCATATCTTATTCCAATTGACGTCATAAAACACCACAGAACACAACCTATACCCCAAGATGTCGGAGAGGTATTTCTTAACCCCTCACTTCCATTCTGTGGTAGTGGGGGCATCCTGTGCTAACAGTATGCGTTCTCGCGTTCAAAAGGACACTGGCAATTTTTTTTTATCAAACTGAGTCGTTTGAGACTACTATACTCACCTTTGTCATAACATCAATGAAGGAACTTCAGCGAGACAGTTAAAAACAATTCATCAGTCACTGTGGGGTCATGAAAAATCACGGAATCTCATCGGGAAAAGCCATGATTCTCCAGAATCATGAAGTTTAGTTTTTTTTTTTCCCACACATTTTGTCCTTACGATTCAGAAGCCATTTTCGAACCGATTTTCACGAAATTTTGCACACGCATAGAGGGGCACAAAATCTAAAAATGTACCGAAGCGGAATTTTCGATTTAACCCTTATTTCGTCAGAATTGTCAAAAAACTTCCAAAATTGGGGTTTATCGGCACTTTCTCGAATCACGTCTTGTAGATTTTTTTATACAATCGTCATTGCTAGACCTGTCCGTGACACGCCCTTTGACACACACGACATATCAGGCGATGTATGTGGTAACCCTCCACAGGCTGCCAAACATTGAAATGTTGATGAAATACGCCGGTTTCAGGCCCCCACTGCACCCAAACAATACACGAGAGATAAACATAACTTCCTTTATTTGGAGCGTAATTCACCAAGGATCATTTTTGTCAGTAATAAGGGTGTTCAAAAAACCAAGCGTTAACCCGTTTTGGGCTAGTTAAACAGCAATACCCCCTTAAAGCTCAAAAATTTGTATTTTCCGTGGATTTCTCTAAACGAGTCTTGTAGATTTTCAAGAAAAAATTGTCACTCCCAGGCCTTGGTGTGGCAATAGAAGTTGCATGAACAAAATACTGCGGTGAGCATTTGTTAACCCTCCACGGGCTGCTAAACGTCAAAATTGTGATAAAATGGGCTGTTTTTGGACGCCAACAGCACCCACTTGGTGCACCTCCGAGAAAGGTTCCTTCTTTTATCGGACGCAAAATTGATGGGGAAACATTTTTGATAGTGGTAAGGGTATTCAAAAGTCGAAGTCTTAACCCATTTTGGACTGGTTAAAAAGAGATACCCATTAAAAGCTTAAAATTCCCATTTTCTGTGGATTTCTCTAAAAGCAACTTGTAGGTTTTCAGGAAAGATTGACCATTCGCAGGTCTTTATGTAACATTACAAGTTGCATGGACAAAATATTACGGTGAGCATTTATTAACCCTCTACAGGCTGCTAAGCATCGTAATTTTGTTGAAATAGGCTGGTTTCAGACGCGTACAGCACCCAATGCACACCCGAGAGATAAACATAATCTACTTTGTTGGAAGTGGAATTCACCGAGGACCAAATTTGTTAGTAATAAGGGTATTCAAAAAACCCAGCATTAACCCCTTTTGGGATGGTTAATAGCAACACCCATCAAAAGCTTAAAAAATCGTATTTTCCCTTAATTTCTTTACAAACGTCTCGTAGGGTTTCAAGAGAAAATGGCCGTTGATAGGTCTTAGAGTCACATTACCAGTTGCACGGATAAAATATTCAGATAAGCATTTGTTAACCCTCCATGGGCTGCTAAATGTCAAAATTTCGAAAAAAATAGTCTGTTTTTGGACACCAACACAATCAAATGGGAATGCTGCAGAGAAACACAACTTCTTTTACCGGACGCAAAACTGATAGGGGAAATTTTTTAGTAAGTAGTAAGGGTATTCAAAAATTGAGGTCTTAACCCATTTTTGCCCGGTTAAGGAGATGTACCCCTTAAAAGCTTAAAATTCCCATTTTCTGGGGATTTTTCAAAAAAATCTAGTAAGTATTCAAGAGAAATTGACCATTTGCAGGTCTTGGAGTGACATTATAAGTTGCCTGAACAAAAGATTCCGGTAGGCGTTTGTTAACCCTCCAGAGGCAGCAAATTTTGAGAAAATGGGCTGTACTTGGCCACCCATTACACCCAATGTGTACCTGCGAGATGAACATAACCACCTTCATTGGAAGTGGGATTCACCGAGGATCATTTGTGTAAGTAATGAAGGTATTCATAAAACCAAGCATTAACCCGTTTAGAGCTGGTTACAGGTTGATACCCCTCAAAAGGTTAAAAATTCATGTTATCCGAGGATTTCTCTAAAAACATCACGTAGATGTTCAAGAAAAATTGGCCATTCTCAGATCTTAGTGTGAATTACAAGTTGCATGTACAAAATATTCCAGTAAGCATTTGTTAACCCTATGCTGGTTCTCAAACATCAAAATGTTGAAAAAGTGGGCTGTGTTTGCATACCCGCAGCACCCAAAGTTAAGAGGAGAAATCAACATAAGTGGAAGTAGAATTCACTGAGAATTATTTTATAAGTAATAAGCGTATTAAAAAAACAACCCTTAACCCGTGTTGGGCCAGATAAACAATTATACCCATCAACAGCTTAAAATTGATGTTCTCCCTGGATTTCTCTGAAAACATCTCGTAGATTTTTAAGTAAAAATGGTCATTCACAGTTTTTGGTGTGAAATTACAAGTTGCATGAATAAATATTCCTGTTAGCACTTGTTAACCCTTAACAAACTGCCAGACATCCATATTTTGCATGCATTTGAGATAAAACGGACCATTTTCAAATAGATACAGCACTCAGTGGGTATGTGTCAAACAAACATAACTCCTTTTGTCGGTCATTAACTTATTGGACGACGATATTGATATTAACCCTCTCCACCGTTAATGATGGTTTTTACCTAAACAATTTTTTTTATCAAACTGAGTCATTTGAGACTTCTAGACTCACCTTTTTCATGACATTAATGAAGGAACTTCAGTGAGACAGTCAAAAGCAATTCATCATACACTGTGGGGTCATGACAAATCATGGAATCTCATCGGGAAAAGCCATGATTCTCCAGAATCATAAAGTCTATTTTTTTTTTCCCACACATTTTGTCCGTACGATTCAGAAGCCATTTTCGAACCGATTTTCACACGCATAGAGGGGCACAAAATCTAAAAATGTACCGAAGCGGAATTTTCGATTTAACCCTTATTTCGTCAGAATTGTCAAAAAACTGCCAAAATTGGGGTTTATCGGCACTTTCTCGAATCGCGTCTTGTAGATTTTGTTTATACAATCGTCATTGCTAGACCTGTCCGTGACACGCCCTTTGACACACACGACATATCAGGCGATGTATATGGTAACCCTCCACAGGCTGCAAAACATCGAAATGTTGATGAAATACGCCGGTTTCAGGCCCCCACTGCACCCAAAGAATACACGAGAGATAAACATAACTTCCTTTATTGGGAGCGTAATTCTAGTCAACTTCCTTTATTGGGAGCGTAATTCTAGTCTAGTTATGCAAATCATAATATCAAATTCTGTCGAAAACACCTTAGCGAGGTTACTATAGGTCAGACTATTGTCTAGTTTTCGTGTCTCGTGTTCTACTTCTGCACCAAGTGTGACGAGAACTTGTTGGACAATTACACTGATGTTATGCAATTCGAATTAGACTAGGAATAAAAAAAAATACCACGATTACATAGCCGTGCCTTTAAGAGAATCCTCATAGTGTTATTATTGAATGTTGTAAAATAGTTCGAAGTAAAGCTGCCCCTTTAACAAGAATTCTAGAACAGCGTTTATACTATTATTAAAGTTTTACTCCACAGAGAATTATTACCAAGTAGGACTTGGCCACTCTGATTAACACTTGGGGAACCGAGAGTCCCAAGTGCAATGATATTAACCTGACCCGTTCCATGGAGGGCATTTCGTTACAATTCGCCACTCACCCCCACCCCCGCTAGAGCTGTAGGTTAACCGAAACCGAACCGAGGTTTTTAGTTCTCTCGGTTCGGGATCCGCTTTGAGGCTACTGAATTCGACACTCACCCCCACCCCCGGCCCCCGCCCAACCAATGCCCTACCACGAGACGGACGCCTGGATCTTATCATAGAAATGATGCGCTACAATCGTGTTGATTTATTGCATTGATCATTTTATTACAATAGTGGTTGACACTAAAATTATATACAACGGAGGGTCAGAAAATTCTTTAAAGGAAAGCGTGTTGGTTTCTTCACGGCACTCCAGTAGCAACATCACAGTAGTTGGTCGATGGCCTGCAAAACACTGCATAGCCAGCCCATAGGGAAATTTTTATTTACATTTTTCAGAACTGAATATTTGAAAAACAAATCATTATTTCATTTGCACAGATTACTTTTATTAAAACACGGAATCCAATTTTTACGAACTGGGCCACTAACGGAATGCCTTATATGTATACAGGGGAAATCAGATGGAACATTTTGAAAGCTTCAGCGAAGGTAGATGGTAGTTCAGCTGATGGTAGTTTAGCCAATAGTACTGGTACAAGGCCGCAATGGAACAAGACTGTTGTTGAAGCTAATGATAGGACAGATAGACCATAGACCAGTAGTGGCGGTGGAGCTTTGGCGACAAGATGGAAACGGAATCCCATTTGTGGAATCCATTTTTGGAATCCCATTTGTGGAATCCCTTTTTCGAAAACGCCTGAGGCTATGGAATCCCATTTTGGCCGTATGTGCCTATGTGATAGGGCACATTGTGTCACATTGTGCCTTTTCACATAAGCACATATCGGCACATAAAGCATGTGCTTATGTGATAGGTCACATTGTGTCACATTGTGCTTTTTCACATAAGCACATATGACAAAAAGGGATTCTCCAGAAGGTATCCTAGATAGGTATCCTTAAATAATACAATGCTAGGCTATAGGTATCCTCAAATATCCGTATGTGCCTATGTGATAGGGCATATTGTGTCACATTGTGCCTTTTCACATAAGCACATATGACAAAAAAGGGATGCTCTAGTAGGTATCCTCGAATAATACAATACCAGGCCATAGGTATCCTCAAATACCCGTATGTGCCTATGTGATAGGGCATATTGTGTCACATTGTGCCTTTTCACATAAGCACATATTGGCACATAAAACATGTGCCTATGTGATAGGGCATATTGTGTCACATTGTGCCTTTTCACATAAGCACATATGACAAAAAGGGGTGCCGAAGGTCATATGTTTTTCAAAAAGGGGTG
Organism: Pictodentalium vernedei; assembly: GCA_031216915.1. Lineage (NCBI taxonomy): Eukaryota > Metazoa > Mollusca > Scaphopoda > Dentaliida > Dentaliidae > Pictodentalium > Pictodentalium vernedei. Next base: position 478,384,982 of record CM062294.1, on the reverse strand, counting down.
CTAAAATTGGGGTGCCATTGGATATAGGCTTTTGTTATACACAACGGAGATAACTACATTATGGGAAATCAAGCAATCTGATTGGTTAGTTAGATAAATGAAACAACAAGAGTACACGGAATAGGGTCAAAACTAACAAGAATATACCAGAAATTGCTAAATATAGCAATAATAAGGTAAACTGTTCCAAATAATCGGCTCTTCTACGCTACTGGAGTATACTCTAGAACAAAGGAACATGGCCAGATAGACGTAAACTATTGTATATATAGATAGAAGCAGAGAATTCTGGGTAAATTTGTCCTATAGCACTACGTGCTATTCTTAATAGGGGGAAAACGTCATGGGATAGAGATCCAAAAAGGGATTCTGGGAGAATTCTAAGCCAGAAGAACATTACTCCACTTCAGTCGAATGCACCCCTTGCACCCTCTCGGTACTAGAGCACTACGTGCTAAACCGATAAAATGGGGAAATAAAGTCAATTTCGGTGATTTCGGGTGGATTTTGGTGATTTGGAAGGATTGTCGGGTTGTTTGTGGTAATCAGATTTACTCCGATTCAATCGAACATACCCACCGAACATACCCCTATCCTATTGTAGGCCGTAGGTAACATAGCAATCACGTGCTACCATAGAAACCAAGATGGCGGCCTCCAGTATACAAAATGGACGACGGAAACACGTATCACCCTAACAACACGCGCTGCGCATGCGCACTACCACCAAGTATCACTATGGAGATGACGTCACAACATGGCCGCCTACGCGGGTTACCATGACAACACAACATGGCGCCACTACGTCATGTGACATGACGTCACTTCCGGGGTCCGGCGGCGGGGTCCGGCAACCTCCACCTCAAAAGCCCCTGACATACTACTGTTGTGTGACAACACTGGTTGCTTCGGTCTAACCACTATTGTAAATATATATATATATATAGAAGAAGAACCACCAAGCAGCGACGAGACCCTATAACCTTTCCAACGTCACATAATCCAAGACTGCTCTACGCACTGTACATCAGTACTACGTACTGCACAACACAGTCAGGATAATTAAGGTTAAGACGCGTGCACACCAGTCCATCCCAGCACACCGTCAGCTTCCCCCACCTTCTCCACATGAGAGCAGTCGAGGTAAAATACCTTGCTCAAGGACACGAAGTGTTAATCCAAATCAATCACTGAATGGTCACCCCATCAACAGATTAACCGTGTTCAACGGAGCTTAACTTCAGCGATGTTGGTGGCTGATACACGTCCACCTGTATTGTGATAATTTACTAACACCAGTCATTAGTGTGTAATAGAATTTCTAATTTTCTCGCCTCATTTTGGGTTAACAGTGTGCGGAAGAATTCAACCCGACCTATAAAAGGGACAACAAGATCGATAGGAACTACAGGGTTTAAGACAAACTGCGCCCGTAGGAGGAATTCTGGCAGACATATCAAAAGCGATAGACGTCAAACCCAGCTTTCCCCATCCATCCGTGTGCAGTAAGATTTTAGCGCCCACCAAAGTTGGGAATAGATTTGACGCTACTTTGTGCTACCCCCTCTCCAAACAAACACACCGTCCGGCCATAAAATGGACGTCCATGATTCATCACAAAAATAGGTGTATTACAATAATGGTTAGTTTATTACAAAAGTGGTTTTATTACAAAAGTGGTTGGTACGCGATAACCACTTTTGTAATAAAGTTTATTGTAAAAGTGGTTGCGTACTTTCTCCAGACACTGCTACGTTTCAACTGGTGAATGAACACTTTATTCCATTGAACGACATACAAACATGTTTAGGTAAACTAGCTCTCAACCCACCCCACTGTCCAACTATAAAATGAACGTCCGTGATTCGTCACAAAAATAGGTGTGTAACAATAATGGTTAGTTTAGTACAAAAGTGGTTGGTACGCGATAACCACTTTTGTAATAAAGTTTATTGCAAAAGTGGTTACTTACTTTCTTCAGTCACTTCCCAAGTTTCAACAGGTGAATGGAATGGACACGTTATTCCATTGAACGACATACAAACATGTTTAGGTAAACTTGTCCCTAACCCCACCCCAATGTCCAACTATAAAATGGATGTCCGTGATTTATCACCAAAATGAGTTTATTACAATAATGGTTAGTTTATTACAAAAGTAATAACCACTTTTGTAATAAAGTTTATTGTAAAAGTGCTTGCGTACTTTCGTCAGTCATTAACAAGTTTCAATAAGGCGAATGGACACGTTATTCCATTGAACGACACACAAACATGTTCAGGTAAACTAGTCCCTCGCCCCACCCCAATGTCCGACTATAAAATGGACGTCCGTGCTTTATCACCGAAATGAGTTTATTACAATAATGGTTAGTTTATTACTAAAGTGGTTTTATTTCAAAAGTGGTTGGTATGCGTTAACCACTTTGGTAATAAATTTTATTGCAAAAGTGGTTGTATTACAAAAGTGGTTGTATTACAAAAGTGGTTGGTACAATGCAGTTGGAATATTGGGCATTCGGGATTATAGTTGGCAAATTCAAGGCTTCTTGGAAATGTTTAGTAAATAAATAAAATTTGTTAGAAGTCCGTGACAGTGATTAATGTACTTTCGCCATCTGTGGGTCATTTTGGACCAAGGTAACCTTTGACGTTTTTGGGTACTTAACCCTTTTACTGTTACGCCAACTTTAACCATATATGGAGGACCTCTATGTACGCCTGTATGCGAGGAAGTTTAATAAGATTTATGACATATTTGAAACTCAATCATCTGATTAATTGTTGGAAAGGGCTCTCTGAGCCCTTTCCAACAAGTAATCAGATGGTAGGTTTGATCTCCGCATACCAGAGCATACATGTAATGATCATAAAATAGTCGACAATAGTCGCTTTCGGCAGCGTAAGTGTTAAAGCGTCCGATTCGATTAAATGCATTAACTTGAATGCGAGAATTTATCGGACATTTGAAAAACGGCAGGCTGTGGTTTTTCACCCCGAACTCGTGAGCCGATCACTCATGGAAAACTCCGTACAATGTCATTGTCCATATTTGTCGAAATGGGTGTTCTCAGAAAGAGAAAGATGAAGGTTTTGTTCAAGGCTTCTTGGAAATGTTTAGTAAATAAATAAAATATACCTGTAGTATATAAATAAAAACTTCTTCAAATAATTTTTATTATTTTGTCAAATTGCGTCATGCTCGGGAGATTACTCCCTTCTAAGCGGCTTTCACTTTTGACTAATTTATATTCCGCTACGTTAAGTGCCGTAGACCGCGTCATACGAACGTAAAAACTGAACGTCCCGCTTATCCTAATTGTTACATGAGAATTACAAAAAAAAAAAAAAATCGAGATGGGCGTACGTCTTACAGGCCGATTTATTATCTGGCAAGTGGCTGCCTAGCTCCTAATCAGGAACCCAGTTGTAAAACGACGAAGCGTTTGTAAGCGAACAGCTGAAAAAGGTCGACCAAACTGAGCGGAAACAGTTACTTGAAAAACGATCAAACAAATCAACCGACGGAAGAGTCCCGTTTTTGGTAAATTACTAGGAACGCCTCCCCGACATCGGAAAAATAACACGGGAGCGACTGCTCATTTTACACCGCTCAAAACGCATGAAGATGGCGTTCGAAAAACCTCCCCTGATTTCGTACAAAAGACTGAAAAAAATGGGAGACATTATAGTCCGTAGCAAGCATAATTAAATTTTCAACAATCAAGGGACTGGATCTGATAGATGCGAGAGAAACTGTGAAATCTGTGAGTTTATGCTCCAAACAAAACAATTCGCAGACAAGAACGGAACGGCCTACTACATAGGCCAAAACTCACCTGCATGTCCAGAAATGTAGTATATGGGATTCTCTGCGACAGATGTAATAACGTTGTGTACGTTGGACGGACGGGACAAAATTGTTTTAGAGAAGCAAAACCACCTGAGTAGAATAAAACTTGAGGTTCTGAGTGAACCGATACCGCAACATTTTCTGACCGAAAACCATAGCATAAGCAATTTTAAGATTATTGGAATTGAACAAATTAATCAACAAAACACAGCTTACACGAGGGTCGTGAAGCAGTTTGGATTAACAAACTTCAAACACTAGAACCCAATGGGCCCAATAGACAATAATGATTCCAAATATTCTCGTTTATGAACGTGTTGATGGAGGGGGTGGTTGATATAAGTTAGTGCGAATAGCAATTACAAATAAAGACGCATTGATGTTGAACAAAGCGTGTATGTGTTGTGAGATTATGATGATTGTGTGTATGTGGGTGTATATTTCATGCGTATGTGTGGGGGCGGGGGGGGGGTGGATGGGGACGTAGGTGGGGGCGTAGACACCATAGGTTACAATCGTAAGTGTAGACATAACAGAGGCCATATACAGGATCAACGGTGGGGGTACATACATTGCAAAGTGAGAGGGGATAAGGCATTTACACACACTGGAAGGATCTGGCGGGCGGGGGGGGGGGGGGGGGGGCTTGTTACTATGCAAAGAAGTTATAAAAAGATTATATTTTCCATTTGCGGTCATGATGTCTTTTTGACGTAAATGGGATATTGGGGGCGGAGGTATGGAGGCGCGCTTTTGAATGATTCGGGTCAAGAAGTGACTGGATGTGTGAATACTGTATGCGAACTTCCCTCTGCCTCTGTTTCCAGGGCGAGGTTTTAGCAATAGTGGGTAATTTGCTTGTTGCGTAATAACGCGGAATATAATCTTTACTAGTTGCCACCCAAGGAAGATAAGATAAGATGAGATAATATTTACTGCAAGAACACCGAAAACAAGGCAGATTGCACGTCATTGAAATTAGTAACAATAATACCAGGAAATAGCAAAATACATGTATGTTTGAAACCATAAACACTAATATTCAGTTGGTGCATGTTATCGCTAATGATTTCATTCTAATTGGTGTTATGCCGCAAGTAAGCATTCTGGCCTATATTTAGATTCACTAGTGTGGACAATTTCAGCTTTCGACCAAGCTGATATGATACGGCAATTTGTTTCATAATTTAAACTTGAAAACAAAGAACAACGTGAAACGCGGAACATATCTTTACTTGTTGCCACCCAAGGAAGATATGATACAGTGATTTTGCACACAATACATTTAAATATGGAGAAGAACGCGTATGAATGATTCAGGTCAAGGAGTGGTTGGACGTTTGAATACTGAATGCGAACTTGTCTCTGCCTTTGTTACCAGGGCAAGGTTGAGAAAAATGATAGAAGGCTCGTAATTCTGAAGCTGAGAACAAATTTTGCGCGTAATAACGCGGAATATACCTTTACTTGTTGCCACCCAAGGAAGACATGATACGGTATTTTGTGCATAATTTACACTTGAATACAGAGAACGTGAAACGCGGAACATATCTTTAACTTGTTGCCACCCAAGGAAGATATGGAACGGTGATTTTACAACTGGGTTCGTGATTAGTTGCTAGGCAGCCACTTGCCAGGTAATAAATCGGCCTGTAAGACGTACGCCTATCACGATTTTTTTTTCTCATCTAACAATTAGGATAAGCATGACGCTCAATTTTTACATTCCCATGGCGCGATATACATTGGTACGGTACTTAACACAACTGAATATGATTTAGTCAAAAGTGTAAGCCGCTTAGAAGGGAGTAATCTCTCGAGCATGACGGCAATTTGACAAAATTATTTATATGCAAGTATTAATTAGGAATTCCACCAGGCATCGTCCTAACATTGCGTCACTGGATCCAGTAGCAAGGTGTTAGGACGATGCCTGGTGGAATTCCTGCTTGACATAGGCGATATAAATTAAATTCAAGTAGTTACTTCTTCTCGGATCTTCCATTAATTGAGATTCCTGTGTTTAAAGGCTGGGACCACCAGTGCCAAAATAATCCATGGCCGGGCCCCCAGGCTTTTAGGGACTTCGAGACGGGGCCCCCTCCGACACGTCAATCTTTCAGACCACTATAGCTGACAGCCTGACCCTGGTACGGTAGGCACTATGCCGCAGTACATAGCCTTATATCCATTTTGCGGGGATCCTGAAGAATTCTACTCACAACTTGACATATTATTTATTTATTTATTTATTTAGTGGTGTTTAAGGTCACATATTTCTGCACAATGGCTAATCATGACCACGACAGTTTACGGGTGGAGGAAGCCGGAGTACCCGGAGAGAACCACCGAGCAACAGCGAGCAACTGTCAGCTCCCCAACATACTAACTCCACACAAGCAGGGTTAGCATTGGTTGAAGACAGGTGCACCATCGACGTGCAGTACGCCTTAGTACACAGCGTCACCGTGCCCCCCACGTGGGCAATGGGGGTGAAGTGTCTTGCCCAAGGACACAACGCCGGTTGCCGCAGGTGGGATTCGAACCGAGGACCTCTCGGCTTGCAGCCTGCACCTCTACCTACTGAGCCACCGCGCCCCGACATATTATTTAAATAAACATTAAAATAATGTACTGTATATATATATATAGATATATAGTTTACTTATGAGAGTATATATATGGATAAATACATATGTACATGTATCGCTACGGCGCAGAGTGCAAAGTGCCTTTAACCACTGGAGCGCTAAAGCGCTGGTAACAGTGCCTCAGCAAAAAAAAAAAAAAAAATAAAATAAAATAAAATTGGCGGCACCCCTGTCCCTGCGGCCCCCTAGAGCAGTGTGCTCCAGTTGGCATAAACAATGAAAAATCTTTCCTGGATGAGCCCTCAACCTTCACCCATGAGGTATAAACTCTCTTAACCTTTTACCCAACGTAACGGCCAAAACCGGCCACCGCTATTCTCAAAAATCGCCAATTAATTTTCATTTTTTTGTCTCAGGAACATAGGTTATGATCCCTCATTGGAACGAGCTCGTTCCAGTGAGGGGTCATAACCTATGTTTTTGAGACAAAAGTGAAAAAAATTAGTTATTCAAGAATTTTTTTGCAGGTGTCGTCTGCTTTTCATGTTAGGTAAAGGGTTAAACAAGCACGAGGTAAAATGAAGTGGAACGTTTCAGATTCGTTTGAGAGCTTGTATCTAGCAGTTCTGCCGTTTAGTGCAGTAATAACGATAATAGACAGTAGCAGTACTAATGGTGGTGGCCATTTGTAGTAACGTTAGTTGAGATATCAAGCAGAAGTTGGGGTGAAAACCAGAATTGGTGGCGGTGGGGTGGCGTTGGTATTTGTAGTATTATATAGTGAGACTCGTAACAGTAAGAGTAATAACAGAATCCCAAGCTCTCAAGCCACCAATTTAATTCTGTAAGGAATTCAACGCTGCTGTGGCCTGGAACCAGTCTAGCCTGTAAATCGCCCATCGCCTATGTTTATTGATTGGTTGATTCTTTATTTCGCAGTATACAAATATACATAAGTAATCAAGAATGATGTTAACAAAGTTAAATGAAAAGCACAATGTATACTGTCAGATTAGCTGTCTTCCTGCTACCCCCAGTATAAATTCTTTTGAAAAAATTGTACTGGGCATCATAAAATTTTAAACTGTGTGCAGGTAATGCCTTGTCCTTCTGTCGGGTTGTTAATATGCCTCGTCAAAAGCAGAGCAGCACACTCAACGAGGGTGGGTCTGAATACTACTTAGACAATTTTGGAGCTTGGAACAGTATGAGACTAATATGAGACTTGATGACTGCTGTGTGTTTCAGACACCACACCAACGCCACAGCCTCCACCACTCAACAGGACAGTATAATGTATCTCAGACACTGTTTGAGCTGGAATTGGTAGGGAGAAATACTGTGACGAGCTTAAAAACGGTTGAGAATCACACGGAGTAATTTATTTATTTGTTTATTCCTTTACTTATTTATTTACTGTTCTTTAAGGTCAGTTTTATACACCTGTGGCCAATTGTGACCTCAACATAGATATAAAGTCTACTTTAGCCATTCATTTATGCCTATTATCATAAAGGGTTTCACCCCAGCCATTGGCTATAGAGTTCTATCTTAGCAGTAAAATAAAAGTTTTAATTTTATTTTAGCACATAAAGAGGTGCTCTCCTACTACACTGACTGCCATACAATAAGGATGCCTATATTTAGATTCACTGGTGTGGACAATTTCAGCTTTCGACTAACTGAAAAATTCCATTTAATCTAAAAAAAAATACCACAAACAGCCATTTTCTTTGAACCGACGAAAGAGATGTTGTCTTGTCTATTGACTAAAGTGAATTGTTTGATTTGATTGGTTGATAGATACGTGGTATGAGACCATATTCATTGAAACCCACGATACGTCCGCCCAGCCACGGACAAATTTCCCATACCCAGTGGAAGCCTCGTTCCGAAATCTACAAATTGTCCATACCCCGTAGAAGACGCGTCATTCCAGTTTTACAGTGTACATGTATTATATTTTAATTTTTTATCTCCAAAATATAGCTCATGACCCCTTATTGGAATGAGCTTGTCGAGTACCCTCCAATGTGGGGTTCATAAGCTATGTTTTTGAGACAAAAAAGAAAAAAAAGAAATTCAATAATTTTTTTTTATACTAGTCATATCGGCATATTTTCACAAAAACTCTTTTGCACAAACATTCCACAGAAACCTGTATTGCTCAACAATGGAAGATAAAAGATCTCATGCTGTGTGTGTTCACACATGAAATAGATTGTACTTCTAAAACGGAAAGTCAATAGATAAATTCGTTACCCCGTGTCTGATCACATGGTGCTGGTTTTTACCTACCCGAAGCCAGCCGTATCCCATGAGGCCGAAGGCCTCATGGGATACGGCTGGCTTCGGGTAGGTAAAAACCCGTACCACGTGATCAGACACGTAGTAACTAATAAAATCAGGACTTAGATCGAATGTTTGTTGACAATACCATTAGAAACAATGATTAACGCCAGCCGTAGGTTTATGATTATGCCGCGTAGTTCTATTGATTGTGTTACTATCTTGGTGGTTTAAAAAAAAAGTGAATTAAATAATTATATAATTAGTTAACATCTCTAATGCTATCCCATATGCCTTTGTATTTTCATCCCACGTCTCTGAGTAGACACATCGAACAGACCCCGGGCAAATGTACCACACATCAATTACATTTTCATTTTTTTCTCATGAACTACAACAACGCCCCCGCCCCACCCCTCCACGCATTAAGCACGCAACAACCGTTCCCCCATGCACACAGAGTGCCGCCAGCACTACTGTCCGCCGTAAACGGACTCAGACAGCCATACCACACATCAACTAAATTAGTGTACGAGAACAAATGCAGCCCCCAACACCTCGCATTCGAACATCGGCGCCTCTCCTCTCAATAAAACCATCGAGTCCTCGGCAAATATACCACTCACCGATACACACGTGGGATTGGTGAGTGGCATATTTACCTGTGGGCGCGGTGGCGTTGTGGTAACCGGTTCTCGTCAGATCACCGAAGTTAAGCAACGTCGAGCCCGGTTAGACCTTGGATGGGTGACCGGCTGAGCGATCGATTCGGACTCCCGCATTGTGTCCTTGGGCAAGGCACTTAACCCCGTTGTCCGCACGCGGGCACGATGAATCCGTGCACTAAGGCGTACTGCACGTCGATGGTGCGCATGTCTTCAACCAATCCAACTCTGCCTGTGCTGCAATGCTGAGTTACGATTATGGGGAGCTGGCAGCTGCTCGTCGTTGCTCGGTGGTTCTCTCCGGATACTCCGGCTTCCCCCACCCGTAAAACTGTCACCGACACGATATAAATAAATAAATAAATAAATAAATAAATATTTACTCGCCCTGCCTCTCGTTGCACACATACTCACAAATTTTGCTCCATATTGTATACTCCCCCTCACACACACGCACATATACACTTCATCTTTAGTACGAAATATTAACATATAATTTTCGTATTTATCACCTGACAGCTCTGTGAATTTACCAATCACAGAAGATCGGAAGCAAACTATAGTTGCTCTCGATTTGGTCCAATGTGCAACTCAATTAGTCAAAATAACAAAATCATTCCAATCGAGCTGTGGACTGAGTCTTTATTACACACCTGTTCTATGAAATCCCCATTTACAGCAACACTAAAGCATGCGGAACATGAAAACCCGTTCCGCACACATGTGCCGAACGGAAATCGTTGACGGACTATATTTAAATAGAAGCGAAATTTCACTGGAATTTTAGACAAATCATACACCGCAATTACAATTTGAATCCCCAGAAATAGCTAATTATCGCCCCTGTGACAGGAACGATAGTCCGTAGGAACGTCAGTCCCTCTGGACTATTATTCCTCGGAATTATAGTCGTAGGTCTAACATTCCTAGGAATAGTAGAAATTTTGTCCGAAACTGTTTGTCAAAAGTATAAATGCGCACATTTGACAAGTCTGTACATTTGGCCTTTGGAAAAAAATATTAAATATTAAATGAAATGTCGAAATCGGAATAGCATGACAACTGTGAACGACAATAATTTCACATTCACAACACTTTAACCCTCTGCACATTATGTCAAAATACTGAAGTTCAAGTTGCAAATTTTTCCCATAATGCAAGTAGAAATTTACAAATACAGTCTTGTTTGACAGGAAGTCATAATTCAATTATGGAAAACAATTAGAAGCTTGAAACTTTCTTATTTTCGCTATAAGAGTGCAGCAGGTTAACATGCAATGTACAAATCGGCACTTTCGATGAGAACAAAATATTCTACAGAATATTCTAAAAGCCTAGAAGGGTGTTGAGCAAGCGCTCATGCCAACGGTCAAATCAAGCAAAGAATTCGACGCTTTACGGTCTGAAACCAGAGTAGGTCTTCAATAGTCAATCGCCTATGTTCAGATTCACTCGTCAGGAATATTTCAGTTGGTGGGAAAAGCGATTGGATCTAGAAAAATATTATAAAACGTTCATTTTCTTAGAATTAACGTAAGAAATGTTGCTCAATCGAGACCCGATTTGACCGAATTTTTGATGACATTACTAATTGGAATGAAGACTCTCCGCAGCCGTGATGTTATGATTATACCACGTTGTTCGGTCTATTGTGTGTATATCCTGATGTTTTCAATGCGAATTTTTAACAGTTATTTATTGGAATATCTATAATTATGGTACGGAATAATATCTGTATATCTTTGTGAGTAAACTCCACGAAAATTGCGTAAACAGTCCATAGCAGCATTAGATTCCTGGTAGGATTAGTCTCGAGATCTTAGAGCCTAGGCATTGAGGTGCTGGGCGTGGAGTTTAGAAGATAAGTCTCTAACCACGGGCGTTGATACCTACGGTGTAGGGGACATATTTCTCGTTACATTTGTGTTGGGGCGGGCTATTTAATCTCCACCACCCTGACATGTTATCTTCGTATGTACTGGTCATGTACTCTAAAATCGGTTGGATTAAAAAGCAACCCAAACAAACTGGGTTGAGTGAATATGAACCCAATTGGGTTAATATTCACTCAACCCAGTTGATTTTGGTTAACTTTTAACACAATTGATGTTAGAGTGTTATGCTGTGTATTTACGGCGCTAGTAAATGTTTGTTAGCGCTTTTGGTTCTCGTCGGATCACCGAAGTTAAGCAACGTCGAGCGTGGTTTGTAGTTGGATGGGTGACAATTTCAGCGACTGATTCGTGTTCCCGCGTTGTGTCCTTGGGCAAGAAACTTAACCCCGATTGCCCACATGGGGGCACGATGACGCTGTGTACTAAGACGTACTGCACGTCAATGGTGAACATGTCTTCAACCAATCTAACCCTGCCTGTGCCGCGGTGCAGAGTTCAGAGTTACGATGTTGGAGAGCTGACAGCTGCTCGTCGTTGTTCGGTGGTTCTCTCCGGGTACTCCGGCTTCCTCCACCCGTAAAACTGTCACCGACATGATATGACCCTGGCTGTTAATGTGTCGCTAAACCCTAATAACTAAATAAATAAATAAATAAATTATTAGCGCCTTTGTATAGCGAAGAGTCCATATTCAGTAAATGTGTGGGGTAGACCAATCAATATTTTCAACGTGCAGCCTTGGGGCTGAACGTTGAAAATATTGATTGGTCTACTCCACACATTTACTGAATAGCCATCCAAAATAATGACGTTGTGACGTATCTTGTTCATGGCCGGAAAAACGGCCGCTTGGGTTCAAAGGGTTAAACAAGGTATTCAATTGAAAACTTATTAAATTAGGTAGTATGCCGGCAATACATGTACGGTAGCCAAAACAATCAGAAAAGTCAGAAATTCTTCTTCGTCATTTCCGTCGGAAAGCCGCGGTCGCACCCGGTTACACCGCGGCAAATGGTGTCCGGCAATGCCACGAAGCATTGTGTTTTATCCTGAGGTATAATAAATTCTTTTTCCTACCGTACCAGGAGAAAGGACTGTCTTTGACACTTCCACACAAACTATATCCTGCGTTCCGTGAAAATTCAAGACATTAAGTGTACATTACCTGTATGAAAGCAGTCTCCAAAAACCCAAGAAGTTATGTTTGATTATGTCATGCAGTCACAATTTATCCAGGTTAGTTAGGTAATCTATTTATAGAGGAACTGCTTATTCGAGGCGGGGCATGTTTTTTTTCCAGCTCAGTGAACAACGATTAACACACTCCGGTTATCTCAATGAATCTTTTATTATGCACTGTAAATAAACTAAAAACAACAGATTATGAAATAAACTAAAAATGGCATATTCTGAACATTATGTACAAGGAAATGAATGAGTTGCATCAAAATAATTAAATCAATATTTTTGAGTTTTTAAAAAAAATTTTCTGGCCTTTTTTCAAATTTTCTGACAAATAGCAAATAGCATGTAGCCATTGTTGATGACTATCGATAAATATAGGAAATACAATATGGAGTCTTTATCATTGCCTACATTTAAATATTGTTTGCACCCAACAGAACATGAAGTATTTTTAATTATGGTACCGACAGCCGACAGTTTACAATACAATCCAAATATGGGTTTCCTTCCATCACTTGATAATTTAAGCCTTTGCCTAAGAAATCGGTATCTAATTTTCTCACATATAAGAAAATTTGGATACTACTTACTTTGGTAAAGGCCAAACGGCCGAGTGTTAGAGGCTCATATAAGAAGACACTTTGTCCCAACAACACGGTCTATTATCCCTCTTTGCAATGAGCTAGACAAGCTCTTGTCAATGGGGGGGGGGGGGGGGGGAGGGGGAGGGGGGATCCGCTATGTTTTTGAAGCACAAAATGAAAAATATCTGAATAAAATGGAAAAGTTTTTTTAAACAGTGCTAGGTACATATAGCAGATTTCGGAAAACACCAAACATAAATAGCATAAAAAATACAGAAACATACGTATCAAGGTAATTAAGGCCAGTATAGGCATACATCTAAAGTGCAACGCGGGCATACGGTTCCTTGATTTCCAATGTGTTCTATGTGCCAGTAGGCTGCCAGTAGGCACATAGAACACATTGGAACTCAAGAGACGATACACAGAACGACACACGCATGAGAATGGGTTAATCGATATGGCACGAGTGCCAGCGCGGAAGGATAAAACGGGAGGCCGTAGTCCTCGAGTTTTATCCTTCCGCGATGGCACAAGTGCCATATTGATTAACCCATTCACACGCGTGTGTCGTTCTGGGTTTATTACACGCCTTCACGTCTATAAAAAAACAATTATTAGAATGTCACTCAGCAATTCATTTGACAACTATCAACAGAAAGAACACATTTTATCGCCAACCAAATTTACGGGGGGAACCCGTGTTACTCTTTCGTCTCCTGGGTTCCAATGTGTTCTACTGACGCATAAAACGCACTGGAACTCAGAGGGCGATTTTCAGCTACCGATAGGGATTTAAACTAATTGCGTTGCACGATTTGTAGAAACTTCCAGTGAAATTTCGCTTCTATTTAAAAACTGTCCGTCAACGATTTCCGCATATATACTGGGTCAAAAAGGAAAGTATAATAGAAACAAATGTGAAAAATAGCATAAAGGATGAAATATAATAGTTCTAATGTTGCATGTTTGTGGACAAGAAGTCGAGCAAAAAGTTTAATGACATGTAGTTGTTGTCCACCCAATCCTATATAATTTTGCTACGGATTTCAAAATAGCACGTGCTACCCGAGAATGTCAAATTGAATGGGTGACCGACGATTTTCTTTGTGTTATGTTGTGCTAGAGATCCTGGGTTATTGAGAAAACACGCTAGTTTTTGTCTTCCGACATTTTAAAAAAAATGCCAAGGTTAGAAAATCAGAGGTTGCGTGCCATTGGTATGCATGAGGCTGGGGTACCTCCAGATGAGCTCGCTGCTGAGTTTGGAGTCACTGTGGCCACTATTTACCGTCTCATTGGAAGGTATACAACCACTGGATCTACGGCCGACCGACCGCGTTCAGGTCAACCAAGAGTTACGACCCCTGCACAGGACCGACACATCAGGACGTCTGACTTGCGGGGTCGCTTCCTTTCGTCGACGAGGACAGCAGCAATTACTCCTGGTAGAACTAACAATAGAATCTGTGCACAAACTGTCCGCAACAGACTCGCTGAACACGGCATCCAAAGTAGACGTCCATACCACGGGCCAATCCTTACCCAACGTCATCGTACCGTCAGTATGGAACTGACTTCGCAGGACTCAGCAGCGTTGGAGCACAGTTCTTTTTAGTGATGAATCACGATTTTGTCTACGGCGCGTTGATGGTAGGGCAAGAGTATATCGCCGACGAGGAGAACGGTTTTCTGATGCTTGCGTGCGGGAATGCGACCGTTTCGGCGGGGGTAGTGTAATGGTTTGGGCAGGAATTTTGTTATACCATCGAACGCATTTGATCATCGCGCTAACGTCGGAATGCAGTTATTCCAGCAAGACAATGTCCGATGTCACGTGGCGCGTATCTGTCGTGACTTTCTTGAGGAACAGAGCATCGAACTTCTTCCCTGGCCCCTACTTTCGTCAGATTTGTCGCCAATCGAGCATCTTTGGGATTAATTGGACCGTCGGGTACGACTTCATGATCTTCAGATGTAAGGCGATTTACGTAATGTTCTAAGACAGGAGTGGAACGCAATACCACAGGGTGACACCCAGAAACTTATCAGGTTCATGGGCCGTCGATGTCTTGCCATCCAAGAGCCAAAAGGTGGACATACACGCTATTGACTTCATGTGTGAACTTTCCATTTCACCCCATGTCTGAATTGCGACGTCCTGGCGTGGCGCTGGCAACAGTAAGAACATGAAATTATGCAAAGTCATGCAGCTAGACTCAAAATATGAATTTACAATAATATGTTTGGGATTAAAGTCGATAATACTAAAAAATTGCTCCTCAAAGTTTATTATACTTTCTTTTTTGACTCAGTATATATCTTTTCCTTGAGTTTTTTGACACTTGTAGTAAAATTGAAATTTTATTATAACTTTATATTTCAATTTCACCCTTGACAGAAAAAGTACTTGAATTTTATACTGAGTATTACTAGTACGAAACAACTCTTGGAAATTTTTTTCCTACTTTTGTAAATAAAGGGATTTCAAAGTTTTGAAAAGCACTACAAGACTATACGGAACAGCAATATGCCCATAAATGCACAACGATAATTTATAGCACTTTATATATAGAATAAATAGGTACTATGGCCGGTAATTAGATCTAAACCATGAGTAGGATGAGGATTTTAATCACGAAGCTCTGCCGAGTCATTGGTAATGAGTCTTGTCTTAACGGCAGGTACATTGCACTCGCATTAAGTATACCTGAACACGAACCTCCTATAACGTTTTAATTAGTCTGTGTGAAACACACAGACTATTGTTTTTCTATGGTTTCTTTTTTTCTTCTTCTTCCTCTTCTTTTTTTCTTATTCTCCTGTCTTCTGTCTTCTATACACTCCATTGTTCACACGATAACTCGAAAACAGATTATACTATCTCGCTGATTTTTGGCACACTGTTAGACCGCACCAGTTTTCGGCCACCTATGTTTTTCAGATTCCTGGGGCATTAGTGTGTCCAAAGGGGTGTTTTGAATGTGGGTCACGCCCATATCTCACGCATGGTATGACCTATGCGACTGGGTCCAACACCAGATGAGTCGACATCCGATGGAGATTCAAAATATGAGTCAAGGTCACTGAGGTCACCCAGGTGTCATTGAGTGCATTTTTCTCAATTTTTGGAAATCACATGTTTTTATCCCGTAATGTATTCTCGAAGTTCATACATGCATTTTTACACGAAAAAGTGGGCGTGGCCAAAAATTTTGAAAAGTGGGTCACGCTCATATCTCAAACATGCTATGACATATGAACCTAGGACTAACAGCAAATGAGTCGAAACTCAACGGAGGTTCAAAATATGGTTCAAGGTCACCGAGGTCACACGGGGTCATTGAGTGCATTTTTCAGAATTGTTGGAAACCATACTTTTTGACTCCAAATGCATTCCTGTAGTTCATACATGCATTTTTTACACGAAAAATGTGGGCGTGGCCAAAAATTTTGAAAGTGTATCACACTCATATCTCGAGCATGGTGAGATGTATTGACCTGGGACCAACGCCAAATGAGTTGAAACTCAATGGGTATTCCAAAAATGGTCACTGAGGTCACCAGATGTCAATGAGTGCATTTTTCAGAATTGCTGGAAATCACATTTTTTGACCCCCTAATGCATTCCCGAAGTTCATACATCATTTTTTGCACGAAAAAAAGTGGGCGTGTCCAAAAATACTGAAAGTGGGTCACGATCATATCTCAAGCACGGTATGAGGTATGGACCCGAAACCAACACCGAATGAATTGAAACTCAATGGCTATTTCAAAAGTGGGTCAAGATCAATGAGGTCACCCATGGGTCATTAAGTGCATTTTTCAGAATTGCTGGAAATCAATTTTTATCATCTCCTAATGCATTGCCGCAGTTCATACATGTATTTTTTTTCTCAAAACATTTGGCAGGGAAGGGCGGGGGCCGATATTTGCTCTAAACACACATGGGCATCGATTAGACATCGGTATTTTCCCAGTGCCAGTAGCCTACAGAGGGGGTTCTTGGGGCCGTTAAGGCCTTTTTACGTCTATATTCAAACATTACTGAATTGTTTAATTCGCAATATAGTTTCTAGATTTACTGTGTACCTTAACATTTTCTAGCTGATATGAATATTTGCTGTCATCACAAAATGTGGCAGATCTGGAGATGGTGGAGCCAGTATTTTTAAAGTGTGTTATGCTCAAACTTCAGGCTTTGTATGACCTGTGGACATGGGACCTCCACCGAATGAGTTGATACTCATTGGAGGTTCAAAATATGGTCCACCACAATGCGGTCAACAGAGGTCATTAAGTGCATATTAGTAGTATGTCTCGCACGTTTCACCTCTAGGTTGTGGGATCTCATCGGGGGATCTCATGTGACGTCATAGTCACGTGACCCAGTGGCGCCCTGTTGTGTTGTCATGGTAACCCGCGTGTGCGGTCATGTTGTGACGTCATCTCCATGGTGATACGTGGTGTGACTGCGCATGCGCAGCGCGTGTTGTTAAGGTGATACGTGTTTCCGTCGTCCATTTTGTATACTGGAGGCCGCCATCTTGGTTTCTATGGTAGCACGTGATTGCTATGTTACCCAATTTTTCTGCAATAAGACGGGGTATGTTCGGAGGGTGTGTTCGATTGATTCGGAGTAAATCTAATTACCACAAACAACCCGACAATCCCTCCAAATCATCAAAATCTATCCCAACTTTTTACTATTTCGAATTCTTTCAGAATTCTCTGCTTCTATCTATATATGCAATAGTTTTCCTCTATCTGGTCATGTTCCTTTATTCCAGTAGCGTAGAAGAGAACAGTTTACCTTATTATTACTATAATTAGCTATTCTGGTCTATTCTTGTTAGTTCTGACCCTATTCTGAGTACTCTTGTAGTTTCCTTTATCTAGATCCTTTTTATAGATTATAACTAACCAATCAGATTGCTTGATTTCCCATAATCTGTAAGCAGAGTTATCTCCCTTGTGTATATCAAAAACATTCCCAAAGCCAATAAGCCAGGAGACTAATTGCTTCATGAGCAATTGCTCGAATGACTCGAATCCCATCGAGCAAATGAGCCTTAGAGCAATTGCTCGTTCGAGTGACTCCACATACGACTCTTCGACTCATTTCAGTATTTGAGGATACCTACGGCCCGGCATTGTATTATTTGAGGATACCTATCGAGGATACCTATCGATGATACTTATCTGAGGATACTATTACCTGTATCACAAGGCATACCTATCCCAAATATCCCTTATAAGCTATCGAGCAGTTACTGAAAAGTCATTGCTCGAATGACTCGAAGCCTATCGAGCAAATGAGCCTTAGAGCAATTGCTCGATCGAGTGACTCCACATACTGCTCGAACGACTCAAATTCCATCGAGGAAATGAGCCATAGAGCAATTGCTCGTTCGAGAGACTCCACATACGACTCTTCGACTCATTTCAGTATTTGAGGATACCTATGACATGGCTACGTATCAGCTGAGGATACCTTTCGAGGATACTTTTTTATAGGATACGTATAAGGCACGTATCCCTTCAGAAAATCGCCTCGGAACAGTTACAGACCCGGTTTACTCCAGTCTGTTCCCAAGCGATTTTCTGAAGGGAAACGGCACTTTTATTCATGGAATTCGGGGGTTGCATATAGGACGTTATCCCCTCATTCCGAATAAAATGACATTGTTAGTCGGGGCGGAGTAGTGGGTTGATAAAAAAACATGGAGGCTTTCTAAACCTAATATTAATTGAAGTACAGGATAGCACAGTCAATGTTAATATTGACATGAATAAAAGAAAACAGAAGAACAAGAAATATAACTAGGACATATTCAAAAAACGAAAACATACAAAGATTGGCATCATTAAAACCTCCTCAAATCGTGAAGTTTATTTAAAGCGGATCTTCTGGGAGATCCACTGACTGCGCACACAGCCGCAGATATTCTGTTGTACTGCTTTCACATTGTTCATATAGGTCCCAAAGCCCTGTTAATTTTCTATGTTTCGCATGCATGCTGTTTATCTGGTTTCGATACAGTTTTTTTCTGTAACACTCAACGGAATCAGTCCCGATTCCTGGTGAAGCAAATTAAAATGTTTTTTCATGTTTAGAGAGTTTGTTGTTTTGGCTTGGGCATTGATTGAATGATGCCAGCTCTCCGCATAATTCTTAGTGAGCACAGGGCGTTTGAAGGTTGACCAAGATGAGGGAAGACACTTTTCAGAAAAAACCAAGTTTTTTCAATGCAGCGAACTAGCTTTTGGAGACGTTCAGAAGATTGTGATTGTGGACAACTGGTTTTCAAGAACGGAAAGGCATTCAAGATGTGATTAATTGGTAAATGTGGCAGAGCCATCAAATGACGCACATAGTCTCTAACAGGCAATTGATGAACATAGGCTGACTGCAGTCCGAGTTCTTTAACTTTTCTGTACACTGCCGGGCCCCAGTGGAACCAACAACCATGAATAGAAATTTCTGGCAACACCTCACGTATTGCAGACCACATCGCTTTCTCGAAGTCTAAAACACATTATTGGACTTTTGGTTCAGGCACCAACGTTCAAATTTCCTGCAATATTGCTATGTAGTCTTTGGTTTTGCGGCGTGACATGTGCATATAACACAGTGGAACTTGTTTCATTGCCCCCACCCCCGAACTGTTTATAAAGTTATGCACTCTGAATAACTGAACGAAAGGCTTACGTGCCATTTTAAAGGTGCCATCCATAAACCAGATTTTTGAATCTCCCATATATTTAACTGCAGATCGGTAGCAAGAATTATGTGGCGCTGACCATCAAGTTGAATGTCCTTTTTAAGGAATCCGTCAGCTACGAATGTGTCTTCAAGAATGAAGTCGAGGTCCTGTGGATGCTTCAGTCGAAGATTTTCCCTGGCTCTATTTGCTGATCGAGCAAGTTGGTCTAGTTTTGGCAATAGTACAGCATCACTTGCCACCGAATCTAGTGCCTATCTGGCAAGCACACCACAAGAAATGAAGACGTCGTCTTTTGTTGCTTTCTTGACAATGGCTCTCGCTGAATAAGTCAAAGTTGCACAATGATCACCTGGGTGCGTGTGAAGCTTAAATCACCGTTGACAAACATTAACGCTAGGATGTGTGACTGTTGCTAGCATTTCTTTGCTGTGCTGCAAAATATCCATGTGGTCGATACATTTGTATTTCGTTTAAAGGTATAAATGAACCCCTGCGAATCAACTAAAATATCTGCACCCATTATTGATCCTCCCTTGATGATTTGGTATGTGGTGTTCTGGCCAGTAATTACTACATCGGGTATTGTCTCATCCTCAAGTGACTGTTCTGTTGTAGTTAGCACATCATCTACGGTACTTCAAATGACATCTCTTTTGTTGTAGCGTCTACATCCATTTCCGATTCCTCTCTCACTGGACTTTCTTGGCATTCTGGACAGAACCATGTTATTGTGACACCATCACGTTGCTGCTTTGTCAACGTTCTGTATTCATATCTTGTCATGCCATTATCACAAAGCCTGTGTCTCCATTTGCTGCAAGAGTCACATTCCAAGGCATCTTGGCTTCTACGTACTTGTTTGTTTCAGCCCGAGTACAAATGCTCCATAGGATCATCAATCTTTAACTGTTGAACTTCCACATTAGGCACAGAGGATACATTGGAACTCAGGGGACGAAATGATAATAGATTTTAAAGGCAGTCCCAAACAGGTCCAGAAAATCAAGGGGTGCAAAAACTTGCCCTCCTCAATTTTTTCTAGGCGTGCAGCACTCCAGCACTTGTAAAGAATGCCTGGCCTGATTTTATAGAATAACACGAGCTTGGCCATGACTGGTGTCTTTTACAAAAAGCCGTCTTGAAAGGCAATTTTAAATTAATATCAACACACACTGATAACAGCCAGGTCTTTTTAAGTAGCCTTTGTTTTTACTTACTATACAGTGCAGTGTTGAACTAACAATAATATGTATTTGGTGTAAAAACAAATCGTTGGTGGACAGATAGTTGGTCGGTCGATCAGTCAATCTGTCGATCAGTCAATCAATGTTTTGGAAGTAATACATCTGACAGACGGTGAAATCGGAAAGCAGCGTTAATTCTCAGATAAGTACGAAATATTTATATTTCTATATTTTTGAAATTAAACAAAAAATAATTCATCAAATTATTGAAAGAAAAATTAGAAAATATATAGCATATTTTATGTCACTACTAAAAAAAATATTTTTAAATAATAAAAAGTTTATTTGTGGGATTAAATATTTATATAGAAAAAAGGTCAATACTCAAATTTTTACTGGTGCATATCGACTTGTGGGTGGTGCAAATCGACCATTTTTACGGTGCAAATCGACCTTTTCGATGGTGCAAATCGACTTTTCTAATGGTGCAAATCGATCGTCGGTATGGTGCAAATCGATCGGTGCAAATAGACAGTGGTATAAATCGACCAATATTCGGGCGAGGTGGTTCAGTAGTAAAGGCACTGGACTCCAAACCGAAAGTTCCATGGTTCGATTCTCGTCAGGGGCAAGTGCGCTGTGTGCTTGGCCATGGGACTCAATCCCGACTACCCATGAATTAATGAATGAATCTTTATTTGCAGCATACAATTACATAACATATGATTAACAGTTTAATTTAATTCAGAACAAAAGTAATAGTACACTGCATGGAGATGGCATAGCCAAGAAGCTGTCTTCCTGCCATCCCCATATTGAAACAGTAAAACATACCTGACATCAAAGTTAAATTAATTTGCTCGAAGCCAATTCTAAAAGGGGCGATTCACAGTTTCCAAAATGAATACATAATTTATCATTGTAGTTGAATATTTACTATGTGGAGAATGTTAAGGATTTGGGGAATTTTGGGATCCAGAGAGCTGGAGGTGCAATCGGGGCATCTCAGATTGACACAAGCGACATTAGCCATATAAGAATTTAGGGCCTTATCCATTATTGCCTTCTTGAATTGCGGTCTGCTGAGTTGTTGGATTTGTGGGTCAATTTCATTCCAAGTTCGTGGGAGAGTTTGGAACGGCAGTTCGGATGAAAAACGTGTTCTTGGTTTAAGTGTGTGTATTTTCCCAGACTGTCTGGTGTTCATGCCTGATGGGTTCCTATAGATTTTAAATGTATCATCAAAGGACAGGGGTAATTTATTATTGTACCAATCATGCATGAACAAAAGGGAATGCAGGGTATAGAGGTCGCTGAATTTTAGGATACCACAGCTTTTGAATAGAGGATCAGTGTGTGATGTAAAAGACTTGTTTGTTATAATACGAATGGCTTTCTTCTCCATGTAGGAGCACGGTGACGCTGTATGCTACCCATAATGCACGTCGATGGTGTATCTATCTTCAACCAATGCTAACCCTGCTTGTGTGGAGTTAGTAGATTGGGGAGTCTGACAGCTGCTCGTCGTTGCTCGGTGGTTCACTCCTAGTATTACGGCTTTCTCTACACGTAAAGCTGCCCGACACGAGGTCCTACAATGCTTCATCCCAGTGAGAAAATGTGAAAACTCGATCTACATAAATACCACTTCATTGTTTCTCATATCTTGAAGAGTGAAGTTAAGGGTATTATAAGTTATCTCCGCCAATATGTTTGGTGTATGAAGATTTAATACCTGGATGTTGGTTTTTAAACACCGATCCACAGGCGAGGTGTTTAAATGAGATACCCAAGTATTAAATCTCCATATACCATACATGTTGGCGGAGATAACGTTTTTGTACCGTTTGAATCACAATACAAGCATAGTGGAAGTAAATTTGTGGACGCATTTCCCAGCTCCACAATCACTTGGACCAAATTCGTGATAATTATTTTGTTTTTATAATCGCAGAAGACGACAGATAGAGTTACATCCCTTGGGTTGTTAAGGAAACGAGTAAACAGTATTTTGTTGACATATCGTCCCCTGAGTTCCAATGTGAACACATTGGTACTCAGGGGACGAATTATTAGCTCTTATTTTATTTTTATGATTGAATTATCGGAAATCGGATGATATTTGTGACTATTTTCGGGTTTTTTGATTCGATTTTTATTTCGAGGCGAGCAAAAGCTGAAAGCTTTCCTTCAAACCATATACCCCCGATGTTTCGCGTGCGCTTATACCCTGGTTTGTTGCATGCTCTCATATACCTTGGATGCTGGGTGCATTCTTTGCCATGGGTATTTGTCCAAGGCATTCTGAAAATTCAAAAGACCGAGTTTATCGGGATATAGGGACAATAAAAGTATAAATTCGAGTGTGCACTGGAGGTTGGGGAGGAGTGGGGGTGTGGTTGTGTGGCGAGTGATATAAAAATGCCTTTGAAACAGTTGACCTCGGCTTTTCGTGACAGGCAAAATATTATAATCTCATATCAGCAAATTTGCAGATCATTTTATTTTAGTCCGTCTCTGGTCATAGTTTGATGCATTTCTTCCACTGGAGCCATCCTTCATCCCGAGGGCAAGGAATATGGTTCCAGTAGAAGAAACGGACTGCACCAGCTGACAAGGGGTCGCGTAGATGTTACAATGCATTGTGAGTAACATGTGCGTTATCAGAGTGAGCGTTCATGTTGTGATGGCATTGTCGTAGTGATGGGTGGTGTTAGTGCGCAGGTGTTGCAGGTGTGATAGAGTGATGCATGTTTCCATCATCTCTTTTGTTTACTGGAGGTCGCCATCTAGGTTTCCATGGTGGCATGTGATTACTATTATTGGACCCCAAAAGACTAAAAGCCTATAACAGGTTCGAGATGTCTCTGAAGGATATGATCGACTGTATTGCACTATATTTAATGACCCAAAACGACCCGACAGCTATCAAATTTTACCAAAATTCACCTTAAATTCTGCTCAAATTCTCAGAGAATTATCGTCTCAGGCTGCCCATTCTTAACCTATTGTAGCTCTTTCTGGCTGTGCCTGGATACTGCTATATTTGTTTAACCCTGTTCAGTCGTCTGATCATGACTAATCAAATCCTCTAATTTATCTAAAACCAACGCACTGTCACACCACTGTCTGATACAACGATCTGTCCAGTCATCTGACCATGACCAATCAAATCCTCTAATTTATCTAAAACCAACGCACTGTCACACCACTGTCTGATACAACGATCTGTAAGGTTCCTTGAGACCAAGAATTAATCGAGCAAGGCTTGGAACAGGTTGTGGAGGTCCTCAGATGGTGAATTTGGTGATGCTACCCAGCGAAGCAGGATAGGATCACCAAATTTACTTATCCTCTGTGAACCCGAAGACTCTTCAGCTCATATGAGAGTTGACTCCTAGACTATCCTATTCTCCCCAGGAAGGAGACCAAAAGTCAATCGCGCACTGTCTGAAATAGGCTATGGACTGCATCGAGACTCATATCGCCCAAACAAATGAATTCTTGTAGGACTCTTCGGCTCGTCAAGGTGATGGTGAGCTGAAATTAGTGGACCGTTTCCATTTTGTCCCATTTACCACCACAGATACGAATTCAGCGTCTTCTCTATCACGCGCATTTAATTTTAACATTGAATTGTTAATGCTAAAATTATAATTAATTTTATGTTTCATTGGTCAGTGGTCTTTCACAGCATTGAAGATTAAAAATCTCACGAAGGTAACTAATTTAATGGGAGAAGAAAATGTTTGTACAGATCGTTGGGATTTCTCGTCTCTTTTAATATATGATTCAGCTAGGGGGCCGGCACATCCCGAGACCGGCAGACCCGTCTTTGCGACAGAAAAGTTCTAGTTACATTGCACATCAAGGGAGATAATCAAAGCTTTAATTTAAGTATCGCTGAACTAAATATTTGAATTAGAGTTACATGCCTTGAGATGTTGCACGGAATTGATGCAATCTCTACAAATAAACAGCCTTGGGAAAATATATTGTTTCAATAAACGTTTGAAACATTCTATTGACATCTTGCATTATTGTTCAGTATTCCTGATAAAAAAGGGTGATTTGATGACTTTTGGACCTAAAAAATACAATTTACTTTTCGTATGTTTTTGTAGGGAATTCCCTGAAATATATGTGCACGTGACAGGTACTTCCTTTCGTGTCATTTTTTCTCTCATATTTGTTGCATGACAACCTGTTTTTGGGGTCAGAACAAGTTGTCTGAAGGGCTATGCTAAACAAAAATATTTGAATGCCAAAATTAAAGTGATGCGATCATTCGTTGTTTCGCCTGAACATTGTGATGGTGGCCCGTGGGAAAATGTTTAGCTCTGTGATACCTATATGAGACACATTTTTTGGCTTCCAAACCAGAGTCAATTATTATTTTGGGGGATTATTTCACATTTAAATGTTTATTTGGGGACCCCACACCTTACAGAACTTTTGAAAAGTTACATATTTGTCACAATCAGCATTAAAGGCTATATATTGCTAGAACGAAGGCTCAATGCAAGCAAATTCACATTTTGAGCAAATGTATTTCCCAGGAGCATACTATAACATCTGGCAGCTGGTAACTAACAGCCTATCTTACTCCATTAACACGTTTATTTAAACAATTGTTCCCCCTCATAGTGTTAGGATCAGGGAGGATTCCAATCTTCCAACCCCCTCCCAAAGCACCATTCAAACACAGCCAGAAAACCTATACTACAGTTCTATTCACTGGTATTTAGAAGTTTTTCTCTTCTATATTATGCTCCTTGAAATGTTGGAAAATGATTCCTTCATTGAACGAGTATTTTTGGGGAGGGGAGGGGGCTATAGTGCAAAAAATAACATAATAAAATGATAAATGTCAATGAATGGCATTTTTGGTGGCTGAAGTTAATATCATACACTTTCAGTTTCTTATGATTTATTTTGAGACTGCAGTACTTATGGTCCACTGAGTTATTTTTCTATTTGACAACCTTGTCATGGCTCTTCCAGTATATTTTTCATTGTATGTCATTCAGTACTCTCATGTAGACTTCCTAAATGTGTGACAGCAAGCCTATCTGTGTGTCTGTCTGTCTCTTCATCAGGCAAGGTGTTTCTTTGCTTTTCATTTGCCTGGATCTACATTTTTAATAATTGACAACTGACTATCTTTCACCTCACACCCCCCTCCACACACACACACACACACACACAAATATATTAATCATCAAAGACTACTATAAAATGTCTGATTCATCCTCTTTGGAAACATATTTTCTACAATATCACTCTTTTTGTCAGAGTGGGTGTCTGTGGGAATTAAAACAAAAATTGTGAAAGTGCACTTATGTGTACTTGCAGCACAAGCATAGGCCTGTAGAATATTTGATGGTTTTAGGCATTTTAGCAGTGTTATGAGATGATACCACAGTAGCAGGTACTAGGGCTGTCGCGATTATTCGATTAGTCGACTAACCGTCGACTATTGAAGTAGTCGACGTTTTTTATTTTTAGTCGATCGTCGTTCATTTTCAAGGTGGTACACGTCTACTACACATCGGGGCTAAATTGCATTGTTTTGTGAGGTGAATGATCAATGAAGGTGAATAATTTTAAATATCTAACCATAGTTAACATTCATATCCGGAAGACTGTACGACTGTCACTGACTGTGTAAGAAAGAACACTCACAGTTACTCGAGAAGAATAGATTCTTCTGAATTTCTCCAGTCTTGTACACACGAAGGCACCCATTGGAAAACCCAAAGCGCGGAAGTGACAAAATTATGACGAAAGTCAGAACGTCAGATCACTTCTCAAAGTTCGGAACTTCAGACTAAGATCCAATTTTAACAACTGACGAGGGAATGCATAGATCTCAATGTTCAAAATTTCGAGAAACTTATTGCAGAAAGGAAACATATGCAGGAACGTTCTTTGGTAAATTCATTTTAATTCATCGGCTTCAATCTAGTTCAAACTTGGACCCGCAGTCAGTAATATTATTTTTGGGGTTGGTACGTCCTACAGGACGTACCAACCCCAAAAATTATATTACGGACTGTGGGTCCAAGATTGGACTACATGTAGCTTCAGTCGGGACCGATTTGTTGTTCCCACAACCCCACTTCGTCTGAACACACTGGTGCCATTGTCATTTTCAGAGTTTTACGAACAGAAGAATGATTTGCTAAAAAATCATGGGAAGCGACTATTAATCGACTAACCGTTGATTACTGCTCACGATTAGTCGATTACAAAAAATGATAGTCGCGACAGCCCTAGCAGGTACTGGTCATTCTTTTGAAAACAGCACTGTTTATGTTTTGTCAGGGCCATAAAAATGCCTCAAGGTACATTAACAGAGAAATTGAGGCTTTTTCTTCACAAAAATTGCAAACAAATCATCAAACACAATGTGAAATGGCTTCAAAGGCCAGAATGTGATTTAAAAACTCTCATGAAAGGGAAATTTAATATCGCAGTAGGTTTGTTTTGGATCAATATCAATTAATTTATGAATAACGTGACCGGTACTTCCTTTCGGGTCATATTTTCTCTCTTATTTGTTGCAGAAAAAAGTTGTCTGAATGGCTATATTTGACAAAGATATTTGAATGCCAAAATCAGTGATGTGATCATACTTTTTTTCGCCTGAACATTGTAATGGTGGCCTATGGGAAAATATTTAGTTCTGTGATACCTTTATAGCTGGTCGTGAACTGAACGGACACACATCCCCTGTTTATAATATGACAATACGCAAGGCGTAAGAAGGAACCCCAAAGTATCCAACATATTGAACTATTTCATTCCGCAACCATTACTCCAAAAACATTTTGGTTTATTCAATCGAATTCCTGCAATTGTTTAATATCAGCCAAACATGAATACGTTTCACAGTACTAAGTATTTTCCCATAGGCGACCATTATAACGTTCAGGCGAAAAAAAATATGGTCGCATCATTTTAAATTTAGCATTCAAATATTTTTTGTCAAGTATAGCCCTTCAGACAACCTTTTTCTGATTTTTAAACAGGGGGCCATGCAACAAATAAAAGAAAAACTAATAGAAAGGGAATTGCTGGTCACATGTTCATATTTCTCAGGGAATTCCCAAACAAAACACACCAACAGTCAAACAGATTATTAGGTTCTAAAAGTCCTCAAATCATCCTCTTTATTCATCTGGAACATTCAACAGTAATGCAAAATGTCAGTAGACTTCTTCAAATGTTTATTGAAACAATATATTTTCCCAAGTGCTTAGTTTTGGGAATTACATAATTTCCGAGCGCAACTTTTCGAGGCAGGTAAATCTAATTAAAATATTTACAACAGTTATACCTATGAGCAAACCCAACCCTACCAAAGATACATTTGCCTCTTTCATGTAATGAAAGAGTCATTTCTGCAATAGAATTCAACTTTTGGCTTCTGTCTAGTCCAAAACTTGGGAAATTTGTTCTTTTGAAAGAACTGACCAATCTGTGTCAAATGGGCTTAAAAACTGGTATTGCCTCCGACAGAATTTCTACTCTGTTACCTAATAAGTTGGGGGGGGGGGGGGGATAAGAATTCACAGCTTTCTTTGAAACTACCCAAATCCCAAAATAAAACTAAAATCTGCATCAGCACACAAAACCTTTTCACCAAATTTGTTTTAATTAATCATACAGCAAGATAAATAGTGCCCCACCACCATGAAACAATATGTCAATTTTGTTTCAAAATCGGGGTTGTGCAGGGCTTATAGTTCCTCTAAATTTGGGAGAATCCATCTGGAATCTTGCGGAAATCGTTCCGAGAATTCAGACCTGCTATGGGCCAGGATCCTATCAGGTCAGTATGATTGAACCCCTGTTGCATACTGATAATACATGTTAACCCTTTACCCAATACAGATTTTTAATTTTTACAACACCAACTACTGATTTTTACCCCCCCCCCCCACCCCTTCCCCCAGGGGCTTTAATCGCTCACCTGGCGAGGTGGTTCAGAGAAGTATTTTGGGTCAGATTCAGTTAGTCAAGGTTCATGGACACTACATAGGAATAATGTTATGAAATTATTCATAATTCTAGTGTCCATGTCAGATGATTATTAGCATAGGTCTTCCTGATTGCTTCCAATTCTGACAGCTGTAGACAAAAAAATACTGCCAAACTTCCAAGGGTTGTTGTGTCACTGCAGCTTAAAAGGCAAATTTTATGGAAAAGCTCTTAGGAATGGATTTGAACATTTATGAACAACCTCGAACCTAACCCACCCCTGCCCAAATATTAAGCCACGGACCTGAAATGTACAAACTCAAATCTGCCCCCCCCCCCTCCCTGCGATACCAAATATGGTTTCTGACTGGCAGGAACCAAACTGGAACAAATTTACATCTGACCTCCCCAGAGATGTTGTACACCAAATATTAAAGCATTCTAAATTCTAACTAGTGGGTCTGAAAAAAAGGATTTTTAAAGAAATTTTCTCATGTTACTTTGAGTTAATTTGCACTCCCATAATGAGCCCAAATATTAACCCATAGATTTGGCTTGGACAAACATGAATCTGACCCCCTTAGAGATGCTGTAAACCAAATATGAAAGGATTCTGAGTTTTAAAGAAATTTCCTCGTACTGCACTAAGTTAAACTTTGGGCTTCAATAGATAGACCAAATATTAACCCAGAGACCTGATTCAAACAAACTTCAATCCTCCCCCTCCCCCACTAGAGATGTTGCATTCCAAATATGAAAGCATTCTGCCTGGTGCATCTGAAGGAGGTTTTCAAAGAAATTTGCTCATGTTGCACTGTTGATATTTGGGTGCCCATAGGGAGCCCAAATATTAACTCAGGGACTTGATTTGAACAAACCTGAATCTATCCCCCCTCCCCCACCCCTAGAGATGCTGTATACCAAGTATCAAAAGATTCTTATACATGGTTCTGGAGAAGATTTTTTTTCAATTTTTGAAAACAATTTATGCATGCTATCAGAGAAATGCTTGGGGCCCCCTGTGGGTGTGGCAACTTTATTTGAACAAACTGGAATTCATATATGATAAGGAACATGAATATCAAATTTGGTTCAATTCTGCTCAGTTGTTTATGAGGAGAGGTTGATAATTTAAAGTTCACGCTGGACAGGAAGGATGGATGGTCGACAGACAGAAAGTCATCATTTAAGCGCCCCCTGACTTACAGTCAGGTGAGCTAAAAATAAACAATATTCATCAAGCATGATAATTATTGGTGTTACTGGAACCGGCTGATGAGAGCCGGTTGCAATGACAGCCATATTTGTACAGATTTTATTGCCAGTGTCACAATATTTCAGGTTATGTTAGTGTTGTATTGGTTAATTTGCTTCCTTTGTGTTAGGTAAAGGGTTAAACTGACTCAGTTCTTTTCATGTGAATCCTAGCAGCAATGTTAGGAGAAGCTACATGGTTTCTCACTGGTTTTGATGCACGGATCTCTACGGGAATCGATTCTCAGATTTTTATAACCCTGGCTGAGGCTATCAATAGAAAGTGCCATTTTATCTCAATAAATGATGTCAAATATTCTTTTACCTAGTGATGGGGTAAATTATAGCCCTGGATGTGCACCCCCCCAACATCCCAGTATGCATTTTTTCCTAAAACAAGAGGCCCCAGGGGGTCTGAGGACGCCCACCTGACATGGTAGCCTAAATATCAACCCAGAGAATTGATTTCAACAAGTTTCATCTACTCCTCCTAAGAAAAGCTTACACCAAATATCCAAAGATTCTGACAAGTGGATATAAAAAAATGATTTTCAAAGAATATTCCTCACATTGAACAAAGTTATAATTCGGGCTCCCACAGGGAGCCCATATATGAACCCAGGGACTTGGCTTTAACAAATTTGAATCTCACCCCCCTAAGGATGCTGCACACCAAATATCAAAACATTCCGATTGCCGGATCTGAAGAAGAAGATTTTTAAAGAAAATTCCTCATTTTGAACTAAGTTACAATTCGAGCTCCCACAGTGAGCCCAAATATGGACTTAGGGACATGGCTTGAACAAACTTGAATCTCACCCCCCTAAGGATGCTGCATACCAAATATCAAAACATTCTGACTGCTGGATCTGAAGAAGAAGATTTTTAAAGAAAATTCCTCATTTTGAACTAAGTTATCATTCAGGCTCCCACAGTGAGCCCAAATATGGACCTAAGGACATGGCTTGAACAAACTTGAATCTCACCCACCTAAGGATGCTGCATACCAAATATCGAAACATTCCGACTGCTGGATCTGAAAAAGATTTTTAAAGAAAATTCCTCATTTTGAACTAAGTTATAATTCGGGTTACGACAGTGAGCCCAAATGTGAACCCGGGGACTTGGCTTGAACAAACTTGAATCTCCCTGAGCATGCTACATACCCAATATCAAAAGATTCTGCTGCTGGATCTCGAGAAGAAGATTTTCAAAGAAATTTGCCTGAAATGCACTAAGTTCAAATTTGGGCTCCTATCTATACTGAGCCCAAATATGAACCCAGGGGGCCGATTTGAACAATCTTGAATCAGATCCACCCCACAATGTTGCATATCAAATATCAAAAGATTCTGCCTGCTGGATCTGAAGAAGAAGATTTTTAAAGAAATTTGCCTGAAATGCTTCTATAGTGAGCCCAAATATGAATCCAGGGGGCCGATTTGAACAAACTTGAATCAGATCCACCCCACAATGTTGCATACCAAATATCAAAAGATTCTGCAAGCTGAATCTGGTGAAGAAGAATTTTTAAGAAATTTGCCTGAAATGCACTAAGTTTGAATTCGGGCTCCTATACTGAGCCCAAATATAAACCCAGGGGGCCGATTTGAACAAACTCGAATCAGATCCACCCTCCAATGTTGCATACCAAATATCAAACAATTCTGCCTGCTGGATCTGGAGAAGAAGATTTTTTTATGTTTTTCCCATTGCCTACAGTGTTAAAAAGTGTTTTCAAAGTCCCGAAACTGTACCTTATGATAAAACCGATGGCAATTTTTTTTGACCAATCCTTTCTGTTGGTCCTAAGGAAGCTTCACACCAAATAAAAATTCTCAGTGCCGTGCAGTTTTGGAGATATGGCATTTTACTTTTTTTCTATTTTTAGCTCCTGCGGTTTCCACAGGGCTGCGGGAAAAGAAAATTCGGCATAAATTAGGTACTTATGACCCAATAAGCCCTCACATAAAATTTGGTTCAAATCAGCCTCTCAGTTCGGAAAATAGAAATTTTGGGCGGGGCCAAAAAATTTGCCCCTCCCATAACGACGCCAAATATAGCCCATCAAACTTTTAAAGAAATCCAAGTCTACACCTTAAAGGGAAGCTGCATACCATATATCAAGTCTCTGCTACTGCTGGTTCACGAGAAGAAGATTTTGGTGCCCCTTGGGGCCTGGTACTACCCAGAAGAAGGGGGGGGGGGGGCAACTTCATTTGAACAAATCTGAATTGGCATTAGGTAATAAACATTTACCCAACATTTGAATAATGTAAAGTTAACGCCGGATGGACGGCGGACAGAATGTGATCAGTAAAGCTCCCACTGAGCTTCGCTCAGGTGAGCTAAAAAACTATATTAATTTATAAATAAATTGATGGTGACATGAATTTCCCATTGTTTTTTAATCACATTCTTGCTTCTGAACACATTTCACATTGTGTTTGATATTTTGCACCAACAGAATGACCAGTACCTGCTACTGTGGTGTCTCATGACATTGTTAAAATTCCTAAAATCATCAAATATTGATTCATTAGTGCTGTGCTTGTGCTGCAAATATCCACAAGTGCACTTTCACTATTTTGGTTTTAATCCCCACAGGCATGCATTCTGTCAAAAGGAGTGAAATTGTAGAAAATATGTTCACAAAGAGGACAAGTTACAGTACAGTCTCTGTGGACATGTTGTAATACACGTGCAGGCAGTGATGTCCACTCATGCGTTTACCAGTCAATAAAAATCATCATCTACAAAATTTTAATTGATGAAGCACCGGGTTTTGATGATTATACCTATAGTTAGTGTTTGGCATCAAATATTATTGTATCCGTGGAAATATTGCCCATCCATGGAAAGTGAGCAGTACACAGCCACTGTACTGTATTTGTTTCAAGTAATATACTCTTTGATGTTTGATATATTTGTGATAGGCTGGGTCCAAAGTACTCAGTACTCGTAGTACTCGAGTACCACTTTTTTGATAAACTACTCAATATTTGCCAGCCCAGATATTTGTATGTGTGTGTGTGGGTGTGTGTGGGTGTGTGTGTGTGTGGGGGGGCGGGGGGGGGGATTGAAGGGCGAAAGATAGCTGAAAATTATTTAAAATGTTGAGCCCGGCAAATGAAAAGCAAAGAAACATTTCATCTGAAGGACAGACAGACAGACATGCAGTAACAGATTTTGGAAGCCTACATAAAAGTAGTGACTAACTTAAAATGAAAAATATAGATAGAAGAGCCAGGGCAATGTTGTCAAACAGAAAACAAACAAGAGCCCCCAGAGGGCCTGATGGCATTCACCTGACATGGTAACCTAAAAATCAACCCAGGGAATTTATTTGAACATTTAGTTGCATCTGCCCCTCATAAGAAAAGCTTATACAAAATATCCCAAGATTCTGACCGGTGGATCTAAAAAAAAGGATTTTTAAAGAATATTCGTCATATTGAACTAAGTTATAATTCAGGCTCCCACAGAGAGCCCAAATATGAACCCAGGGACTTGGCTTGAACAAATTTGAATCTCACATCCCTAAGGATGCTATATACCAATATCAGAAGATTCTGACTACTGGGTTTTAAAGAATATTCCTCTTATTGAACTAAGTTGTAATTTGGGCTCCCACAGGGAGCCCAAATATGAACCCGGGGACTTGGCTTGAACAAACTTGAATCTCACCCCTCTAAGGATGCAGCATCCCAAATATCAAAATATTCTGAAGAGTGGATCAGAAAAAGATTTTTAAAAAATATTCCTCATATTGCACTAATCTAATCATAGAGAGCCCAAATATGGACCCAGGGATTTGATTTCAACAAACATGTGAATAAATCTTCCAAAGATGTTATATGCGAAATATGAAAGCCTTTGGAGCAGTGGTATGGGAGAAGAAGATTCTTTAATGTTTTTCCCATTACTAAAATGATGACTCCTCATAAGTCCTTGAAAACTTCCCTACAGTTAAAACTAGAAGTCCTGTCACGAATAGTGTGCTTATCTTGGCTTAGTTGCGCGTTGGAATTGCGCGCAATTGCCATATCGAATGGCATCCAAATCACGGCAGGTTCTCCTGGTTACTCATGCAAACACATGCAATGTTTCTGCCAATGGACTTCCGGGTTACCCGGAGGTCCATTGGCTGAAACATTGCTTGTGCACAGGCCTTATGTACGGAATTTGATAGCTTTACTATGGCCTTTACGCGTACATTAACATGCAGATCAATGTGCTATTTGTGCGCATTTCATGACAGGACTTCTAGTTTTAACTGTATGATAAAACTGATGGCAATTTTTTTTTTGACCATTCTTTTCGGCTGTTCGCAAGGAAGCGTCACACAAAATAAAAATTCTCAGTGCCATGTAGTTTTGAAGATATGGGCGTTTAAAACTTTTTCTATATTTAGATCCTGCAGTTCCCACAGGGCAAGAGGAAAATGTTTTGGCATAAATTAGGTACTTACGACCCAATAAGCCCATCATATCAAATTTGCTTCAAGTCAGCCTCTCAATTTGGAAAATAGAAATTTTGGTACAATTTGGGCTCCTACAGGAAGCCCAAATATGAACCCAGGGACTTGGCTTTAACAAACTTATATCTCTCCTCCCTAAGGATACTGTATATATCAAAACATTCTGACTGCTGAATGTGAAGAATACTTTTGAAGAATATTCCTCATTTTGAACTAAGTTATAATTCAGGCTCCCACAGTGAGCCCAAATATGAAAACAGGGCTTGGCGTAAACAAACTTGAATCCCCCCCACCCCTCCCTTTGTAAGGATGCTGCACACCAAACATCAAAACATTCTGACTGCTGGATCTGAAAAAAGTCTTTTAAAGAAAATTCCTCATTTTGAACTACATGTAAGTTATAATTCAGGCTCCCACAGTGAGCCAGGGTTTCACAAATATATTTTTTGTGGGATCCATTTCCATCATGTGTCTTAATCACATGAATTATGCTTATTTATCTTCAAATACATAGATTGTTAGATTGTTGAACCACCACATCAAAGGCTATTGCAGTAATCATGTTTATAGAAATTAATTAGATCTGATACGGTTAACCGATTAATCAACTAACCAATGATCAATATCTTGATGATAAAAAAAGTAATTGATCGGTTAACCGTTACTTTTGAAATACGGTATTATATGGCAGGGTATTTGATGGCTGGATTCACATCGCAAAATGCTATACAAAAATGTCCAATTGCTAACCATTTTTCTTTCATATTGGGTAAGCTAATATTCACTATTTATCATCACTTTTTGAAACCAAGATGGAAACTGCTAATCAAATTTTTAAAAACATAAAATACCCTGTATGGGTTAACTATGGAAAAAACGTGCTCCAAAACAGGCAAATATTGTCACACTGGCTAACATCAATTGCATGAGACAGAGAAATGCATGCCAGTTACGTGCCAAAATACTTGTTCACTTGCATGATCATTATACTGTATCAGTAGCTGAAAACGGTCATTCTCAACCCTTCACCAAATGCAGGTAGAAGACGATGCTTGCACAAGAAATTCTTGAATTACTGAAGATTTTCAATGTTTGTCTCAAAAACATAGCTTATGACCCCCCACCCTATTGGAACAAGCTCAATGAGCTTGTTCCAATGAGGTGTCATAAGCTATGTTTTGAGACAAAAATTGAAAATATAATAAAATTTGAATGGACATGTTTGTATATGGCGCTGCCCGGTTTTGTCCATTATGCTGAGTAAAGTTTTAATTATATAAATGGTCAACGGTACAGCAATTATTCAGCTACCTATTGGGGCAAGTGATTAATCGGTTAACCAAGGTTAATCCATGCGATTAATCAATCACGAAAACCCTTTAATCGTTTCAGCTCTAAAATTAATTTAATTTTATTAAATTTTATCTGATGAAAAAATGCTTATATTTTTGCGGGAATGGTAAATATGGATCTTCTTAACAAGCATTTGCAAGAACATAACAGAAATGAAATCACTGTTCTCGCAATTTGCAAAACCCTGGTGAGCCAAAATATAGGCTTGGCTTGAACAAACTTAAATCTCACCCGCCTAATGATGGTGCATAGCAAATATCAAAAGGTTCTGATTGGTGGGTCTGAAGAAAAAGATTTTTAAAGAATATTCCTCATACCGCACTAATTTCAACATTTGGACTCCCATCGAGAGCCCAAATATGGACCCAGGGATTTGCTTTCAATGAACGTGTAAAAAAATCTTCCAAAGATGGTATATGTGAAATTTGAAAAGTTTTGGGGGAGTGAATTGGGTGAAGAAGAGTCTTAAATGCTTTCTCTATTACCCACAGTGTTACAGGACGCTGACTAAGCATGTTTTCAAAGTCCCGAAAAAGTACCCCATGATAGAACTGACAGAAATTTGTTTAGACCATTCCATTCTGTTGGTCCCAAGGAAGCTTCACACCAAATAAGAATTCTCAGTGCCATGTAGTTTTGGAGATATGTACGTTTTGAATTTTGTTCTATTTTTAGCTCCTGCGGTTCCCATGGAGGGACGGGAAAATATTTTGGGGCATAAATTAATTACTTATGACCAAATAAGCCCACAAATTAAATTTGTTTCAAATCAGCCTCTTGGTTCGAAAAACAGAAATTTTGGGCGGGGCAAAAATACTTGCCCTCCAATAAGGAAGCCAAATAAAGACCCACAAACTTCTCTTGAACAAAACTGAGTCAACACCTCAAAAGGAAGCAGCACACCACATATCAAATCTCTGCTACTCCTGGTTCACGAGAAGATTTTTTAAGATTTAGGCAAAATTTTTGGGCATGGCCCTACTGAGGAGCAGGGCAACTTGATTTAAACAAAATCAAAATGCAATGTCATAACAAACAAGCATCTCAAATTTCACTTAAGTCGGTTCAGCAGTTTTGGAGGAGAAGACGCAACACCATGTTCACGGACGACGTCGGCGAGTGATCACTACACCTCACCCTGACTGAAAGTCAGGTGAGCTAAAAACTCAGTGATCCCTGAGTGCTGCAGTTGGGCGAGAAGCTTGGTTCAAGGAGAGAAGAAACTTATAGCTGCTGGCTTTCGAAAGTGTTGTTAAAACCCAATAAATAAATAAACAAGAGGCCCCACAGGGCGTGAAGCGCTCACCTTGAACAGAACATGATATAAACAGAGAACAGAACATGATATAAGAGTCCAAGAATGAATCTACATTAAGCAATCCATCTCCATAGGATACACTGCAAATCTTTGAGCCCCTCAGTAGTGACAAAAACAGTCCAAGCATCATGCCTTTTCTTTAGTTGATCATGATGTAAAATGTGGAGCTCCCCTCTCAAGCCCCTTGATACAACCTATGTAGATTACTCTTCACCTCCAGAGGGTACTGAATAAAAAATGTCTAATTCTTCAGCTACTCGGCCAATTCTGGCTCCCATAGGGAGCCCAAATATCAACCCAGGCACTCGATTTGAACAAAGTTGAATCTGATCTCCTTAGAGATGCTGTATACCAGATATGAAAGCGTTCTGACTGGTGGATCTGAAGAACAAAATTTTAAAGAAGTTTCCTCATATTGCACTAAGTTAAAATTTGGACTACCATAGCGAGCCCAAACTTTAACCTACAGACCCGATTTGAACAAATTTGAATCTCACCCCCACCCCACCCCCCTCCCCCTTAGAGATGTTGTATACCAAATACGAAAGCATCCTGACTGGTGGATCTGAAGAAGATTTTTTTTAAAAACTTCCCCATATAGCCCTAAGTTAAAATTTGGGCTACCAAAGGAAGCCCAAATATTAACATAGGGACTTGGTTTGAACAATCTTGAATCTGACCATCATAACAATGAGGATACCAAGCATTAAAAAATTCTGACTGGTGGTTCTGAAGAAGATTTTTAAAGAAAATTCCCCATAAAATTTGGGCTCCAACATTGAGTCCAAATATGAACCAATGGGCTTCATTTTAACAAGCTTGTATCTGACCCCTCTATGGATGCTGTATACCAAATATCAAAAGATTCTGAACATTGGTTCTGGAGAAAAGATTTTCTAAAATGTTTGCAAAAATGCTGCGCCAACATTATTCTGATGCCCTCTGCAGAACTCCCTAACAACAACTGAGGGCATTTTTTTACCATTCAATTCTACTGGTCCTAAGGATGCTTCATACCACATAACAGTTCTCTGTTCCAAGTGGTTTGGGAAACATGGGAGTTTGAAAATATTTCTATTTTTTGCTCCTGGGGTTTCCATGGGGATGCAGGGTTTTTTTTGCATGGGGCAAGTACTAATGACCCAATATTTCCACATGCTGAATTTCATTCAAATCGGACCATCGGTTCGGAAAATAGAAATTTTGGGTGGTACCAAAAAGCTAACCCCTGCCATTACAAAGCCAAATATTGCTTCACAAAGTACGTTTGAACACACGTGATTCTACACCTCAAAAGGTAGTTCCATAACGAATATCAAGTCACTGTACCCACTGGTTCATAAGATTTTAAAAATATTTTGGGAGCATTTTACCCCACCCCCTCCCTATGGGGCTGGGCATGTTGAGTTAAACAAAAATGTAATACCCCTTTGGTACCATTACTCACACAAACTTTAACTTGAATTGACCAAAACATGGTGTTGATGGATGACAGATGGATGGACAATGGACGGAGAGCGATTAGATAAGCTCTGCTTGACTTTGTCGAAGTGAGCTAAAAAAAAAAAATTAAATGGTTCATGTCCGATATTTTACCCATGTTATTAAAATTGATAAATTTGTACCTGGAGTTCAACAAAGACAAGGTTTATGCTATACATGTAGCACTGCAAAGCCTTCTTGCACTCAAGCGATGGAATACACCTCCCCCAATGCTATTCTGTAGATTATGAGGCCTAAAACAAACCAAGAACATGAACTTATGCATGAATATTATTACAATGAATAAATTGTCTTACACAAAGGAATACCACACAATCCAGTGTAGACTGATTTCAAAAAGTCCTCCGTAGTGGAAGGGCAATTTTAACAAACATACAGGCTCAAATAAGCTTCATACACAGCGTAAAAATTCCACAAAATTAATAAACATTCATATATGTTTAATAGGAATTAGGAGTATTGTAATTAAAAGTCAATTGTGTGGTTGTTTATAAACTTATATTACTTTGTTATCAGGTTTTAAAAAATATTAATATTTGTAAACACACCCACCCATTTAGATTAGTCCCTGCTCATAGCAGTGACACAGACATACAGTACAGTTGCTGGTCATAATCCTTGCATGGGCAGTGCATGATGTCCATGCATGTTTTTTCCATGTAATAGAAAATCATCATCAATAAAATTTTAATTAATGAAGCACCGAATTGTATCCTGTGGTTCATTAATTAAATTTTTGATGATTATTGCTGTAAACAGTGTTTGAAAACTAATATCATTGCATCCGCAGAAATCCTGCCCACCCATGGAAATTGACCAGTCCATGGCGGCCACACTGTAGGCTTGGGGGCTGGAGGGGGCACATGCCCTCCCCAATTTCATTCATGCCCCCACCCCTCTCTCCTGTTAACCCATATAATGAACATCCCAAAAGACATTTTAATATCTAGATATTTATGCTTGATCGCAACTTATTATGGCCACAAATGGACACAGATTCAAGGTAACTGTGTTTTAATGTCTTGACTTTCAATTTTGTTTTTCTAGGGGGGAGGGGGGGCGCACCCAACCCCTCCACTGATGAGAGGGTCACACACCCTCTTGTCCTCGCCCCTATCTCACTGCTATGTGGCTCAGGTGATTCTGTGCATCATATTCTTTATGACCCGGCCCCACTCCCATTAGATACATGTATTACTCCTGCCCCTATATGTAACATAGATATCCTGGCTAAGCACCAGTATAATGGTAAACTAACATCAAATTGTGTGGTTATGTACAGTAGCTAACATATTGGAATAGTATAATGTGCTTTGTCCGAAACTTGATCAAGTATTGATGACAAACAACAATTTTCATTACCAGTACCTGGTGCCAGTAATAAAGTACGATTTGCAAATTTCACCCTGCGTTTTTTCAGCTATTAACTAACATAAAATTGTGCGCTTCATGAAAATTATTTTGTTACTACCTGTTAAAAATTACTGTTTCTTGTTTTGCTCTTTTAGAAAAAGAAATCACTCCTTTTCTGGCGGGCATACTAAACACCGAGGCAAACCGAGGGATACCAAGGTGAATGAAAACAGGAGAGAAACGGGTATGAGGTGGTGTGTTCTTTTTATTATTTATTTATTGGTGTTTAAGGTCACATTTATCTGCACAACAGCTTATTGTGACCATGGCAGTTTTACGGATGGAGGAAACTAGAGTACACCAAGAGAACCACTGAGCAATGGCAAGCAAATGTGAGCTCCCCAACATACTACACAAGCAGGGTTAGCCTTGTTTGAAGACAGGTTCACCAAGAACATGCAGTATGCCTTAGTACACAGCATACCTTGCCCCCACATGGGTAGTGGGAGTGAAGTGTCTTGCCCAAGGACACAAAGCTGTTGCCGCAGGTGGTATTCGAACCGAGGATCTCTCGGCTTGCAGCTTGCAGCCTGCAGCTCTACCTACTGAGCCACTGCACCTCTGGTGGAGTATACTGATTATGTAAATAGATTTAAGCAGTATGTGCGTAGTTTTAATGCCATATTTGAGAATTATGGGTGCTGAAGTAATAATAATGCGCTGAAAAATCTTCCCTTTGGTATTTACAGTTAAAACTAGAAGTTCAGTCACCAATAGTGTGCTTATCTAGGCTGAATTGCGCGTTGGTTACCCGGAGGTCCATGGCTGGAACATTGCATATGCACTGGCCATATGTACAGAATGTGATAGCTTTACTTGGGCCATAACGCGTACATTAACACGCATATCGACGTGCTATTTGTGCGCATTTCATGACAGGACTTTTAGTTTTAACTGTGTAGTAGGTAGCTTGGTAATGGTAAAGTGACCTCACCTCAGTAAGCAACAGTGTGAATGCCGGCAGCCATCTTTAATATCGGGCCGCACCCAAAAACACTCGTTCTCATCCCAAGGTGATAACAAAGGTACCCAAGAAGTTTCGTGAAGATCGGTTCATAAATACATCCTCCAGCACTAGCCGTATTGACATGTGCACTTACAGTGTATAAGTAGCACTGAATAAATCAAAGGTCATCTAATTTGCATAATTTCTGCATGAGAAAAAAACCTGTATTATACAGTATTTTTGTGATGTATTCCACGTCACTAAACATTCATACAAAAATTTATACAAATCAGAACTTTCATACAGAAGTTCTGTACATAAAACTGATTGCACTAATTTTGGTACAAAATGGCTGCTGGTGGCCATAATGAATTTCGAACTGCACCCAAAAACACTCGATCTCGTCCCACGGTGGTAACAAAGGTACCCAAGACGTTTCGTAAAGATCGGTTCATAAATACGGCCTCGAGTCTGAGCCTTATAGAAGTTGTGTACAAAAAACTGATGGACTTAATTTTGGTACAAAATGGCCACTGGCAGCCATCTTGAATTTTGGATTGCACCCCAAAACACTCGTTCTCGTCCCTAGGTGATAACAAAGGTACCCAAGGAGCTTGGTGAAGATCGGTTCATAAATACAGACCCTAGCCCATGCCGTATTGACATGTGCACTTACTGTGTATAAGCAGCACTGAATAAATCAAAGTTCATCTAATTTGCATAATTTCTCCGCGAGAAAAAAACCTGTATTATATGTGATGTATTCCATGTTACTAAACAATCATACACAAATTTATTCAAATCAGAACTTTCATACAGAAGTTCTGTACAAAAAACTGATTGCAGTAATTTCAGTACAAAATAGCTGCCGGCGGCCATCTAGACTTTTGGACTCCCCCCAAAAACACTCATTCTCACCCCATGGTGATAACAAAGGTACCCAAGAAATTTTGTAAAGATCGGTTCATAAATACGGCCTCCAGCCCAAGCTGTATAGAAGTTCTGAACAAAAAACTGATTGTACCTAATTTCGGTACAAAATGCCCACTGGTAGCCATCTTGAATTTTGGACCGCACCCAAAAATACTCATTCTCGTCCCAAGGTGACAACAAAGGTACCCAAGAAGTTTCATGAAGGTCAGTTCATAAATACAGCCTAGCCCGAGCCATATTGACATGTGCACTTACTGGATATATATGTAAGTAGCACCAAATAAATCAAAGTTCATCTAATTTGCATAATTTCAGTACGAGAAAAAAACCTGTATTATATGTGATGTACTCCATGTTACTAAACATTCATACAAAAATTTATTCAAATCAGAACTTTCATACAGAAGTGCTGTACAAAAACGCTGATTGCACTAATTTCTGTATAAAATGGCTGCTGGAGGCCATCTTGAATTTTGGACCGCACCCAAAAACACTCGTTCTCGTCCCACGGTGATAACAAAGGTTCTCAAGAAGTTTCGTAAAGATCGGTTCATAAATACAGCCTCTAGCCCGAGCCGTATTCAATTGCTGTTACCGAACAGACGGAAAATGGGCCATGACATAACCTTAAATTTGATTATGCCAAAGTTGAGCTAAAAATGGGGAGTATCAAGAGTATCACAAAACAAAAACCTATTTGTAAAGGACTCCCCAATTCAAGGACAATGGGACAGCGTTGGCATTCACCACCATGCTGCCTTGAGGCTGCATTTTGAATTCCTGTGTTTGTTGTTCTTATGAAATATTATT
This sequence comes from Pictodentalium vernedei, assembly GCA_031216915.1. Lineage (NCBI taxonomy): Eukaryota > Metazoa > Mollusca > Scaphopoda > Dentaliida > Dentaliidae > Pictodentalium > Pictodentalium vernedei. The sequence goes on along the minus strand of CM062294.1, from coordinate 478,342,013 downwards.
TTATTATTATCAGTTATGGTACAAATACGGTACCAATAGCACACTTTCAGGAACCGCTGATGTCTGATGGCGACTGTGTGTCAGTGCGTGAGGTGCACACATAATTTTGGGGTTCTATACACCACATCCTTCATTTTGCTATATAATTTGTGTAAATTTATTTGGAATTTATAGAATTTCAGACTTGGAAATTTCATAGTATTGTTTTTGCCTTAGTTATGGTGCTTTATAAGTAATGGGCAATTTAGTTTGAAAAAAAGGGGTTCATGAAAATTCAGTCACAGGAAGATTCAGCCCTCATACGTTTTCTGAGAATATTCGGTCCCCAATTTCATTCATGCCCTCACCCCTCTCTCCTGTTAACCCATATAATGAACATCCCAAAAGACATTTTAATATCTAGATATTTATGTTTGTTCGCAACTTATTATGGACACAAATGGACACAGAGTCAAGGTAATTGTGTTTTACTGTCTTGAATTTCAATTTTTTTTGAGGGGGGGGGGTGCACCCGACCCCTCCACTGATGAGAGGGTCACACACCCTCTTGTCCTCACCCCTATCTCACTGCTATGTGGCTCAGGTGATTCTGTGCATCATATTCTTTATGACCCGGCCCCACTCCCACTAGATATTACTCTTGCCCCTACATGTAACATAGATATCCTGGCTAAGCACCCAGTATAATGGTAAACCAACATCAAATTGTGTGCTTATGTCCAGTAGCTAACATATTGGAATAGTATAATGTGCTTTGTCAGAAACTTGATCAAGTATTGATGACAAACAACAATTTTCATTACCAGTTACTGGTGCAAATAATAAAATAAGATTTGTGTTTAAGGTCACATTTATCTGCACAACAACTTATTGTGATCATGGCAGTTTTATGAATGGAGGAAACTAGAGTACCCCAGGAGAACCACCGAGCAATGGCAAGCAACTGTGAGTGCCCCAACATACTACACAAGCAGGGTTAGCCTTGTTCGAAGACAGGTGCACCAAGAACAAACAGTATGCCTTAGTACACAGCATACCTTGCCCCCACATAGGTAGTGGGGGTGAAGTGTCTTGCCCAAGGACACAAAGCTGTTGCCGCAGGTGGGATTCGAACCGAGGATCTCTCGGCTTGCAGTCTGCACCTCTACCTACTGAGCTAATGCACCCCTGATGGTGTATTCTGATTATACAAATAGATTTAAGCAGTACTAGTGTGTGTTTGGTTTTAATGCCATATTTGAGAATTATGGGTGCTGAAGTAATAAGAGTGCGCTGAAAAATCTTCCCTTTGGTATTTAGTAGGTAGCTTGGTAATGGTAAAGTGACTTCATCTCAGTAAGCAACAGTGTGAAAGCCGGCAGCCATCTTTAATATCGGGCTGCACCCAAAAACACTCGTTCTCATCCCAAGGTGACGACAACAAAGGTACCCAAGAAGTTTCATGAAGATCGCTTCATAAATACAGCCTCCAGCCTTAGCATATTGACATGTGCACTTACAGTGTATAAGTAGCGCTGAATAAATCAAAGGTCATCTAATTTGCATAATTTATGCAAGAGAAAAAATCCTGTATTATACGGTATTTTTTGTGATGTATTCCATGTTACTAAACATTCGTACAAAAATTTATTCAAATCAGAACTTTCATACAGAAGTTCTGTACAAAAAACTGATTGCACTAATTTTGGTACAAAATGGCTGCTATTGGCCATCTTGAATTTCGAACTGCACCCCAAAACACTCGCTCTCATCACTAGGTGATAACAAAGGTACCCAAGACGTTTTGTAAAGATTGGTTCATAAATAAGGCCTCTAGCCTGCGCCGTATAGAAGTTGTGTACAAAAAACTGATTGGACCTAATTTTGATACAAAATGGCCACTGGCAGCCATCTTGAATTTTGGATCACACGCCAAAACACTCGTTCTCGTCCCTAGGTGATAACAAAGGTACCCAAGAAGCTTGGTGACGATCGGTTCATAAATACAGCCCCTAGCCCGAGATGTATTGACATGTATAATTACTGTGTATAAGTAGCACTGAATAAATCAAAGTTCATCTAATTTGCATAATTTCTGTACAAGAAAAAAACCTGTATTTTATGTGATGTATTCCATGTTACTAAACAATCATACACAAATTTATTCAAATCAGAACTTTCATACAGAAGTTCTGTACAAAAAACTGATTGCAGTAATTTCAGTACAAATAGCTGCCGGCGGCCATCTAGAATTTTGACTCCCCCCAAAAACACTCATTCTCACCCCATGGTGATAACAAAGGTACCCAAGAAATTTTGTAAAGATCGGTTCATAAATACGGCCTCTAGTCCAAGTTGTATAGAAGTTCTGTATAAAAAACTGATTGTACCTAATTTCGGTACAAAATGGCCACTGGTAGCCATCTTGAATTTTGGACCGCACCCAAAAACACCCATTCTCATTCCTAGGTGATAACAAAGGTACCCAAGAAGTTTCATGAAGATCAGTTCACAAATACAGCCTAGCCCGAGCGTATTGACATGTGCACATACTGGGTATATATGTAAGTAGCACTGAATAAAATATAGAACCTTAGTGAGCACGCTCACATACCCCACGCGCCCTGATATTTCAAGCTCAGAAAAGTGTAATTTTTAGGAAAATGACCCGGAAATCTGTTACTTGTATTTTTCAGAGTCCAGGGCCCGTCATTTCTGTAAAAATCAGCCGAGCAGAACGTAACGCAAACTTGATCTGTAAGTCATTGTGGTAGACTCACATACTAAAATGACCGTAATTTCGATAATATCTAAAAGCATGTAGAAAAAAAGTCCGGAAAACTGTAATTTTGATGAACTTTTCAAAGTCTATGTGGCCGTAAATTTGGTAAAAATCAGTTGAGCGGAACAAAACCCAAACTTGTTCTGTAGGCCACCATGTTAGACTAACATACCAAAAATCAGCTCAATATCTGGAAGCGTGTAGGAAAAAAGTCCGCAAAACTGTAATTTTGATGAACTTTTCAAAGTTCAAGGGCCGTAATTTCGGTGAAAATCAGTGGAGCGGAACAAAATGCAAACTTGATCTGTAGGCCACCATGTCAGACTAACATACCAAAAATCAGCTCAATATCTGGAAGCGTGTAGAAAAAAAAGTCTGGAAAACTGTAATTTTGATGCATTTTTAAGAGTCCAAGGGTCGTTATTTCAGTAAAAATCAGTGGAGCGGAACAAAACGCAAACTTATTCTGTAGTCCACCATGCTAGACTAACATACCAAAAAATCAGCTCAATATCTGGAAGCGTGCAGGAAAAAAGTCCGCAAAACTGTAATATTGATGAACTTTTCAAAGTTCAAGGGCCGTAATTTCAGTAAAAATCAGTGGAGCGGAACAAAATGCAAATTTGATCTGTAGGCCACCATGTCAGACTAACATACCAAAAATAAGCTCAATATCTGGAAGCGTGTAGAAAAAAAGTCCGGAAAACTGTAATTTTGATGAATTTTTCAGAGTCCAAGGGCCGTAATTTTAGTAAAAATCAGTGGAGCGGAACAAAATGCAAACTTGATCTGTAGGCCACCATGTTAGACTCACATACCAAAAATCAGCTCAATATCTGGAAGCGTGTAGAAAAAAAGTCCGGAAAACAAGTAGGACTGACTGACGGACTGACGGACTGTCAGACTGACGGACGAACCAGTCAAAAACATTATACCCCCGCAACTTTGTTGCGTGGGGTATAATTAAAGTTCATCTAATTTGCATAATTTCAGCACGAGAAAAAAACCTGTATTATATGTGATGTACTCCATGTTACTAAACATTCATACAAAAATTTATTCAAATCAGAACTTTTTCATACAGAAGTTCTGTACAAAAAAAATGATTGCACTAATTTCTGTACAAAATGGCTTCTGGAGGCCATCTTGAATTTTGGACCGCACCCAAAAACACTCGTTCTCGTCCCACGGTGATAACAAGGGTACCCAAGAAGTTTCGTAAAGATCGGTTCATAAATACAGCCTCTAGCCCGAGCCGTATTGAATTGTTGCTCCCAAACCGACGAACAGCGGGCTACGACATAACCTTAAATATGACTATGTCAAAGTTGAGCTAAAAATGGGGAGTATCCAGAGTATCACAAAACAAAAACCTATCTGTAAAGGACTCCCCCTTTCAAGGACAATCTGACAGCGTTGGTATTCACCACCATGCTGCCTTGAGGCTGCATTTTGAATTCCTGTGTTTGTTGTTCTTATGAAATATTATTTTATTATTATCAGTTATGGTACAAATATGGTACCGATAGCACACTTTCAGGAACCGCTGATGTCTGATGGTGACTGTGTGTCAATGCGTGAGGCGCAAACATACTTTTGGGGTTCTATACACCACATCCTTCATTTTGCTATATAATTTGTGTAAATTTATTTGGAATTTATAGAATTTCAGACTTGGAAATTTCATAGTTTTGTTTTTGCCTTAGTTATGGTGCTTTATAAGTAATGGGCAATTTAGTTTGAAAAAAGGGGTTCATGACGATTCAGTCACAGGAAGATTCAGCCCTCATACTTTTTCTGAGAATATTCGGTCTCAGTCGTGGTAGAATATCATCACCTCTGAGGTCAAATCCTCACCGAAATTTTTTTTTAAAATATTCTATGCATTTTTTCTATTGTTTTTTTTTAAGGATTTATGATTACTAATTATGACAAAATTACAAGTGCGATATGAAACAAACCACAATGAAGCTGGAACAAAAACAAAGGGGATGTTACATCCCAACGCTCACCTACATTTGCGCTTGATAATGTCGTTCCAACGTAACATGCCTAATATTTAGTTAATATAAATCATTAACTAGGCGTCAAATGATTAATGTGGTTTATGTGATGGCTTTGGGAAGTCTATATTTCTGCATTTATTATATATCAATTCAACATAGAATCATTGGATACATCTTTTAGAAATGTTTATGATTAAGAATATGAATCGTGAGGCCAGATATTAAATCATAAATAAGAATTAGGAAAGGCTTTCATAAATCACTGAAATTATGATTGAAGTACATTTATTGGTTAATAATAATAACTCTTTGGCCAGCCGCTGATTTGTCGCGGTCCTCATAAGAGAAGGCCATCATTCCCCCTGCACCCCACCCCCTCTTCCCCTCCTCTCCTCCCAGCATTCAGATATAAACTGCTTAATAGTATCCCTCACTTCCTCTTTTTCAATTTCTTCAATAAGCATTCCTACCCTCTCCCTCGTGTCCCCCTTCAGCCATCTATCTTTGTTTCTTCACCCCACTTCTGCATTATTCTTCCAGTAAATTTTATTCTATGAGGTATATACTGTGGGCATTCCAAGAGAAAATGTTCCAGGGTCTCCACTACTCCAGAGTGGCACATTTGGCATCCCTTTTCTTCATCTCTCCCAATTTTTCCCCGAAGCTCCAGTGATCTTGATCTCAGTTTGAACAGCAGTGACCCTCCAAAGGTGCCATCTAGGTACTTCTCAAAAGCTGGCTTTTCTTTATATTGTAACCCCTGCAGTGATCTTTTCACGCTAACCCCTGCTCGCCAGTTTCGATTGCAATCTTCCATGACTCTCTCTTTGACAAACCTTTTGCCTTCTTTCATTCCTACTTCTATGTTTGTGACCTCTATAGAGTAATTGTCCATTAGTTCCCTCACATGTTTTGACCACCCCGTATCTATATTAGAATTCCAAATGGTATCGAGCATCAATTTGCACCACCGGTTGTCAGGCAGGTTTCTCAAGTAGTTAAAGTAACACAGTTTTCCCAAATCTACCCTGTCCTTGATTTTCATCCACCCAAGCTCCCCCCTTACTGCTTCCAAAGCTGCAGCATTACTCGACCCTGTTATCCATCTGCCGGCATCATTCTGAGTACTTTCCAACTTCTTAATAACGGTTTGGTTTAATGGAATCACGTCCGTGCCATACGTTATACTTGGTAAACCCACCCTCTCCCACAGTGTTTTCCCCACAAAGACCTTGTTGAAACTATTTTTCCCTAAAAGTTTTAGTTGCTTCAGAATTCTTTTCCCCTTCAGAATCAGTTTGGCTGAGTAATTTCTGTACACCCCTCTTCCCGTTATATTTATGCTTACCCCTAGATACTCACACTCTCCCGTTTCTCCTACAGTGATTTGTTTGCTTTCCCCTTCGGGGATTGAGAACTCCCCCACTCTCCATCTCTTCGTCATATCTACCTTGCGTCCAACGGGTATTACCTTGCTTTTATTTTCATTTAGTTCGAGCCGCCAAGTGTTCCCATATCTACCAACAATTTCCAGCAATTTCTCTCGCCCCTGTTCAGTTCTAGACATTAACACCATGTCGTCCGCAAAGAATAAGCCTGGTATCTTTATGTCTCCAACATTTACCCCCTCCGCACTCTGAATTAGTTCGTCCCCTAAATCTTTAACATACAATTCAAACAAAATCGGTGAAAAGATACACCCCTGCTTGAGGCCTATATCCATAGGGACTCGTTTTGTAGTGATACTCCCTAGACTGAGTTGGCTTTGCACATCTGTATACAGTGCTTTCATGATTCCCACAAAGTCACCCCCCAGTCCGATGCCCTCGAGCTTTCGCCACATACCTTCCCTCCACACTCAGTCGTACGCTTTTTTCACATCTAGAAATGCCAGAAACATCTTTTTCTTTTCAGCCTTTGTTGATTCTATCAGTTGGGTGAGTGTAAATAGGTGATCAGTGACTCTTCGACCTTTCCTGAAACCATTTTGAATTTCTCCTAAAAAACCTTTCTCTTCAATAACTTCCTCTAGTCTACCGTATATGACCTTACAGAATACTTTTCCGATGTTACTACTAACTGATATCCCCCTATAGTTATCTAGAACTTCCTTATCCCCCTTTTTGTGTATGAACGACACCTTACTTTCCCTCCACTCTCTGGGGACCTCTTGCTTTCGCAGAGCCAGGTTGAAAAGGTTTGTCAGGACTTCAATAAGTGCCTCCCCTCCATTTTTGAGGAATTCGTTCGGAATTTCATCAGTCCCTCCCGCTTTACCATTTTTTAATTTCGAGACCACGTTCCGCACTTCTTCTGCCGTTATTTCGCTACATACACGATTGGATAGGTTCTCCTCCACCAGTGTATTTCTTTTTGGTGGGGACCCACTGCCCCATCGCCTATCGTTTATCTTTTCCCAGTGCTTGACTAACTCTGAAGCGATACGGCCTTTATCTTCTGTACTTTCCCCATCCACTTTGATACTCTGCACACTACTTTTCCCCCGTTTATTTACCCAGTTCCAAAATACGTTTGAGCTCGAACCCCCCGTTTTCTTTATTGTTCTGGCAAGACTGCAATTGTGCTCCTTCCTATTATTATTCTTTATCTCATTCACCTTTTTCCGTGCCAGTTCATATTCTCCTTTCATTAGTCTCGTGTCATTGTTATCCACCCCTTTAAGCTTCCTACTTCTTCTGTAAGCAGCGCATTTTACCTTCCTTTCTTTTATAGCCTTTTTCAGTCCCTCGTTAACCCTGTATCCGAGCTCTCTCGTTGGGACCCTCACCCTTCCTATACAATCCCTCCCTGCATCTGTTAGGCTATTTACTATGCCATCTGAAATACTCTGGACATTTGCATCCCTAGGTATACATTCAAGACTTGGTTTCAGTTTTTCCCGAAACTGCTTCCAGTCGGCTCCTTGTTTTAGTCCCCAAACTTCCTTGAGGGTATTTAGTTTAAACAATATTTATTCAAGAATTTGTTATTTGTGTACATTAAGCTAAACGATGTATACAACACAAAATACAACAGAGCACAAAATAACAAAGATATACACATAGATATGGGTTGCTATGTAAGGTAGGGATTCGACAGAAAGCTTATAGCTTATGTTAGTCGTCTCCTTAGGTTGATTATCAATTTTCGCAAGCAGGTAGTGTGGGTTAATAGGTGAGCTCACATATCGTTTCCCCGTGGCCCTGCTCCTGGTACGGCAGATTAACTCTTCACCCAAAGAGGATATAAGATGACGGGTACAAACTAAATTATTGAACCACTCGATTTTTCATTATCGACCCAACAGACACAGCTCGTGACCCACCATCGGAACGAGCACGGCGAGCTCGCGCCTACGATGGGACACAGGCAATCTCTCTAAAACCAAAACTGGAAATATAATAAATTTGAGTGATAGATTTTTTGTAGTTCTAACCAGTATTGACATAAAGCGAGATGGAGGTGCCATTGAGAGATGCGGACCACGGGGCAACGATATGTGAGAATGTTTAAACTACAACATGAATAAAATACAAAGATTTGAAAAAAGACAAATATCTGCCAGCTTGAATACTTAATGCATTAAATACACTCGAGAAAGTCGTAAGAAGGTAGCTTGTTTCATTCGGTTCATCTAGTAAGACATAAAGTATAGTGAGTAGTGGCCTCGAGCTGCAAGACAATTTAATGGCTGCATGTGGAGGGGGGTATAGTCATCCAGTTTTGGCATTATTCCTGTTTGATAAGATTGATTGAATTAACGTTATGTTGTAAATCAATCAATGGAAACGTTTACTTGCTAAAATGAAGTCATGTACCACTTCAAAGATAAGACGGTTATCTTCGTTATTCAAAAATTCTGAACCAAAGAGGAGTGTTGATGTATCAACTTCAAAGGGTAGCAGGTTAATTGTATAATTACGGATATCTGAGAAAATTGAACAATGAAAGAAGAAGTGATCAGGAGTCTCTTGGTTACCACACTGACAAAGTGGATTTGGTGATAAATGATTATCATATAGATGGGAATTAAGATTACTACACTGCAGTCGTAACCTACAATGATATATTTGGGCTGCACGAGAAGTCGCATTACTGTAGAACCTTGGTGGTCGGTGATTACCGCCGTTCAGGAAGGTCTTGAAATGTATCAGTGACGAGTTCTCGCGGACAGGCAGGGGTAAATTGTTCCATTCGTCAGAAGCGCTAGGGATGAAAGAAGACTTATACAATTGTGTTCGACAAAAGGGAACTCGATGGTTCTGACTTGATCGGAGACTGAACATTGCATTCGTAGAGGAGACGAGTGGTGGGACTTTATTTGAGATATATGGAGGTGATATACAATGATACATCTTGAAAAACTGAAAGGTATTTCTGTCTCTATTCGTCTTTTTGCCCATAATCTTAACTGTTATCAGGTTGTGATCACTACCCAAGTCATTTTTTCCCTCGTCATCTATTTCTACATCTACAACCTCCCTCCATACGCTAACGTCAGTGAGTATATAATCAATTATTGTTTTCTTATCGTTCCTCTCCCAGGTCCATTTACCCTTACATTTCGCATCCCTGTTCAGGATCTTTAAACCAAGCTATTTTGATAGGTCCAACATCTTCCTCCCATTCGTGTTAATTTTCCTATCACCTCCCTGTATGCCCTCCTCCTTATCCCCGATGTGCCCATTGAAGTCCCCCATTAGGACAATACTGAACCCTCTGCTTTCAAGCTCTGTGATATTCGATCTAAGAGTTGTATATATTGAATCATTCCACTCGGGCTTACTTCCCTCCACTGCTAAGTATACAACACCAACGGCAACACTCCTGCTTCCTAACTTGATTTTTGCCCAGACTATTTCGTTGGATACTGGAATCTGAGTCCTTGCTTCTGTGAGATCTGTAATCAATGAGGGCTGTAATTCCTCTTTAGCGTAGATGCCAACACCCCCACCCCGTTTCTGACCCTCAGTTCGCCCAGCTCCTATCCACACACAACCCTTCATCTGATCAACCCGCTCATCCCGTCGTATCCACGTCTCACTTAGACCCATTATATCGAAGTCTCCTTCGTCCATCATTGTTGATATTTCGCTTACTTTCTTGTGCAGACCCTGGATGTTGCAGTACCCAAACTTAATGAATCTTTGTTTTTTTGTCATCACTGGCACATTATTATACCCCTGGTATGTCCCTGTGTTGTGCATGTTTGTTGTTCTTCCTATGTTCCCAGCAGTTGTGCCCCTCTGGGTTATCGGCTGTGGTCCCCTACCCCCCTTTTCTCCAAAAAAGGCCCAGCCACCTGTAAAGTTTTTTGGCCCAACAGGTCTGTACCCATCCTACTTAAATGCAATCCGTCTCGCCCATACAACTCTCCTTGTCCCCAGAATGAATCGCAGTGGTCAATGAAATGTATTCCCAAGTCTTTGCAGTGCTCTTCCAGCTCCTCGTTTAGTGCCATAATCCGCGAGTTCCTCTCATTCCCACCACCCATAACGGGGAGCACCCCTGAAACGATGATCCGAGCATTCCTGGTAAGTAGCTTACTAATTAGGTCCTTGTATGTGTCCACCAAACGAACTGATTTCCTCTCCCTGATGTTATTGGACCCCACATGTACTGCCACTACCGGATCAGGCCCCGACCCAGCTACAATACCGTCCACTCTATCCCTCAGGTCCTCCACTTTAGCCCCCGGAAAGCACAGAACTGTTCTATTTTTACTGTCCGGACCACAGACAACCTTGTCGACCCCCCGAACTATGCTACTTCCCGCAACCACCAACTTACTTTTGGCCCTCGCCCTATTTATCTCCTCTAGTCTCCTATTGTTTACAGCGTCCTCTTCCTCTCCAACAGCCCCACTCGGAATCACTATCGGTATCGGTATCTTTGACCTAGGATTACTCCTATCCTTGTCCCTCCGTCTCTTTCCAGGCCCTGAACTACCTGGACTACTCCCCTGGTCTTCTCCCGGATCCCTCCTTTTTCCTGGCCTAGACCCCAAGCTACTATCTGTTGCAACTACCTCCATCCCCTCCTCTGACTCTTCCGAATCGAGCACATCAAATCTGTTTCTGGTGCTGCACTCACCACTGCCTTTGGGCTTTACACCCCTATCTACCTGCTTCTCTGGCCCCCCTTTCCTACCACTTTTGATAGTCCACGCCAAACGCTTTACAGCATTGCTCCGGCCTGGGCCCCCCTCATCTGTCTTACGTACTTTTCTAGCAGCCCCCACCTCATCACCTACCTCATTCACATCAAAAGTTCTACCCCCATGTTTCCTCTTGGAACCACCGACAACCATCCATCCTTCTCGGAAAGCTACTTTCACAGGCGTAACTCCAGACAGCCCCGCCCTACCAAGTTTTCCCTTCAGCTCAGCAATCTCCCCCTCAAACTTAAGAGGAGTTGCGGAAAAACATTCGTTCAAGAAAGTGACTATAAGTCCCAACAAAAATACATCACATCAACAACTAAAATAAGCCTTGATGTTACTAGTAACAAGTATGAGAAAGTATTAAATAAAAAAAGTTAAAATTTTTTTTTTTTAAAGAAAGTGAATATAAGTCCCAAAAATCCCGGTTATCTCCCAAAACTTAGACACCCCATAACTTAGACACCCCAAAACTTAGACACTCAGGAGAAGGTGTTAATTACATTTACCTACTATTAAAATGGAATAGCCTGATACTGGTAAAGAGCATTTATGCAGACAAGAGAATATTCCCTCAAATTAATTTGTTTGTTAATTCTGTTCAAAATAGGCTAAACTTCAGATAGTTTGCTTACTATTCTTATCATTGTTATGATGTGTCATGTTTATGATCACAAAAAAACAAAACATTATCATTATTATTTATGAAAATGTTAATTATATTTGAACCTTTGAACTCTATACACAAACAATCATTTATTTTGTTAATTATTATTATTAATCTAAATAGTTCACACAAACAAAACATTGTTATTATTTATCATTATTATTTATCAAACTGTTGATTAATGCCGGCCTTTGAACTCTATTCACACAACATTTATTTTGCTAATTATTATTATTATTCATCAAGATCAAACAAAAATTTTTACAGTGGTTTCAGTTTTGTGAAAACACAGTTCTTTATATAAGACAGAATACTTCCCTTGAGTATCACATTCTGAAAATGGCTGCAGTTAAGAAAGTCGAGTTTGTAATTTCACAGAAAGGCACACCACAGATACTCTTGGATGGCTATAGATACAACAGAAATAAAGTGAGACAGAGTTGCACTCATTGGAGATGTATACAATCAACTTGTAAGGGAAAATGCACAACTGTTGGGGACTTTGTCCGAGATCTTTCTGATCACTCACATCCCCCAGAAGATAGTAACACTGTAAGGTTTATCAGCACTATGAGAAAGAGAGCAAGAGAAGAGACAATTCCAATGCGGTCATTATACAATGAAGAAATAGTCGGTCAAGACAACGTAGAATTGCTGCCATCTTTCTCCTCAATGAGTAGTGCATTGTATAGGCACAGGCAGAAGAATATTCCTTCACTTCCTAAGACAAGAGTAGAAATCAACCTTGATAGCCAATGGTCAGAGACTTTAGATGGACGTCGATATTTACTTTTTACTGATGGAGAAGAATAAAAAATGATTGTCTTTTGCACTGATGCACAACTGGAAGCTTTATAGTCTGCTGAAACTGTTTACATGGATGGGACATTTTCATCATGCCCTGACTTATGGAGTCAGGTTTATACAATACACGCAATGAATGGTACTAGTTCATATCCACTTGTCTTTGCTTTATTGCCAAACAGACAGACATCAACATACACAAGACTTTTTAGAAAACTGAAAGATGAAATTCAACAGAGACTGAATCGGCAACTCCTTCCAAACCGTGTACAAACTGATTTTGAGAGTGCTGCTATCCATGCAGTTTCAAGTGAATTTCCAAACGCAGAGGTGAAAGGGTGTCAAAGTTTTGAAAATAAGTTTCGGTGCAGCTCCACCAAGCAGGAAAAGAGTTTATAGGGACATAGATAACCGACTTCAACGTTTAAAAGAAATGTTAATTGAAGGAGGAAAATCACCACTGTCATTTCTTGATGCAGTCGGACATCTCCTCAGACTTGCCTGAATTGTATTATCATATATTTTATTTTGTGTTTGTATATTGTTCAATTTTATGTATTCTTGTCTAATAATTATTTTTGTGTATGTCATGCTTCATGTTGTGTTTTTGTGTGTTAATTTGTGTGTATGAGTAATGTTTGAATTGTGTATTTTTGTGTATTAATGTTGACTTTGTTTTTGTGATAAATTTTTCTTAATTACTGCCTTTAAAAATTGCAATAAAAAGTTTCACAAGTAAAATAGAGTTAGTGTTTTCCATTAAACAAACTTCCCAGATTAGTCCATTAAAATGATGGGGAATAAGCAAGAGATTAGTGTTACACAAAGGTGTGAATTATGTTGTTTTAAGGTGTCTAAGTGATGGGATGTCTAAGTTATGGGAGGACACCAAAATCCCCGTCAAATTCCTCAAATATGCATGTAATAAGGGCGCAACGTTACCGCAATGTAGTTCAGTAACCCATGCGTACAATATCAATTGCCTGGAAAGACACATAGAAACAGAACTCACCTTAACACCTCACCTTAACACAAACTTTTAGAACTTAAAATTGAGTAAGTCAGACAAAAACGTGAACATTGTGACTGAAAAAAAGAAAAGAAATCAGCTAAATTTCTGCATACAGTAGGGTTAATACCTACAGTTGTTATTGAAATGAGAAAATAAACAGTAATGAGAGGTGAAGGGACCACAATCTGCACAAAAGCTGACTTTAACGCAAATTCTTACAACACCTAAACGCTAATTCTTACAACAAGTTTTGGCAGAAAATCAGCCTCAATTTCCTCAAATATGCATGTAATGAGGGTTAAATATTACTGCAATGGAGTTCAGTAACCCAAGTGCAGAATATTAATCGCCTGGAAAGACACATAGAAACACAACTCACCTAAACACAAAGTTTACAAAGTTTCACAACTTAAAATTTACTAAGTCCGAGAAAAACATGAAAATTTTGACTGAAAAAAAAGAAAATTTCTGTTAAATTTCTGCATACAGTAGGGTTAATACCTACAGTTGTTAATGAAATATGAAAATCAACAGTAATGAGAAGTTAAAGCAGCACAGTAATGTTTGAATTGTGTATTTTTGTGTATTAATGTTGACTTTGTTTTTGTGATAAATTTTTCTTAATTACTGCCTTTAAAAATTGCAATAAAAAGTTTCACAAGTAAATTAGAGTTAGTGTTTTCCATTAAACAAACTTCCCAGATTAGTCCATTAAAATGATGGGGAATAAGCAAGAGATTAGTGTTACACAAAGGTGTGAATTATGTTGTTTTAAGGTGTCTAAGTGATGGGATGTCTAAGTTATGGGAGGACACCAAAATCCCCGTCAAATTCCTCAAATATGCATGTAATAAGGGCGCAACGTTACCGCAATGTAGTTCAGTAACCCATGCGTACAATATCGATTGCCTGGAAAGACACATAGAAACAGAACTCACCTTAACACCTCACCTTAACACAAACTTTTAGAACTTAAAATTGAGTAAGTCAGACAAAAACGTGAACATTGTGACTGAAAAAAAGAAAAGAAATCAGCTAAATTTCTGCATACAGTAGGGTTAATACCTACAGTTGTTATTGAAATGAGAAAATAAACAGTGATGAGAGGTGAAGGCACCACAATCTGCACAAAAGCTGACTTTAACGCAAATTCTTACAACACCTAAACGCTAATTCTTACAACAAGTTTTGGCAGAAAATCAGCCTCAATTTCCTCAAATATGCATGTAATGAGGGTTAAATATTACTGCAATGGAGTTCAGTAACCCAAGTGCAGAATATTAATCGCCTGGAAAGACACATAGAAACACAACTCACCTAAACACAAAGTTTACAAAGTTTCACAACTTAAAATTTACTAAGTCCGAGAAAAACATGAAAATTTTGACTGAAAAAAAAGAAAATTTCTGTTAAATTTCTGCATACAGTAGGGTTAATACCTACAGTTGTTAATGAAATATGAAAATCAACAGTAATGAGAAGTTAAAGCAGCACAATCTGCACAAAAGCTGACTTTAACGCAAATTCTTACAACACCTAAACGCAAATTCTTACAACAACTTTTGGCAGAAAATTTTAGGTGAAATTTGGAAAAAGGTCATAGTATCAGGGTTAAATACTGTTCTGATAGTCCCCTACAACCTACATATGCAATATCAATGGCCTGAGCCCACTGATCTTTGAGAACTCACCTTAACACCTCACCTTAACACAAACTTTTAGAACTTAAAATTTACTAAGTCCGAGAAAAACATGAAAATTTTGACTGACAAAAAAGAAAATTTCCGTTAAATTTCTGCATACAGTCGGGTTAATATCTACAGTTGTTATTGAAATATGAAAATCAAGAGTAATGAGAAGTTAAAGCACCACAATCTGCACAAAAGCTGACTTTAACGCAAATTCTTACAACACCTAAACGCTAATTCTTACAACAAGTTTTGGCAGAAAATCAGCCTCAAATTCCTCAAATATGCATGTAATGATGGTTAAATATTACTGCAATGGAGTACAGTAACCCAAGTGTAGAATATTAATCGCTTGGCAAGACACATAGAAACACAACTCAGCTAAACACAAAGTTTACAAAGTTTTACAACATAAAATTTACTAAGTCCGAGAAAAACATGAAAATTTTTAGTGAAAAAAAAAAAAAGTTTCGTTAAATTTCGGCATACAGTAGGGTTAATACCTACAGTTGTTATTGAAATATGAAAATCAACAGTAATGAGAAGTTAAACCAGCACAATCTGCACAAAAGCTGACTTTAACACAAATTCTTACAACACCTAAACGCAAATTCTTACAACTTTTGGCAGAAAATTTTAGCTGCAATTTGGAAAAAAGTCGTAGTTTCAGGCTTAAATACTGTTCTGATAGTCCCCTACAACCTCATATGCAATATCAAAGGCCTGAGCCCACTGATGTTTGAGAAATTAACCTTAACATTAAATCTTACAATATAGGACACGCCGGACGCCGAAGCCGACGCTGACGCCCGAGGTTATCACAATAGCTCACCACATCTTACAGATGTAGGTGAGCTAAAAACCTTCCCAAAACAAGCTGAGAGGTTCTCGGCTCGAATCCCAATTGCGGCAACTGAAATAAGGCGTACTGCACATCGATGATGCACTTGTCTTCAACCAATGCTAACCCTGCTTGCTTGGAGTTACAATGTTGAGAAGCCTGACAGTTGCTTGTCATTGTTGCTCGGTGGTTCTCTTCGGGTACTCTGGGTTCCTCCCCCAGTAAAACTGTTGGGTGGCCCTGGCTGTAAAAATTGTTGTTAAACCCCAATAAATAAAGAAATCAAATTTGCTGAATCCAAGACCTTTGAATGATGGTTTTGATTGGGGTGTGGGGGGGGGGGGGTGGTGGTTATACAGTGGTGCCCACTTAATTGGATATATCTTAATTGTATATCCCTGTTAATAGAATATAATTTCCCAACACAAAACCATTTACCATGCCTCCAGTACAAATTTGACCTGGTAATTGAATATAGGTTATAGAGTAATCTCCTGTTAATTGAATAAAAAATCTTGTAACATGTTGAGAAATTACCTTCACTCTTCCCAGTTTTCCTTTGGTTATAGACCAATTTGGCCTCAGTACATCCAATACAGGCATTTAATCTATTTTATCTTGTTTGACAGAGTTCATGGAGCTCTGTCAAACAAAATATAATAGAATAAATGCTAAGTTTATCTCTGGAATACAAGAAAGTGACACAATCCCTGTTAATTGAATACTCCTGCTAATTGAATAATTTTATTGGCAAAGTGGCTCTTCAAATAACAGGGTTCCACTGTACAGCAAAACCAAATATCACAAAATAATAATGAAACTATGTACTTGTGAAATTTTCACGTGGTCATTCTACAACATGTTTTAGCTGGTACTATACAGTTTTGAAGGTAAAAGGCTCAGTAGTTAGAGGTGTAGGCTGCAAGCCAAAGGGTCCTCTATCAGATCCCACCTGCGGCAACCACTTTGTTTCCTTGGGCAATACACTTCATTCCCATTGCCCGCGTAGTGCCATTGCGTACCAAGGCATACTGCAAGTCAATCGTACACTTGTCTTCAACCAATGCTAACCCAGCTTGTTTGCTGTTTGTAAGTTAGATGTTTGTAATTGCTCGGTGGTTCTCTCTGGCTTTTCCCACCTGTAAAACTGTCCGACATGAAGTTACCCTGGCTATCGAAGTGTGATTAAACCCCAATAAATCAATCAATAATAATCATGTGCCCCTATTCTGGAGAACAGTTTGGGGCAAATTGCCAAAGGATGGTTTGGGTTGGATTAGTATCCAGTTTGGTTCAAATTGTTGGAGGACAGTTTGGATGCAATTCTCACGAATTCTAGTCACTTTGGCCCCAAGTCATTTCGGCCCCAGTGATTACGGCCTCAGGTCAATTCAGCCCCAATATACCAGGTCATTTCAACCTCTATAAATATTTTCAAATATTGTTTGAATTTTAACATTTTTCTATTTAATTTTTTTTCAACATTTATATCTCAATTAGATATTCAGGTATACATATGATATATGTCTAGTAGATTTTCTTTCATGATGAATAAATAAAAGGAAAGTTTCAGCACGTCGAAGGTGCACATGGACTATGTGGGATTTGAAATCCCTTGCGACCTGAATAATTTTATTTGCTTACGAATCGACGAGAGCCGGAAGCGAGGGTCAGTAACGTTATTTGGTTTGAGTGTATGCCTTGGAAGTGGGGTACTGGGGTCAGACCCCCGTGGACATCGAACTGGAAGGGGACTAGGAATTGCGCATAACTACAAGGATTCTGCTCTGTGTTTTAGAAAACGTGGACGTATTTATGGTAGTATCGAAATCGCAGTTTGGTGGTTGTTTCAGAAAAAAGAAAAGAAAAAGAAACCCTGTGAACCTCAAACTGGAAGGTGACTAGGAATTGTGCATAACAATATGAATGAATGACTGCATATACTTTGCAAAATTTCAAAGTAAAATAATTTCTCTTACTTATACAGATAGCATCTTAAATGTATGTAAAATTGAACACATGGATAATTTTTAATGTCATGTATAACTTTTCTGTACACTCTGTAAATACAAATAACTGAACATTACTTAATAAAGGTAATTACCCATTATTTCTAAACATGAACTATGCACTGATCTTTATACAGTTAAAACAAGAAGTCCTGTCATGAAATGCGCACAAATAGCATGTTGATATGCGCGTTAATATGCACGTTATGGCCCAAGTAAAGCTATCAAATTCTGTACATATGGCCTGTGCACAAGCAATGTTTCAGACAATGGACCTCCAGGTAACCCGGAGGTCCACTGGCAGAAACATTGCATGTGTTTGCTATGAGTAACCAGGAGTACCTGCCGTGGTTTGGATGCCATTCGATATGGCAATTCCAACGCGCTATTAAGCCTACATAAGCGCACTATTTGTGACAGGACTTCTAGTTTTAACTGTAGATCTCTACAGTTAAAATGGTGCCGAAATGACCAAGGGACCGAAGTGACTAGGGCAGAGATGACTTTGAGGTCGAAGTGACCGGACGACGAAATGACTTGGAGCCTAAGTGATTGGATACCTTTCTAACAGATGAGAGATGTTAATTATTACAGAACACATCGAATGTGAATTTACTACAGAGATTATTGCTCGACGATATATATTATATTAATATTTTTTCAATAAATATCGAACAATCTATTAATATTTTTTTAAGAATTATTTTCAGGAGTTAAAACGAATATTGTAGCGTATCTAAAATATGCTAACAGATGTGTACTGCTTTTCTTTTGGATGATTCTTCCCTGGGCCTAGTTCTCCCCAGGCCGAAGATTCCCCCAGTTCCCGAAAAAAGATGACATGCCATTTTCAATGGCGGTAAATATCCAAAAGGGTTATTATTTTCCATTTTTTAGTGTTTGAAACTACGAAGCACTGTTCAGAAATACAGATGGCACCAAAAAGTAACACATTATTACTTTGTTTTGGTTTCTAACAGGACTGAAAGCAACCTGTCAGTATCACTTCTTCGAATTACACCCATTTCGTCTGCTAACCAAATCGTCCGCTGCAATTTTACCCAAGTCGTCCTCTACAATTCTACCGAACACGTCCAAAACTCGTTCGCTGGGGGAAAGTATTCAAGTATTGTATTTTGAATCATTTTTTATTTATTTATATAATAATTTTATTGTATACTTTACTGTATATTACCTATTGTAATATATCTTAATGTACCTCCTTGCATTAAATTTCATTTACAGTTAAAACTAGAAGTCCTGTCAGGAATAGTGCGCTTATCTAGGCTTAATTGCACGTTGGAATTGCACGCAAGTGCCATATTGAATGGTTCTCAGCAGGTTCTCCTGGTTACTCATAGCAAACACATGCAATGTTTCTGCCAATAGACCTCCGGGTTACCCGGAGGTCCATTGGCTGAAACATTGCTTGTGCACAGGCCATATGTACATAATTTGATGGCTTTACTATGGCCACGATGCATACATTAACGCGCAGATCAACATGCTATTTGTGTGCATTTTATGACAGGACTTCTAGTTTCAATTGTACGTCTACGAAATTCTGAAAACAGAAATGTCTGAACAAAATAAACTACCCAGCCATCTAATAAATTTTGATTACTGTTTATTCAATGGATTACCTATAATAATTATATTATTACAGTAAAAATTCTTAAAGTATATGTATGGTATATTAAGTTCCACAACATAATTTTGCAATTTTTCATTGAATAGCTCCACCGGCACCTTACAGTGAATAATTGCAAAATTATTAGCAGAAGTATTATAAGAATTAATTATATTAAGAAATGTAACAAAATTTGTTATATTAAGTTCTGCAACATAATCTTATAATTTTGCAATTATTCATCAAGGCGCATCGTCGTTTTACAATGAATAATAGCAAAATTATTAGCAAATGTATTATAAGAATGAATTATATTAACAAACGCATCAAAATTTATGGTTTATTAAATTCTGCAACATAATCTTATAATTTTGCAATTATTCTTGGAAAAGCATCACTGGCACTTTACAATGAATAATCACAAACTTATTAGCAAATGTATTATAGGAATTAATAACATTAAGAAACGCATCAAAACATGTTATAATTATATTAAGAAATGCATCAAAACTTGTTATATTAAGTTCCGTAACATAATCTTATAATTTTGCAATTATTCCAGGGGGAGGGGGGGGGGGGGGGCTGTGGAGGGCACCAAAAATTTGCAAGACGTGATGTGGGAGTGGATGGGTCTCTTGAGTGCACCAAAAATGTGCATTTCCAATTTTTTGAATTTTTTAAAAACATATCAATATATCTGCCAATAAAAGACATCATTTGTGTTTCAAACCTTAAAGATGATGTTATACATCACACTCTTAACATAAATACAACATCAGGAGGCTTTATATGTAAGAATATTGGGCTTAATCTGGGAAACTGTCACACGTTAGTAGGGGGTGGGTGTCTTGTTCGAAATGTAGAAAATGTGCAGACAATATTTTGACAAGCGGGCGACTCGGCTTGCGGACGAAACGTCCGTATACCCTTTTTTCAAGCAAACTTTTCCTTACTTTTACAACACCTTTACATTCGGATAATTCAAAAACTGAGTTTCTGTTCGTCTTGATATTTCACGAGATACGTGTCAATGCATGTCTGTATACAAACGCACCAATATAACAACAATTATCAGTTATATTATCGGTTATATGTACGTTTTTTACGATTGAGGTTATAATATCACTGGCACTGGCAGACAAGCTGCAACGAAATCAGGACTGAGAGTTCGATCTGAAATGACGAGATCATCAGCTGAGCATATTGACAAACCTCCAGAAGGACAGAACTCGAGTAATAATAATAACACTTTGGTCGGCCGCTGATTTGTCGCGGTTCTCGGATGAGAAGGCCTGGTTACCCCTGAAGTGTAGATATGTAGGCCAATGTATCAAGCAAAGCTTTGAGGCGAATTAGTTTGCAACAAAATACGTTTGATTCCCAGAGGGGGACAGGCCAATTGCAATTGCATGGGCAATTCGACACCGGAAGTTACGTGGATTTTTCACTGAAATTTACTGTCTACTTCAAAAATCACATTGACGGCTATAGAGAATTCTGTTCTGGAACACATTTATCTGACTGGGTATGTAGGAACCCTTTGCGGGCCTACGGCCCGCTTGGGGTTCCTATAACAGATGATCCACTATGAATGGAAACAACAATGTATAGAAAGAAAGTGATTTCATTGACAATTTACAAAAAGTGTAAAATACACAGATCGAAAAGACACCGAACTAAAACAACTCACTCGGTGTATTTCGATCTGTGTATTTTACACTTTTTGTAAATTGTCAATAAAATCACAAATATCTTTGTCAAGTATAGCCATTCAGACAACTTTTTCTGACCCCAAAACAGGGGGTCATGCAACAAATAAGAGAGAAAAAATGACACGAGAGGAAGTACCGGTCACGTGCACATATTTTTCAGGGAATTCCCTACAAAAACACACAAAAAGTAAATTGTATTTTTTAGGTCCAAAAGTCATCAAATCACCCACTTTTTTAATGCAAGATGTCAATAGAATGTTTCAAACGTTTATTGAAACAATACATTTTCCCAACATTTCAAGGCGGGTAACTCTAATTCAAATATTTAGTTCAGCGATACCTATTATTATCCCCAACCCTACCAAAGGGACATTTTACCACTTCCATGAGATAAAAGCGTCATTTCTGCATTAGAATCCAACTTTTGGCTTCTGCTGAGTCAAAAACATGGGAAATTTGCTCTTTTAAGGAAAAGTGTCCAAACTTTGTCAAATGGGCTTAACAACTGGTATTGCCTCCAAAAGGTATTTCTGACCTGTTACCTAATAAATTTGCTCATAGGGATGAGAATTTCCAGCTTTCTTTAAAAAGTACCCTGATCTCAAAATAAATCTAAAATCTGCATCAGCACACAATATTGTGGGAAAAAATCTTTCTCATTTAACCATACTGCAAGCAAAACAGTGTCCCCTCCCCCTCCCCATGAAACAATATGAATGTCAATTTTGTTTAAAAAACTGGGGATGCATTTATATATTTCACTGATATAAAAGGACTGTACCATTTTAGCCTAACAACTGATGTGAAATTCTCTTCTACCCACTGATGTGATAAAATACAGCCCTGAATAGCCACCCCCCCCCCCGCCGGTAAACTCCTTTTCATCAAAGTCTATGACATTATTTATAAATTAATTGATATTGACCCAAAACAAACCTACTGTGATATTAAATTTCCTATTTGTGAGAGTTTTTAAATCACATTCTGACTTTTGAAGCCATTTCACATTGTCTTTGATGATATTTTTGCAATTTTTGTAAAGAAAAAGCCTGTTTTCTCAGTTAAGGCACCTTGACCTATTGGCATGGCGTTGACAAAACATAAAACAGTGCTTTTTTTCAAAAGAATGACCGTACCTGCTACTGTGGTATCATCTCATAACACTGCTAAAATGCCTAAAACCATCAAATATTAATTCTTCAGGGCTATGCTTATGCAGCAAGTACCCATAAGTGCACTTTCACAGCTTTCTTTTGTTTTAATCCCCACAGACACCCATTCTGACAAAAGAGTGAAATTGTAGAAAATATGTTTCCAAAGAGGATGAATCAGACATTTGCTTTAAAAATATAGTGGTTTTGATGATTAATATATTTGTGTGTATGTGTGTGTGGAGGGGGGGGGGGGGGGGGAGGTGAAAGATAGTCAAATGCCAATTATTGAAAATGTGGATCCAGGCAAATGAAAAGCAAAAAAACACCTTGTCTGATGAAGAGACATACAGACACACATAGGCTTGTAGTCACACATTTAGAAAGTCCACATGAGAGTACTGAAAGATATACAATAAAAAATATAGTGGAAGAGCCATGACAATGATGTCAAATTGAAAAATAACTCAGTGGACCACGAGTGCTGCAATCTCAAAATAAATCATAAGAAACTGAAAGTTTATGATATTAACTTCAGCCTAAAAAAATGCCCTTCATTTACTTTTGTCATTTTATTATGTTATTTTTCCACGATAGCCCCCTCCCCTCCCCAAATTTGTGTTCCAAAATACTCGTTCAATGAAGGAATCGTTTTCCAACATTTTAACCCTTTACTTAACATGAAAAGCAGACGACACTTGCAAAAAAAATTCTTGAATAACTAATTTTTTTCATTTTTTGTCTTAAAAACATAGATTATGACCCCTCGTTGGAACGAGCTCGAGTTTGAGACAAAAAATGAAAATATTTTGAATATTAATTGGCGATTTTTGAGAATAGCGCTGGCCGGTTTTGGCCGTTACGTTGGGTAAAGGGTTAACCCTTTACCCAACGTAACGGCCAAAACCGGCCAGCGCTATTCTCAAAAATCGCCAATTAATTTTCAAAATATTTTCATTTTTTGTCTCAAAAACATAGGTTATGACCCCTCGTTGGAACGAGCTCGTTCCAACGAGGGGTCATAACCTATGTTTTTGAGACAAAAAAATGAGAAAATTTAGTTATTCAAGAATTTTTTTTGCAACTGTCGTCTGCTTTTCATGTTAGGTAAAGGGTTAAAGAACATAATATTGAAGAGAAAATTTCTAAACACCAGTAAATAGAAATGCAGTATAGGTTTTCTGGCTGTGTTTGAATGGTGATTGGGGAGGGGCTTGGAAGATTGGAATCTTCCCTGCCCCTAGTACTATGAAAGGGAACCATGGTTTAAATAAATATGTTAATAGAGTAAGACAGGCTGTTTGTTACTTTCCAGCTGCCAGATGCTATAGTGTGCTCCTAGGAAATACACTTGCTCAAAACGTGAATTTGCTTGCATTGACAGCCTAAGTTTTGGCAATATATAGCCTTTATTGTTGATTGTGACAAAAATATAACTTTTCAAAACAATAAAAAAGTTTTGTAAGGTGTGGGATCCCCCAAAAAACATTTAAATGTGAAATAATCTCCCAAAATAATAACTGAATCTGGTTTGGAAGCCAAAAAATATATTTCCTCTTGGTAATACAGAACTAAACATTTTCCCATGGGCCACTGTCACAATGTTCAGGCGAAAAAACTAATGATCGCATCACTTTAATTTTGGCATTCAAATATCTTTGTCAAGCATAGCCCTTCAGACAACTTGTTCTGACCCCAAAAACAGGGGGTCATACAACAATATGAGAGAAAAAATGACACGAAATAAAGTACCGCTCACATGTACATATTTGTCAGGGAATTCCCTCCAAAAACACACAAAAAGTAAATTATATTTTTTAGGTCCAAAAGTCATCAAATCGCCCACTTTTTTATCAGGAATATTCAACAATAATGCAAGATGTCTGTAGAATGTTTCAAACGTTTATTGAAACAATATATTTTTCCAAGGCTGTTTGTTTGTAGCAGTGGCGTAGATAGCTTTTCGCTGGCGGAGGGGCAAGCCCAAAATTTTCCGACAGACCGAAAATTTTCCGACAGTGTAACAACAACAAAAACCCAACAAACAGAAAGAATCTCTTGTTTACTGCAAATGTACTGAAAACTGGTCTTTTTTTACCCAGAATTTACCCAAAACGGCAATGTTTTTATCCCCAAAGCCAGCATTTTAATGTTATTAGGCATAAATTTGCCTAAAAAATGGTCCCAAAACATTTCCGACAAAACTTCAGGTGGGGGGCCTCCGCCCCCCCCCCCCCCCCCCCTCTTATCTACGCCACTGATTTGCAGAGATTGCATCAATTCCGTGCAACATTTCAAGGCATGAAACTCTAATCCAAATGTTTAGTTCAGCGATACTTAAATTAAAGCTTTGATTATCTCCCTTGATTTGCAATGCAACTAGAAATTTTCTGTCGCAAAGAGGGGTCTGCCGGTCTCGGGATGTGTCGGCCCGCTAGCTGAATCATATATTAAAAGAGATGAGAAAGCTCAACGATCTGTTCAAACATTCTCTTCTCTCATTAAATTAGTTACCTTCGTGAGATGTTTAATCTTCAATGCTGTGAAAGATCACTGGCCAATGAAACATAAAATTAATTATAATTTTAGCGTTAACAATTCAAAGTTAAAATTAAATGCACGTGCTAGAGACGACGCTGAATTCGTATCTGTGGTGGTAAATGGGACAAAATGGAAACGGTCCACTAACTTCAGCTCACCATCACCTTGATGAGCCGAAGAGTCCTACAAGAATTCATTTGTTTGGGCGATATGAGTCTCGATGCGGTCCATAGCCTATTCCAGACAGTGCTCGTTTGACTTTTGGTCGCCTTCGTGGGGAGATGGCATAGTCTAGGAGTGAACTCTCCCCCACCAAAAAGAAATACACTGGTGGAGGAGAACCTATCCAATCGTGTATGTAGCGAAATAACGGCAGAAGAAGTGCGGAACGTGGTCTCGAAATTAAAAAATGGTAAAGCGGGAGGGACTGATGAAATTCCGAACGAATTCCTCAAAAATGGAGGGGAGGCACTTATTGAAGTCCTGACAAACCTTTTCAACCTGGCTCTGCGAAAGCAAGAGGTCCCCAGAGAGTGGAGGGAAAGTAAGGTGTCGTTCATACACAAAAAGGGGGATAAGGAAGTTCTAGATAACTATAGGGGGATATCAGTTAGTAGTAACATCGGAAAAGTATTCTGTAAGGTCATATACGGTAGACTAGAGGAAGTTATAGAAGAGAAAGGTTTTTTAGGAGAAATTCAAAATGGTTTCAGGAAAGGACGAAGAGTCACTGATCACCTATTTACACTCACCCAACTGATAGAATCAACAAAGGCTGAAAAGAAAAAGATGTTTCTGGCATTTCTAGATGTGAAAAAAGCGTACGACCGAGTGTGGAGGGAAGGTATGTGGCGGAAGCTCGAGGGCATCGGACTGGGGGGTGACTTTGTGGGAATCATGAAAGCACTGTATACAGATGTGCAAAGCCAACTCAGTCTAGGGAGTATCACTACAAAACGAGTCCCTATGGATATAGGCCTCAAGCAGGGGTGTATCTTTTCACCGATTTTGTTTGCATTGTATGTTAAAGATTTAGGGGACGAACTAATTCAGAGTGCGGAGGGGGTAAATGTTGGAGACATAAAGATACCAGGCTTATTCTTTGCGGACGACATGGTGTTAATGTCTAGAACTGAACAGGGGCTAGAGAAACTGCTGGAAATTGTTGGTAGATATGGGAACACTTGGCGGCTCGAACTAAATGAAAATAAAAGCAAGGTAATACCCGTTGGACGCAAGGTAGATATGACGAAGAGATGGAGAGTGGGGGAGTTCTCAATCCCCGAAGGGGAAAGCAAACAAATCACTGTAGGAGAAACGGGAGAGTATGAGTATCTAGGGGTAAGCATAAATATAACGGGAAGAGGGGTGTACAGAAATTACTCAGCCAAACTGATTCTGAAGGGGAAAAGAATTCTGAAGCAACTAAAACTTTTAGGGAAAAATAGTTTCAACAAGGTCTTTGTGGGGAAAACACTGTGGGAGAGGGTGGGTTTACCAAGTATAACGTATGGCACGGACGTGATTCCATTAAACCAAACCGTTACTAAGAAGTTGGAAAATACTCAAAATGATGCCGGCAGATGGATAACAGGGTCGAGTAATGCTGCAGCTTTGGAAGCAGTAAGGGGGGAGCTTGGGTGGATGAAAATCAAGGACAGGGTAGATTTGGGAAAACTGTGTTACTTTAACTACTTGAGAAACCTGCCTGACAACCGGTGGTGCAAATTGATGCTCGATACCATTTGGAATTCTAATATAGAAACGGGGTGGTCAAAACATGTGAGGGAACTAATGGACAATTACTCTATAGAGGTCACAAACATAGAAGTAGGAATGAAAGAAGGCAAAAGGTTTGTCAAAGAGAGAGTCATGGAAGATTGCAATCGAAACTGGCGAGCAGGGGTTAGCGTGAAAAGATCACTGCAGGGGTTACAATATAAAGAAAAGCCAGCTTTTGAGAAGTACCTAGATGGCACCTTTGGAGGGTCACTGCTGTTCAAACTGAGATCAAGATCACTGCAGCTTCGGGGAAAAATTGGGAGAGATGGGGAAAAGGGATGCCAAATGTGCCACTCTGGAGTAGTGGAGACCCTGGAACATTTTCTCTTGGAATGCCCACAGTATATACCTCATAGAATAAAATTTACTGGAAGAATAATGCAGAAGTGGGGTGAAGAAACAAAGGATAGATGGCTGAAGGGGGACACGAGGGAGAGGGTAGGAATGCTTATTGAAGAAATTGAAAAAGAGGAAGTGAGGGACACTATTAAGCAGTTTATATCTGAATGCTGGGAGGAGAGGAGGGGAAGAGGGGGTGGGGTGCAGGGGGAATGATGGCCTTCTCTTATGAGGACCGCGACAAATCAGCGGCTGGCCAAAGAGTTATTATTATTATTATATGAGTTGAAGAGTCGTCGGGTTCACA
Organism: Pictodentalium vernedei; assembly: GCA_031216915.1. Taxonomy (NCBI): domain Eukaryota; kingdom Metazoa; phylum Mollusca; class Scaphopoda; order Dentaliida; family Dentaliidae; genus Pictodentalium; species Pictodentalium vernedei. The sequence goes on along the minus strand of CM062294.1, from coordinate 478,314,603 downwards.
GAAGGTAAATGTGATGATGCTACCCAGCTGTGCAGGATAGCATCACCAAATTCACCCTCTGCGGACCTCCGCAACCTGTTCCAAGCCTTGCTCGATTAATTCTTGGACTCAATGAACCTTACAGATAATTGTATCAGACAGTGGTGTGACAGTGCGTTGGTTTTAGATAAATTAGAGGATTTGATTGGTCATGATCAGATGACTGGACAGGTCATTGTATCAGACAGTGGTGTGACAGTGCGTTAGTTTCAGATAAATTAGAGGATTTGATTAGTCATGATCAGACGACTGAACAGGGTTATACAAATATAGCAGTATCCAGGCACAGCCAGAAAAAGCTACGACAGGTTAAGAATGGGTACTATCTCCTCAGGGCAGCCTGAGACGAGAATTCTCTGAGAATCTGAGCAGAATTTAAGGTGATTTTTGGTAAATGTTGATAGCTGTCGGGTCGTTTTGGGCCATTAAATATAGTGCAGTACAGTCGATCAGATCCTTCAGAGACATCTCGAACCTGTTACAGGCTTTTAGCCTTTTGGGGTTCAATAAAAGTAATCACATGCCACCATGGAAACCTAGATGGCGACCTCCAGTAACAAAATAGATGATGGAAACATGCATCACTCTATCACACCTGCAACACCTGCGCACTAACACCACCCATCACTACGACAAAGCCGTCACAACATGAACGCTCACTCTGACAACGCACATGATACTCACAATGCATTGTAACATCTACGCGACCCCTTGTCGGCTGGTGCAGTCTGTTTCTTCTACTGGAACCATATTCCTTGCCCCCAGGATGAAGGATATTACCAGTCACGAAAAGCCGAGGTCAGCTGTTTCAGAGGCATTTTTATATCACTCGCCACACAACCACACCCCCACCCCTCCTCAACCTCCAGCGCACACTCGCATTTATACTTTTAATAACCTTAGCTGCACTCGTCAAGATATGAGAAAAAGGGAGGGGTATTTATGTAGATCGAGTTTTCACATTTTCTCACTGGGATGAAGCATTGTAGGACCTCGTGTCGGACAGCTTTACGTGTAGAGACAGCCGTAGTACTGGGAGAGAACCACCGAGCAACGGCGAGAAACTGCCAGACTCCCCAATCTACTAATCATACAAGCAGGGTTAGCATTGGTTGAAGACAGATGCACCATCGACGTGCATTATGGGTAGCATACAGCGTCACCGTGCTCCCACATGGGCAGTCGGGATTGAGTCCCTTGACCAAGCACACAACGCACTTGCCCCTGGCGATAATCGAACCATGGACCTTTCGGTTTGGAGTCCAGTGCCTTTACTACTGAGCAACCTCGCCCGAATACTGGTCGATTTGTGCCACTGCCTATTTGTACCGGTCGATTTGCACCATACTGACGATCGATTTTCACCATTAGAAAAGTCGATTTGCACCATCTAAAAAGTCGATTTCCACCATAAAAACGGTCGATTGGCACCATCCACAAGTCGGTATCCACCAATAAAAATTTGAGTATTACCTTTTTTCTATATAAATTTTTAATTCCACAAATAAACTTTTTATTATTTAAAAATGTTTTTTTAATAGTGACATAAAATATGCTATATATTTTCTAATTTTACTTTCAATAATTTGATGAATTTGTTTTAATTTCAAAAATATAGAAATATAAATATTTCGTACTTATCTGAGAATTAACGCTGCTTTCCGTTTTCGCCGTCTGTCAGATGTATTACTTTCAAAACATTGATTGGCTGATCGACCGATTGACTGATCGACCGACCAACTATCTGTCTACCACCGATTTGTTTTTACACCAAATAAATATTATTGTTAGTTCAACACTGTACTGTATAGTCAGTAAAAACAAACGCTAGTTAAATAGACCTGGCTGTTGTCAGTGTGTGTTGATATTAATTTAAAATTGCCTTTCAAAACGGCTATATGTAAAAGATACCAGCCCTGGCCAAGCCCGTCTTATTCTATAAAATCAGGCCAGGCATTCCTTGGGCGTGCAGGAGTGCTGCACGCCTACTGAACGCCTAGAAAAAATTGAGGACGGCAATTTTTTACACCCCTTGATTTTTTGGACCTGTTTGGGACTGCCTTTAAAATCTATTATCATTTCGTCCCCTGAGTTCCAATGTGCTCTCTGTGCCTACTGGCAGCCTAATGGCACAGAGAACACATTGAAACTCAGGGGACTATTTGTCAATGTTGCATTGATTCGCTTTTATTCACGACGCATTCTGTGTGGCATTTCGATAGATTGTGAGTGGAGAAGACAGTCACATAAGAATTGAATGCAACATTTTGAATAATGAGAAGATGTGTGTGCCAATTTCTCCGATATGTAGCTGAATGTAGTACAATTTTTCAGTCACAATATTAATACCTTGAAGTGAATATAACCAAAATAGCATACAGGTTTTTGCATTGAAAATTTCAGGTGCAATTGCACTCCCAAGCAATCCGCAGAGGGCAATTTGTTTTTACACCAAATATATATTATTGATAGTACTACACTGCACTTATAGTCAGTAAAAACAACCGCTACTTAAAAGGACCTGGTTGTTGTCAGTGTGTGTTGATATTAGTTTAAAATTGCCTTTCAAGGCGGCTATATGTAAAAGACACCAGTCATGGCCAAGCCCATGTTATTCTATAAAATCAGGCCAGGCATTCTTTAGGAGTGCTGAAGTGCTGCACGCCTACTGCACACCTAGAAAAATTGAGGAGGGAAATGTTTTGCACCCATTGATTTTCTGGACCTGTTTGGGACTGCCTTTAAAATCTATTATCATTTCGTCCCCTGAGTTCCAAATGTGTTCTCTGTGCCTACTGGCAGCCTACTGGGACAGAGAACACATTGAAACTCAGGGGACTATTTGTCAATGTTGATTCGCATTTATTCACGACCCATTCTGTGTCGCATTTCAATACATTTTGAGTGTAGAAGACAGTCACATAAGAACTGAATGCAACATTTTGAATAATGAGAAGATGTGTGTGCCATTTTTTCCACTATGAAGCTGAATGCAGTTCAATTTTTCAGTCGAAATATTAATACCTTGATTTGAATATAAGCAAAATAGCTTTTGCATTGAAAATTTCAGGTGCAATTGCACACCTAGGCAATCTGAGGATGGCAATTATTTTGCACTCCTAGGTTTTCTAGATTGCCAGGCCTGTAAAATCCAGTAATTTTGTGGAAGTTCCACAGTTAAAGATGAATGATCCAAAAGAACATGTGTGCTCGGGCTGAAACAAATAAGTACGTCGAAACCAAGATGCCTTGGAATGTGACTCTTGTAGCAAATGGAGACACAGGCTTTGCGGTACTGGCATGACAAGAGATGAATACAGAAAGTTGACAAAGCAGCAACGTGATGGTGTCACAATAACATGGTTCTGTCCAGAATGCCAAGAAAGTCCCGTGAGAGAGGAATCGGAAATGGATGCAGACGCTACAACAGAAGAGATGTCATTTGACGTACTGCTTCCCGTAGATGATGTGCTAACTGCAACAGAAGTCACAGGAGGAGGAGACAATACCCGATGCAGTAATAATTAATGGCCAGGACACCACATACCAAATCATCAAGGAAGAATCAAAAATGGGTGCAGATATTTTAGTTGATTCGCAGGTGTTCATTTATACCTTTAAACGAAAGACAAATGTATCGACCACATGGATATGTTGCAGCAGAGCAAAGAAATGATAGCAACAGGCACACAACTTAGCGTTAATGTTTGTCAACGGGGATTTAAGCTTCACACGCACCCAGGTGATCCTTGTGCAACTTTCAGCTTGTTCAGCGAGATCCATTGTCAAGAACGCAACAAAAGACGACGTCTTCATTTCTTGTGGTGTGCTTGCCAGATAGGCACTAGATTCGGTGGCAAGTGATGAGGTACCATTGCCAAAACTAGACCAACTTGCTCGTTCAGCAAATAGAGCCAGGGAAAAGATTCGACCGAAGCATCCACAGGACCTCTACTTCATTCTTTAAGACAAATTCGTAGCTGACGGATTCCTTAAAAAGGACATTCAACTTGATGGTCAGCGCCACATAATTCTTGCTACCGATCTGCAGTTAAATACATGGGAGATTCAAAAATCTGGTTTATGGATGGTACTTTTAAAATGGCAATGCAACAAGTTCCACTGTGTTATGTGCACATGTCACGGACCTCGACTTCATTCTTGAAGACACATTCGTAGCTGACGGATTCCTTAAAAGGGCATTCAACTTGATGGTCAGCGCCACATAATTCTGGCGATCTGCAGTTAAATACATGGGAGATTAAAAAATCTGATTTATGGATGGTACTTTTAAAACGGCACGTAAGCCTTTCGTTCGGTTATTCAGAGTGCATCACTTTATAAAAAGTTCGGGGGGGGGGGGGGGGCAATGAAACAAGTTCCACTGTGTTATGTGTACATGTTACGCCGCAAAACCAAAGATTACATAGCAATTTTGCAGGAAATTGGAACGTTGGTGCCTGAAGCAAAAGTCCAATAATGTGTTTTAGACTTCGAAAAAGCTGTGTGGTCTGCAATACGCGAGGTGTTGCCAGAAAGTTCTATTCATGGTTGTTGGTTCCACTGGGGCCAGGCAGTATACAGAAAAGTTAAAGAACTCGGACTGCAGTCAGCCCATGTTCATCAATTGCCTGTTAGAGACTATGTGCTCTGCCACATTTACCAATTAATCACATCTTGAATGCCTTTCCGTTCTTAAAAACCAGTTGTCCACAATCACAATCTTCTGAACGTCTCCAAAAGCTAGTTCGCTGCATTGAAAAAACTTGGGTTTTTTCTGCAAAGTGTCTTCCCTCATCTTGGTCAACCTTCAAACGCCCTGTGCTCACTAAGAATTATGCGGAGAGCTGGCATCATTCAATTAATGCCCAAGCCAAAACAACAAACTCTCTGAACATGAAAAAAACATTTTAATCTGCTTCACCAAGAATCGGGACTGATTCCGTTGATTGTCACAGAAAAAAATGTATCGAAACCAGATAAACAGCATGCATGCGAAACATAAATAATTAACAGGGCTTTGGGACTTATATGAACAATGTGAAAGCAGTACATCAGAATATCTGCGGCTGTGTGCGCAGTTAGTGGATCTCCCAGAAGATCCGCTTTAAATAAACTTCACGATTTGAGGAGGTTTTAAAGATGCCAATCTTTGTATGTTTTCGTTTTTTGAATATGTCCTAGTTATATTTCTTGTTCTTCTGTTTTCTTTTATTCATGTCAATATTAACATTGACTGTGCTATCCTGTACTTCAATTAATATTAGGTTTAGAAAGCCTCCATGTTTTTTTTATCAACCCACTACTCCGCCCCGACTAACAATGTCATTTTATTCGGTATGAGGGGGATAACGTTCTATAACCCCCGAATTCCATGAATAAAAGTGCCGTTTCCCTTCAGAAAATCGCTTGGGAACAGACTGGAGTAAACCGGGTCTGTAACTGTTCCGAGGCGATTTTCTGAAAGGATACGTGTCTTATACTGAGTTTCTGTCTGGATGGTGCAAATCGACTCTCCTGTGGTGCAAATCGACCGAAAAATGGTGCAAATCGACCGGGACGGTGGTACAAATCGACCGTGATATGGTGCGAATAGGCAGTGGTGCAAATCGACTATTCTCTCCGCGCCCCTTTGTTCGTAGACACATAGCGCTCACATTAAGCATACCTGAACGTTCTAATTTATTAACCTCTTCTACACTGCATTCTATGATAGAATAATGTTATTTATTTCTGTTTCTCATTGATCAACAGAGAAACGGAAATAAGTAACAGTCTTCCATCAAAGACTGCAGTGTAGAAGTGGTTAATAAACTAGAGAAACAGAATTTACTGCATCCAGTAAATTCAAGTCTGCGTGAAAGGGTTAAAGTAACAGGAAAAAACTATATAGAAAGAGAATTTATGGAGGCTTATTTTCGGGAGTAAAATATTTTTAAACAAATCAGTCAGAAATGGATTTTCGTTAACAGTATTTATAGATATTCATACAGGAATCGGTACAATTTCTTTTAAGAAACCAGTAAAGGCGTACATGTGCACAGCATTCAAATGGTTCGATCAAGGAATCAGAAATGGACATGTTTTGGCTCTGCCACTTATTTGAATAATGACATACATGTATAATCTTTAGAATTGTATTAGTTGTTATAAAACGCAATTCCCAATAGTTCTGAAAAATATGCACTTAATGACCTCTGTTGACCGCATTGAGGTGGACCATATTTTGAACCTCCAGTGAGTTTCAACTCATTCAGTGGAGGTCCCATGTCTACAGGTCATACTAAGCCTGAAATTTGAGCATAACACACTTTAAAAATACTGGCTCCACCATCTCCAGATCTGCCACATTTTGTGATGACAGCAAATATTCATATCAGCTAGAAAATGTTAAGGTACACAGTAAATCTAGAAACTATATTGCGAATTAAACAATTCAGTAATGTTTGAATATAGACGTAAAAAGGCCTTAACGGCCCCAAGAACCCCCTCTGTAGGCTACTGGCACTGGCAAAATACCGATGTCTAATCGATGTCCATGTGTGTTTAGAGCAAATATTGTCCCCCGCCCTTCCCTGCCAAATATTTTGAGAATAAAAATACATGTATGAACTGCGGCAATGCATTAGGAGATGATAAGATGTGATTTCTAGCAATTATGAAAAATGCACTTAATGACCCATGGGTGACCTCATTGATCTTGACCCACTTTTGGAATAGCCATTGAGTTTCAATTCATTTGGTGTTGGTTTCAGGTCCATACATCATCCGGTGCTTGAGATATGATCGTTACCCACTTTCAATATTTTTGTACACGCCCACTTTTTTCGTGTAAAAAATGATGTATGAACTTCGAGAATGCATTAGGGGGTCAAAAAATGTGATTTCCAGCAATTCTGAAAAATGCACTCATTGACTCCTGGTGACCTCAGTGTCCTTGACCCATTTTTGAAATAACCCGTTGAGTTTCAACTCATTTGGCGTTGGTCCCAGGTCCATACATCACACCATGCTTGAGATATGAGTGTGATACACTTTCAAAATTTTTGGCCACGCCCACATTTTTCGTGTAAAAAAAATGCATGTATGAACTTCAGGAATGCATTAGGGTCAAAAAGTATGGTTTCCAACAATTCTGATGAAAGCACTCAATGACCCCTGGGTGACCTCAGTGACCTTGACCCATATTTTGAATCTCCACGGATGTCGACTCATCTGGAGTTGGTCCCAGTTGCATAGATCATACCATGCGTGAGATAGGGGCGTGACCCACATTCAAAACACCCCTATGGACGCACTAATGCCCCAGGAATCTGAAAAACTTAGGTGGCCGAAAACAGGTGCCGTCTAACAGTATGCCGAAATCAGCGAGATAGGATAATCTGTTTTCGAGATATCGTGTGGACAATGGAGTTTATAGAAGACAGAAGACAGGGGAATAAGAAAAAAAGAAGAAGAAGAAGAAAAAAAAAGAAACCATACAAAATCAATAGTCTGCGTGTTTCACACAGACTAATTAAAGCGTTATAGAAGGTTCGTGTTCAGGTATACTTAATGCGAGTGCAATGTACCTGCCGTTAAGACAAGACTCATTACCAATGACTCGGCAGAGCTTCGTGGTTAAAATCCTCATCCTACTCATGGTTTAGATCTAATTACCGGCCATAGTACCTATTTATTCTATATATAAAGTGCTATAAATTATCGTTGTGCATTTATGGGCATATTGCTGTTCCGTATAGTCTGGTAGTGCTTTTCAAAACTTTGAAATCCCTTTATTTACAAAAGTAGAAAAAAATTCCAAGAGTTGTTTCATACTAGTAATATTCAGCATAAAATTCAAGTACTTTTTCTGTCAAGGGTGAAATTGAAATGTAAAGTTATAATAAAAGTTCAATTTTACTACAAGTGTCAAAAAACTCAAGGAAAAAATACATATTGAGTCAAAAAAGAAAGTATAATAAACTTTGAGGAGCAATTTGTTTTAGTGTTATCGACTTTAATCCCAAACAAATTATTGTAAATTCATATTTGGAGGCTAGCTGTATGACTTTGCATAATTTCATGTTTTCACTGTTGCCAGCGCCACTCCAGGACGTCGCAATTCAGACATGGGGTGAAATGGAAAGTTCACACATGCAGTCAATAGCATGAATGTCCACCGTTTGCCTCTTGGATGGCAAGACATCGACGGCCCATGAACCTGATAAGTTTCTGGGTGTCACCCTGTGGTATTGCCTTCCACTCCTGTTTTAGAACATTACGTAAATCGCCTAACGTCTGAAGATCATGAAGTCGTACCCGATAGTCCAACTGATCCCAAAGATGCTCGATTGGCGACAAATCTGACGAAAGTGGGGGCCAGGGAAGAAGTTTGATGCTCTGTGCCTCAAGAAAGTCACGACAGATACGCGCCACATGACATCGGACATTGTCTTGCTGGAATAACTGCAATTCGACGTTACCGTTGAACAACGGGACAACAACAGCGTTAAGAATTCGTCCCTATATCGCTGTCAATTCAGATTACCATCGATAAAGATCAAATGCGTGCGATGGTGCAAGAAAATTCCTGCCCAACCCATTACACTACCCCCGCCGAAACGGTCGCAATCCCGCACGCAAGCATCAGAAAACCGTTCTCCTCATCGGCGATACACTCTTGCCCTACCATCAACGCGCAGTAGACAAAATCGTGATTCATCACTAAAAAGAACTATGCTCCAAAGCTGCTGCGTCCTGCGAACACGCTGACGTAACCGTTCCATTCTGACGGTACGATGACGTTGGGTAAGGATTGGCCCGTGGTATGGACGCCTACTTTGGATGCCGTGTTCAGCGAGTCTGTTGCGGACAGTTTGTGCACAGATTCTATTGTTAGTTCTACCAGGAGTAATTGCTGCTGTCCTCGTCGCCGAAAGGAAGCGATCCCGCAAGTGAGACGCCCTGATGTGTCGGTCCTGTGCAGGGGTCGTAACTCTTGGTTGACCTGAACGCGATCGGTCGGCCGTAGATCCAGTGGTTATATACCTTCCAATGAAACGGTAAATAGTGGCCACAGTGACTCCAAACTCAGCAGCGAGCTCATCTGGAGGTATTCCAGCCTCATGCATACCAATGGCACGCAACCTCTGATTTTCTTACCTTGGCATTTTTTAAAATGTCGGAAGACAAAAACTAGCGTGTTTTCTCAATAACCCAGGATCTCCAGCACAACATAACACAAAGAAAATCGTCGGTCACCCATTCAATTTGACATGCTGGGGTAGCACGCGCTATTTTGAAATCCGTAGCAAAATTGTATATGCATGGGTGAACAACAACAACATGTCATTAAACTCTTTGCTCGACTTCTTGTCCACAAACATGCAACATTAGAACTATTATATTTCATCCTTTATGCTATTTTTCACATTTGTTTCCATTATACTTTCCTTTTTGACCCAGTATATATACGGAAATCGTTGACGGACAGTCTTTAAATAGAAGCGAAATTTCACTGGAAGTTTCTACAAATCGTGCAACGCAATTACAGTTTAAATCCCTATCGGTAGCTGAAAATCGTCCCCTGAATTCCAGTGCGTTCTATGCGTCAGTAGAACACATTGGAACCCAGGAGACGAAATAGTAACACGGGTTCCCCTCGCAAATTTGGTTGGCGATAAAATGTGTTCTTTTTGTTGATAGTTGTCAAATGAATTGCTGAGTGTCATTCTAATAATTGTTTTTTTTTATAGACGTGAAGGCGTGTAATAAATCCAGAACGACACACGCGTGTGAATGGGTTAATCGATATGGCACTTGTGCCATCGCGGAAGGATAAAACTCGAGGCCTACGTGCCATATCGATTAACCCATTCTCACGCGTGTGTCGTTCTGTGTATCGTCTCTTGAGTTCCAATGTGTTCTATTTGCCTACTGGCGGCCAACTGGCACACAGAATACATTGGAAATCAAGGAACCGTATGTCCGCGTTGCACTTTAGATTTATGCGTATACTGGCCTTAATTACCTTGATACGAATGTTTCTGTATATTTTTATGCTATTTATGTTTGGTGTTTTCCGAAATGTGCTATATGTACCTAGTACTGTTTAAAAAACTTTTCCATTTTATTCAAATATTCTTCATTTTGTGCTTCAAAAACGTAGCGTATCACCCCCTCCCATTGGCAAGAGCTTGTCTAGCTCATTGCAAAGAGGGATAATAGACCGTGTTGTTGGGACAAAGTGTCTTCTTATATGAGCCTCTAACACTCGGCCGTTTGGCCTTTACCAAAGTAAGTAGTATCCAATTTTCTTATATGTGAGAAAATTAGATACCAATTTCTCAGGCAAAGGCTTAAATTATCAAGTGATGGAAACCCATATTTGGATTGTATTGTAAACTGTCGGCTGTCGGTACCATAATTAAAAATACTTCATGTTCTGTTGGGTGCAAACAATATTTAAATGTAGGCAATGATAAAGACTCCATACTGTATTTCCTATATTTATCGATTGCCATCAACAATGGCTACATGCTATTTGCTATTTGTCAGCAAATTTGAAAAAGGCCAGAATTTTTTTTTAAAATACTCAAAAATATTGATTTAATTATTTTGTGCAACTCTTTCATTTCCTTGTACATAATGTTCATAATATGCCATTTTAGTTTATTTCATAATCTGTTCTTTTTAGTTTATTTACAGTGCATAATAAAAGATTGATTGAGATAACCGGAGTGTGTTAATCGTTGTTCATTGAGCTGAAAAAAACATTACTTTTGCCCCGCCTCTAATAAGCAGTTCCTCTATAAATAGATTACATAACTGACCTGGATAAATTGTGACTGCATAACATAATCATACATAACTTCCTAGGTCTTTGGAGACTGTTTTCATACAGGTAATGTACACTTAATGTCTTGAATTTTCACGGAACGCAGGTTATAGTTTGTGTGGAAGTGTCATGGTACGGTAGGAAAAAGAATTTATTATACCTCACGATAAAACACAATGCTTCGTGGCATTGCCGGACATCGTTTGCCGCGGTGTAACCGGGTGCGACCGCGGCTTTCCGACGGAAATGACGAAGAAGAATTTCTGACTTTTCTGATTGTTTTGGCTACCGTACATGTATTGCCGGCATACTACCTAATTTAATAAGTTTTCAATTGAATACCTTGTTTAACCCTTTGAACCCAAGCGGCCACTTTTCCGGCCAGGAACAAGATACGTCACAACGTCATTATTTTGGATGGCTATTCAGTAAATGTGTGGGGTAGACCAATCAATATTTTCAACGTGCAGCCCCAAGGCTGCAAGTTGAAAATATTGATTGGTCTACCCCACACATTTACTGAATATGGACTCTTCGCTACAAAGACTCTAACAATTTATTTATTTACACCGTAGGCATCCACGCCCATGGTTAGAGCCTTATCTTCTAAACTCCACGCCCAACACCTCAATGCCTAGGCTCTAAGATCACCAGGCTAATTCTACCAGGAATCTGACGCTGCTATGGACTGTTTACGCAATTTTCGTGGAGTTTACTCACAAAGATTTTCAGATATTATTTCGTACCCTAACTATGGATATTCCAATAAATAACTATTAAAAATTCGCATTGAAAACATCAGGATATACACACAATAGGTCGAACAACGTGGCGTAATCATAACATCACGGCTGCGGTGAGTCTTCATTCCAAATAGTAATGTCATGAAAAATTCGGTCAAATCGGGTCTCGATTGAGCAACATTTCTTGTGATAATTCTAAGAAAATGAACGCTTTATAATATTTTTCTGAGATACATTATACTGTCCTGCCGAGTGGTGGAGGCTGTGGCGTTGGTGTGGTGTCTGAAACACACAGCAGTCATCAAGTCTCATATTAGTCTCATACTATTAGCAAGTTTCAAAATTGTCCAAGTAGTATTCAGACCCACCCTCGTTGGGTGTGCTGCTCTGCTTTCGATGAGGCACAATTACAACCTGACAGAAGGACAAGGTATTACTTGCACCCAGTTTAAAATTTTATAATGCCCAGTACAATTTTTGCAAAATAATTTATACTGGGGGTAGCAGGAAGACAGCCAATCTGGCAGTATACAGGTGTTTTCATTTAACTTTGTTAGCATCATTCTTGATTACTTATGTATATTTGTTTACTGCGAAATAAAGAATCAACCAATCAATAAACATAGGCGATGGGCGATTTACAGGTTCCAGGCCACAGCAGCGTCGAATTCTTTACAGAATTAAATTGGTGGCTTGAGAGCTTGGGATTCTGTTATTACTCTTACTGTTACGAGTCTCACTATATAATACTACAAATACCAACGCCACCCCAAATGACGTTACTACAAATGGCCACCACCATTAGTACTGCTACTGTCTATTATTATGCCAGTAATTGTTATTGAACAATCAGCTTCAATATCTAGTGGCCGTATATGAGACTGTGCATCATCGAGCTGACCGTATATAGAGCTTATGTACGGTCAGTTCCAACATTTTGTTTTTGACATTCAACGTTCGCTTCGATGTTTTTCCTAATTTCGCGTGTTTAACGAACAACAAATAATTTGCGTGTGTCTGTTGAGCAACGTACAACTATAATACGTTTCTTCCAGTCTTTGAGAAATTTCATTAAACAAATGTAAATAAATACAATAAATAAACCACTAAAACGACATGTATAGAAACATTAATATCACCATTAACAACAAATAATGAATGAAACTGTTCCCACTTACCTTCTTGAAAGAATTGTTAATCCATTTGCTCCAGTTGTTTTATTTTTCCAGCACTTAACACTGAATTAAAGTTGTTAATATAAATTCCTGTTTATTGAGAAGAAAACTCCGTTGTTTCAGCGCCTGCTACATGTACTAGCGTGACCTTCACATGACGAAAAACCGGGAAATTCCCTGATAGTGATAACATAACATTTGCGCTAGGAATCTGGGTACACTTATGGTTGTGTCTCTTTCAAAGGACTGGCATAATAAATACGTTATGGGGCTTTCAGTGGGCGGATATGGTGTGATATAAGGCTCAGCAAGATCAATATTAGGCTCGGCCTTCGGCCTCGCCTAATATTGATCTCACTTCGCCTTATTTCACACCATATCCGCCCACTGAAAGCCCCATAACTTATATTATCGTTACTTCTGCACTAAACGACAGAACTGGTAGACAGAAGCTCGCAAACGAATCTGAAACGTTCCACTTCATTTTCCCTCGTGATTGTTTAACCCTTTACCTAACATGAAAAGCAGACGACACGACACCTGCAAAAGATTCTTGAATAACTAATGTTTTTCATTTTTTGTCTCAAAAACATAGGTTATGACCCCTCGTTGGAACGAGCTGGTTCCAATGACGGATCATAACCTATGTTTTTAAGACAAAAAATGAAAAAAAATAATGAAAATTAATTGGCGATTTTTTAGAATAGCGCCGGTCGGTTTTGGCAGTTACGTTGGGCAAAGGGTTAGGAGTGTTTATACCTCATAGGTGAAGGTTGAGGGCTCATCCGGGAAAGATTTTTCATTGTTTATGCCAACTGGAGCACACAGCGCATGCACTATGTCATCGCTCAAGTACACATAAAGTGAAAGTCTACCTATGCCTACGACAAAATGGCCCTGAATTCATTAATCGCTGTCGGGTATTTCTGGTATGAGTGGTATGCAGGAGGTTCACATTTTAAGAATAAGTTGAGAGAGTCTCCGAATCCACCTCCCCATGTTCCACCGCCACTACACAACATGTTCATCCAAGGATATCTACACAATGCAATGAATACCAAGGAACAACTGAAGAACCACTGCCATCCAAACTGGGTGAAGGCCAGAATAAAAATGAAAGAGCAACCGTATATAGTGACATCAAATATACATCCAGGAATCTGTATTAGAGGGATAATAAATTTTGACAGGTTCGTCACAAAGGTGGGTTCAGGAGGGTGTAACCCCAAATTTCGTTAGGATTGGAGTCTAAGATATCATTTTTCTTTTGCTATTAATCTTGTACTTTCTTTAAAGACTAGATTTGATACATGGACTTGTATATAATTAATACTTGGATAAAAATAATGGTCTATGGTCCCTAGGGCCGTATTATTCATAAGGATGACTCTACTGAAGCCTAGGGGCCCGCAGGGACAGGGGTGCCGCCATTTTTTTTTCCCGAGGCACTGTTACCAGCGGTTTAGCGCTTTAGCGCTCCAATGGTTAAAGGCACTTTGCACTCTGCGCCGTAGCGATACATGTACATATGTATTTATCCATATATACACTCTCATAAGTAAACTATATATATATATTTATATACAGTACATTATTTAATGCTTATTTAAATAATATGTCAAGTTGTGAGTAGAATTCTTCAGAAGCCCCGCAAAATGGATATAGGGCTATGTACTGCGGCATAGTGCCTACCGTACCAGGGTAAGGCTGTCAGCTATAGTGGTCTGAAAGACTGAAGTGTCGGAGAGGGCCCCGTCCCGAAGTACCTAAAAGCCTAGGGGCCCGGCCATAGATTAATATGGCACTGATTGTCCCAGCCTTTAAATACAGGAATCGCAAATAATGGAAGATCCGCGAAGAAGCTTAATGAACTTAATTTATATCGCCTATGTCAAGCAGGAATTCCACCAGGCATCGTCCTAACACCTTGCAACTGGATCCAGTGACGCAGTGTTAGGACGATGCCTGGTGGAATTCCTAATTAATACTTGCATATATAATTTTGTCAAATTGCCGTCATGCTCGGGAGATTACTCCCTTCTAAGCGGCTTACACTTTTGACTAATTCATATTCCGTTACGTTAAGTGCCGTATCAATGCATATCGCGTCATGGGAACGTATTTGAGCGTCATGCTTATCCTAATTGTTAGATGAGAAAACAAAATTCGAGATAAGCGTACGTCTTACAGGCCGATTTATTACCTGGCAAAAGTGGCTGCCTAGCTCCTAATCACGAGTGTAGCGAAACTCGACCCACCCCGCCCTGCTCTCACTTTGTGTCGAGTCTCTCGGCCCCGAACTCACTTACATGAAGTGAGTTCCGGCCGAGAGCCACGCCACAAAGCCAAACAAGGTCTAGCCATAGCACAGATTTGTTGTCGAGGGGTTAGTTACAAGTTCGCAATTTCAAACCGAAAATTAGTTAGCGTAATCAATCACCTAGAACCTCTACAAAATTATTCCAGACTACCCTGGCACCCGTGCTGTGCCGCTGTTCTCGGGCCGGACTCACTTACAATAAGTGAGCCCTTACCGAGAACCTCGCCACAACAGTCAACCAAGGAACAAACATCTTCCTATGATTCCAATCCACCCTTAAACCGTGTTTTGTGTTAAGATATATGTTAGGACTAGGACTCTGAAACAGAATAGGAATTAAAAATACAAAAAAAACCCAATTCCACTAAATTATTAGCAAATTTATTCACAAATCCCCAAATCGTCTCTACCCTCCCACAATTCAGCAGTACATTCAGATTTACATTCAAGTTGTACAGACCAACTCATTTCATTCACCCTTCAAGGTGAGATCATAATTCCTCATAAAATAGTTACGTCCCCTACTAAAGAGGGGGAAAAACCCTACAATCTGGCACTTATGCCGCCTTAAAATATGCACACCAGACTACATGACTACTACCCTTAACTAAAGAAGGGGAGTCCAAGATACGGCAATACCAAATATTTACTTTCACATGTCACCCAGCAGAAGGGTTACTTCATTATTTGTGACCCACCTACCCTCCTAAATATTGCTAAATATTCACTGAGGGTAGCGTTATCTCAGTATTCACGTCTGTACATTCAAGCTAATGCCATAAAAGGAGAGGGGGGGGGGGGGTACAATCCATCGGGCCACCGAAACTCGCCCCAAGCCGAAAGATCACGATTAGGCCATAGCATCCTATCGCAACAGCAATAAGATGCCCTGGATCAATCGTGAATAATCCTAGAACCAATTTAATATAGCCTTTTATAACATATTTCGGCTTACGGCGAGGATCGGTAAATTACATAAAATATGACCGGCCCCGGCAGGGTACAACTACGGAGAAATAAATATTCGACTCACCTATAGGAAGCTCCACACGGTTCTGATCCACTAGACTCCGATTCAGAATAATATAATATTGCAGACGCAATTATTTCGTGCGAAGTCAACACCGCCGAGCACGAGAAACTACATGTCTCTCACAATAGTGGTCAATGAAGTAAGAACCACTGATCCATAACGCTATCAGTTAATGATCAATGTAACAATTTAAGGCCACCTCAGAGTATTTTAGCACTTTCAATACTGAAGCGGGCAAACACACACTCGATATGTACACACAGACCCATACCTACATATATATATAATATACATACATAGATATAGGCCACTGTGCACACACCGTGTGTGTGTCCCTTATTGTACAATTCCACTTTTTCTTACACCACCCCCACCCCGAGATTCAACGTCCCTGTTGAAAAAGATAGGAGAGGAAAAAGGAAAAGGGGAAAGATATATACACCCCTCCGCAAACAAAGGTAGTAGATTTTGTCATACTGGCCATTTAAAAAAAAATAGCCAGATAATTGCTAGTTGAATTGAAATAGTTGTTGGCTGAATAAAAGTAGTCGCTGGTTCCTCATAAAACACATAAATTTTTCTTCATAATTTCTATGTATTTTCGTTTTAAAAAAATTAATAAATCACTATTTAAATAATTCACCTTAAATCCATCCAACTGGGGTTCCGTTTAGGAAATCAGTCATAGCTTTAGGCCGAAATGAGTCCCCGACCAGCACTGACCCACGTACAGTGTCTGCACTGCCTGAAGCCGACGAGGTCATGCAACAGGAGATGTAAGCGTCAGATTGAGCTCATTCAAGCATAAAACGATGACAATATTTATAATGGTCCCATCTAGAACCCAGTTTAGTTCAAGGTTATCTTTCCAAAACAAAGGAATATTAAATCTTTTCTATTACAACTGAAAGTTCTCAAGGAACTCATCTCACTTTCTGGATGTAATGACCTTTATCAGGCACATACAATTCTTTTTATGTCATTTATTCTAAAGCATTCAGCTTTCACACAATTTCCCCGGGAAATTGGTAAGATTATTTGTAGAACCTTTATTCAACGGAGCACTGCTCCTCCAAGACCAAAGCAAGGTATTTTAGGTATTGACATTGACCCAGGTTATTCAAATGCACACCATCTCGTGCAAAATGTAAACGTGACACCTTAAATAAGGCTTTATAAAATACATTAGACCTTCTAAGTGTTTCGTAAAACTGGGTGACAGCCACCCTACGGAGTTCGTACACAATACCAGACACTCTGGTCTTCACACGAGGAAACAGTCCTAAAATGATAATTTTTTTAACGCCTTGGCGTAACAAATTCTCTAAAAGTCTTTCGACAGAAAGTTTAAAATGTGAAAAACAAAAAGTATCACAGTCAATGTCATTTTCGCCAACCTGCACAAGTACGGTCTCTGCACTCTCCACACAAATCCATTCAAGTTGTTGGATAGTTGCACCAGGAACACCATATGCTTCCAGCGAACTCAGACGTCCAGGTATTTCCCCTGACCATGCTGCAAGTCTTCTTATAAAGGAATGGCCCATTATTAAAGCCATAATGCTACAAGAAGAAAATTTACAAACAGAACAGTATCTTTGTTCATACAATAATTCTACATAGATAAGATGAGGACCCAGCAACTAAAAAGGACAACCATTTCAATATTTCCCGAAAGATAATCTCTCCAACCAAGCTGACCCATCAATTGATTTATTTTCTACCACGGACACATCTCTCGCGAAAAAAAAAAAAAAAAAAAATCCAATTATACTTGGCACCGGTGCCTTAACTTCCATAACTCTTATATTCCGAATCATACCCTAACATATAACTCTCACCGCCCTCCATACACACGCGCACGAAAACCCCCCAATTATTAACATCCCAACCCTCCTGCGTACCGAAATAAAAAAAACAAACCGGTCAGCGGGTTTAAGAAAAATCTTAACAGGTATAGAAATTTGACGACCACACTTGTATTTGCCATTTCCAACAGCCAATAAAAAAACCCCCAATTTCTCGGAACCAATACAATACGGCAACTCCCCACACCAGGGAAATGACGCAATTTAAAATAATGCAACAAAGCTCGTATTATGGACAAGCCGATAATGCTCATCTATCCATTATCTACATGAAAATTTGGTTCCACACTAAATACACTTCAAAGGCAGCACCACCTCGGAGGCCAATACATAAGCGCTAAATATAATATCAAATTTTTACATTTTATTGCGCTCAACAAAATATATATATATTCAGGCCCCCGAGAACTGCCACTTAACTCAAATACCAAGTGTGGTGTCAGGCAGAGAGAAAGAAAAAAAAATACTTAATAAAAAACAAAGTCTTGAGAACCTAGTCGACGTGGTCGCCGGAGGGTACAACCACGCCTACTAGTCGGAGCTTCCCCGTCGAACGTCTCTCTCCCCTCAGGATCTCCCACTGAGGGCCGGTCAACATTACTCTCGATAGGACTATCAGGTGTGGGAGCAATGGGGGCTCCCAAATTTAAATTACGTGAAAAACACTTCTTCAACCGGTTGAAATGTACAACCTGGGGTTTACCTCCTCCGACGCAAACCACAAGGTAATTTGCGTCCGAGAGTTTGCTTTTCATGATGTAGGGACCAACCCAAAATTTTGCAAATTTTGAGGTCTGACCTTTATTTACTCTAGGTAAATAAAGCCAGACCCTATCCCCAACGGTAAAAGGTTTGCCGAAAACTCGCTTGTCATATATTTTCTTTCTTCTCTTAATCTCGGATTCACATTTCAACGAGACCAATTGAAATATTTGGGCTAGACGACTTTCCAAATCGCTAACATATTGAGAGGGAGCCCAATCCCTATCAGGAATCTTACCAGCGATTAACTCTGTAGGTAAAGTAATTTCTCTACCAAACATGACACTAAAGGGAGTAAACCCAGTCGTCTCATGTTTGGCACTTCTATAGGCCATCATGGCGAATGGAAGATAGTATTCCCAGTCGCCATGATTATCCTCTACAAAGCAAGCTAACATAGCCGCCAAAGTTCTATTAAACCTCTCAACTTGGCCATCACTTTGGGGCATATAGGGAGAGGTACGAGTCTTTTTAATTTCAAAATAGCGGCAAACTTCCTGAAACAAATCAGATTCAAAATTTGACCCCTGGTCTGAATGAATAAATTTCGGCATTCCGTACCGACTAATCCACTCTCGAATTACCACATCGGCTACTGTACCTGCCCTTTGATTGGGGATAGCAAAAGCCTCCGTCCATTTGGAGAAATAATCTGATATAACTAAAATGTAAATATTACCCTGAACGGATTCAGGTAATGGCCCCAAAATATCCAAAGCAATTCGTTCCATAGGCTCCGAAACTTTATCTGTTACCATAGGAGCTCGACTGGTCTTGCCCGGTGGCTTACGACACTGACAATTCGGACAAGACTGAACCCAGAGTTCTACATCCCGACGCAAACCTATCCAAAAGAAACGCTCTCGAATTTTAGAATATGTCTTATGAACGCCCAAATGTGCACCCACTAAAGAGTCATGATGCTCCTTACATACCTGACTTCTTAAGTCTTTTGGGACCACCCACAAAAATTTGCTGGGGGACCCTATTTGTGTCCACTCTCGAAGAAGAATGTCATTTTCCACTAAAAATTGTTCCCACTGACTCACATACCTCTGAAGCTCCGGGGATTCTCCTTTTAATTTCTCAAGTCCAGGTTTCTCGCCCGTTTTCTTCATTTCGAGAAATTTTTTAATAAGGGGATCAGCTCCCTGACTTTCCTTAGTCAACTGAATTGCAGACTCAAACTCAACAGTGTTAATATCATGTTTGTTACAGGAAGGAATCCTACTCAGCGCATTCTTATGTTGTTCACCGCGACGATGAACCGTCATAAAATCGAACCCACTGAGATATTCCAGCCAACGCGCCACCTGCCCAACCGGTTCCTTAAAATTAAACAACCACTGCAGGGACCCATGGTCGGTTCGCAGCGTAAAATGCTTGCCAATGAGGAAATGTCTAAAGTGTTTAACACTTTTAATTACTGCCAGTAACTCCCTCCTAGTAACACTATAATTTCTCTCTTGTTGGGAATGAGTTTTACTGAAATAAGCTATTACTTGCTCCTTGCCTTCTATAATCTGTGACAAAACCGAACCAGAGGCAAAATCACTCGCATCCGTGTCAAGAATAAATTCGTGCTCAAAATTTGGGTAAGCCAAAATTGGACTTTGACACAATTTGTCTTTTAATATCTCAAAAGCCTCCTGTTGGGCCTCGCCCAAACAAATTTTTCATTCTTACGAGTCAATTTGGTCAAAGGACTAGCCAAAGTAGAAAAGTGTGAGACATATTTTCGATAATACGCGGATAACCCGATAAAACTTCGAAGATCTTTCAAGCAAGTCGGAACAGGCCAATCTTTTACGCGCGCAATTTTCTCCGGGTCAGCTGACACACCCGACGCGGAAACAATGTGACCTAAATATGAAACCTATCGTCTAAACAACGCACACTTAGAAGGTTTCAATTTTAATCCTGCAGACCTTATTCTAGTAAAAACCTCTTGTAATCGTTCAATATGCTCCTGGAAAGACCGCGCATATATGATGACGTCATCAAGATATATGAGACAAGTCTTCCAGTGTAGCCCTTTGAGAACTAGCTCCATGAGCCTCTCGAAGGACCCAGGAGCGCCACAGAGCCCAAAAGGGAGGACCGTGAATTGATAGAGCCCAACGCCAGTAGTAAAAGCCGTTTTCTCCCGGGCATCAGGAGTTAGCTCCATTTGCCAGTATCCAGAAGCCAAATCTAGAGTGGAAAACCACTGTGCCCCCGCCATACCCTCTAAACTCTCATCTATACGGGGCAAAGGATAGGCATCTTTTTTTGTAATGGCATTTAATTTACGGTAGTCCATGCAGAAACGAAAACTATTGTCTTTCTTTTTAACTAAAACTATAGGAGCCGCCCAAGGACTAGAGGAAGGTTGAATTACCCCTTGCTTAAGCATAACATCTATCTGCTGCTCAACCTCGCGCCTTTTGTGAAAAGGGAGCCGATATGCCCGCTGTTTAATAGGAAGATGGTCACCCGTACAAATATCATGCCGAATGAGATCAGTGCGGCCCAAATCACCTTCGAACTGTATAAATACGTCGCGGTTCTTCTCTAAAAAATCATTGACCTGTTCCGCTTGATTTCCAGTCAAAACCACTCTGTCATAGGTTTGTAACAAAGAGAACTTCCCATCATCCGATGGGGAAGCCTCCTTAATTTGTTCACCTAAAATGTCAACATTCTCAAGAACAGCCACAGACTCACCACCTTTTAACTTTTGAGGGGTCTGAGAAACATTTATCAGCCTAACAGGAACTTCCGGCTGACTAACATCAACAACACTTCGTCCCAACATTAATCCGTGATGACCTTTCATGAACCCTGGGTCGGGTTCACACAGGCTCTGTCCAACCGGTGGACCGTCAACTCGGCCCTGCACTATAACTTCAGAAAAGGGAGGTACTGTCAATCCCTCAATCAATAATACGTGAATTTTATCATTTTCTTTCAAAAACTCAAGGGAAAATTTAACCCCTTGGATCATAACAGTTTTGTCCGGCAAAGAAATCACTGAATTAGTTTTATTCATAAAGTCAATTCCCAGAATTGCATCAAAGGACAGATTAACCACGTAAAATGTTTGAACATATTGATACTTACCAACAGTTACAGGCAAATCCACCAACCCCTTTAAATCAAGGGCTGCCCATTCGCCCCCAAAACACTACGAGGAGCCTCTCTAACTCGAGACTGCTCAATACCTAAAGTTTCATGCAACACTCTGGTACTGATTAAGCTTACCGCTGAACCAGTATCCAGTAGGAACTTAACATTTTCATTCAAGACCTTAAGAGTCAGATAACTATGACCGATACTCTCTGATGGGAGGGTCCTTTCTATCACAGACTGAGGTTCGACCCCTACCTCAGTCTTTACCCGTTTAAATCCTGATTGTTATCTAAATTGGACCTATGGGACCAGTCACCTTTACCTCTACCTCTATTCCTACCTCTACCATTTCCATAACCACCTCGGCCCAAACGACCTCTATAAAAACTATCCCTATCCTGACCACGATCCTGCCTGAAAAGTTCTTCTCGCAATTTATTTTGCTCAACCTGCATTTCTTTCAATTGTTCCTGCAAACTTTCGACCGCCTGGGTTAATGCACCAATTTCACTAGAAATTTCCGATTCCCCAACTACACCAACTGAAGAAGGTACCTCTACCTTCTTGTACGACTCCTCATCTAAAGCAGCACGCACTGCCGCATCAAGGGTTTCAGGCTTAGCCCTCAACACTTGCATCCTAACTTCATTGTCCGTCAACGCGGAAATAAAACTATCCTTACTCAAGTCATCCCTAACATCGAGGGGAACCCCTGGATACGCCTTTCTCACCAAGCGTCTAATACTTCCCGCTAACTCAGGCAAAGTCTCTCGCTGTGACCTACGTCTAGACCTTAATTGGGCCCTATATATTGCAGTCCCCTTAAATGGATCAAAACGATCGCGCAAACTCTGCATAACTCTATGAGAATTGGATTTGATTTCCGGGTCCAAATCTTCATAAAACTGCAAGGCAGCGCCCCTTAAAGATACCACTAAAAATTGACGAGCCCGGTCTTCAGACCACTGGTTAATCCCAACACATTTCTCAAAATGGGATAACCAATCAGCTACACTGGTGGTTCCATTAAACGTATCGGGCGTAACAATCGGTTTACGTGGATAAGCTTGCTCACCATGCCTATCGTCAGACTGTATAACTCTTGCCCCATGCTGATGTCTAGGCAAACTCGATACTTTCGGATTCTCCCCAGGAATTTTCTTAGGTTGAACCACCCTGGGCAATCCCATCATATCAACCGCACGCCCTGCAGAAGTTCGACGCACAGAGGCCCCTGTCGAAACCGTCCCAGGTGTATCAAAGATTGCAGCGTAATCCTCCGTTTGGTCACCTAACTCAACAATAGAATTCTGCAATTCGTCATTCAACTGTTGACATTTCAACATAACTTCATCAACCTTATTAAACTTCCCATCAGGGGTAGGATCAGGAGTAGGAGGAATATTACGTAATTTCTTCGATCTAGCACCTTTGGAGGTCATATCAGCGGTCAAGGCCTCCGAGGCATACATATAATCACCTAGCTCTTTACTAATTCCACTAGCCATTTTATATATATGTAAGGACCACACCCCCAACAATTACATTAATTCACAACAAGGAGTCCAATTTTAGTCCTACAACATTCCTAACAAATTATGGTCACTAGGATATAAATATCTCGGATTCAATCACACAACCCTTCAATCCAAAACGTTGGTTCAAATTTACTCTGCCAAACCAAATTTAATCGGTTAAAATTATATTCTGTTGAAAATAAAAATTTATCTTGTCGAATACAAAAATTATCCTGTCGAATACAAAAATTATCCTGTCGGCGACGCCAAAAATCTGTAGCGAAACTCGACCCACCCCGCCCTGCTCTCACTTTGTGTCGAGTCTCTCGGCCCCGAACTCACTTACATGAAGTGAGTTCCGGCCGAGAGCCACGCCACAAAGCCAAACAAGGTCTAGCCATAGCACAGATTTGTTGTCGAGGGGTTAGTTACAAGTTCGCAATTTCAAACCGAAAATTAGTTAGCGTAATCAATCACCTAGAACCTCTACAAAATTATTCCAGACTACCCTGGCACCCGTGCTGTGCCGCTGTTCTCGGGCCGGACTCACTTACAATAAGTGAGCCCTTACCGAGAACCTCGCCACAACAGTCAACCAAGGAACAAACATCTTCCTATGATTCCAATCCACCCTTAAACCGTGTTTTGTGTTAAGATATATGTTAGGACTAGGACTCTGAAACAGAACAGGAATTAAAAATACAAAAAAAAAACCAATTCCACTAAATTATTAGCAAATTTATTCACAAATCCCCAAATCGTCTCTACCCTCCCACAATTCAGCAGTACATTCAGATTTACATTCAAGTTGTACAGACCAACTCATTTCATTCACCCTTCAAGGTGAGATCATAATTCCTCATAAAATAGTTACGTCCCCTACTAAAGAGGGGGAAAAACCCTACAATCTGGCACTTATGCCGCCTTAAAATATGCACACCAGACTACATGACTACTACCCTTAACTAAAGAAGGGGAGTCCAAGATACGGCAATACCAAATATTTACTTTCACATGTCACCCAGCAGAAGGGTTACTTCATTATTTGTGACCCACCTACCCTCCTAAATATTGCTAAATATTCACTGAGGGTAGCGTTATCTCAGTATTCACGTCTGTACATTCAAGCTAATGCCATAAAAGGAGAGGGGGGGGGGGGGGGTACAATCCATCGGGCCACCGAAACTCGCCCCAAGCCGAAAGATCACGATTAGGCCATAGCATCCTATCGCAACAGCAATAAGATGCCCTGGATCAATCGTGAATAATCCTAGAACCAATTTAATATAGCCTTTTATAACATATTTCGGCTTACGGCGAGGATCGGTAAATTACATAAAATATGACCGGCCCCGGCAGGGTACAACTACGGAGAAATAAATATTCGACTCACCTATAGGAAGCTCCACACGGTTCTGATCCACTAGACTCCGATTCAGAATAATATAATATTGCAGACGCAATTATTTCGTGCGAAGTCAACACCGCCGAGCACGAGAAACTACATGTCTCTCACAATAGTGGTCAATGAAGTAAGAACCACTGATCCATAACGCTATCAGTTAATGATCAATGTAACAATTTAAGGCCACCTCAGAGTATTTTAGCACTTTCAATACTGAAGCGGGCAAACACACACTCGATATGTACACACAGACCCATACCTACATATATATATAATATACATACATAGATATAGGCCACTGTGCACACACCGTGTGTGTGTCCCTTATTGTACAATTCCACTTTTTCTTACACGAGCCCAGTTGTAAAATCACCGTTTCATATCTTCCTTGGGTGGCAACAAGTAAAGATATGTTCCGCGTACCACGTTGTTCTCTGTATTCAAGTGTAAATTATGCACAAAAATACCGTATCATATCTTCTTTGGGTGGCAACAAGTAAAGATATATTCCGCGTTATTACGCGCAAAATTTGTTCTCAGCTTCAGAATTACGGGCCTTCTATCATTTTTCTCAACCTCGCCCTGGTAACAAAGGCAGGGGCAAGTTCGCATTCAGTATTCATACGTCCATCCACTCCTTGACCTGAATCATTCAAACGCGTTCTTCTCCATAATTATTTAAATGTATTGTGTGCAAAATCACTGTATCATTTCTCCCTTGGGTGGTAACAAGTAATGAACGCCAACAAAACCAAGTATGTATTAATTAACCCCCCCCCCCCCCCCAAACGAGATGATGTTCCAAACAGACATATCCTTATCAATCACGCTCGAATTACCCGCGTAACCGACTCTGAAACCTGCATTTCAGTCAAGTTCCTTGGAATAAATATTGATGAAAGGCTATCTTACAAAAGCCACGTATCGATGCTTTGCTCAAAAATCGCCAGAGCCAATTATGCAATGAATAGGACCAAAAAGTTCATACCACGCCGCGCTCTACTTTGCTTGTATTATTCTCTTATCCATAGCCATCTCATTTATGGGTTACAAATTTGGGGTCACTCTAAAAATATGAATAGTTTATTTCTGATGCAAAAACGAGCTATTAGAATTATAAACAACGGAAAATATAATTGTCACACTGATCCGCTCTTTTTGAAAGACAAAATTCTTAAATTGCCCGACCTGTACCAATTACATGCACTATTATTTGTTCGTGATTGGTACTTCGATAGACTACCATCATCATTTCAGAATTACTTTTCTTGTAACGTACGTAACGATGGCGTAACAACTAGACAGACGGGAGTATTGAAGATAGGGAAAACTAGAAACAAATCTCTGGATACACTCCCATCTAATCGATTTCCAAAACTATGGAAGGATTTGGGCGCTGATATTCGTAATATATACAATAGATCATTGTTTCGGAAAACATTGGTTGAAAAATTCGTTAGTACATATTTACCATCAGTGTGTTGCAACAATCCCTATTGCCAGGAATACAATTGATTTGTGGAAGGCTATTGAACAATATAGCGCGCGTGAAAGTAGAATTGTCACACATCGTTGGCCGAGTCTTATAGGGTGCTGTGTCCCAGTGGAACATAGTTCACTGTAATGCTGGGACAGGGATGTGTGGCGGATATAGTATTTATTTCAGTGTAGCACTTAGAGATGGTTTTGTGAGTCCTTAAAGAGTGAGGGGGATCATTAACCCGCACATCATTAACCCACACGTAATAACAAGTTTATTTCCCACCATCATTACGTTACATACCATGTTAAGGGTCAATTAGCCGATTCTCGCTTGCCGGACTCTCGTTTGACTTGACATCTTGCTCGCTTCACGAAAGAATTACCATGAACTGATGGCATTATAATTCAATATTACCCTGTAGACTCTTAAAAATTGAGGAATTTTGGATAATGTTTATGTGTCATGTATTGTTTAGGAGTAACACAAAGTGATATATTTTGTGATATAATATCTATCAATGAACTGTAGAATACTGTTCATTGGCGGATATCATATCACAAAAATGCGTTAAAATTCAATGTTGTCTCAAAACCAAATTGAAGTTGCGACAGTGAAACTGACATTTATCCACTAGCCATCCACTATCCATTGAACCCACATTCAACAGTTATAAGAATCAAATCAACATCTTGTGGATGCTAATAACGAGAGAGCGAGTAAGTCAGCCTTAACAGCAACCTGGATCGAAGGTCTTCTATACGTCACCAACCAATACAAACTGCAGTCTGCGATAAATGTTATAGCCTGTCTGGTGGATTTGGCAGGAAGACAGCCAACTAGGCTATGCCCTCTCCACGCAATATATGTAACCAATTGAATAATTGTTTTTATATATCCACATTCATTTAATTATATTTAATCTTGTATTGCGATTACTTTGTACATGTAAGCGTTACATATATTGCAAATAAACATTCATTCATTCATTCATTCATTCATACGTTTCCCATGTTGTTTCTCATGTTGTTCCCCGTATCCGAGTGTCTTACGCGCAAACTAACCGTATCATATCTTCCTTGGGTGGCAAGAAGTAAAGATATGTTCCGCGTTTCACGTTGTTCTTTGTATTCAAGTTTAAATTATGAAACAAATTTGCTGTATCATATCTTCCTTGGATGGCAACTAGTAAAGATAATTATATTCCGCGTTATTGCGCAACAAGCAAATATGAATTACCCATTATTGCTAAAATCTCGCCCTGGTAACAGAGGCAGAGGCAAGTTCGCAAACAGTATTCACACATCAAGTCACTTCTTGACCCGAATCATTCAAAAACGCGCCTCCACACCTCCGCCCCAATATCCCATTCACGTCAAAAAGACATCATTACCGCTAATGGAAAATATAATCTTATTATACCTTCTTTGCATAGTAACAAAAGCCTCCCCCCCGCCCGATCCTTCCGGTGTGTGTAAATGTCTTATTCCCTCTCACTTTGCAGTGTATGTACCCCCACACCGTTGATCCTCTATATGGCCCCTGTTATGTCTACACTGACGATTGTAACCTATGGTGTCTACGCCCCCGCCCCCGTCCCCATCCACCCCCTCCACATACGCATGAAATATACACCCACATACACACAATCATCATAATCTCACAACACATACACGCTGTGTTCAACATCAATGCGTCTTTATTTGTAATTGCTATTCGCACTAATTTATATCCCCCACCCCCTCCATCAACACGTTCATAAACGAGAATATTTGGAATCATTATTGTCTATTGGACCTATTGGGTTCTAGTGTTTGAAGTTTGTTGCTCCAAACTGCTTCACGACCCCTCGTGTAAGCTGTGTTTTGTTGATTAATTTGTTCAATTCCAATAATCTTAAAATTGCTTATGCTATAGTTTTCGGTCAGAAAATGATACGGTATCGGTTCACTCAGAACCGCAGGTTTTATTCTACTCATGTGGTTTTATTTCTCTCATACAATTTTGTCCCGTCCATTCGACGTACACAAGATTATTACATTTGTCGCAGAGGATCCCATATACTACAATCCTGGACATGCAGGTGAGTTTTTGGCCTATGTAGTAGGCCGTTCCGTTCTTGTCCGCGAATTGGTTTGTTTGGATCATAAACTCACATATTTCACAGTTTCTCTCTCATCTATCAGATCCCGTCCCTTGATTGTTGAAAATTTTATTATGCTTGCTACGGACTATAATATCTCCCAAATTTTTCAGTCTTTTGTACGAAATCAGGGGAGGTTTTTCGAACGCCATCTTCATGCGTTTTGAGCAGTGTAAAATGAGCAGTCACTCCCGTGTTATTTTCCCGATGTCGGGGAGGCGTTCCTAGTAATTTACCAAAAACGGGACTCTTCCGTCGGTTGATTTGTTTGATCGTTTTTCAAGTAACTGTTTCCGCTCAATTTGGCCGACCTTTTTAAGCTGTTCGCTTACAAACTCTTCGTCGTTTTACAACTGGGTTCGTGATTTGGAGCTAGGCAGCCACTTATCAGGTAATAAATCGGCCTGTAAGATGTACGCCCATCTCGAATGTTTTTTTTAAATTCTCATCTAACAATCAGGATAAGCGTGACGTTCAGTTTTTACGTTCGTATGACGCGGTCTACGGCAATTAACGTAGCGGAATATAAATTAGTCAAAAGTGAAAGCCGCTTAGAAGGGAGTAATCTTCCGAACATGACGGCAATTTGACAAAATTATAAAAAATATTTGAAGAAGTTTTTATTTATAAACTACAGGTATATTTTATTTATTTACTAAACATTTCCAAGAAGCCTTGAACAGAACCTTCATCTTTCTCTTTCTAAGAACACCCATTTCGACAAATATGGATAATGACATTGTACGGAGTTTTCCATGAGCGATCGGTTCACGAGTTCGGGGTGAAAAACCACAGCCTGCCGTTTTTCAAATGTCCGATAAATTCTCGCATTCAAGGTAATGTATTTAATCGAATCGGACGCTTTAAATCTTACGCTGCCGAAAGCGACTATTGCCAACTATTTTATGATGATTTATATTTATTAAGGTTTAACGACACTTTAACAGCCAAGGTCATATCGTGTCGGTGACAGTTTTACGGATGGAGGAAGCCGGAGTACCCGGAAAGAACCACCGAGCAGCTCCCCAACATCGCAACTCCACACTGCAGTACAGGCAGGGTTAGACTGATTGAAGATATGCGCATCATCGACGTGTAGTACGCCTTAGTGCACGGCGTCATCGTGCCCCCAGCTGGACAATCGGGGTTAAGTGCCTTGCTTTTATGATGATTATCTGTACGTTCTGGTATGCGCAGATCAAACCTACCATCTGATTAATTGTTGGAAAGGGCTCAGAGAGCCCTTTCCAACAATTAATCAGATGATAGAGTTTCAAGTATGTCATAAATTTTATTAAACTTCCTCGCATACAGGCGTACATAGAGGTCCTCCATATATGTTTAAAGTGGGCGTAGCAGTAAAAGGCTTAAGTACCCCAAAACGTCAAAGGTTACCTTAGTCCAACATGACCCAGAGATGGCGAAAGTACATTAATCACTGTCGCAGATTTCTAACATATTTTATTTATTTACTAAACATTTCCAAGAAGCCTTGAATTTGCTAACTTTTATCCCGAATGACTAATATTCCAACTGCATCATCAAAATGTGCCTTCGATGACGTCATGTCTTGATGATGTAAATGGAATATTAATCATCTGGGATTTGAGCCACCACAGTCGCGACAGATGAGGTTTACATCCCCAATCGGGCATCGTCGCGAAGCTTTCATAGTGGGTATACCCCATAGATGAAAAATCGGGGTCTTACCCATGGAAAGATGTTTCATTGTTCATGCCAACTGGAACACCCGGAGTACTATTTATCGTTCAAATACCCAGACAGTCAAACCCTGCCCATGTCAAAATGACCCTGAGATGGCGAAAGTACATTAATCACTGTCGCAGATTTCTAGCATGAGTGGTGTGCATAAGACTGGTATTTTTCAGGAAAAGTAGGAGGAATTTCTAACCACCCTCCCCGTGTCCCGCTGCCTCACCGTATGTTCCTCTAAGAATATCTACTGTATTCAAGAAATACCAGGGAATAGCTGGAGAACCATTGCTGTCCAAACTGAGCCGAGACCAGAATAAAGATGAAAGCGTAACCATATAGAATGACATCTAATATAAATTTATTTATTTATTGGAGTTTAACGATACTTTCGACAGCCAGGGTCACCTCGTGTCCGACAGTTTTGCGGATGGAGGAACCCGGAGTATCCGAAGAGAACCACCGAGGAGCGGTGAGCAACTGTCAGACTCGCCAACATCTTAGTACGCAGTGCCACTGTGCTGTCCCCGTGTGGGTAATCAAGATTAAGTTTCACAACATTTCCGCTAACCAGGTGAGTATATCTCCATCTAATCCCTACTGTTATCATGGCTACAGGTGAGTATATCTCCACCTTCACGATTTACTGACTTCAAGGGTAAGAGTTCCACCCGAAAATGCCAAAATTAGCTAACTGTGGTTGCATCTTCCTGTCATTTTGGAGAGAGTTAATTCTAAATACTTTGTTTTGCTATAGGTAGTGATGCCTAATGAACAAATCCTCTGCTGTAAGTTATGCTTTGGGGCTTAACACAACATAAGCTTTGGCCATGTAAAGAATAGTACTGTCAGAAAAAAATGATTTTCAGTGAATTTTGCAAACATCTGTACTCATTTCCTCTAATTGCAAGGTTGTTGTAGCAATTATTTGGTATGAATGCAACACTGATTGTAGAAGAAAGTTACTGTTTACTTTTTAATCTCAAGATTTAACCCCCCAAGAAAAATGAGGGCGTGAATAAGAGCACCGCGAGAGAATGCCAAAATTAGCCAGCTTTGGATGCTTTTTGTCTATCATTTTGGAAATGGTTAATTTCAAACACTTTGCTTTGCTATATGTAGTCTGCATTTTCACATTGGAAAGTTGGGAAAGCCCGTAATTTGTTCAACAAATTACAATTCTCTAGTTAACTATGAGTTTAACCAATTACATGTATATCTTGTTTAACGGAGCTCACTATGCTCTGTCAAACAAAGTATATTTGCTTAACTGGTTGAAAGTTAGAAGCCACTTCATGGCTCTATTGAAAAGTGCTGGAAGCCTCTTTACACTGTATGTATTGCTTGGTATTTGATCAGCAGTAGAAGAAATTTTTTTTATATGCAGTTGTTTGGTTGCAATTTATTGGAGAGTGCCTATTTGCACTCTCCAATAAATTGCAACAAAATTATTATTTCTGAATAATATCTTGCTAAACTAAGCCTCCTTGTGCTGGTAGCAGAGTATCTTTGGAAAAAAATACCCATGTTTCAAATCACCTTTGAAAAATAATTTAGCACTCAACCAGTTGAATATCAAACTGCATTATTGGAAATATATGCTGCGGAAAACTTTGCCATTTTGACATCACAGTGTAGAGGGTTATAACACTTGTTACACCAACATTTTCTGTAAACTAGTGCAATTTTTTCAAAACAATTGTTCATTTTGGACGGGTGCGGGGGGGGGGGGGGGGGGCTTTGGTAATCAAGGCTGAACTCGAAAGGCCAATTTCAGATATTAGTGAGAGTAAGTTCAAATGAGAGAGTGTTCCATTGGCAAGCTGGGTACATTTAACTGTCTGAACCCTGTGTCAAAATACGAAAATTTCAAGCAGAAAATATTATCCACGAAGCAACTAGGACTTAAACCAATCCAATCCTGTTTGACAGAACCCAGTGAGCTCTTGTGCACCAAGATTGAATTGATTAAAACCCAAATTGCATTATGACAAAAATTTGTTTCTTGAAATTTTGTAATTTGATGTCAGTATTCAGGGGTTAATGTATTTCGGTCTTTAACATGTTGAAAGTTCTTAATAGGGTTAATTTTGCTAGGATTGTGAGTTATTCAACCCCTTATGTTGTTCAGGTCAACAGAAAGTTGAGTTTGATCACTGTTGTGAACATGTTCTGTTGTTCTAGGAAAATAATACCCAGTAATGCCCAACAAAGAAGATTTTCTGTTTCTCTGGACATTTTTTTTCAAAATTTATGTGGGCCGGCGTTTTTTTTATTTTATTTTATTTTTTATTTTTGTAAATATTTCTTTTCCATCCAAAGTTCATGTTCTTGGTTTATTTTATGTTTTAGGCCTTATACTCGACAGAATAGCATGGGTGCACACTAAAAACTAAAGTGTTAAAACTGACACTTTCAAGGTGTTAAACCCATTCTAACTCTTAGGATTTGATTTTAACACTCAAAGTTCAATGCTTTAAGCACTTAGACATTACAATCGTCAGACATCTGAAACTTGAATGGATGGCACTTCCCATGTGTCTAGCATTGGTGGTTCTTCCAGAATCGTCCACAATTTGATTTGCGCTTGGTGGGTACATAATTAAAAGGATACAACGCAGATGATGCGGATCAGGCTCGAGAGTTCGAGCCTGATCCGCGTCATCTGCGTTGTTTCCTTTTAATTGTCGCGACATTACACTTGTCAAGTGGTATTACTGTAACACCTGTCAAGTTCTGAGATATCTACACCTGAACAAAGTGCTGGTTCAGCACGTAGTAAGTGTTAAATACAGCACTTCAAGTGTAATTTTTAACACTTTAGTTTTTAGCGTGTGGTGGTGTATTTCGTCCCTTGAGTGCAAGAAGAATTTGCAATGCTAAAGCCATATTGCACGCAATGAATCAACTTCATTAATTCAAGAAGTATATCAGACATAAAGCATTTAATTTTTATTTTTTAAGTTTGCGGTTATAAAAAGAGAGCATGCGACTCCCAGACCAGGAGAAACAGATTTTTAACATTTTTAGGCCTAATCAAATTTTGGCGCGGAAGATCTCTAAACTGGGCAGCATTGATATGAACAATCGGTTCATCTTGACGTTACACTTGTGTGACAGTCATTATAGAGCTGTAGATGCTGAAAGTGATGTTAACCCTTCACCAAACACAGTTTAAAAAAAAAATAAATTGAATTTCACATTTTTCAAAAAAAATTCTCACAATTTATCAATAAAACCATACAAATATGGATATTATTAGAACCGGCTCGCCGAGCCAGTTCTAATGGTATCAATATTCGTATGTTTTTTAAAGACATTTGTAAGATAGTTTTGGCTGTAGTAGGCTTGTTTTGGCCAATTTCCTGCCTGTTTTTGTCTGCTAATTTATGTAAAGGGTTAAGAACCAGTATATAAAAAAAAAATATTACAAGTACAACCATATCCGCCTAGTACTGTTTACAAGTAGCGCCAATCTAGTTTTAATATTTTGTTTCATTTTCGAAAAGTTTTATGACCTTTCATCGGAACATCCATCAAGCTGAGGCCACAAGATGAAAGTTTTTAGTAGTTATTTAAATTTATTTATAACTGGTGTTTAATTAACTCTTTACCGTTAACACTTAAGGGCCTAATTTCGACTTTGGTCACATCTGTTTTGCAACAGAACAGGTGCCCCTATATGCAGTCTTTGGGTAAACTCACAAGTTACTTCTAAATACCTTGGTAGTTGTTTTTACGCAAGACTTGCCAAAAAAGCAGCAGTGAAGCCACAAGATGTAGACTATCAAAGTTTAGCAAAAATAGTATACCTACACTACGTGGAGAGTGTATTATCACTAAATCACCCACAGAGTGGAGATTCCACCCGTGCAATAATTGCAAATTTGTTGCAAAGCACAACCAGCACCAGCAAAGTTTCAGCCAATGGACCTCCGGGTTAAACCCGGAGGTCCATTGGCTGAAACATTGCTTGTGTTTTATGTTGATATGTACAAAATTTGAAAGTTATAGCTTAGGTGATAACTCCACTCCGCGAGTGATTTCGTTACAATCCACTCTCCACGTACTGTATAAAAATCTCTTGGCTTTTAAAGGTTAACAGTTAGAACAGAACAATTGC
This sequence comes from Pictodentalium vernedei, assembly GCA_031216915.1. NCBI lineage: Eukaryota > Metazoa > Mollusca > Scaphopoda > Dentaliida > Dentaliidae > Pictodentalium > Pictodentalium vernedei. The sequence continues at coordinate 478,280,352 of CM062294.1, read as the reverse complement.
AGAAATAGTTGTAAATAACTTCAAAAATTATTTGTTTGCCTCATTTGTATCAATAAAAATGTCATATCATGCAAGTACATAATAATATTGCACCCAAGATGCACACAAGCTGTTCGTGGCATTTATTGTTCACCTGGGCTTTTTATTAATATGTAACATAATTTATGATTCAAGATATCGTTATTCTGGAAATAGACCAAACTCGTAATTTTACATTAACATGCTTAAAACTTAAAATAAATCATTGACTTTAACCCTGTCCCCACCTCCGGCACTCTTGATGTCAAAATTTCAACCTGTACATCTTCCCAAACTGTAACTGAGAATTTGACCAATTCATTCTCACTGGACTCTAACAAACCAGATTGAATTGGTTGAATTCCTTGTTACATTTTAGGAAAAATTGACTTCTTCATGTTTCCGTATTTTGACATTGCTGTGGTTAAGGTCAGTCTTTCTTTTATCTGATTTCCATATCTGGTGTAGATAGACTGACATAAGTTCAACATTTCTATAGATTTTCAGGAACTCAATAAATCTTGCTTAGGTTCCCTTTTTCTCCTCTTGCAAGAAAAAACAATATTTTCTAAATTGTATGAAGGGTCAAGACATTCAGGCCTATATAGTACATTACAAGCTTTCAAAATGCCTGTGCTGCAATGGTTTTTCAACTCTATGTTCACATGTTCTTGCCTTGTTCCAATTTATGGGAGAGTGCCTACAGGAACTCTGCCATAAATTGTAACAAGGCAAATCCATAAATAAATAAATAAATTCACTTTACAGATATTATGAAGCACATCCACATAATATGAAGCCTTTAAGTTGTGGTACCTGCACTTCAGAATGAAGTTCAAATTTAAACTTCCCGCACCCAAACAGTTAACTGGTAGAGTGCTAAATTATTTTTGGTCATCCAAAATTGTCCGCATCTCTTTGCCTTGTTACAATTTATTGGAGAGCGCCTTGTGGCACTCTTTCATCAATCGTGACAAAGCAAATCCTCACAGACTAAAATAATTTTATTTGAAAAATAATATGAAGCACATCCACAGAATATGAAGAGATTAAGGTGTGGCACTTGCACTTCAGAATAAAGCCTAAATATTGGCTTCCTGAACCCAACCAGTTAAAGAGGTGTCATCCTGAAGCCTCTGTTCAAAAAAGTTTTTATTCTGAGTTTCGCAAAATTGCACTGGTAAATTTGTCGGGGACTAGTGAATTGGTACTATTAGACACGAAAATTGTGCGTGTCTGACCATGAGAAATTCTACTTTTGCCAGCTTGACCAAACAAATATTGATGAAAAGTCGTCTCTACAACCGGTGTTTCTTGTCAGGGTATAGTGAATAAAGTTTGAAATTGGTCTTTGAGGGTACCATCAACTGAGTGGCATATCTTTATTTGTTTATCTCGGCCACATTTTGTGTTATAATCAATATAATGCAGTTTTGCATGTAATATTCATGAAACACATGTGGACATTATTATATATACATACATACAATCAATGATAAGGCCTAAACAGTTAAAAATCTGTTTCTCAGGTGCTCATACATGCTAATTTTGGCTGCTGTATGCTCTCTTTTTATAACCAATGCAAACTTAAAAAACTAAAAATATTTTACCCAAGTTAATAAAATGGATTAATTTGTCCCTTGGGTGCAACAAGGCTTTGCAATGCCTTGTACTCAAGGGACGAAATACCCCACCACCCATGCTAATCTGTAGATTATAACACCTAAAACATAAAACAGACCGAGAACATGAACTTTTGATGGTAAAGAAATAATTACAAAAATAAAAAATAAAAAATGAAATAAAAAACCACCTTCCCACGTGCAATTTTACAAAAATAATCCTGAGAAACAGAAGATTTACTTTGTGAGGCCTGATTTATTTAATTTATTTTATTCAGATTTTATTTATAGATTTTACAGTACGCGGAGAGTGTACTATCACTAAATCACCCGCAGAGTGGAGATTCCACCCAAGCATTAATTGCAAATTTGTTGCTGAGCACAACAAGGACAAGCAAAGTTTCAGCCAATGGACCTCCGGGTTAAACCCGGAGGTCCATTGGCTGAAACATTGTTTGTGTTATTAGTCGGTATGTACAAAATTTGAAAATTATAGTTTGGGTGATAACTCCACTCCGCGGGTGATTTAGTTACAATCCACTTTCCACGTACTGTAATTATAACTAATCAGATGATTTATAAGTATATGGAGATTTTCTTAGTTTAATCATTTATACAATACAGTTTTTTTTTTTAAAACTAATTTCCTTCCTGACAACTTTTGTTTACTAGCTGGTCCACCTGAAGTGAATTGTGCATTTCAAATTCCTCCACTTTTGGCCTAACATATGGACAGCCCAACTGAGGGCTGCACGGGTATAAATGAGACTGTCAAAACATGACTTCATACTTATGTTGTGTCATTCCTGTGGGAGCCATAGAAAGTGAATCAGTGCTTGTTTTAACAAAGTAAACACTAGAACATTAGTTTTATGGGTACAATAGACCCCAGTAACCAAGGCCTGTGGTTGAGGCCTTCTACAGTGGGTAGTACAAGTGTAAATAATTAGCTAAACTTCACCTCATACTTATTTTGTGATAATATAACCCTAGATGCTGAAAATTAAAATAAACACTGGTAAACAAATACGTTGTGGCATTATATAGCCACAACTGTTAAAAGAGACCTTGACTGAGTTCCACTCAAGGCCTTGAAATTCTGGAGACTGAAAATTCATGAAATAAAATTGTGGATGAAACAGATAACTATTTAGTTTTTATATGCCATAGTTCAGGAAGGTGGGCTGCACAGGTATACATAACTAGGATCAACCAGTCATTACCCCCTCCTAAAGGGAAGTGGGAGGGGGGTTAATGGCCAGAGGGTCCTTGTTAGGACTGAGGGAGGTGGGAGTATTAAAAATGCTTGAATTTGGCTATTGTTGGGCCTCGAAAAATGGCCTTGAATAGCATTGAATTTTATCAGTCCTTCCCTGCAGCTGTAGGAACCCTGGTCAAGTAAAGTGATAACAGACTCAATGGATTCCTTGTTAACCCTTTGAGACTTTAATTATCCTGACGTTCAAACGTCACTGGGAATTCAGTTTCTTCAACATTTTTAGCTCACCCGGCTGAAAGGCAGGGTGAGCTTTTCTGATCACTTTTTGTCCGTCGTCCGTCGTCTGTCGTCCGTCGTACGTCGTGAAGGTGGTGTTTGGGTCATTTTCTCCCAAGCCACATGCTGCAGTTCAATGAAAATTCACATGAGTAGCGATTATATAGGGGCATTTGGGTTTTTCTTCAAATTGGGTTTCTGCTCATATTGATGAGGGGGGGGGGGGGGGCAAAATGCACAACGTTTTTAAAAATCTTCTTCTCATGAACCAGCCGTAGCAGAGACTTGATATTTGGTATGCAGCTTCCAATTGAGGTGTAGACTCAAGTTTGTTCAAAAGAAATTTGACGGGCAATATTTTCCTTTGTTCTGGGAGGGGCAAAAATTTTTGCCCCGCCCAGAATTTCTATTTTCTGAACCGAGAGGCCAGTTTGAACCAAATTTAATGTGAGGAATTATTGGGTTATAAGTACTTGATTTATGCCAAAAAAATTTTCCTGCAGCCCCGTGGGAACCTCAGGAGCCAAAATAGAAAAAAATCGAAAACGTCCATATCTCCAAAACTGCACGGCACTGAGAATTTTTGTTTGGTGTGAGGCTTCCTTGGGACCAACAGAAAGGAATGGTAAAAACAAATGCCATCGGTTTGTCATAAGGTACTTTTTGGGGACTTTAAAAAAATGCTGAGTCAGCATTTTTTAACACTGTGGGCAATGGGAAAAAATTAAAGAATTGTTTGCTTCCAAACCACTGCTCCAAAAGCTTTAAAATTTTACATATAACATCTTTGGAACATTGATTCACATATTTGTTGAAATCACATCCCTCGGTCCATATATGGGTTCCCTATGGGTGCCCAAATGTTCAAATTAGTGCAATATGAGGCATATTCTTTAAAAATCTTCTTCTTCAGATCCACAAATCAGAATCGTTTGATATTTGATATGCAGCATCCTTAGGGGGTGAGATTCAAGTTTGTTCAAACCAAGTCCCTGGGTTCATATTTAGGTTGACAATTTGGGGTCCCGGTCCGGACATAGAAATTTTGGACCAAAATCCTGAAATGATTTTTTGTTTGTTTTTATATGCGTTTCGGTCAATTTTATGACAATTTTTTTTTTTTACACTGAAAATTTGGGGTCCGTGTGGGACTTGAAAAATGTTGGACCAAAATCCGGAAATTAGTTTTTTTGTTTTTTTTTATACATTTTGGTCAATTTTAAGAAGAAGAAAACTTTTTTTAGTTTGAAAATATTTTGTTTGGGACTTCGAAAATTTCAGAACAAAAATAAAAAAAATCTATTTTTTATGCGTTTATCTCAATTTTGGGATGTAAAAGTGCCGGAACTGAAAATAGAAGGAAAATCCTGGGTATTGCGTGAGCACAATCGCTTCATCTAGTTGGTATGTGCTTTTCTTAGGAGGAGCGTATGCAGCTTATTCAAGTCAAGTCCCGGGTTAGATATTTAGACTACCATGTCAGGTGAGCGCCCTCAGGCCCCTGAGGCCTCTTGTTCAAAATGCGACGTCAAACGTCGGAAAGAACAAACAATAATTTTTTTTTTTAGTGATTATCTGGTTGAGGGATAGATTATTTTTGGTGGTCTGAATTTGTTATTCAGAACTTGTTTTATTACAAATTATTGGAGAGTGCCAACAGGCACTCTCCAATAATTTGTAATTAAACAAATTTATAAAAACAAAATATTATTTGTGTTTGACTGAATATGAAATATAAGCAAGGAAACTGTTGGCTTTTACTCTGGTATCCTTATTTTTTGAAAGCCTTGATAGTGGCTTCTAGCACTCAACCAGTTAAGAAGTCTTGACAGCAGGATTATCTTAGTATTTTCAGCTGGGATAACATTTGGCTCAACGGTTGTCACTGAGCACTATTCGGGAGAAAATGGGAATTGAGGTTAAAACTTTAAAAATAGAAAAATAATAACAAAACAAATGACCACAAAGTATCAATGCGCTGTTTGATTTCGTACATTATAAGACGTACAAAAGTATCAGAGGGTTAATTCAGTCCAGTAGTCATAATATTCCACAAGAACAAGACATACAGAAGTATCAAAGGGTTAAACTCTCTTGATCTGGATCAAATGAAATCCTTGATTCTTTATTCAAAGAATTATCAAATGATGCAGAGAATTGAGTGACTTTCTCTCTAGCCACAGTGAGAACTTTTATTCTTTCGGGGGAGTGGGAGGGGGTGGTCCTCAGGCTTCCTCATCCCATAACTGTCTGACGCAATTTGACTATTGAAAAATTTGTTAAACCTCTATAAACAATCAGGCAGTGTTTCTAGTCACATAATACTTTTGTCACATGGAGCCAGGGAAAAACTTGGTTTGAGAACTTGTGTCTTATGCATTCCATTTAAACTATAAACAGCGAACAGAAAGTGTGGTCCTCGGTTCGAATCCCACCTGCGGTAACCGCGTTGTGTCCTTGGGCAAGACACTTCACCCCCATTGCCCACGTGAGGGCACGGTGACGCTGTGTACTAAGGCGTACTGCACGTCGATGGTGCACCTGTCTTCAACCAATGCTAACCCTGATTGTGTGGAGTTAGAATGTTGGGGAGCTGACAGTTCCTCGCCGTTGCTCGGTGGTTCTCTCCGGGTACTCCGGCTTCCTCCACCCGTAAATCTGTCGTGGTCATGATCAGCCATTGTGCAGAAATACGTGACCTTAAACACTAATAAATAAATAAATAAATAAATAAATAAATAAATAAATCAATAAATAAATAAATAAATAAACAGTCACATGAAATCATGTTCACGCAGTCTCTGTAGTCTATCAAACTGTACTATTGAAGAATAATTTATCATTTGACTTTGAATTAAGAGACTTCATTAGGCCAGCATTTAAAATGTAATGTACAGCTGGTGTCCTGAATTGGGTGGTCATAAGGCCTCAGAAAACCATTGGTTTTCTGAAGCCTTATGACCACTCAGTTCAAGTGGGAACTGAGATTGTGGTCAAGAATTATAAACAATCAGACAGTGTTCATAGTCACACATATACTTTTGGCACATGGAGCCAGGGAAAAACTTGGTTTGAGAACTTGTGTCTTTTGCATTCTATTCAAACTATAAACCTGTTTGAACAGAAAGTGTATATAGAAGGGAAAAGTTAATTGTATGGTTGTTATCACAAGAAGTACAGTACAGTGAGAGTGGATCCCAACCCAACCACATATCAGGCCTGGAAATAAACAATCTTGTCATTTGCAGAATGAGGCTCCCAGAGGGTGCATTTACTGACGCAATGACATATAGTGGCACAGTTTATCCTCTGGGTATCTTTCTGTTTAGACTTCAGACCTTCCGGGGACCTCATTTTGTAGATGACAGTCTGCTAATTTCCAGACTTGCCGCATTCATACAGATGTTGAATATTTCATATAGCGAAATTTAATACAGCAAATTTTTCTCAGTATTACTCAGAATTTAAGCAATTTATTGCTATTTGACACAGCTCAGTGAGTTACAGTACAGCTTCTATGGACTGCTTACTTCTCACGGCTGCACAATATTTCCACAGACGCAATAATATTAGATACCAAATACTAATTCTGGGAATAATCATCAAAAAATTAATTGATGAAGCACCGGTACAACCCACCCCGGTACAACCTGCCCCGGTACAACCCGGTGCTTCATTAGTTAAAATTTTGCTGATGATGATTTTAATTACCTGGTAAATGCATGCCTCAACATCACCGCCCACATGTGGATTACGACCAGTCTATGGTGACTGTACTGCAAAAACACTGTTAACCCTTTACCCAACGTAACGGCCAAAACCGGCCAGCGCTATTCACAAAAATCGCCAAATAATTTTCATTATTTTTTCCTTTTTTGTCTCAAAAACATAGGTTATGACCCCTCTTTGGAACGAGCTCATCCAGCGGTGTATTTAACCACTCTGCCACACTCCTCACTCTGTGAAATATCTGATAGCTGGTAATAAAACCAATACTATTAAGCCCACAGTTTGTCACTGTCATAAATGTCATCGTTCAACGATACTGGAAGCATGAACTTCTGGGTGGATAAATACACAGTCCCTGTTAGACCCGACGACCCTTATCCATGCCTATCTGAGCCAACGAGGGGTCATAACCTATGTTTTTGAGACAAAAAATGAAAAAAATAATGAAAATGAATTGGCGATTTTTGAGAGGAACAGTGGAACCCTGTTAATTGAATTGCAGCTTTGCCAATGGAAATTATTCAATTAACAGAAGTATTGAATGAACAGGGATTGTCACTTTCCTGTATTCTAGAGATAAACTTAGCATTTATTCTATTATATCTTGTTTGACAGAGCTCCATGACGTACGTACTTCCACAATTTCCTTTGGCACACCTCACAGGTCGCATTTATGATCAGATCGCTTTGAAACTTGGTATGCTTGTTTGGGTTGACCTCTAAATGGGACCTATCGATTTTCTTCAATTTCCGTCAAAACATGTTGCCGCTGGCAACGTTCTTAGAACTTAGTTTAGTCAGACCTCAATATTTCCCTTTGGCACATCCTACAGGGCACATTTATGATCGGATTGCTTTCAAACCTGCCATGTTTGTTTGGGGTGACCTCTAGATTGGAGCTATCGATTTTATTCCATTTCCATCAAAAAATGTTGCCGCTGGCAACGACCTTTGAACTTAGTTTAGTCAGGCATCAATACATTCCTTTGGCACGCCGTACAGGGCACTTTTTTTAGATCTGGCATGCTTGTTTGAGGTGACCTCCAAATGGGAGCTATCGATTTTATTCCATTTCCCTCAAAAAATGTGGCCGCTGGCAACGACCTTTGACTTTAGTTTAGTCAGGCATCAATATATTCCTTTGGCACGCCGTACAGGGCACTTTTTGAGATCTGGCATGCTTGTTTGAAGTGACCTCCAAATGGGAGCTATCGATTTTATTCCATTTCCCTCAAAAAATGTTGCCGCTGGCAACGACCTTTGAAATTAGTTTAGTCAGGCATCAATATATTCCTTTGGCACGCCGTACAGGACACTTTTTGAGATCTGGCGTGCTTGTTTGAGGTGACCTCCAAATGGGAGCTATCGATTTTATTCCATTTCCCTCAAAAAATGTTGCCGCTGGCAAAGACCTTGAACTTAGTTTAGTCAGGCATCAATATATTCCTTCGGCACGCCGCACAGGGCATATTTTTGAGCAGATCGGTTTGAAACTTGGTATGCTTGTTTGAGGTCACCTCGAAATGGGAGCTATCGAGTTTCTTCGATTTCCGTCAAGACAGGTTGCCGCTGGCAACGACCTTTGATGAACTTAGTGCAGTTAGGCATCAAACTTTCCATTTGGCACACCCTGCAGGGCACATTTACTATGGGATCGCTTTGAAACTTGGTATGCTTGTTGGGGGTGACCTCTAGATGGGAGCTTTCGATTTTCTTCCATTTCTGTCAAAAAATGTTGCCGCTGGCTACATTCTTAGAACTTAGTTTAGTCAGACCTCAATATTTCCCTTTGGCACACCCTACAGGGCACATGTATGAACGGATTGCTTTGAAATCTGGCGTGCTTGTTTGAGGTGACCTCCAGATGGGAGCTGTCGATTTTATTCCATTTCCCTCAAAAAATGTTGCCGCTGGCAACGACCTTCAAACTGAGTTTAGTCAGGCATCAATATACTCCTTTGGCATGCCGAACATGGCACATTTTTGATCAGATCGGTTTGAAACTTGGTATGCTTGTTTGGGATCACCTCTAGAAGGAAGCTATCGATTTTCTTCGAATTCTGCCAAGAAATGTTGCCACTGGCAATGACCTTCGATGAACTTAGTACAGTTGTGCATCAATATTTTCCTTTGGTTCACCCTGCAGTGCACATTTTTAACCAGATCACTTTGAAACTTGGTATGATTATTTGGGATGACCTCTAGATGGGAGCTCTCGATTTTCTTTCATTTCCGTCAAAAATAGTTTCTATTGGCAATGATCTATGATGAACTTAGTAAAAACTTAGTGCAGTTATGCATCAATATTTTCCCTTTGACACACCCTGCAGGGCATATTGATAATTGGATCACTTGGAAACTTGGTGTGCTTGTGTAGGGTGATATCTACATGGGAGATTTCGATTTTCTTCCATTTCTGTCAAAAAATGTTGCCGCTGGCAACAACCTTTGAACGTAGTTTAGTCAGGTTTCATTATTTCCCTTTGGCACACCCTGCAGGGCACATTAATGATCGGATCACTTTGAAACTTGGTATGTGTGTTCAGGGTGACCTCTAGATGTGAGCTGTTGATTTTTTTTCATTTTCCTTAAAACGTTATTACCAGCATTTGAACTTATTGCATTTGTGTAACAACTTATCGCTTTTGCACTCTCTTGGGTATATTTATGACTTTCCATTAAAAAAGAGAAAAAAAAACATTGCCACAAGCAATGACCTTCAAACTTATGCATTTGTGCATTAACATCTTTGGCATGCCTAAGAGGGCTCCTTCATTATCATGTTGTTTTGAAACTTTGTATGCTTATGCAGGTTGACAAAGATAGGAGCTATCGATTTTATTTTCAATTCCATCAAAAACTGTTGCTATTAGCAACAATCTTTGAATTCATTGCATATGTGCATCAACTTTCTTCTTTGTCATGACATACAGGCCACATTTATCATAGGATTGTTTTTGAACTTGGTGTGATCATTGTGCTAGATCTTTAGATAAGAGCTATTGATTAGCATTCATTTCTGTGAAAAAAGTTCCCATTTTCAATAACCTCTGAACTTACTGTATTTGTGTATCAACATTCTTCCATTAGCCAGTCTTACAGTTTACATTTAAAAATACATGGACTACTCTTGATGTTGTGCGCACACAATGCTGTTATGTTGAAATTTCACCAAATAACATTGGCACCAATGATCTTCAATTTTGCCATTTCACTAATAACTTACCACGTTCAAGTTTGTCAAGTTGTGCTACAGTGTCATTGACACTTTCATTATTGTTTGGTGCTAACCACTACTGTTCTAGAAATAGTTCCCGCTACCAGCACATCAGCTATTAAATATTCTCCAGAGCTAGTCAAGCATAACACTGCCTTCTCTGGATGATTAGATGGGGGTACATAGAACAAGCATTGTATCATTGGTGTCGTGCAATTACAAGCCAATAGTGTTACTTCATTATCGGTGCGCCTGTATGTCAGGAAAGGGTTAAAATACTTAGTGGAATGACATCATATTAGGTGTACAAGTGTATCTCATTGATTCTAAGCCCATTGTCACAATGCAGGTGTCATTCAGTAGGTGTACAAGTGTATCTCATTGATGTCTAGTCTCATGTTCACAATGCAGGTGTCATTCAGTAGGTGTACAAGTGTATCTCATTGATGTCTAGTCTCATGTTCACAATGCAGGTGTCATTCAGTTGGTGTACAAGCGTATCTCATTGATGTCTAGTCTCATGTTCACAATGCAGGTGTCATTCAGTAGGTGTACTAGTGTATCTCATTGATGTCTAGTCTCATGTTCACAATGCAGGTGTCATTCAGTAGGTGTACAAGTGTATCTCATTGATGTCTAGTCTCATGTTCACAATGCAGGTGTCATTCAGTAGGTGTACAAGTGTATCTCATTGATGTCTAGTCTCATGTTCACAATGCAGGTGTCATTCAGTAGGTGTACAAGTGTATCTCATTGATGTCTAGTTTCATGTTCACAATGAAGGTGTCATTCAGTAGGTGTACAAGTGTATGCCATTGATGTTTAGTCTCATGTTCACAATGAAGATGCCATTCAGTAGGTGTACAAGTGTATCTCATTGATGCCTAGTCTCATGTTCACAATGCAGCTGTCATTCAGTAGGTGTACAAGTGCATCTCATTGATGTCTAGTCTCATGTTCACAATGCAGGTGTCATTCGGAGTATTTTTGTATGAGTTGTTGCTCTTTATGGATTTGGACTTTTTACAATCTTTTTGGCAGTGTAGGCGTGAAATCACAATTTTCAACTGGCTGAGGGCCGGAAGCCCTTATTTGGGCTTTAGTCTCAAGTCGAGTGCAGGTATTGCTACTCAAAGGCTTTCAACTCTGTGGATTTCCTTCATGTTATCTTTGGAGATAGATTGTTTAGTCCGTAGGAAAACCTTTGGAGATAAATTATTTAGTCTGTTGGAAATTTCCTTGTAATAATTTATGGGAGAGTGTCTGCAGGCACTCTGCCATAAATTGTTACAAGTCAACGATTTGTGAAGAAATTTTGACCACTAAAAATAATTTAGCACTCTAACCAGTTAACAGATTTATCCTTATTTGCTAATTTGTTACAAAAAACCTGGATTGATATTTTATAGTTGGTTTGAAACCATGAACCACAACTATATACAGTGGAACGTATTTAATTGGACATCTCTTTATTCCATAATCCTGCTAATTCAATATAGCTTCCAAACACCAAATTATCTACCTTACATTAAATGCATATGTTCCCTGTGAGAACCCTAGGAAGTAAAGCAGTTCTTGTTTACTTCGGTAAACAAACTTTGTTTTACTTGTAAAATAGGATCTCTTTGACCAATGCCTGGGGTGATATACGGCAGTGATTTGATCGATACACGGAACAGGTAGCGTCTTGAGATCTGATTCAGCTGGCATGTTTCATGCATCAATTCAAGGTAAATATGTGTTGCTGGAAATGATCGGTATGCAATCAAAAACACTAGATTTTCTTTTCATTTTACATTCTTGGAACAAATTGATCATTTCCAGTGATACTTTGACTCGTATTCACCTTAAAGTGATGCTTTGAAAGCCGCCATTTTGTTTGATACCGTGAAATTGAAAATTTTTGTTTCTTCACAGAGGGGGGATACGATATCTATCTTTCCGCATTTTTTCGATGATCTATCATTTCGCGTATAATAAAATATATTATGAATGGAGCTCTGTCAGACAAGATATAATAGAATAAATGCTCATATTATCTTTAGAACACAGGAAAATAACAAAATATCTGTTAATTAAATTCTCCTATTAATTAAATATTTCTCTCTGGCCAAGTGGCCACTCTATTAACAGGCTTTGACTGAACTTTTAGTCTTGCACTTTTTACTTTGATGTTGCGTAGCACAACATTGCGGAGAATTGGTAATAATGCTGATATTATATCTCACGTGACTTCCTTGCATTCTGATTGGCTGAAAGATGATACCCTATTTCGTGTAGTTTGCATCCACAGAACTGACCACTCACTACACCCAGGCACTACACGTTTTCTATTTTTAGCACACTACTATATCAGTTTTCTTTTCATACTGGGCGAATAAAACAGATCAGGCTAAATATAAAAAATCGATTCACAGAGGCACAACATCCACAAAACGACCCGGAAAGAAATCTTTGTGGAAAAATGTATCGCTTTTCCGTTGTTGAAGTCACATTTTCCGAGGCGTTCATTTTATTCCTTGAAAAGATGATCCATATCTCGTTTCGAAGAGAATGATCCATACCTGGGTCCAACTTTCATGAGAACGCGTCCGGATATGAAAAATCATTTGTTTCGTTGCTCATATTATTTCGCTATTTAATTGTATGTTTTGGGCAGTAAACGAATAAATAATGGAATTCAATTGAATCTTCAGAGTTTTGTATCCCGTACTGACCCATTCGGTAATGTATATATGTGACAAATGTGTGGAAATTATCAAACTGCGTTGTCAAATTTCGAAAATTTTAGTTTTCATTCGCGAGTTGCGCGATTCTAGAATACACAGTTCCGTTTGGGGGAAATGTTTTGTTCACCCTTACCGACCGATTCAAAATCTGTCTTCTGCTCATATCAATAATCCAAGTTAGCCGTGTTTTGGAAGAAGAAAATGTTTTTGAAAAACTACATTTTTTACAGCCAGGGCCACCCAACAGTTTTACTGGGGGAGGAACCCAGAGTACCCGGAGAGAACCACCGAGGTATTTTTTCTATATAACGCTGGTTGGTAGGGCTGCTACCTTGGTAATAGATTAACAAATCGGACAGATGTTTTTCTTGATGGGTGTTCGATATAATATAAGGATTAGTGCATGTCTTGTCGTTGACTACGCCCATATAGTGCCCAGTGAGGTGGTGTAGTTCCCTCCGCTTCGCGGCGGGAACTACACCACCTCACTGGGCACTATATGGGCGTAGTCAACTCCAAGCCATGCACTATTCCTTAAATAGCAAGTGATAACACCTCATTTTACGGGTACTGTAAATTATAACATGTTATGATCATAAATGTTACGCAATAACTGCGATGACGATTACTATTTTATGTGAAACACATGTAAATACAGCTAGATTTTTCTCCAACTTTTGTTGTAAATTTCATCACATGCGACAACATTACAGAATATTAATTGGTTTTCTAATTTTTCGGACAGCTGTAAGTTTAATAATTTTTTACTGTTAAAAAATATAGATGAAATACGGTAATCTACTCTCCCAGTACTTTTGGTTTACATACGAACGCTTGAAATAAATGGCGTAAAATATGTTCATATTGTTTAACCCTTTACCCAACGAATCGCCCGCATCGGCTCGCATGATATGCAAATTCAGCAGTTGAAAAAAATATTGCTTTTCAAAAACTTTCAACAAAACCATATCATGTGACCCCTCGTTGGAACGAGCTCGACGAGCTGCTCGTTCCAACGAGGGGTCACATGATATGGTTTTGTTGAAAGTTTTGGAAAATTTTTTAAAAAAATGATATTTAAAATAATAAATTTCGATATCGTCTGCGTTGGGTAAAGGGTTAATGTTACATTGTTGTTGTTTGTAATGTGTTGTTTTATCATGTTTACTTTAATTAAAATAAGACATCACACATCAATCAACCTGTTTATTAATTACCAAATTGTGCTTATTAAGATAACAGCAATTATTGTTCATTTTCACTGAAATTGTGTTCCATATTTTTAACAGTAGTGTTGTAATTTGTTGGTTTCAGTTATATGATTGGTAAGAAATGATTTTATGAAAAAAAGAATATTTGTTTGTTGTACTTTTTTCGTATGTGACTATTATTATACGTGGTGTTCTGCAACATTTCTTTAGGCTTTTCCAAACCCAGTTTGGGAAAGACTCTTGTTATTCTTCTTTTTCAAAATTTTTCTTCTCTATTTTTTTTTTTAATTTTATTTTTCCTCCGTGAATTTTGTCTGTTGAACTGCTCAAAAACAAGCTGTACGATTTTAACCAAATTCGGCATACTTATGTAAGGTCATAAATCGAAAGTCTCAAAACTGTTTACAGTTATTTTGCTCAAATTTTCCATACATTTATAGCATAATATGATACACCACAATCACCACTCAAATCTTTCAATATTAAGCCCCATTGGCCAAAAATTACATTAATATAGCTTTCTTCTTCAAAATTGACCAACTTCAAGGGCAAATTTTTCTAATTAGAGGGTTGTTGTAACAATTATTTTGGTATGGATAGATGCAAAAATGATTGTGGAAGAGAGTTACTGTTTACTTTTTAATTTCAGATTTAACACTCAAACACAATGAGGGCGAGAATAAGAGTACCTTTTGAAAATGCCAAAATTGGCCAACTTTGGTTCATTTTCTATCATTTTGGAAAGGCTTAATTTCAAACACTTTTTAAGTACGTATTTACAATTGACTACCGAGCATATTTGCTGTTGTACGTTTGGTTGTAAAGTTTAACCCTATCCCATTCTGGTTGCATAAAAGTAGGTACCGTTAAAAAAAACTCCCATTTTTTTCAGAATTTGGTAAGGTTAGGTGACGATTTACTCCATTTTTAATTGAGTGAGCTCTGAATGTTTTCTATAGCTGCATGCGGCAGTCAAAGTATGACAAATTTTGTTTTATATGTTATTATTAAAAGTTTAACCCTTGGTAAATTTGAGACTTCCTATAGGGGCACTATCGGTATAATTGCTATTTTCGCCAACTTTTACATTCAATTTCTCAGCACTGGAGCCATATTGTCTCAAAACCTTTTCCATGAGAAGAGAGGGCATTCATCAAGAACAATTTGGCTGTTTTATTCCAAGTTTTAACCCTCACCCAGCTGTCAGGCCTTGAATTGCAGTACCCTTAACCTGTACATGTTCATTCAAATACCAAGATTCAAGATTAGTCCATGTCTCCTTTCAGACACTCAGTCTGTGATTGATGTTTACACATTTAAAGCATAATATGATACACTAAATCACCACACAAATATTTCAAAATTAACCCTTATTGGCCACAAATGATATGAATATATCATTTTATCTTCAAGATTTACTAACTTCAAGAGCAAATTTCTCTTAATTGCAAGGTTGTTGTAACAGTTATTTTTGTATGCGTAGATGCAACGATGCTTGCAGAAGAACGTTACTGTTTAGTTTTTAATCTCGTCTTTAAACCTCAAGAAAATGAGGGTAAGAGTACCATGTGAAAATGCCAGAAGCTAACTGTGGTTGCATCTTCCTGTCATTTTGGAAAGGGTTAATTCTAAACACTTTGTTTTGCTATAGGTGGAGATGCCTAATGAACAAATCCTCTGCTGTAAGTTATGCTTTGGGCTTAACACAACATAAGCTTTGGCCATGTAAAGAATAGTACTGTCAGAAAAATAATTGATTTTCAGTGAATTTTTCAAACATCTGTACTCATTTCCTCTAATTGCAAGGTTGTTGTGGCATTTATTTTGGTATGGATAGATGCAACAATGATTGTAGAAGAAAGTTACTGTTTACTTTTTAATCTCAAGATTTAACCCCAAGCAAAATGAAGGCATGAATAAGAGAACCGTGAGAGAATGCCAAAATCAGCCAACGTTGAATGCTTTTTGTCTATCATTTTGGAAATGGTTAATTTCGAACACTTTGCTTTGCTATATGTATTCTGTATTTTCACATTGGAAAGTTGGAAAAGCCCGTAATTTGTCCAACAAATTACAATGTTCTAGTTGCACATATTTTTTTATTATTTGCATTATTTTTCCATCTACATGTGAGTTTACAAGTTTTTTCCACAATGTTGCGCGCCACACCATATCGAAAGCTTTCGAAAAGTCAATGAAAGCACAATAAAGGCTTTTGTTCTTCAGTTTTAGTAATTCCCTGATTGCGCATAAAGAGAAAATATGGTCAGTTGTGGAGTGATCTTTCCTGAATCCTGCTTGTGCCCCACTTAACAAGTTGTTATCATTGAGAAAATCATATATTTGTGCACTTTGAATACGAGTAAATAACTTTGAGATATTACTTCGCAGTGTTATTTTCCGATAATTATCTGCGTGCAGTGGGTTACCTTTGTTTTTGTATATTGGTTTGATTACTCCAATTGTCCAGTCCATTGGCAAAATGCCTGATTTAACAATTAGGTTAAAGACCTTTAAATATATTCTTTTAAAATCTGTGATTTCGTTAATTATTTGATCGTAAACTGGGGTTTTCCCGTTTCTGAGCTTTTTAACTGCCTTCTCTATTTCATCGATTGTGATGGGCTCATTCAGTGCGCTTTTATCAATGTTACCTGATGGACCTAAACAAGGGCTAATATTACACATTTCCTCTGCACTATTGGCCACGTTTTTGTAATATTCGTAAAATTCGTTTAATGATGGGTGTTAATCTTTGGGTTTCTTATTGTCGTGCAGTCCATAATCTTCCAGAATTCTTTGCTATTTTGCTTTTCAACTTGTCGTAACTTTTCTTTTAGCTGTTTGTTATATCGTACTTTGCTTTGCCGAAGTACATACAGTACGCAGAGAGTGTATTATCACTAAATCGCCCGCATAGTGGAGATTCCACCCAAGCAATAATTGCAAATTTGTTGCAAAGCATAACAAGCACAAGCAAAGTTTCAGCTAGTGGACCCCAGGGTTAAACCCAGAGGTCCATTGGCTGAAACATTGTTTGTGTTTTTAGTCGGCATGTACAAAATTTGAAACTTATAGTTTGAGTGATAACTCCACTCCACGGGTGATTTATTTACAATCCACTTTCCACATACTGTACTCATATTTCCTTCTATGTAATGCGAGTATTGTATAATTTTCATGGGTGCGGTTTGAAATATAGCGCTTTTTTGCCTGCCTAATACTGCTCCTTAGCCCAATGCATTTCTTGTTAATCCAAATCTTCTTTATTAGGGTATCTCCTAGATTCTTTTTATATTTCGTTTGTTTTTTCCGTGTTTTATGCTGAGAGTTTTCTTGGCGCTTGTGTAACGTGCAAGGCGCGACTGTAGTCTGTGCCTGGCTAACCCGGGATTCAGAGTTGTAAATATATTTCCAACCAAAAAAAATAACGAGCGGTCTGATAAGTGTGTTGCAATCGCAACTGACACAACCAATGCACTGAATTTCCTTTCAATGAAAAAATTACTCAAAAAAAGATATGAGTGACAAAATAAACGAAACTAAGGTCTGTCCACTATGTACTGGCAAACCAACCTACCGAGTATTACACTCACCTTATGCAGGCTTACGTATTTAACCGAACCTACTTCTATGGACGGGCTTGGAATGGTGGATGGACGTTAATACCGAAATGACTAACCAGCCGTCCCGTCTAAATGCTTGTCAAGCCAACACAGTGTGGCGAGACTTTTTGTCCGGGCAGGACAAAATGATATAAGATAGCAAGCTGAAAGTGTTTATGGCTTTATTCAGGCCACCACGTTCAACTTACCCAATGTGCAATCGCACCAGCGTTTTATAAATAGAACGATCTCAACGTTTCCTAAGTATCGATCAAAAGACCAAGAGAAATCTCTTTCCACTGTTTATATACTGCCCAACGAGTCCACTAATAGCCGGCGTCAGACTATCTCATTCAAAAGTAGGTTGATTTACCGATACAGCACAGATTTTAAGGAGGGTCGATGTATTTACTTTACATTACCCACGCCACCAAGACCATGCATCCCACATGATTCACTGTAAATATATCACAAAAATTTCTTCAATAGCAAAGCTTTAATGTTAAAAATTACAACATATACAATAATTAAGTGATCTTCAGAGTTCTCCTTTTTTTTCCTTTTCTCTTCTATTCTTTTACTAAACAAAATAATGATTACATGGCGAATATTAGCCCAACAGTCCCATGATCCAAGAGTCAATTTTTGTAATTTCCATTTTCTTCGGTTAAAACACTTGACAATGTAAAATAATGTCTAACAATAAACATCTTCCTTTACTAAAACAATCTGTCGACCAGTCTCCTCATATGCTGATGTTTTACTAACATACCGTCTCTGCAGAGAAGTTTGTGTGGAATTGTCCTGCGTGACAGTCTGACACTTCCTGCAACTGATATCTCAATCCGTTTGTGTAATGGCATCACACTTAGGAGGTCTTAAAGACATAGTCTCGGATAGTGATTCAGAGTCACATCTCTTTCTTTTCAAAGACCCATGCACGCTCTGTGGTCATGTTGGCTTTCTGTAATTTCTTCCGAGTAAGGAGGAGTCATCCCGAGGCTTTGCCTGGGTGGTTTCTTCATCACTACTGCTCTCAGTACTGCTCTCGACAATCTTACTGTTATCAGATGGTTCGATTACCATAGATGTTGATGGTCCTTCATCGGAAATAAGAGGGCCAGGGTCTTGACGTATCCATTCTTCAAAATCACTTTCACTATGCTGAGCCTCTAGTTCAACCATCGCTTTCTTTGGAGAAGGCTTATGTCCTAATATAATTGGTTCTCCAATCAGTCCTAAGTGACTCCATTTCTTATGGCGATTTACATTGCTCATCTTTGGTGAAGAAAAGTCACAAACATCACATTTGTACTCCTTAAAAGCGCATGCTAATATGTGCTTCTTAAAAAGTTCATCATTCTCACAGCTGCAGTTGCACATCGGGCATTTCCTGGATCTCACAGTCATCTTAGTCTTCTTGGTATTGGCCATTTTCTGAAAATATAAGAAAAGATAATTAGCATTCTACTTCATAATCATCCATCCAAACTGGCGGTCTTTTACTTCTGAAGGGATACTTTATTTGTGTATCATGTACAGTTTCTCCCCCTAACAATTGTTCCCTTCCCACAGGGGTATCAATGTTTGGACTGTCCCCCTCAGTTACATCATCGGGTACTTCTTCCCCAAGCAATGTCTGATCTATTTTCAAACGCATTCGATCAATGTGTATGATCTGCGTCCTCCGATATCCACAGTCAACTTCATAAGTGATCTCAGATATTTTCTTTATCACTTTGAATGGTCTACGCCAATAACTCGTGAATGTGGGAGATTTTCCTACTTTTGTTCGTGCAAAGAACACATACACAGAATCTCCTGGGGTGAAGATTTTCCAGTTCAACTTTTTATCATGATATCGTTTTTGCCTTTTCATCGATTTGGTGGTATTCACCCTGACCACTGTGTGTGCTCTTTCCAGTCTGTCCTGCAGCTGCCATGCCCATCTATTCTGAGGTACCCACTTAATGGAAGGTGGCATTTCAAACATGATGTCTAGTGGGGTTCCTACCTCATGTTCTAGCATCAAAAAGTTAGGCGTGAAACCTGTTGTTTCATGGGTAGATGAACGGTAAGCCATCATCACATACTGTAGCTGCCCATCCCAATCTGTGTGGTTCTCATTGACATAATTACTGAGCATTGTGGCCAAAGTCCGGTTGAATCTTTCCACCATCCCATCAGACTGGAGGTGGTAAGGTGTGGTGTGTGTTTTTCTGATATCCAAGAGTGTGCACATCTCCTGGAATAGCTTATTCTCAAATTGTGACCCTTAATCCGAATGGATCTCCACTGGAACACCAAATCTTGTGATAACCTTTTTGACCATAATTGTTGCCACAGTTTCTGCCTCCATATTTGGCATAGCAAAATTTTCTGTCCATTTTGTGAAGTAGCCGGCTATCACTAGGATATACTTATTACCTCTCTCTGTTTGAGGTAATGGTCCAAGGATGTCAACTGCTATACGTTCCATAGGGTAACCTGTATGGACTATCTTCATTGGCGCACATCTCGTTCTGTTGTCTGTTTTTCTTTTTGCACCACGTTCACACCCAGCCACATATTGTCGGACATCTCTTTGTAGCCCTGGCCAATAGTAAGAAAAATGTATCTTGTCAAGCGTTTTCCGAATGCCAAGGTGTCCGGCTGTTCATGAGTCATGACACTGACACAAAATAATATGACTATGATCTCTAGGAACAATGGCTTGGTATCTGGTTGACCCGTCTTTGAGAGCTACCCACTGACGACAAATGATTCCATCCCTTAAACACAACCTTTCATATTGTCCAAAAAGTGTCTTGACAATGATATCTTCTTGTTGAATAGTTTCAGCTTTTGGCCGACAGCCTTTTTCCAACCAGGACTTTACCTTTTGTAAAGACAGATCCAATTGTTGTAATTCTTTGATTGATTTCTGTTCAGTTTGGATAGCCGTAAGTACCTGGTTATTTGTTTCTGGCTTTTCTTCCTAGTCACCTTTGAATCCACACTGTCTGCATGGTACGCGGCTGAGGGCATCTGCATTGGTATGTAACCTTCCAGCTCGATGTTCTATAGCAAAATCAAATGTTGACAGAACATCTATCCATCGTGCTAACTGTCCCTCGGGGCTCTTGTTGTTCATGAGCCATCACGGTGAGCTATGGTCAGTTCTTACAGTGAACTTATGGCCATACAGATAGTGCCTAAAATACTTGACAAAGTATACGACTGCAAGTAGTTCATTTCTAGTGACACAATACTTCCGTTCAGACTTTGACAAACTTTGACAAACTATGGCTAGCGTAGGCACATACTCTTTCTGTTCCGTCAATTGTTTGTGATAGGACTGCACCAATTGCTGTGTTACTGGCATCCGTGTCAAGAATAAATTCTTTCATAAAGTCTGTGTGAACAAGAATGGGAGTCGAAGTAAGGGCTCTTTTCAATTTCTCAAATGCAATTAGGCAATCCTCTGTCCAGTAAAAACGTGAACCCTTCTTTGTCAAGTCATGGAGAGGCGTTGCAATTTCTGCAAAATTTGAGATGAATTTTCTGTAGTAGCTAGAAAGCCTAATGAACAACCTTACTTTGGTAACATTACAAGGGATCGGCCAATCCCTGATTGCTTTAGTCTAGCTTGAACTTGTTGAAATGCCCTGCTCATTTATGGTGTGACCCAAAAACTCAACTTGCTTAGCAAACATACTTCATTTTTTGGCCTTCAGCTTCAAGCCTGCAGCCCTTAACCTGTCAAATACTCTACTAATATTATGTACCATGTCCTCAAATGTGTTTCCCAGCACAATAATATCGTCAAGATATAGAAGGCAAATATCCCACTGGAGATGTCTGAGTACCGTTTCCATAAGCCGCTCGAATGTTGAACCAGCAGTACAGAGTCTTGACGAGTTGTGAATGAAGTCTTTCCTTTGTCATCATCATTTAATTCAACCTGCCAATATCCAGAGCAAAGATCGAGAGTTGAAAACCACTTTGCCCCTGCTAATTGGTCTGCGGACTCGTCTATTCTGGGCAAGGTGTACACATCCTTCACAGTTTCGTTGTTGAATTTGCAGTAATCAACACAAAATCATGTTGTGCCATCTTGTTTTTGACGAGGACAACTCCCAATGCCCATGGACTATTTGATGGTTAAATAACATCTTGGCTGATCATATCTTCAACATGTTTTGGGATTTCCTCATGCATGTGCATTGGCAATCTTCTGGGAGGTTGCTTGATGGGTAATGCGTCCCTTGTATTGATGTTGTGTTTCACAATACTTGTCCTACCCAAGTTGTTATTTGATCTAGCAAACAAATCACTGTATTTCGACAGAAGTCTCTTTATTGATTGACAGTGTTCTTCCGAGTCCACATCTCGGGTTGTTCTTGCATACAGGTCATGTAGGTGATCTGGTAACTGGCCAGTCACATCGGGTTCTCCTGTCACTGCAGGGAGTACCTCAGTTATGGAGCTTAATTGTGCCACAAATGTCCCTTTGTTTAGGTTTGTTGTTGTGTTTGAAATATTCATTATCCTAACATGTACTTTATCTTGCCCAGCCACCAAAGTTCGTGCAATCAAGCCACGTTCTGATTTGAGAAAGTCTTCGACACCTTCTACAATACCCAACTGAGGCATTGTTTTACCCTTTTGCGTGTTTGTCACATCACACAAACTAATAACTTCTGTCCCAGGGGGCACACATAAATGCTCTGACAAACATGTCCTAAAACAGCCTATCTTTCCCTCCATGTTCAATGATACTGACATACCTTTTATGTTCATAACGCCTTTGCAGACATCAACTGAACAGTTATTCTGTTTCATGAAATCTAGTCCCAATATTCTGTCAATGCTGACCTGTCCAACCACCATATCCTGCTCAAACACGGTGTTGTTTATATTTACCCTCAGTTTTGCCTTTCCCTCTACTGGAAGAGGAGAGCCATTGGCTACGAGAACTGGTCTCTCTACCTTTTGTAATGCTTCCTTTGAACCATCAGTTATTTTATCAATAATATCAGAAGCTACAAGACTAATTGTTGCTCCCGTGTCCACCAGCAACTTTACCGGAAAGCCATTTATAGTTGCATGTATGAAAATACCTGCTTCACCTGCTCTATGTGCCATACCAGTTGTACTGGTGTGCAACTTCTTTATCTCCCCAGTGTTGTTGTCATTCATTTGCTGTTTTGACAAGCTTCATAGCGTTGATTGTTGCTACTAGTGTTCATAGACATGCCTGTTTTATTTTCCAGGTCCTTTTTATATTTCAGGCACCTACGTTTTATGTGCCCAGATTTTCCACAATAATGGCAAGTAAATGTTTTGCTGTCCTCAACAGATCGTGGTTGGTCATCAGCAAGAGGCATGGCCTTCCCTGTCTGTTTCAAGAGGCGTACCTCCTTTTGTATTTCTGATAATGCTTTATTCATTTCAGACATCATAGCTTTAACATCACTTGTGGGTTGAGTGTCATGTTCTGCTGACCGTATGTATCCTCTACCCTCATGAAGACATTGTTCAGCAGTTTTAAAAGCCTCCAGTTCAACTGCATGGCGAACTGCGTCATTCAGATCTAGTGGTCTTGCCTGCTTTATGCGTAGTCGCATATCTGAGTCTATGAGGGAGTCTATGAATTGCTCCTTGGCGAGAGTTTCAATAATGTCTATAGGAGCAGAAGGGTATGCCAAATCTGCTAACCTACATACATCCTGTCCAAGTTCAGGCATACTTTCGGAAGCCTTCTGTCTTCTCTCGTGTAGCTGAGCCCTATAGAGTTCAGTCTGATT
This sequence comes from Pictodentalium vernedei, assembly GCA_031216915.1. Lineage (NCBI taxonomy): Eukaryota > Metazoa > Mollusca > Scaphopoda > Dentaliida > Dentaliidae > Pictodentalium > Pictodentalium vernedei. The sequence goes on along the minus strand of CM062294.1, from coordinate 478,256,937 downwards.
CGAGGGGGCAAACCGTTCAGTCAGTGCCCTACCTGTAGTGTAAAATCATGTTTTGAGACAGCTGGCAGGTTGCCTAAGCCACTTTGGGCATGTCCTCTGAGAGAAACAGCCAAATACAGTCCTTTCTCATTGGCAGATCAATTATTTAGTTCAGCACACATATCAAAATGTGACTTGAAGTCAATCCATGAACCCTTTCCATCAAAAGTGGCAGGATTTACCCGTGGTTTATGTTTCTGAACACTTTGATTGTCAAAATGTCCTCGTGGTTCTCTGTCAGTACTTCCTTTGTGTACGTATACCACTGCTACAATGTCTGTTATTAATCTGATCACTGACATTGCCCAATATTGGTCTGTGAGTGTCTGATTTCCATGTTGGAATGTCGAACTGTGGCGCCTCTGTTATTTGTAAAACACACATCATCCAAAGTACCTGGAAAGCCTCTGTAAGTCATTCCATAGGCTGGCGTGCTTTGGTTAATTTCTGGCGTGAAGATACCCTCTTGATCAGATGTGCGGCGATATCCTGGGGTAACTCCTATAGCTTCCATCAAAGGGCGACCAGGACTTTGTCTAGCCATCAGTATTGACTGCCTTGTCAAGTCAGACTGCAGTTTTTCTATTTCTGCTTCCAGGCACATAATTTCCAACTGAATATTGTTCATAGCTGACGATACTATGTCGTTCAGGAAATCTGCTATGCTAAATCTTTATAACAAACTCTGAATCCCACCGCTGCCACCAATTAATGTAATGTGCAAGGCACGACTGTAGTCCATGCCTGGCTAACCAGGGATTCAGAGTTATAAATATATGTCCAACCAAAAAAAATAACGAGCGGCCTGATAAGTGTGTTGCAATCGCAACTGACACAACCAATGCACTGAATTTCCTTTCAATGAAAAAATACTCAAAAAAAGATATGAGCGACAAAATAAACGTCTGTCCACTATGTACTGGCAAACCAACCTACCGAGTATTACACTCACCTTATGCAGGCTTACCCGAACCTACTTCTATGGACGGGCTTGGAATGGTGGACGGACGTTAATACCGAAATGACTAACCAGCCATCCCGTCTACATGCTTGTCAAGCCAACACAGTGTGGCGAGACTTTTTGTTCGGGCAGGACAAAACGATATAAGATAGCAAGCTGAAAGTGTTTACGGCTTTATTCAGGCCACCACGTTCAACTTACCCAATGTGCAATCGCACCAGCGTTCTATAAATAGAACGATCTCGACGTTACCTAAGTATCGATCAAAGACCAAGAGAAATAAATCTCTCTCCACTGATTATATACTGCTCAACGAGTCCACTAATAGCCGGCGTCAGACTATCCCATTCAAAAGTAGGTTGATTTACCGATACAGCGCGGATTTACTGTATTTACTTTACACTTGTAAGGTAGATATTGCAAATCTCTTTATTTATTTCCTCAACATCATTTAAAGTGGCATTTTCTGGCTTTTCTTCAAGAAGGTCGAGTTTTTTTCAAGTTGCTTAATAGTTAGTTGGTTAATATTTTCCTGATATTCCCTTAACCTATGTGGGTCCAACTTCCTTATAACATCGGTGTCAGCAATGCACGTATTTGTGTTTAAGGTACTTGCGTTTGGCTTCTCGATGAAGGAGTTACCGAAAATACTGTTATCATGAATCGTTGATTGCTCTGTTTCACAAACTTTCCCACTTGTTTGGTCAACAAGGCAATCAACTGTGAAAACAATTGGACAATGAATGTCAGAGAGTAATTCGTTGAAATCATCAACGGCAAAATCGGACAAGTACTTGATGAACTCACTTGTGCAGATCAGATAGTCTATAATGCTCACACCCTTACAAGTTGTGGCACCGACATTTCTGTCCTTTCCTAGTCTTCCGTTCACAATTAACAAGTTATTATTTTTGCACAGCTCTGCTAGCTTTCTTCCAAAATTATTATTAGTTTTATCTTTGGTTTCTCTATCACTACTAAATCCATATCCGCCAAAGGAACGATTTGTTCCCGCACGCCTTCGGAAAGGAGGTCATTGAGCTTTCCGACTCGTGAGTTAAAATCGCCAGCAATGGCGACATGGCTGGTTTCATTTAGTTTATCTGTGATTGAAAAGTATAATTTATCATGTAGGTCATCTGTATCATAACTTGACCCTTCAAATGGTAGATAAATGTTTACCAGGAAAGCCTCAGTTCGTCCCATTTCAAATTTAACCCATATGATGTTTTCATTTTCATCAGTTATAATGGAGAAGTAGCATTTATATTGTTCCTTTACTGCTATACATATACCACCCAATCTGATCTTAGCGAACTTTTGACGACGTTTATGTTCGCAGATGTGGAATCCAGAAATTTCGATTACATCGATTTTGTTTGTCTTTGTTTCTTGGAAACAAAGGACGTCAAAATCTCAATATATTGGTCTGTCAATTTTCATTTCATCCTGAAAGAATTTCCTCCGTAGATATTTTGTCTGTTTCTATTTCCCGAACGTCCGAGAAAAGTAAATTATCACGCATGGAATGCATTTGCAGGCCAGTAAAAGACTCATTTAAAGCTGCACTGTCTCTTTGCATGGTTGATAAACGCACACGAGACTGATTGCCCCCACTTTGCAAATAACTCATTGTGCGCTCCAGATCTCTATTGTTTGTTTTTAGACGACACACGTGTTTACGTGTGTTAAAGCGGGGTTGTGGTGGAGTGGGTGAGTGAGTGAGTGAACAAGTGAGTGAGTGGGTGGTGGTATGTTCGGGAGTGTGGTGCGCGCGTAATTGTGTGAGGGCATGTACATGTTGAGGATGCTGCGCAATAGTTTATACACGACTTGGTTTTTGTGTGGGTGTGGAGTCGACCCATAGGTAATTGTTTTGAAAGCTCATTTGTTTCAGATTCCAATATGTACCTCCTCTTGTCCTAAAATGTGGTATTTTTATTCCCCTCCACGATAATTCGAGGCTACGAAGTATCAGGATATTGCTACAATAATCAACACCAAAAATCCATCCAAAATAATCCTCCATCGATGCAAATTCACATGCGTCGTCAAAGTATACACATCCCATTTTTTCTGATATTTGTATTTTCCATTTTATTTCTGAAATTGTCATTTTACTCTTCTGAAACTTCACTTGTTTTCTCTACCCGTCTTCTCTTCACTTTTATTCTTCCCTTTTCGTTGATGAGGTTATTGTCAAGTTATGAATCGATCAATCAGTACTTTTCGTTAGCTTTTTTCCTCCTGATTCCAAGAATTAGCCACCAGGCGTGGCCTTGTAACCCCCGCATAAACATGTCCACTGAAATCTCCTATCCGACCATTGCACTTACCGGTTTAACCCTTTACCTAACGTAACGGCCAAAACCGGCCAGCGCTATTCTCAAAAATCGCCAATTAATTTTCATTATTTTTTTCATTTTTTGTCTCAAAAACATAGGTTATGACCCCTCGTTGGAACGAGCTCATCGAGCTCGTTCCAACGAGGGGTCATAACCTATGTTTTTGAGACAAAAAATGAAAAAATTAGTTATTCAAGAATTATTTTTGCAAGTGTTGTCTGCTTTTCAGGTTAGGTAAAGGGTTAATATTTACATTTTCTCAATGGCTATATCGATAGTTCAGTACCGTGCGACGGTAGGAGCTTTCAATGGAACTATGGCCGACCATCTTCTCCCAAGTAATCGCTTTCAACTAGCCCATTTAAATCTTTCTGTAAGAATTAAGACTCTATCAATATTTTTGATCCTGCTGATGATAATGCTTTGCTGTAACGATGCAGAAATAAATCCTGGGCCAGCAGGAAACAGTACCAATGGATTTGATAAATCTCTTTCAATTTTCCATTATAACATTAGGAGTACACGATCGAAACTTTCCCAGATTGAGGAGAGTGTAGGGGAATTCGACGTGGTTTGCTTTTCGGAGACGCATTTGCAAGCATCTTTTGACTCTGAAAATATATTGTTACTTGACTTTTCTAGCCCAATCCGCAAAGATAAAGACCACTTCGGTAGAGGAATTGCTGTTCATATCTCCAGCCGACTCTACTTTCAGTGCAAGAATGAATTGGAATTCGATGACTCAATCATTTGGATTGAAACTGTATCTACCGCGAAACGATATCTCATTGCCTTAACATACAGATCCCAGCAGTTTGCAAGCCTTGAATACTGGACGTTACTGGATCATTCTATTGAACAGACCCTTGATTTGAATGAGAATATCGTTATTGTAGGAGACTTGAATTCCGATCTCCTAAATGACAGTTCCAAAATCCATGAAACCATAGATCATTATAACTTGTGTAATGTTGTCAATAATCCCACAAGGATTACCCAACGCACTTCTACCTTATTGGATCCCATACTTACGAGTGACACTGTCACTACTCTCGAATCTGATATAATCGATCTCGAATTATCTGACCACTTAGCTGTATATGCTCAACTAGCTTTTGACTCACCCCCTGTTTCCGCATATCACAGAACTATTCGCAATTACAGAAATGCCAACTTTGATAAAGCCAACGATCTTATTGCTGCCGCCGATTGGCAGAGTTTAATCTCTGGTACAGGCAGTACTGGTGACATGAATGAAGCACAATTGCGATTTATAAATCGATACTTGCACATAATAGACGAATCTATCCCACAGTCAAAAGTACTCGTCCGCCCTCGAGACAAACATCGGTTTAATTCTGATCTCCGTCTACACATTAGGCGACGAGAACGATTACGGAAAAAAGCTTTAACAACTAAGAAAATTATTGACTGGAATGCATACAGGGCTACACGTAACAAAGTAAAAAAAACACGCCAAGCAGCAATATTTAGCTAATCGGGAACAGACCCTCCCTAACTCCCCATCACCAAAATACTTCTGGCATGTCATCAAAGACCTTTTAAATAAAACCAAGATGAAATCAATTCCCCCACTGTACACCGGCGATGCCAACGACCCAAATAACTTAATTACTGAGAGCCTTGAGAAGTCAGTAATCCTAAATGCAACATTCCTTAAAAACAGCACAACTGACGATAGCAACCATAGTCTCCAACAATTCAACTGTCGGTGTAACGTGGAATTAACAACTGTTAACGTTGAAGAAAGTGATATTGTCTGGGCAATCAAATCACTTTTGTCTAACAAGGCCCATGGTCATGACGACATCAGTGTAAGAATGTTAGAGGGTACCTCTGAAACTGTAGCAGTCCCATTAAAAATATTATTCCAACAAAGTATAGACAAAGGCGTCTTTCCCGATGATTGAAAAAAAGCAAACGTCATTCCACTTTTCAAACATAAAGATCCATCTGCATGTAAAAACTATAGACCAATATCCTTACTTCCAATATTAGGTAAAGTTTTTGAGAAAGTGGTCCTAAAACATGTTTTCGTACACTTCTGCGATAGTGATCTGATATACAAATACCAGTCAGGATTTCTTCCTGGCCACAGCACAATATATCAACTTCTAGAACTATATCACTCGTTGTGTCAATCTTTAGACAAGCGTCTTGTTACCTGTGCAATATTCTGTGATATATCCAAAGCCTTCGAGAGGGTGTGCCATAACGGACTTATTTTTAAACTTCAGCAATATGGGATTACTGGTAATTTATTAGAATGGTTTCAAAATTATTTAACACACAGGAAACAGAGAGTCCTAGTTAACAACACTTACTCCTCATACTCCACGATAACTGCTGGTGTTCCTCAAGGATCTGTTTTAGGACCTTTTTTATTTTTAATTTATATTAACGACATTACCGAATCACTTGACTCACTTGCGAGGCTTTCTGCAGATGATACATGCCTTAACAACAACAATACAAGTCAACATGAGGTTGCATCCGCCCTAAATAAAGATCTCGACACTATTCATGTTTGGTCACAGAAATGGCTTGTAACATTTAACCTCGACAAAACTGCAGCTGTTTTCTTTACATATAATCGCTCGGCCACACGTGAGCCATTGTTACGTTTCAATAATTACCCTGTTACCCTTACTGATTGTCACAAACATCTCGGACTACATTTACAAACCAACCTAGGCTGGGACAAATATATAGCGGACATTTGTAAAAAAGTAAACGCAAGACTCTCACAACTCCGAAAATTAAAAGTTATGCTCCCAAGGAAAACTTTAGATCAAATGTATTCAGCGTTTATACTTCTACTTTTGGACTATGGTGATATTGTATGGGATTGCACCCCCGACTACCTATTAAAAAGAATCGATAGACTCCAATTCGACGCTGCCAGAATAATAATAGGGTTAACCCGTTCAACTTCGTCCGATTCAGTTTTACTTGAACTGGGTTGGAAAACATTGGGTGAGCGAAGAAGGTTCCACAGACTCTGCACTATGTATAAGATTTTTAATCACGAATCCCCCGTGTTCGTATTTGAACTTCTTCCAACGCGTATTGGTTGTAGCGGTCGAGGTATTAAGGCCATTTACCAACCAGCCTGGTTGGTCCGGATCTCATAGTCTCGTGGTAAATCGGTCGCTTTGTGTGCTAGAGGTCGGCGGTTCGAACCTCGGCTCCCGCACTTATCTCTCCTCCTGTTACATGGTGATAGTGCGTCCTATAATCTTCGGAATGCTTCTGATTATAATTCATTCTTGTGTAGGACGGAACACTTCAAAAAGTCATTTTTCCTTCAACATTAAAATTGTGGAACCGTCTTCCCAGAACCACCAAAGATGCATCTACCCTAAGCGAATTTAAGCGGCACTTTTCATCTAGCGACCCTGTACCTAAAACTCCAGTTTATTTCCTTGCCGGAAATAGAAAAGCAAATATTCTGCATTGTAGATTACGCAATGGTTGCAGCGATCTAAACCAGGACAAATTCCTTAACTACATCTGTGCAGACCCACATTGTGAATGTAGTCACGAATCTGAAAATGCCAGCCATTTCTTTTTTAATTGTCCTAAGTATCATACCCAGCAGCTCGTAATGATAATGCCATAACTTTCTGCAATAGAACTTGTGTTAATGATTTGCTCTATGGAATTACAAATTTGTCGGCATCGCAGAGTGTTTTATTATTTCAAACAGTACAATCTTTCATAATCACTAGCGGGCGTTTTACTTGATCAGCTCAATATTACGAAACGGCGAGTCACATTCAGTGGTCTTTTCGACAAAACTATGCACCCCATCTGCCATCAAGGTAAGCTACTTGACGATAGCCTGTTCACCTTTTACCTTTCACCTTTTACCTCTCATGTTCTTTTCACTTCCTCTTTTCTCTAAATTATCAGTTCATATTTCGTTTGTAGTTCGTATTTTGTGTAATCAGTTTGTTCTATGTTCTTGTCGCATTGTAATAAGTTATTCATTTACGGGAAAGGAGTTTGTTTAAGACGCATAACTTGTTCTCCGATCCTTTTGCTTTTATGGCAATAAAATATGTTTAAACTGGACTACACACATCCCCTTTGATCATATCGGTGTCATGCTCAAGGTTGTTTACTTTTTCACAAAGCTTCCCAACGCATGTCTCAGTTCTATTTAGTTTGGCGTTAACAGTTTTGAATTCCGATTTGAGCTCATTCGTAATCAACCATAAATAAGTAACTCTATTTGTGGTTTCGTTAAAATGTCTTTTCCTGTCAAACATGCTTGAACAGTCTTTCTGTTACAAATTAAGATTGATCTATTATTTACTGGTGTTTATGGTTTCTTATTTCTGCACAATGGCTCGTCATGACCACGTCAGTTTTACGGGTGGAGGAAGTCGGAGTACCCGGCGAGAAACGACGAGCAACTGTCAGCTCCCCCAACATACTATCTCCACACAAGGAGGGTTAGCTTTGACTACCCCTTAGGACACAACGGCACTGAGCCCTCACGTGGGTAATAGTGTCTTGCCCAGGGACACAACGCGGTTGTCGCAGGCGGGATTCGAACCGAGGATCTCTCGGCTTGCAGCTTGCACTTCTACCTACTGAACCACCGAGCCCCAGTTAAGAATTAAACCCAAATATCTGTTCGCTACGTGAAAAAGTTAATGGGAATTTATTTTGAGCGTTTTGTTTGTACTTTGGATATACTCCTTTCTTATGAAAACAAAATCGTGTTTAGAAATCAGGTGAACCAACTCTAAGCCATAAAACAAATTATCATATGACTCGTCCGTTCTGTTCACTTTAAAACATTTGATATTTTGTTTTCATATTAATCAGTGATAAATAAAGCCTTCTGTCAATTTCATTGGTCAATTTCAAGACTAGACAATTTGATTGGCTGAACAAAATACAACTGGGCCGCATTTTCATAATTTGCATAATTAGAGTTAGGAGCTTTCATTGGTTAATTTCAAAACTGGACAATTTGATTGGCTAAACAAAATGCAACTGGGTCACATTTGCATAATTTCAGGAGGTAGAATTTACGTTATCTGTCCTATTTGGGGTGGTTTATATTGTATTAATCTTTTACCTACAAGCAAAACGCTATTCATTTTTTTATATATTTTCTCTCTTTGCTTCCAAAACATAGATTATGACCCCTCATTGGAACTAGCGTGTCGAGCTCGTTCCAATGAGGAGTCATAACCTATGTTTTGGAAGTAAAAAATGAAAACTTTTAGTTATACGAGGATGTTTTTTCCAAGTGCCGTCTGAAACTCAAGTTAGGTGATGGGTTAAAAAGTCATACTAAGTGGCTAATTTGTGCGTGTGTGTGACATATGATAAATAGCATATAATATTTATGAAACTCGTCCGAATATTCCGTTTGGGCTCGCCAAAACGGAAAATTCTTAGACTCGTTTCATAAATATTATATGAGAAAAACACTCATTCCATATCCTCTGTATATGGTTTGACCAATCATGATCATATTGTGACGAACGCTTGAAAGGAGCAAGCAACAAAACGAGATGCAATGGAATATCAATATTATATGTCTCCTTAATATGACATTAGGGGAGACTTCTGGTGAAATACGTGATTGCTATGTTCTTATAATTAGACATTAGGAGGACATTACAATATATTTCAAATTCATATGTCTTCTGAATATAACATTATGAGAACTTCGTATGAGTTAGAGTGTTAATTGCTGGCCGCGTTTCATGTATTATTAACTTTTGGTGAAATACCTAATTGATATGTTCCGATAATTAGACATTAGGAGGACTTGTGGCAATATATCAAATGTATATGTGTCTTGAATGTAACATTAGGAGGATTTCGTATGAGATATTGAGTAAATTGCTGGTCGCCCTCCATATACGTTGAAAGTGCATATGTCCTTACCTTGTTATTTGTTGAATTGATACAGCTGGCCTGCTACGATCTTCATTTCGAGTGACATAAAAAAACTGGCTCATATGAGATATCGCCTTTATTTTTGCGTACTGTGTTGACTCGCCCTCACATATCCATGCTGTTAGGTCGACAAGACTCTTTACTCACACCTTAATCAACCATGAATAAATAACTCTATTTGTGGTTTTGTTACAAGTGCCTTTTTTCGTCAAAGTTGTTTGGACAACATTTCCTTTACAAATTAAGATTGAAACCCAAATATCTATTCGCCACGTGGACTGGTTAATAGGAATTTATTTTGTGCGTTTTCTGTACTTTGGATACTATGCGTCACATGGATTTTCGTGGTGTTGCACATAAACAGCCACGTTGCGAATATATACAGTACGTGGCGAGTGGATCGTAACTAAATCACCGGGGGAGTGGAGTTATCACCCAAAGTATCACTTTCAAATTCTGTACATGTGGACAGAAAACACAAGCAATGTTTCAGCCAATGGACCTCCGGGTATAACCCGGAGGTCCATTGGCTGGAACTTTGCTTGTGCTTGAAATGCTTTGCAACAGATTTGCAATTATTGCTTGGTGGAATCTCCACTCTGCGGATGATTTAGTGATAATACACTCTCCACGTACTGTACCCTTGTGATGGTGATGTTACTGTCCTTATGCAGCACGTGTTGTGATGGTGACACATATTTCTGTCATTCATTTTCGTTGATGGGGACCACATTTTTTTCTTTTTTGTTGCGTGTTGAAAAGAAAAATCACGTTTCACAATCAGTTCAACCAAGATTAAACCGTAAAACAACACGATACGATATGACCAATCATGATGGTATTGTGACGAATATTGGAAAGGAATAAGCAAAAAACGAGATGAATTGGTATCTCTTTTTAGTGTCTCCTTAATGTGAAATTAGGGAGACTTCGTATGAGATATTGTGAAAATTGTTGGCCGCCCTCCCTATACGTTGTAAGTGCATATGTGTCTACCGTGTTGTTCGTTGAATTGATACAGCTGGCCTGTTACTATTTTTATCTGTGGTGACGACCACAAGAGAGCCCATCTTTATTTTTATTACTATGTTGAATCGCCCTCACATGTCCATGCAGTTGGGTCGACAGGACTATCTCATCACAACTTAATCTTCCCTGAATAACCACATTTGTGTTTTCGTAACAAGTCGTCAACCATCCTTGGAAACCTTTCTTTTACATGTAACGTCTGAATGTCAAATGTCCATTAGAGCTGTAGGTTAACCGAAACCGAACCGAGGTTTTTATTTTTTTTTAAAAACCGAAACCGAAACCGTCGACATCCCGTAATCTAAGTTTTTTTTTTTTTTTTTATTAAATACTCTCTTGCTGCAGAAATTCACAGAATGTAGCCATTCCAGAGTAGTGAGAGTACCCAGACACTGCCAATGGCAGTGTCTAGGTACTCTCACTACTCTGGGAAGGCTACAGTCTGTGAATTTCCGACATTTCAGTTTAGTTGTGTTTGCAGCTTTCCTCAAGTTGCGTGCAGGTGTCAGACCTCGAAAAATGGCCAAGCACAATAAAAGTTCTGTATATTTAGGTAATTATTATATTGGCCTTCCTGATTCTTCGTGCATTATAGCTTATTTCGGGCATTCATTGAGTTTCACTCAATTTCTCTACCATTCAGTTATGACTCCAAACATAAGAATGAGTTTTATTGAATTTTACTTGGCCTCATGAACAAACCGAAAACCGAACCGAACTGAGGTTTTACTCCACCTGAAAAACCAAAACCGAAACCGAACAAGAAATTTAATCACCTACAGCTCTAATGTCCATTTTCTACTAAGAAGAAATTATGGAGGGCAAACGACACCTGAACTTTGCAAACTCCATTATTTTTGTACGGAACTAAATATTTACAATGAAAAGGTTTCGGAAATACCACAATTTACGTTTTCTACTACCGTTGCTGAGAACGGGGTTGTGCCCTGTGGGTCATGGCCAGTTCGAATGTATGTAACTACATTGTATATCACTGTCTTTTCGTCCCTATTCTTATTGATCTATGTGTTGTCCTAGGAAATGACGCCATAGTCGCGGTGCATATTAGGCGTCACATGGATTTTCGTAGTATTGCGCATAAACAGCCACGTTGTGAGTATATGCCCTTGTGATGTTGGTGCTACTGCGCTTATGCAGAACGTGTTGTGATGGTGATACATATTTCTGTCGTTCATTTTCGTTGATGGGGACAATTTTTTTTTCTTTTTTTTTGTTACGTGTTGCTATGGGACCGGAAGGCTTGCAGTAGTTTAAAGAGTTCGATTGTCGTGTAATTACCAAAAACGTCCCAGCAATAACAGAAAGTACCGAAACCGACAAAACAAAATCTTTAAATCTAAGTAGGATTTAACCCTTTACCCAACGCAGACGATATTGCTGTATTTTCAGTCGCCGAGTCTCTTAAGTATCCTGTCGGCGACGCCAATATTGTATTTTCAGTGTTGATTAACATTCAATGAATTTGGATGAAATTTAAGGGCGTTATCAATTAAGAAAGACATGGAAATCATAACAGTCTTACCGCACACAGCAGCAAATACCGCACATATCAATATAAAAGATAGCATACCGCACACAGCAGTATAGCAGACGGAATGCCGCACACAGCAGTAGTATAGATGTCATACCGCACACAGAAGTATAACAGACGGAATACCACACACAGCAGTATTATAGATAGTATACCGCACACAGCAGTATAGCAGATGGAATACCGCACACAGTAGTATTAAGAAACAGAGGTTGACACACAGTCGAAATAAACGTCCGAACAGTTTAACATCCAAAGTCACATTCAAATTGCTCCCAAAATAACATCTCAATTACACTGAGAAACCAACCGAGCATTACTGTGAACACTGTTCACTGACTGGATCTTGGCACCTGATCTTCACTAAATCAATTAACCCCAATTATACAACATTCCTCCCATGAACATTTACGGTTTGAATCCTGTCTGAACAGAGGCTTACATGTGAAAAGTACTGTGGGCCCTGAACCCAAAGGAAATTGACACGAGTTTGTGCAATCCATCAGGAGGTAAAAACATCTATTTACAAATGAAAATATTCAATGAAGCAAATAACCTCATCAAATATGTGATCTTCATTGGGCGTTTAAACAGATATACGTACAAAACGGCAAGTTCACTGATCAAACAGGTGACAGATTTCCCAAACTGTTGAACAATTCAGTTCAGGAAAAACAACATATCGAGAATAGACCCAGAGAGAATCAATAATGATTCATCGACTGTGTTGCGATTAATTAAGAGTTGGCACGAAGAACAGAAGTTTTGTTAAAAGTAAGTGCTTGAAGTGAGGCCGCATTTAAGAAGTGAAAGGCAGTGTAAAATGGAACTAGTTATCCATGTGTCTTGCAGAAGTGCGAATTAACAATTTGATGAGTTTTTGCAAACAAGTGAACAGTGTTGCAGAAAACTACAATGCAGTTGTAGAATCATGTGAAGAACCATAAAATATGTCTCAAGAGCAGCTCAACAATGAAGCGAATTACCTCACTGTCAAAGGCAATAAATTCCCAGAAAAGACAATAATTTATTTAAAAAACATAATTACTCGTAATTAATGAAGCGAATAATCTCATTAATTATCATTATGTTCTCTTTTTTCTTTTTGCTGTTATTTTTACAGCCGATTCCACACATGATATTCCTTTCAAAAATATAAGTGCAGTTTCATGTTTACTTCAGTTAGCATCAGGATGCCCAAGTTCACCCCGAGAAGATTGAGTGATGTATCATGAGGTATTCTGGTATGATAAAAGTAATCATTGTTCTTCCGTACATTGATCCGGTGTTGCTATTTGGTGCTGGCTTCTGTTTGTGAAAACCGGATTAACTACACTATGTGGCCACAAACCTGTAGTTTACTCAGAAGGCAGCTCAACACTATCACAACCATTATTGTAAATAACCCAACATTACTGGGTTTACTCAAGTCTTCAGTTTCGCATACACTTCCATGGACTATTTCATCATCAATAACAGATACAATAAATGACCTCATGTCTGGTAAAGGTGAAATGTGTTGAAGATGGAGACGTTTAGGTAACTTATTTTTACTAACATAATTATTGCATTCTCCCCCAAACCAAATGCAGCAACTGGCCGCATAAATGTTGAAGGTGAGATGCTTTGAATCTTCCCGTGCCTAATTTCATGTATCGCATAATTTGCTGGCAGTGTAAACATAAAATCCAGAGGTGAATGTGATACATGCGAAACTGAAGAATAAACTAGTTTAGGATCTTCCTATGAAGGTTTAATACCACTTGTCTTGCTGGGTCGACATGGTTGAGTAGATATGTGTTGACACAGACAGTGGCAATTCCGAGCTGGTAACTGTATGCTGGGTAGTATCTGTGTATGGTGCCGAATTAAATATAGTTTCAGCATCCTTTAGTGTCATCATGAGATTGACCAATTTCTCATCAGCGTCTGTAAGTTGGGCTTGCACCAGTTTAATTTCCTCATCAGTTCTCCTGGTCCGACTGGACAAGTTGCCGTCGACATTCTGATGTTTGACGTGAATTGGCTTCGTCCAGTTGTTGCCAAGCTATTCCTTTATTTCCGTTTTCTCCGTCGTTGGAAACAGGAGGTCTCCATAGTTAGCAATTTCATTCAATTGACATCGTACTTGGATGGTGTTAAAAGACGTTCGGTCGACCCGATTAAAACCAATGCACTGTCTTCTTTCAGTGGCCAAGCCGATTACACCATTCTTCCACCACACCATGTTTGTGTGTCTGGCTAAAATGTTTCGGATTCATATACTTCTTCTGACATGTAAAAACCAGCAACAGCAGTCTGCTTAAAAATAGAGAGATTAGTAACAATTTTAAAAACTAGTAAAAAATATTTAAAAATTCAACAGATAGCAAAATGATACAATCCGTGAAAGCAATTGACCTTCAATCGAGTGTTAAAAATGAACAGATTTTTTTATTATCGTGAATGAAAGCTAACAACCTTCAAATCACAACTCTTTGAATGGGCTTTTTCATAAAATGATAAACCAAAGAACAAAAATTAATAAAATTAAAGGAATAATTTTCAATCGCCTAATTTCTTAAATCTTAGTCGGCGACGCCAATGTTGTATTTTCAGCCGCCGAGTCTCTTAAGTATCCTGTCGGCGACGCTAATGTATTTTCAGCCGCCGAGTCTCTTAAGTATCCTGTCGGCGACGCCAATGTTGTATTTTCAGTGTTGATAAAAATTCAATGAATTTGGATGAAATTTAAGGGCGTTAACAATTAAGAAAGACATGGAAATCATAACAGTTTTACCACACACAGCAGCAAATATTGCACATATCAGTATAAAAGATAGCATACCGCACACAACAGTATAGCAGACGGAATGCCGCACACAGCAGTATTATAGATGTCATACCGCTCACAGCAGTATAACAGAATACCGCACACAGCAGTATAGCAGACGGAATACCGCACACAGCAGTGTTAAGAAACAGAGGTTGACACACAGTCGAAATAAACGTCCGAACAGTTTAACATTCAAAGTCACACTCAAATTGCTCCCAAACTAACATCTCAATCACACTGAGAAACCAACCGAGCATTACTGTGAACACTGTTCACTGACTGGATCTTCGCAACTGATCTTCACTAAATAAATTAACCACAATTATACAACAATATCAAAATTTATTATTTTAAATATAATTTTTTTTTAACTTTTCAAAAAATTTCAACAAAACCATATCATGTGACCCCTCGTTGGAACGAGCTCAACGAGTATATGGGACTGTGTATCATCGAGCTGACCGTATGTAGAACTTATTTTGTTTTTTTTGACATCCAACGCTCGCTTCGATGTTTTTCAACGAACAACAAATAATTTCGCGTGTGTGTCTGTTGAGCAACCATAATACGTTTCTTCCAGTCTTTGAGAAATTTTAATAAACAAATGTAAATAAATACAATAAATAAACCACGAAAACGACATGTATAGAAGCCAACTGAACTGGTACTGTCGGAGACGAACTCAAGCGAGAATCCTCACCCGAATAATCTGCCCTTCTCAGTTCGTGCAAATATTTTCGAGTGATTTGGATAAAGATGGCGGGGATTTTGACAGTGAACAGTTATTCATGCCCATTGAAGATTCCGAAACTCGTGTGGTTAACAAAAATAAATGACATGCGTAAACTTTACTGGACATATGCCTGTGTTTGCGAACTGCCGAGTCGGGAACATTAACACCATTAACAACAAATAATGAATGAAACTGTTCCCACTTACCACCTTGAAAGAATTGTTAATCCATTTGCTCCAGTTGTTTTATTTTTTTCAGTACTTAACACTGAATTTAAGTTGTGAATTGTTAATATAAATGCCTGTTTATTGAGAAGAAAACTCCGTTGTTTCAGCGCCTGCTACTAGCGTGACCTTCACATGACGTAAAACCGGGAAATTTCCTGATAGTGATAACAGAACATTTGCGCTAGGAATCTGGGAACACTTATGGTTGAGTATCTTTCAAAGGACTAGCATAATGCATACGTTATGGGGCTTTCAGTGGGCGGATATGGTGTGATATAAGGCTCAGCAAGATCAATATTAGGCTCGGCCTTCGGCCTCGCCTAATATCGATCTCACTTCGCCTTATATCACACCAGATCCGCCCACTGAAAGCTCCATAACTTATAATCTACTGTCTGTAATGTGCGTTCACTGTGCCCTAGCACGGACGTGCATCTCGGCACTTATGGTATTGTGCTCACGTGTGGTATATATTGGGTAGACAATTGGGCCTAGTACAGAACCTTATCTCGGAAAGAGAGTAATAAAGGAAGCCACGTATAAGACTGAGTGTGAAAGTCGTGTGTAGGAATGGTGGAGGCACGAGTGGTAAGATAAAGTGGCAGTAGTAGTAGTGGAAGTCAGCCACAAGACATATACTGACAGTAAACCTGTAAGACAATGGGCAGTAGGATCCGTAGGTTTGTAACTAGTAAAGCAGTGATGTGAGTCAGTGGTGGTAGTGGGTGGTAGCTATAACTGATAGTAGTAGGGTGTCTCAGGTAGTAGTCCATCCACAATGGTTTCTTTGATACTGGTCCCCAAACAGCGGTCTCCAATAGTACCCACTGATCTCCAACCAATGGCCCCCATGAACTCACATTCAGTGGTCAATAATGGTCCCCTAAATACCAGGATGAGGTGACGAGACATCGAGAAGTCATTCCGTTCAAGAGACAGCTCTAACAACTCTTTATCACAGTCGACGCGTAGGAAACCGTTTGGTATCAGACAAGGAAGATAAATATATTTGGAGAGATTGTAGGTTCGGCAAAGGTGAATGGAGCAAACCGGTTGGTTGTTTGATCCCGGAGGATCGTACAAATATCACGCATAGTCAAGAGTAAACAGAACACAGTAAGCAGTTGGAAGAAAGATAGCCAGAACAGTGCCATGAACAGGCAGGACGGAGTTGATGAAGGTAGCATAGGGTCAGTGTAGGCGGAAAAGATGATTTTTACTCTTTCCAGCAAACTTCGAGCAAGGAAACCTAACTGTAGACTTTTCTGGTCTGTTTCAGTGACTGTTGGGTCGTTTCTCTCAATTCCACTACAATAGAAGACACCACCCAGAACACAGAACACATCTCTGCAAGCATTACGGGTCATAGCAACCACATGCCACGGTATAGCAACCATAGAAACCAGGCGGTCGGCCCCATCAACCAAAATGAACGACGGAAACATGTATTACTATCACAACACATGCTACACATGCGCAGTAACACCATCCATCACCGTGCTAATGACTCGCAACATGGACGCTCGCGCGCGATACCATAACCCACGGAACAACATGAATGCACACCGACTGTTGCGTCACTTTCTAGGTCAGTAAGAATAAGACGAAGAGCCACTGAAATTCAACAGAGGCATATCTTCACTCATCGCTTCCTTGATTATTTCATTTTAGAGAGCGCGATCACTGTAATTCGCCATTAACTCTTTTGGCGCGGAATAATCTGAGAAACAGAATTCTTAGCGCCTAATATTCATCAGGAATTTTACAAAAAGTATAGGTTGTTAGACTAAAGCGTTATTATTTTAAAAGATGTTCTAATGATTTCATTGACGGTTTTTCAAATGATTTTCTGTATATATTTAAATTGCACCTTTATACTTTCAAGGGACGATATCGTTGTTCATGGATAGGACGTAAATGGTGTGTGAAGCATAGGAATACGTATGTTTGTTCAATTCTTTACCCAACGAATTTACCCCCCCCCCCCCCCACCGCGTAATATGCAACTTCAGCAGTTGAAAAAATATCATTTTTCAAAACAAATCAACAAAACCATATCATGTGACCCCTCGTTCGAACGAGCTCGTCGAGTTTGTTCCATCGAGGGGTCACATGATATGGTTTTGTTGAAATTTTTTGAAAAATTTGAAAAAAGTATATTTAAAATAATAAATTTTGATATCGTCTGCGTTGGGTAAAGGACTAAAAACACTTGGAAATGGACACACACAGTTGGCTAAAATGACTACTGCAGTACCTTTCTGTCGACTTTAGTCGCCTGTCGCGCCAAAAGAGTTAATCATTGCAGTCAATGCCAGATTTGCATCCCCATGAAACAGAAAATACTATATGACCATATATGGGGACATTTCGCAAAGGCTTCTAAGGATGAAGAAGGGCAACAAGCTGAGATGGGATATAACTTTTATATGTCTCCTTAATGTGACGTTAGGGTGACCTTGAGACATATATATTATTAGTATGTCCCTATAATTTCCCTTCAGGAGAACTTAGTATAATATAATCTTTAAAAACAAAAAGAGACGCACAGGTGATATTAACAGACATAAATAAAAGTCATTTGAACCTAATCGATAGATGTGGTATAAAATTATGTCATTTAATGCAGATGTTACATGCGGATGCTGTTAGAACAAAAGCGTTCAACTGACACGAATACAAGCGCGGCAATTAAAACTGCCAAAAAGTAAAACAACATGAGAATCAGGAGACAGATAGCCGAGCATGTTACACTAGTGAAACGCCATTCATAGGCCTATAAAAGATGACGGTGCACAGGAGCCAAATCATTGTCAATTAGCTACTGATAAACAGCAATGCTATACCGCGACCGAGCGATCCGCAATGTAACAAAGCAATGCAACGATTGGAAGCCGGAGGATGACAGACAGCCGCAGCCCAGGTGTTTATTGTATCCCAGGGCACCAGTTTCCTCGACTTTGGTGGCGGTATCAACCGCAAGGTACGACAGATGACCGATCCAGGTCAGGCTAACACCCCGTGACAACGACTGCCCAGGATCGCTTGATACGGCTGCGTCATTTGGGTGAACGTTTAACAGCAACCTCTGCGGATCAGCAATTCCATGGCAGCGAACGATATCTGAACAGACAAAACGTGATGCAGGTATCCGAGCCAGACGTCCCGCCAGAGCTGTTTTTCCCAGTAAATAAGTAAATTCGTCATTTCGTATGTTTAAAGTTTCATTTTCACGTATGTGCCTTTCTAAAATACAGGAGATTCCATTTTTCTGTCAGCTGCTTTTATGACTGATGGCGCTCTCTCTATGAGTTCTTTGTTGCAAATCGTCGGCGATAATTGAGGTACACGCCGTCCAAACCATTTTTTCGTTGGAATGAGCGCATGAAATGTCAGGGGCAAAAATCATTAAATCCTACCACAGTGATTGAATCTTACTTAGCAATGCGATATGATTATTAAACAAATCAGAGGGAAAACTGGCACATGAACAAATTGCATAATAAACCTTGCCACCCCCATAAATTAACAGTAGAAAGAAAAACAAAATTGTTAGGGTGGCGCAGTTTCAAAATAATGATCGTGAAATTTTTTTACCAGTTAGACTTGTAAAATAACTACCTGAAATACGAATACGAGTCATTTACTTTAGTCAACACAAAAACGACTTAGCCATGTGTTTAAAAACATTCTTTCAACAAAATTAGGGAAATTACCCCTCAGAATCCAAAAGTTGTATGTGCGTGCTGGTTTTTTTTAACGTTTCCTTATGCATGACACCTGTTGAGCCCAACTTATCATTTTTTGGCCCAGCATATTCCATTTTGACTTGATTAATAAACATATGTGTGCCCCCCCCCCCCCCCATTCGGTCGGAGAATTGGATGTTTTAAACGCCACCAAGCTATTGCCCGCAAGTCAAATGTCATGGCGGTGATATACTCTCAAATTTCCCGCCATTCGATGTCATGTGATCTTTGAAGGTATAGACCATTAGTATTACTATAATTCTTCATTGATTTTGTTGTTATCAAATATATTTCTCATATCGAAAAGTATAGAACTATTATTTTTAACGAATCTTTTTTAAATATTTATCATTCGCCGCAGAAGATTTATCGGACATCATTCCAAACCACGCATGGCCACCATCTATTTTATGCCCATAGGTCAAATGTCATCGAGGCGATTCACTTTCGAATTTACCGCCATTCGACGTCACGTGACCAGGTCACGCGATCTTGGAAGAAATAGACTATTGGTATTATTTTAATTCTTCATAGATTTTGTTGTTATCAAATATATTTGTCATCTAAAAAAGTGCACAATTACATTTTGAACAAAATTCTTTGACAGAACGATAAAGAGAACTGGCAGCGATCACGTTAATACAACTGTAAAAACAGAGATTTTGCGTGTCGATCCTGGTCTGCGAACGTTAAAGTGCGTATTGGTGGGTCCATTTGTTTATCGAAAACATAAAGGCAAGAAATCCTTTTTGATCAGACAATTTTGAATTTAGAGACATTGATTTCACGTGGTCATTGAGGTGATCTTTGAAGAAATGGACTATTAATATATTATTATTATTCATAGATCTTGTATATACATAAAATATATTATCATAAAGTTCTGAAGTAAATTTTTCGGCATATCAAGGAAGCTAACTATTCCTGCAACTTTACATGCAGATGTTCAAATGACCAGCATATTCAAGAAGAAAGTGACATCTGTGACTTTCATGATGAAGGCTGTGTTCTGAGAAAAAACATTGATATGAAATCCCCCCATTGTATAGTCTACTGTTATTAGTGCAGACATAGAGTCCATACTCCCCCCCCCCCTCCACACACACACAATGGGCGTTTTGTTGAAAGAAATATAAATACTCTGGTGTCATTTTTTTCATAAATGGTGACAATGACTGGATTATTTTGTTGGGAGGATGGCACAAATAGACTGTCAGAACACATCTATCCACGTGGGAGGGGTGACACGGGGTTGTTTAGCCTCGCCATTACAAAAATATGGGGGGACGAGCCAACAAGGCGGGTCGAAATTCGGGCACGGGCCCAACTCGGGTCACAGAGCTGAGTTGGGACTGCACTATGATTTTCTTCCCTGCCGAGTGAACTCGAAATATAGGTTCGTTGTTCGTTAGGTGTGATTCCTAATCACTTCAGGCTGCGGAAAGGAAACAATAATTAAAGTAACAACGATTCTTTTATTTACATTCAAAATAAACTCATTGCATATTCGACACGTTTAACAATTTGATCAACACAAATCAAAGACTTATCACAGGGGTTAAATAGTTTTTCATCAATTTAGTCTACCTATAACCCCGTACTGGCGCTATAGTTCACTCTCAAAATGTCACTGTCGCGGGCTCGCAACAGAAGCTTAAAACACCGAGTCTTTATCTTTTGCGTCTGTGCGCGTCTGCAGCTCTGACTGCCGGGGGATCTCGGCTAGCAATGTTAATTACCTTGTGGCAACATAGTTCTGATTTGGATTCGGTTTATCCACTCTGTCGGCTAGTTTAGCAAGTCTACGTCACATACCTTATACACGTGTCCTTTGATAGAACTCTCCTTGAATGTCCCTGTCCTTTTGAAATGCACACCGTTCATGGAGAACCCACAACTTCAAAATGCGCTTTCGAGCTTGCGCGAATTGTCACTGGTCGACCTTGAGTCGATATTCACAGCATTCTGATTCTGAAACAGGCTACTACGCGATCATCCTTTGCGTTCCTAAGGGTTAATACCACAATACAATAGCCTACACTTTGAGACAGATGCGAGTCGATCATCGCTAATGACATCTAAACTTAGCCGTTACTTGGGTCAGTAATCTACTCTTTAAATTCGGGCTCCCGCGTCTACCTAATATGATAAGAGCGGCGTACAACGGAGCTTCGTGGATTGCGAACCCACTCGTACGAGCAGTTCCACTCGTACGAGACCCTATATGGCGTATCCTATTCGGCCGAACCCAAGTCTTACTCCTTAACGGTCGGAACCCAAGTCTCTCTGGAATAGCTTGTTCCCCACACTTTTTATCTCATCTTGGGATGGTCAGATAGCAATATGTCAAGATGCCTAAACCTGACACGCGACATTTATGAAGATAAAGTCACCTCGCGCCAATGCAAATGCTATCAAGCGTATCCCGAGAAATAATATACTTGATAGCCGTGATGACTGGAATTAATTTATAATTGCCAGTCGATGATAACAGGAAGACATCTTATTCTGACTAGTAATATGCCAAAGAAGTATCCCACTGTGAATCGCCTAAGGATAATTATCTAATTAAAACATGTGTGCGTACTACACAGAGAGAAGAAATATATACATATATCTGAACTTGAAAGTAGGGGGAAGGGGCCTCCTCCCTTTTATACTGGCTTTGCCCTGACATAGACACGGATTTAAAACGCACCGGGTTGCACCATGAAAATCGACCTTTGAAATTTCGACCGTATAAACCCCATAAGGAATGCGCTAAGTATTTCGACACACAGAATAAACAGGTTAGTAGACAATAGGTCCCCCATGGCGTACTCCCCCCTGAATATTAAAATAATCTGAACAATGCCCATTGTTTATAATGCAGCTTGAAACCTCGCCGTAGAACGCGTTGAACCACTGAATTAAGGATTCGCCAAAATTTAAAAAATAAGAGTTTTTCTGATAAAAGATCATTCAAGTGATTCAAATGCTTTTTCAAAGTCAACGAGAACTAACATTCCAGGAATATTGATAGATTGATAACCGTGGGGAGTAACTGTAGGTATCTGTGTAATTCTGGTGTCCAACTGATGACTCAGAGACAAATTAAAGATGATAACAATTTAATAGCGAATCTGGTATTCCAAATATCTCATAGCAATAAACAATTGGACTTGTTGGATATCCGAACAATATTACAGCAAAAGCTCGTGGGATTTCCCAGTAAAATTGAAGCATAGTAAAGTTTGGAAATCCAAACTATAACTGAATTCTTGATGATGAATGGTTTTAGCGCTCCGAATTCCCGTAGAGACGGTGTGGGGCGAGTCCCTTTCGATCCCTTTTACTGTATATGAGTTTGTACTTGTCTGAGCGTGGTAAAGGAAGAGAGTGTCCGGGTACTTAGCGGCGCTTATGTCGTTTCTGCTTCTTTTTAAGAGGAAGTGGTTTTGATGGAGAGACTGCGACAGTGGCAGTAGGTGGTGTTTGTGGACTGCTGATCGGCTGACCTGGTTGGAATGGTCTAGTCCGTGCTGCGTTAGGGGTTGTTGCTGGTGATGTTTGTTGTATTGCCTGTTGTGCTGCCAGATGTATGTTGATTTGCCGGTTTATGTTTTCGAATGCTTCCCTTAATTCTTCATCCTGCCGTTCTCTTGTGATTCTGCGCTGTTCGGCCTCTTTTCGTATAGTGTCCTCCAGGTCCAGGCTCTTTGGTGCTGAGGGGAGAGGCGAGTGGGGATCGGGAAGTGGCGAGAGGACAACTTCCAATTCCATCTCAGTTTCCACAGGACTGTCCGCATCCAACAGCTCCGGCTGAGGAGCCGGAAGTCGGTTGGGTAAGTTTGTGGGAGTGGGAGGGGAACTGGCGGCCGCCTCTGAATTCTTACTTGTGAGCAAGGCTATATAAACAATAGTATGCAATAAATGCGTCATGTTATAATAAGTTTACTTAATATAAAGATTAAAGTAATCTTTCACTGGGTCTTAATGAGATGCCTTATTAACTTAATGAATGGATCTTAAATAAACAATGGAGGGAAACAATGAATAATAGAGGAAACTTGTTAACAACTTCTATGAGAGAGGCTTGCTGTCACACGACGAATGAAAAAATATGCCAAGTTTGAAACAATTGAAATTAAATTGGACAAAATGCGATTAGTAGATTGTAAATGCAATACAATAACAGTAAATTTGTCTTTTTGTTTCGAAGGTCTATCATGGTCTGTACACGCTCCTGTGATAGATTCACATTTTTCAATAAAGTCAGAGACCAGTCGCGTGGATTCACACGTGAATCACCCTTTCATGAATGCCAGCTGACTTTCGGAAATTACTTTAGGGAGAACATTTTTAAGTCTGTTGGCAATTGCTGAAGAGCCAATTTTTTGATCAACATTAAGGAGGGAGATCGGTCGCCAATTTTTTATGTAATCTTTCGATATCCCTTCTTTTGGTATGCATGTAATAAGCCCTCGCCGCTGAGTGATATATAATTTTCCTATGTTGTAGCCAAGATTTAGGGAATTAACTACATATTTGACCAAATTGCTCCAGAAATATTTATAAAATTCGATTGTAAATCCATCGGGTGATTTGTTGTTATATTTATTTATTTATTAAAGTTTAACGACACTTTATCAGCCAAGGTCATATCGTGTCGGTGACAGTTTGACGAGTGGAGGGAGCCAGAGTTCCTGGCGAGAATCATGAGCAGTTGCCAGCTCCTAAATATCGTATGTTACAACCATAAATGTAATAAACGGTCTTAAATGCAATGAACCTACAACCTGTCGTAAATGTAATAAAAAAGTGGTCATAAATGTAATAAACGGTCATAAATGGAATAAGCTCTTTTCCCTTTGCAACCAATATCTTTGAAGGAAAATAATATGAACTTCCACTGCCGAAGTAGTATCAGTGTTACCTAACTTGATGCTAAGGTATCAAAAAACCTACCCTAAACATGTTAAGAACTATTCCATACATTTTCGGAGAATAAACTTCACCTGCCGAAAATGTAATAAAAATGTGGTCATAAATGTAATAAACGATCATAAATGTAATAAAAGTGGTCATAAATGTAATAAACGGTCATAAATGTAAGAAACGGTCATAAATTATTTATTATTTATTGGTGTTTAAGGTCATATACTTATGCACAATGGCTAATCATGACCGTGACAGTTTACGGGTAGAGAAAGCCGGAGTACCCGGAGAGAACCACCGAGCAACGACGAGCAGCTGCCAGCTCCCCAACATCGTAACTCCGCACTGCAGCACCGGCAGGGTTAGATTGGTTGGAGACATGCCTACCATCGACGTGCAGTACGCCTTAGTACACGGCCTTATCGTGCCCCCATGTGGACAATCGGGGTTAAGAGCCTTGCCCAAGGACACAACGCGGGAGTCCTAATTGATCGCTCAGACGATCACCCATCCAATGATTAACCGGGCTCGACGATGCTTAACTTCGGTGATCTGACGAGAACCGGTTACCGCAACACCACCGCTATTTGTTGTTACCCATGTCTTTTAGAGTCGTAGCACACCCATTTTAAGTTAGTTTTCCATTAAGTAGTAAAATTTCTTCTGTATCCAGTTTGCAAATGTATGGATTTTGAGAGTCAAAAAACAAGTTTTCTAAAAG
The DNA here is from genome assembly GCA_031216915.1 of Pictodentalium vernedei. NCBI lineage: Eukaryota > Metazoa > Mollusca > Scaphopoda > Dentaliida > Dentaliidae > Pictodentalium > Pictodentalium vernedei. The sequence goes on along the minus strand of CM062294.1, from coordinate 478,231,900 downwards.
GTTCGTTTTGTGATTGCTATTAATTATTTATTTGTACAGTAATTCGTAAAAGTTACGTTGTCGGTGAATATGTCATTAATCTCTGAACACTCAGTACAATCATCTCTTATTAATTTGGGTATTGTATTATTTTTGCTGTGTACTGTCTGTTTTCTAAGTTGCAGAAATATTTTGAGGGCTTTTCGACTTCATCTTTCCATCGGGCCTTTGATTTGATAGTCATGACTTGCACTTTTTGTTTCTTAGATTTTGCAGTTCATCAGTTAGGCAGTTGATATTTTCTAACATATTTTCACAACCATCTTCGAGTTTTTCAGTAAGAACATTTATTTGTTTTTCGTTAGCTGATTCTGTGCACTGAAGTTTTCGTTTCAGGAAGGAGGAATATGAAATTGTTTTACCTCTGATCATTAGTTTTAGTGTTTCCCAAAATAACTGATCGTTTATTGTGAATCTTGAATTATTTTCATTATTATTATTATTATTATTATTATTATTATTATTATTATTATTATTATTATTATTATTATTATTATTATTATTATCATCATTGTTGGAGCTCATTAGTCAGTTCTTCGATATTTTTTGCCACTTTTTCATCCCCGTTATCGTATAGTTCTGTAAGGACCTTCAGTTTTCTTTCGAGTAATAGTTCAGAATTTTGGGATTTTTTTTCATGGCGGAGGCGTAGGATATTTTGTTTCCCCTGATCATAAGTTTTAATGTTTCCCATAATAATTGGTCGTTTATGACAAAGTTGGATCGTGGGTTATTACTATTTCTACTACCATGACTACTACTACTACTACCAGGGCCATGACTATTATTATTATTATTATTATTATTATTATTATTACTGCTACTACTACTACTTCTTCTACTGTTATTGTTATACGATTACTGAAGGGCAATATTTGCAATAGTATCCTTAACTATGTGTATGTATTTGGGATCGCTTAGCAAATTGTTATTACATTTCCAAACATCGCGTTCTCAAGTTTGCTTTATAAATTTAAGGGAAATTACAACAGGGGCGTGGTCCGATCTGGACATGATACCATTGAATATCTACTTTTTGAACAGCTGTCTGTAAGTCAGATGTGATTAAAACGTAGTCTACTTATACTCTAACAAGAAGGACGCCAACGCCCTATAGCTCACCAACATTCCTCTTTGATAGGTAACTTCGGCAAACACGAGAACTGTATCAAACAGGCCCATAACATGCGACAAAGCTGACTTAAACACAACCTCGTAAAAGTAAAACACAGAAACTGACACAAACACTAAGTTAAACATGAAATTCTGAGCTAAACAGAAAACTAAAATGTAAGTAAAAAATAAATACAAAGTTTAAGAGAACGGTTTAAGACACATAGGGTGGGAGTTAAATAGTGGTAGAATGATAATAAGCCCCATATAGAAGCAATATAAAGGCCATGGGATGAAAAAGATGTCGACAGCTGCCCTGAATAGAAACGTTAACCCACTGAAAATGGCTAAGTGTGAGCTAAACAGAAAACTCAATGTTCAAAAGTTGAAGAGAAATGTGAATTGAACGTCAGTGGACAGGGGTGAAACCATGGTACAATGATAATGAAGAACATATATGAGGAATATAAGCACCATGGGAAGAGAAGGAACCAACGCAGGTGACCTAAACACCAAGTTAAACATGAAATTCTGAGCTAAACAGAAAAGTAAACGTAACTAAAAGATGTTAAGAAACAGGTTTAAAATACACTGGGTGAGAATAAAATAACGGTAGAATAATATTAAGCACCATATGGGAGCCATATAAAGGCCATAGGATGAAAAGGGTGTCGGCAGCTGACCTAAACAAAAACTTGAACACACTGAAAATGTCTAAGTGAGAGGTAAACAGGAAATTTAACATTAAAAATGGGATGAAAAATTTGGACAAGGGTTAAATGATGCTAGAATGATAATGAAGAACATATATGAGGAATATAAGCACCATGGGAAGAGAAGGAACACAGCAGCTGACTAAAACACAAACTTAAACATGAAATTCTGAGCTAAACAGAAAAGTAAACGTAACTCAAAATGGTAAGGAAAAGGTTTGAAACACACTGGACGAGGGTTAAATAATGGTAGAATAATAATAAGCACAACATAGAAGCAGTATAAAGCCTTGGGATGAAAAGGGTGTCGACAGCTGACCTAAACAGAAACTGTAACACACTGAAAATGTGTAAGTATGAGTAAACAGAACAGTTAAAGTTCGAAATTTGATGAAAAATTTAAAGAAATTCACCGAAGAAGGGTTAAATCATGGAACAATGATACCGAGGAACATGTATAATGAACATAAGTGCCATGGGAAGAGAAGGAGCACAGCAGGTGACCTAAACACTAAGTTAAACATGAAATTCTGAGCTGAACAGAAAAGTAAACGTAACTAAATACTGTTAAGAGAAACGTTTAAAACACACTGGGTGAGGGTTAAATAGTGGTAGAACGTTAATAAGATGTTAAGAAAAAGGTTTAAAATACACTGGGTGAGAATGAAATAATGGTAGAATGATAATAAGCACCATATGGAAGCAATATAAAGGCCATGGGATGAATAGGGTGTCGGCATTTGACCTAAACAAAAACTTTAACACACTGAAAATGTCTAAGTGTGAGGTAAACAGGGAACTTAACATTAAAAATGGGATGAACAATTTGAATAAATTCACTGGACAAGGGTTAAATGATGCTAGATTGATAATGAGGAACACGTATGATGGAACATAAGCACCATGGGAAGAGAAGGAAAACAGTAGCTGAGAGACGTCTAGATGTAATTTACAAACATGACATTTTGGAAACTTGCAGACGCGACTCCAAAGAGTCTTCCACAAAGCCATCCTTGGCTGACTCACTGCGCCATCTACCGTGACGCTTCCAAAACCTGTCGGTAAACTATAACTTAACCCTTTGTTTTATGGATCAAGTTACAAGTGGAACCGGAACGATAAACAGGCCGAAATAAAAACATATCTGAGCTGGTTGTCAAGCCTACTTCCGACATATATGTATGTAACATTTGGTATGAACAGGCAGCAGGTTCACCCTTCGCGATCACAAGTTCATGGCCCATACGGTATTGATCAATTTTACTTTTCCGCACTGTAAGCTTAAAATACTGCTCGTTGTAGGAAATGTCATTACCTTTCAAGGAAACAAGTTCATCGAATCGTAGAAAACCAGCGAAGACTAAAATCATCATTGTTAGATCCCGTAGCACTATTGCGTTACGACTACCCGAATATTTACGACACAGAGCGATCAAGTCTTTGCGAGGAAACGGTTTTTCTCTTGCAAACTGGTTTAGAAGATATCCTCTTCGCGAAAAACAGCAAAAGCATTGCCCGAAGGATCACTAAAATCAAACAAGTCGTGCAAGTCATCCACGCCATGAAAACAACAGGAATCTATTAAATGTGTCAAATACAGAGCTACTTGTATAGGCTCTGCAGGTAAAGCGCTGCCTCCGAGATGCAAGATAAAGTTTTGCCACTTCGTCCGCTGAGTTCCAATGTGTTCTATGTGCCAGTAGGCACATAGAACACATTGGAACTCAGGGGACGACTTGTTAAAAGCGTAATAGTACTTAACACTGGTAGAATCTGCCTTAGACTGCAGCCAAATGTCGGCCATCTGCTGCGAAAGTTCCTGTGCTCTAGACGATCGCGACAAACCACTTCTGTGAATCCTCCGGTCAACTTCAGATTTTAAACCTGGTATAAAACAAAGATAAACAGTACAAGTAAAAGGAAACAAACAGTCGGACATTAGGTGGTAATTCTCAGTGCCCCCATGTTAAATGACAAAGGCGTGTGGCTAAAAAAACATTGTTACCGCGCCCTGGTGAAATGATGATAATCCGGCCCAAATTCGGCCCAAATTCATGTTTGAATATTCACCAGATGCATTTTGAGATAATTTCAAAACTTCGGGGTAAAAACTCGCCGATAGCCAAACCGAACAACAAGCGTATCCAAAGCTGAATCCGATTTCAATTTGGCCAAAACCGGGAGCACCAACCTGGGCGGGGGAACGCACCAATTATTATCTCTCGTCCACTTTTGCTTAAAAGCATCTACCCCAGATGTTCCAGGACACCACCAACGGGAATTAAATTTCTGAACCTTGTTATTATAACTGGCCGCAAATCTGTCCATCGTATGCGGACCCCATGTCGCATCCAAAGAAACAAACAAAGATGTTTCTACCTGCCAGTCATCAGAATCCAAACACCGACTCAAAAAATCGGCTTCTTCATTGAGTGCGCGCGGAACCCATTCCGGCAATAATTTATGCTGTTGTCATTACAAACACTGTTAACATCAAGTGCCACCCTGTGCAGGTATTCTTTTCCGCTGCCAGACTTGACGATCTTAGTCGCCGCCTGATTGTCTGTGTACCACGTTAATGACTTACCTGCCAAATCTCCCACAAGAGATTTGCATACACTATTGAGCGCTTCCAGTTCCCTCCAGGCTGAACACAAACCTATTTCCACATCCGACCAAGTGCCCATCAATGCCTCCAGCATAACCACCGAAACCAACGTTCGAAGCATCGGTGTACACACTTTCAGTGCATCCTGTCCCCACTAGGTCATGTCTATTGACCTCTCCACATTATCTCTCCAAAAAGCAGCTCTTCCATTGCATTCTGCCCCACCGGCACAATTGAATCCCAACTAGCATTGTACGACAAACAACTGTATAAAGATCGCGTGTACAAACGCACTTCCGGGCCTATAGCACCGTGCATTGACAAAATCTGACCCAGAAAAGCAGCCAAAATCCGAGCTCTGATAAACATCCCTTGCCGCTTCAAAGATATGTCAAACGCATCCACCGCCCGAAGCACGCGCTGTATCCTGCGACACACAAACCCGTCCGAGCTCCAGGTCCCACTCAAGCCCAAGCTACAGCCTACGGGACGAATGCACCCAACAGCATTTATCCAGAGCCAGCAAAAAAAAAAACAAAAAAAAAAAAAACAACAAAAGACAGCAAATCTCTCTTAACCTCAGCACTTAAAATCACGGAAGCTTCAAAACCCGGAGCTCCTCCAATGTCATCATTCAAATACATAACAACTTTTTTACTGTGTGATCTCCAAAGTTTAACCAGTCACCCAAGCCACTTGGTAAACACAAAAGCATCAGTGGACAAACCAAACGGTAGTACGTTAAAAACGTAATATCTGTTAATTCCACCTTCACTCCAAGCAAAAACTTCTGAAAAGCTGGAAAAATTTTGAAATGGTGATAAGCAGACTTCAGGTCAAAGGTAAATAAAAAATCGCCAATGGTAAACATTTGCCTGGCTACAGACCCGTCCTCTAACCGGAATTTGAATGCCGCTAAAAATTTGTTGATACGCCGGCAATCCAAAACAAGAAGCTTTTTCCCCGATCTATTACAAGCAACTGTCAATGGGGTAACAAACTCCGGTACTTCCGAAACAGCCGAATACACCCAAATTGCAATAATTTTCTTATTTCGTCCAGCACAACAAAAGATGGATTGTCATGAGCAGATTTATTGTTACGCAGAAAGCCACCGGCTGGTGTAAAGAGGGCAACCTGTAACCCTCCTTAAACAAAGTGAGTATATAGTCGGATGCACCAGCGCTCTTCCATTGCTGGCGATGCGTCAGTAATCTACCTCGTGGTGAAAAAGTGAAAAAACACGTGAAGCAACCAAAGATAACTCAACTGAGTGGCCAACAGACTGAGCAATATCAGCCGCATCACCTGGCTCAAAAACCTCTGATCGAACCCTATCACAGAGTATTGTGCTCCCAGTGCTGGCACACACTTTCTCACCAGCTTCAACTGGCAAATTATTAAGCAATGCACTATCGAAACTAATACTTATCTATTTGTCCCAAAGTCATTGCCGGCCACCATTTTCCTGTAACATTCAGATTTCCAGTGTCCCGGTTGTCCACAAATGAAACAAAGCCCAGGCTTTCTACCTCCTGGCTGTGAAGAAACTGTAGCTGAAGATGATGCATTATTGGCGGAGTAAGGGTTAAATCGCCTGTTCCGCCTTGTCTGTTGTTGTTTTGATTTTCTGGTGGCTCTTATCTCTGCCTTATATATACGTTTTTCAACATCAGAATCTGAAGCAAGTTGATGTGTTACATATTCGTCGACGATTTTCCAGCCGAGCTCAGACGAATCGGCCAGCTTGATCTATTTCTGCCTACGAGAAAGTAAGTCCAAACCTTCATTGAGTTGCACACGAGCTTTTTCGATGGAATCTTCTGCACCACATGCCAAGTGAATTTGTGCTTCCTTCAGCGTCTTGATAACTTGATTATTTAACTTGGATTGTTCTTCGTTGCCCCTCTTTTTAAATTTGAAACTTTCATCCTGCTCATTAATGGCTTCTCTTTTCATCTTTTCATTTCATTGTCTCTCTAGAGAACTTTCCAGCCTTCTTTTCATTAAAGTATCCAAATTATCTAGCATTGATTGTTGAGACTGAATAATTGAGTTTTTAATATTTTCCTAAAAAAAATTGTTGCACCCAAGGATCCATTGTCAGATGATTTTCTAAAGATAACTTAATCAGTCCGTGTCTCTGGCTGGAGTGACAAATAGCATCCCAACAAAATCATCAACGTTTGACCAAACGGACCTCATTGGTCAAACGAAAATTGCTCGTGCAGAAACCTCTGCCAGTTGATAGTAACCCGTACCAAGCTAGACAAAAGCTTTTCGCTATACTCATCACAACGCGAAAAACAAATAATCTAATCCTGACAGTTCGTCGCCTGAGTGCTAGAATGTCCTATGTCCCCTATGGGACATAGGACATTCTAGCATCCAGGCGACGAGTTTTTTTATGTGGGTCTTGTTAAAACCGATAATGTTACAGCGCCACATAATGTTACACCAACGCATAATGTCACAGGCCTCTCCAAGTATACAATTTTTTATCAGGATTTTCTATACACAATTCATCGTGTTAAGTCGAGTTTTTCCATGTGTTTGTGGATGCATTCATTACATTTAACATTATTTAGGTTTTATAATTTAGTGTATCTAAACTTTGGTCTAATGCCACATTCCAGTCCCCACCAATCTCCACTGACGTGTTACTGACATTTTTAACAGTATTAAAAAAGTTTTTATAAAGATCCCCACTGACGTGTTACTGATATTTTCAACAGTATTAAAAAGTTTTTATAAAAACTAGTTTCATCATTATTAGGGCCATATACAGCAGCGATGGTTAATCGCTGCGATTGGATCAAAACATCAAACACGACGAAGTTTCCAGCTGTTTCAAATATTTATTTTTAATTTCGTAGCCGAAACTGTTTCTCAACAGAATGGCAATACCCCTTTTGTTACTTATGTACGACGAAAAGACTACTTCAACCCCCACTCATGTTTCCAAATGTTTTCAACTTCATTTGAGGAGAGTGTGTCTATTAGAAATGTTTTTTCGCATGCGTCTCTACATTTTGAGAAGATGTCCGTCTGCTTAATGGGGTCTGAGGATAGACCTCGACAGTTCAAACTACCGAAAATTATACTATCCATGATAATTTATTTGGTTTAGCCTGTCATAAACAATCAGCAAGGCCAATCGTATTACAGTAGATTCATAATTGGAGTTAATATTTTGTTTAAATATATATGCCAATTTCAAAACAATTTTTTTTGTAAAACAAAACAAAAACAAGGGGGATATGGCCGACATAGGTCCCCCATAAACTTCTGCCTGGAGGACATGATTTAACATCGAGGGATGCCAGAACTACATGTAATTGTGAATATAGAACCATATCTCTCATGCATATGTTTTGAGACGTAATTTATTACAAGCTATTAATTTTGAGATATAAAGCATCATTGTATTTTGTGGATGAATAGTGCGTGCGTGCGTGCGTGCGTGCGTGCGAGGCTAAGAGTAAGAGACCTACAGAAGGACACGCAGAGAGATCGGCAGAAAAAACAGACCAACCGACAGATAAACGGTGGACGGCAATAGAATAAGAAATATAGTAGATAATGAAGATTAATAAATAGACGGAAACAAGAAAACAAGAGATAGAGAGTGTGAGAGTGAGATAGAAAAGTAGCAAGCTAGATAAAATGTGGAATCGGACAGGACATAACATGTTATAGTGTGCTGATATTATTAGTTACACAGTTTGTTGGTGGCCTAATATGGTACATATGGTGTCAGTTAATTTCATATTGGACGAGAGCGAAGCTCGAGTGCAATATGGAATTAACTGACACCATATATACCATATTAACCCACCAACAAACTGTGTAACGAATATATCTTACCGACTGCTGCATCGATGTACAGAACTAATAACAACAGCGATCAAAATTAAATGAGAGAATTCTCACAATGTGTTCACGTGTCTTTGCCGTGTTACAATATATGGGAGAGTGCCTACTGTACAGGCACTCTCCCATAAATTGTAACAAGGAAAAATTGATACATACCAAACAGTTTCATTTCGAAGGTAACACGACACACATCCACTTAATATGAAGCCTTTTAAGTTGCCTAACCTGCACTCCAGACCAAATATGGGCTTCCAACACTCAATCTTTCAACTTGAAGCGTTTATCGGCTGCCACCATTTTGAATAATCAATGAACAAAGGGGAGATTACCCATAGCTGTCAGCGTATATTGATGTTGACAGGCAGTATATGGTTTTACATGCAGTCTGCACGTGACGTCTTTGAACCAATGAAATTCCCAGATACTTGTAGGAGGTAAGATATACGTATAAATATACTATTTTCATAAAATGATCTTATGTTGTTGGCTTGCCTTGTGTGTAAAATCAAACAAATAAATTGTTCATAATGTATCCTCGAGCTTCCTTACAATACAAACATGTAGACCATAACAAACCATATACAAATTTGTGACAATATCTGTGTGTATACAAGAACTAGAATGGCCACGATCTTGTGAACTGGTCAGACTTACAGTTAAAACACATTGAATATTCTTTGGCAGCGAACATTGAATTCAGGTTGTTCCCTTGTTTCCTAGTTAACCCCTTGCCCAATGTACCGTCAGTGTAACTCATAAAAATCGCCATCTAAATCCTTTTATATTTTCAATTTTTGTCTCGGGAACATGGCTTATGACCCCATTGTAATGAGCTCGTTCTAGTGAGGGACCGTGAGTCGTGTTCGGGAGACTGTCATTGGAAATTTCCAGTTATTCAAAAATTTATTCTTCAAGTGTCGCCTGCTACACGTGCTGGGTAAGGGGTTAAGTTTCCCTTTTCTTTTCATTCTCTCATTCTCTCTATTGCTCTCCTTACTCTCTCTGTCTTCTACGTTCATACAGTATTTTACTTAGTGTTTGCAGCTACTATCAAACTTCGTCAGTAATCCAGAGGAGACGGCTTATACAAGCTAAAAGCTTACTGCTGAATCCTTTCAACAAATCTCGTTCTTGACTCATTACTTTATTGCATACCATTGTACTGCGCACTCTGTATGACAATCATGTTGTAGTTTATTATATGTATGCATCATACTTTTTCATGAATAAATATTGTTTAAATTAAAACACATTAAATCTGGGAATATAAAAACTGAAGCATGCTGTTAATCCATTCATGAATAGAAATGAATATAGAAAAATAAGGGAAACGAGAGAAGTTGATATGGAGAAATAACGAGAGGGAAAGAGAGAGAGAGGGAGGGAGAGAGCAAGTGGAGAAGAAAAGAGAAAGGAAGGGGTAAAGTGAGAGTGAGTGAGTGAGTTGACCGAAGGAAAGAGAAGTGGAAGATCCCGAGTCAAAATAGGAAAGTGGTCAAATGTCTGAGAGAGAAAGAGAATAGAGAAGAAGAGAATAGGAGGGGGAGATAAACGGGGGGAGAGAGAGAGAGAGAGTGAATTATTTGTCAAATCATCTTCACTGATTGGATGTTTTTCTTCGGACATGGGGCATTAATTATTTATTTATTTATTTATTTATGTATTTATGTATTTATTTATGTTTAAGGTCACATATTTATGCACAATGGCTAATCATGACCGTGACAGTTTTACGGGTGGAGGAAGCCGGAGTACTCGGAGAGAACCACCGAGCAACGACGGGCAGCTGCCAGCTCCCCAACATCGTAACTCCGCACTGCAGCACAGACAGGGTTAGATTGGTTGCACCATTGACGTGCAGTACGCCTTAGTACACGGCGTCATCGTGCCCCCACGCGGGCAATGGAGATGAAGTGTCTTGCCCAAGGACACAACGCGGTTGCCGCAGGTGGGATTCGAACCGAGGACCTCTCGGTTGCAGCCTGCACCTCTACCTACTGAGCCACCGCGCTCCCGAGAGAGTAAATACGCAGACGGGTAAAGGTACTAACATACAGGCAAGTAGATTGGAGAAGGAAAATGACAGACATAAAACGACAGACGGATTTCTTAATATCCACTCGCTATTTTGTGGACAAAATAGTGCACACCCAAGAGAATGATCAGTAAATTGTTCACAAACATACCTGGTGTATAAATCCAAAACGTTCATCTCAAACGTGTTCAGTAATGTTCCCGGATATGTAAAGTCTATGTGCGTGGGGGTAGACTGAGGTTGCACGCTCAAATTCTTTATTTCGTTGTCTGACAGAATTTACTGACACATAGTACTGATAACCCAAACAACAAGCTAATCTCATTTGCAACAGTTTTTCTCTAACCCGAAGTTAAAATACACGGTGGTTTAGGGAAAGGTGCGTGTCCCCACAGTAATTTTTTCAGACAGGACATTTTCATCTGGTGTCTGACATATCGGTTCGCTCTTGCTAACAATCATATTCTTTCTTATAAGACTAGATTTATTTATTTATTTATTTATTTATTTATTTATTTATTTATTTATTTATTTATTTATTTATTAAGGTTTAACGACACTTTAACAGCCATGGTCATATCGTGTCGGTGACAGTTTTACGGGCGGAGGAAGCCGGAGTAACCGAAGAGAACCACCGAGCAAGGACGAGCACCTGTGCGCCCCCCAACATCGTAACAAACACCGCACTGCAGCACAGTCAGGGTAAGATTGGTTGAAGACATTCGCACCATCGACGTCCAGTACGCCTTAGTACACCATCGTGCCCCCATGTGGACAATCGGGGTTAAGTGCCTTGCCCAAGGACACAACGCGAATCGATCGCTCAGGCGGTCACCCATCCAAGGACTATTTGGGCTCGACGTTGCTTAACGTCGGTGATCTGACAAGAACCGGTTACCACAACGCCACCGCCCCCCCCCCCCCCAAAAAAAAAAAAACAAAAAAAACAAACTAGGTTGAGGCTTGGGATTTTTTCACACACTCAATCGGTCGTATTTTGTTTATCCATAAAAATCGGAGCTGTCTGTTGTTTTCGTTTATTAAAAGTTACACAAGGAAACTTGACTTTATTTTCGCCTGATGCCACATGTGTGTTCTCAACAATTTAGTGCTTCTTAATTGGATCTTCCTCGCCCATCTAATAATTCCAGGGGAGATCACTTTTCGTGATAAGTCAGCAATGCACATGATGCTAGATAGCCATATGGAAACCCGGCTACCCCGCGTATCCAGCATCACAATTACTAAAACAGCGTGGTAGCTTGGCTTGTTCAATGCCCCCCCCCCCCCCTAACCCCCTTTAGCCGTTACATTGCCATGTGCAGTTGGCTGTTTAAACATATGTGAGCAGATCTGTAGCTGGTGGGGTGCGTGGCAAGGCAGTTCGCTTCCCATGACCATGTGTGTCGGAAAATTATGTTGACCGTCGAAAAAAATGGCTTGTAGCTCGAATATCAACATTTTTTCAGAAAGCCACTAATTTTAACAAAATGACTACATTAACCCTTCACCCAAATCACGTGATATCAAATTTGTTATTTTAATTATTTTTTCTTACATTTTTTAATATATTTTTTTTAAAATCATATCATTTGATCCCTCATTGCAACGAGCTCGATATGAGGAGGTAACATAACATGGTTTTGTTCAAATATTTTTAAATCTTTTTTTTCTCTACTTAATTTGTAATTTTACGCGGGCTGAGTCGATTAATTCGTTAGATAAAGGATTAACCCTTCACCCAACGTAACGACCAAAACCGGCCAACACTGTTCACTAAAATCACCATCCAAATTTCATTATTTTTTTTCTCACTTTTTGTTTAAAAAACATAGGTTATAATCCCTCATTGGAACGAGCTTAACGAGCTCGTTCCAATGAGGGGTCATAAGCTATGTTATTGACACAAAAAGAATGAGTTATTCAAGAATTTTATTTGCAAATGTCGCCTGTCTTTCGTGCTAGGTAAAGGTTAAAGAAGTATATTGAATTAGGATTCAAGTTCGTACCGAGGATCAACAACCCAGGTATATTGTCTAAAAAATTTAACTCTCGTCCCATTATACTGGAAATATTGGGCCTGAATATTAGTCGGAACGGCCCTCTAAATTAACCGCGACAATGCGGTGATGAAAGCTGTTTCATTTTGTCATGACCTCAACTTCGATATTGTATTTTTTTGGTTATTGTGGACGAGAGATGAAAGCCACTTGAAACTTCACCAGCATTAAAAGAATAAAGATCAAAACTAGACTTTATGATTCTGGAGAATCATGGCTTTTCCCGATGAGATTCCATGATCCTTCATGACCCCACAGGGTCTGATGAATTGTTTTTAACTGTCTCACTGAAGTTCCTTCATTGATGTTATGAGAAAGGTGAGTATAGTAGTCTCAAACTAGACTTTATGATTCTGGAGAATCATGGCTTTTCCCGATGAGATTCCATGATTTTTCGTGACCCCACAGTGTCTGATGAATTGTTTTTAACTGTCTCACTGATGTTCCTTCATTGATGTTATGAGAAAGGTGAAGATAGTAATCTCAAATGACAGAGTTTGATAAAAAAATGTTTAGGTAAAAACCATCATTAACGGTGGAGTGGGTTAATGTCAATATCGTCGTCCAACAAGTCAATGACGACAAAAGGAGTTATGTTTCTTTGAGACATACCCACTGAGTGCTGTGTCAATTTAAAAATGGTTCATTTTATCTCAAATGTATCCAAAATATTGATGTCTGGCAGCTTGTAGAGGCTTGTTAACAAGTGCTAACAGGAATATTTATTCATGCAACTTGTAATGTCACTCCAAGAACTGTGAATGGCCATTTTTTCTTTAAAATCTACAAGATGTTTTCAGAGAAATCCAGGGAGAACATGAATTTTAAGCTTTTGATGGGTATCATTGTTTATCCAGCCCAAAACGGGTTAAGTGTTGTTTTTTTTTAATACTCTTATTACTTCCAAAAATAATTCTCAGTGAAGTCTACTTCCACTTATTTTGATCTCTCCTCCCAACTTTGAGTGCTGTGGGTACGCAAACACAGCCCATTTTATCAACATTTTGATGTTTGAGAACCTGCATAGGGTTAACAAATGCTTACAGGAATATTTTGTACATGCAGCTTGTAATGTCACACTAAGATCTGAGAATGGCCATTTTTTCTTGAAAATCTACTGGATGTTTTTAAAAGAAATCCTCAGATAACACAATTTTTTAACCTTTTTAGGGGTATCTCTCTGTAACCAGCTCTAAAGGGTTAATGCTTGGTTTTGTTAATACCTTCATTACTTACAAAAATGATCGACTGTGAATGCCATTTCCAATGAAGGAGGTCATGTTTATCTCGTAGGTATACATTTGGTGTTATGGTTGCCGAAGCACAGCCCATTTTCTCGAAATGTCTATGCCTGGCAGCCTCTGGGGGGGGGGGGGGGGGGGGGGTTTAACAAATGTTTACCGAAACATTTTGTTCATGCTTGTAATGTCACTCGAAGACCTGCGAATGGTCAATTGTTCTTGAAATTTTTTTGAGAAATCCACAGAAAACTGGAATTTTAGCTTTTAAGGGGTATATCTCCTTAACCAGTCAAAAATGGGTTAAGACCTCGATTTGTGAATACATTTACTACTTACAAAAATGTTTCCCTGTCAGTTTTGCGTCCGGTAAAAGAAGTTACGTTTCTCTGTTGCATTCCCTTTTGATGTTGTTGTTGTTCAAAAACAGACTATTTTTTTTCAAAATTTTGACATTTAACAGCCCATGGAGGGTTAACAAATGCTTACCGGAATAATTTATCCAATCAACTGGTAATGTGACACTATGACCTATCAATGGCCATTTTCTCTTGAAAACGCTACCAGATGTTTGTAAAGAAATCCAGGGAAAACATAAATTTTGAAGCCTTTGATGGGTATCTCTATTAACAACCACAAAAGGGGTTAACGATTGGTTTTTTGAATACCCTTATTACTTACAAAAATGGTCTTCGGTGAATTCCACTTCCAGCAAAGGAGATTATGTTCATTTCTCAGGTACACGTTGGGTGATGTGCGTGCCTGAAAACAGCCCATTTCAACAAAATTACGATGCTTGGAGCCTCTAGAGGGTTAATAGACGCTCACCGGAATATTTTGTCCATGCAACTTGTAATATCACACAACGACCTGCGAGTAGTCAATTTTTCGTGAAAACCTACAGGATGTTTTTAGAGAAATCTACAGAAAATGGGAATTTTAAGATTTTAAGGGGTCTCTCTCTTTAGCCTGTCCAAAATGGGTTAAGACTTCGACTTTTGAATACCCTTACTTCTTACAAAAATGTTTGCGTATAGATTGTGCGCTCGATAAAAGAAGGCACGTTTCTTTGTAGCGTACCCATTGGGTGCTGTTGACGTCCAAAAACAGCCCATTTTATCACAATTTTGACTTTTAGCAGCCTGTGGAGGGTTAGCAAATGCTCACCGCAGTATTTTGTCCATGCAACTTCTATTGTCACACCAAGGCCTGGGAGTGACAAATTTGTCTTGAAAATCTACAAGACTCGTTTTGAGAAATCCACGGAAAACACAATTTTTTTAGCTTTATGGGGGTATTGCTGTTTAACCAGCCCAAAGCGGGTTAACGCTTGGTTTTTTGAACACCCTTATTACTGACAAAAATGATCCTCGGTGAATCCCACTCCCAATAAAGGAAGTTATGTTTATCTCTCGTGTATTGTTTGGGTGCAGTGGGGGCCTGAAACCGGCCTATTTCATCAAAATTTCGATGTTTGGCCGCCTGTGGAGGGTTACCATATGCATCGCCTGATATGTCGTGTGTATCAAAGGGCGTGTCACGGACAGGTCTAGCAATGAAGAGTGTATAAAGAAAACCTACAAGACGTGATTCGAAAAAGTGCCGATAAACCCCGATTTTGACAGTTTTTTGTCAATTCTGACAAAATAAGGGTTAAATCGACAATTCCGCTTCGGTAAATTTTTAGATGTTGTGCCCCTCTATGAGTGTGCAAAATATTGTGAAAATCGGTTTGAAAATGGCTTCTGAATCGTTCGGACAAAATGTGTGGAAAAAAAAAAACAAAAAAAACCCCCAAAAAACCCCCAAAACCCCAAAAATAACTAGACTTTATGATTCTGGAGAATCATGGCTTTTCCCGATGAGATTCCATGATTTTTCATGACCCCACAGTGTCTGATGAATTGTTTTTAACTGTCTCACTGAAGTCCCTTCATTGATGGTATGAGAAAGGTGAAGATAGTAATCTCAAATGACAGAGTTTGATAAAAAATTGTTTAGGTAAAAACCATCATTAACGGTGGAGTGGGTTAATGTCAATATCGTCGTCCAACAAGTCAATGACGACAAAAGGAGTTATGTTTCTTTGAGACATACCCACTGAGTGCTGTGTCAATTTAAAAATGGTTCATTTTATCTCAAATGTATCCAAAATATTGATGTCTGGCAGCTTGTAGAGGCTTGTTAACAAGTGCTAACAGGAATATTTATTCATGCAACTTGTAATGTCACTCCAAGAACTGTGAATGGCCATTTTTTCTTTAAAATCTACAAGATGTTTTCAGAGAAATCCAGGGAGAACATGAATTTTAAGCTTTTGATGGGTATCATTGTTTATCCAGCCCAAAACGGGTTAAGTGTTGTTTTTTTTTAATACTCTTATTACTTCCAAAAATAATTCTCAGTGAAGTCTACTTCCACTTATTTTGATCTCTCCTCCCAACTTAGAGTGCTGTGGGTACGCAAACACAGCCCATTTTATCAACATTTTGATGTTTGAGAACCTGCATAGGGTTAACAAATGCTTACAGGAATATTTTGTACATGCAGCTTGTAATGTCACACTAAGATCTGAGAATGGCCATTTTTTCTTGAAAATCTACTGGATGTTTTTAAAAGAAATCCTCAGATAACACAATTTTTTAACCTTTTTAGGGGTATCTCTCTGTAACCAGCTCTAAAGGGTTAATGCTTGGTTTTGTTAATACCTTCATTACTTACAAAAATGATCGACTGTGAATGCCATTTCCAATGAAGGAGGTCATGTTTATCTCGTAGGTACACATTTGGTGTTATGGTTGCCCAAGCACAGCCCATTTTCTCGAAATGTCTATGCCTGGCAGCCTCTGGGGGGTGGGGGGGGGGGGTGGGGGGTTAACAAATGTTTACCGAAACATTTTGTTCATGCTTGTAATGTCACTCGAAGACCTGCGAATGGTCAATTGTTCTTGAATTTTTTTTGAGAAATCCTCAGAAAACTGGAATTTTAGCTTTTAAGGGGTATATCTCCTTAACCAGCAAAAATGGGTTAAGACCTCGATTTGTGAATACATTTACTACTTACAAAAATGTTTTCCTGTCAGTTTTTGCGTCCGGTAAAAGAAGTTACGTTTCTCTGTTGCATTCCCTTTTGATGTTGTTGTTGTTCAAAAACAGACTATTTTTTTTCAAAATTTTGACATTTAACAGCCCATGGAGGGTTAACAAATGCTTACCGGAATAATTTATCCAATCAACTGGTAATGTGACACTATGACCTATCAATGGCCATTTTCTCTTGAAAACGCTACCAGATGTTTGTAAAGAAATCCAGGGAAAACATAAATTTTGAAGCCTTTGATGGGTATCACTATTAACAACCACAAAAGGGGTTAACGATTGGTTTTTTGAATACCCTTATTACTTACAAAAATGGTCCTCGGTGAATTCCACTTCCAACAAAGGAGATTATGTGTATTTCTCAGGTACACGTTGGTTGCTGTGCGTGTCTGAAAACAGCCCATTTCAACAAAATTACGATGCTTGGCAGTCTTTAGAGGGTTAATAAACGCTCACCGGAATATTTTGTCCATGCAACTTACAATGTCACACAAAGACCTGCGAGTAGTCAATTTTTCTTGATAACCTACAGGATGTATTTAGAGAAATCCACAGAAAATGTGAATTTTAAGATTTTAAGGGGTCTCTCTCTTTAGCCTCCGCAAAATGGGTTAAGACTTCGACTTTTGAATACCCTTACTACTTACAAAAATGTTTCCATATAGATTGTGCGCTCGATAAAAGAAGGCACTTTTCTTTGTGGCGTACCCATTGGGTGCTTTGGCGTCCAAAAACAGCCCATTTTATCACAATTTTGACATTTAGCAGCCCGTGGAGGGTTAACAAATGCTCACCGCAGTATTTTGTCCACGCAACATCTATTGTCACACCAAGGCCTGGGAATGACAAATTTTTCTTGAAAATCTACAGGACTCATTTAGAGAAATCCACGGAAAACACGATTTTTTTAGCTTTATGGGGGTATTGCTGTTTAACCAGCTCAAAATGGGTTAACGCTTGGTTTTCCGAACACCCTTATTACTGACAAAAATGATCCTCGGTGAATTCCACTCCCAATAAAGGAAGTTATGTTTATCTCTCGTGTATTGTTTGGGTGCAGTGGGGGCCTGAAACCGGCCTATTTCATCAAAATTTCGATGTTTGGCAGCCTGTGGAGGGTTACCATATGCATCGCCTGATATGTCGTGTGTATCAAGGGTGTTTCACAGACAGGTCTAGCAATGACGAATGTATAAAAAAAATCTACAAGACGTGTTTCGAGTAAGTGCCAATAAACCCCAATTTTGGCAGTTTTTTGCCAATTCTGATGAAATAAGGGTTAAATCGAAAATTCCGCTTCGGTACATTTTTAGATTTTGTGCCCCTCTATGCGTGTGCAAAATTTCGTGAAAATCGGTTCGAAAATGGCTTCTGAATCGTACGGACAAAATGTGTGGAAAAAAAAAAAAAAAAAAAAAAATAATAATAATCCGTAGAAAAACAATAGTCTTTTCCAGAGGGAAAAGCCTAATAATCCGTAGAAAAACAATAGTCTTTTCCAGAGGAAAAAGCCTTATTAGAAATAAATAATATTATATCTATTTTATAAATACTCTTAGCCGCGTTTTTATATTATTTCAGAGAACTTTTATAAACGTTTGTATTCTTCCCTCACAAACGTTTGTATTCATCCCTCACATGTTTTATTGAAAAGACGTCTGTTACGACCCGTAATGTAATAAATGCCCATAATGTAATACCTATCCATAATGTAATACAAAAACGACCCATAATGTAATATGAACCCATAATGCAATAAAAAACGACCATAATGTAATAAATGTAATAACGTGTAATAAATGTTAGGTACCCATAATGTAATAAAAATTTAAAAAAATTAGATACAAATTACACTTTTCCAGGCCCGTAATGTAATAAAATTCTAAGGTTGATTTTTGTTTTTTCTCTTTACTCCAGCAGTGCGTGCGGCTACTTATGACACCCTTCATCAATGCTGCCAATGGCCCCTATGCCGTACACAGCCAACATGTGTGGGTGTGTTGGGATTACGATAGAGAGTATTCCGGGACCTGGGGCGGGTATACTCTGCTATGAGTGACAGGCATTATCCCTCTTCCATTTGTACCACCCACGCAAACGACTTCCTCGATAGCCTCTACTGCCCTGCCACAATCATATAGGTCTACCTTACAAGACATTCAATAATTTTGATTCCAGGATGGTCATTTATAACTGCAATCATCATATTCGACCGGCTGTTCACTTGCATAAAAGCAATGCGGGTAGCAGGTTCCTATACTGTTAATAAGTGCAAGCAATTCTGGCCAAAGTTGCTAAGGCAGAGGGTGTGGTGGGGTGCAGTGGGGTTTGGGTGCACAATAACCGGATAGTGGGGGGGGGGGGGGGCGTATAGTGTGGGATACAAGGAAAAGATAGAACAGAAGCAAGACGTTGAGTCAACCGGCGCAGAGGAATATCGGGAGGCGATATGGTGAGTGTACTGGTATTGGAATGGGGGATATCCTATAGCTCGATGGGATTTGGATTAGGCTACTTTGCTCCAAATTAAGCGTACAATCTATCCTCTGTCTCCAATTTTCACTACCTAAACAAATTAGTAATTTCCCTGTACTGTACTACTATAAGTTCATGTCGCACCCTCCGCACCCTGAAACCAATGAGCCCGAGCCCAGGACCACACTTAATAACGACCACATCATATTCCCGGGCCTGTGATCACATGTGTCAAGTAATATTATCAAATGCTTTCCAGTCAAATAGTTTGCACTTCGCACATGCAAGAAAGACCTTACATTTTCAATAAAAATTGTATCAGTTTCCATAAGGACAGCCCTGAGTGAAATGGTTTCAACTCCTCTCAGTGTTATTTTTCTAAAACCTCAACACACCGCAGATTGAACACCCTCAATTGATATGAACCGAAGCAAGTTAAACGCCTTGTAGACTGCTATCATCCACGCAGGCCACCTTTGCGAGAAGATTGGTTAAGAGTATGTCATGTTCACCTGTGGCTGTGACCAGCAACTGAGTCGAGTTAATGTGCACATTACTTGGTTGTACAAAGCAGCCTCTTTGTATTGAGCTCAGGGGATTGCATTCTCAAATAAATTTCACCAGTGGTGGCGCATCACTCATAGTATGGACAGGACGAATGCAGATCTATAATAGAGAGTAGTTTTGTTGGTTCTTGAGATTATGTTGATTGGAAAAGCATTCCACAGCATTTTCTGAGCTGTGGGGACTACCACTTAAACCACCTACATTTCCTGACAGTTCCTGGCGGTTGGCAGGAACTTCCTGCCAACCGCATACTCTATCACATCGACTATTCGCGTGTTCATACCCGCTATTGTGCCATCTTCTCCTAGGCTACACTCAAACAACATACGTAGCTAAACACCAGGTGTAACATGGGCATATCCGTTTGACCGTGAGGTGTGACCTTGACCATCAATCCGGTGACCTTGAACCTGTGTATGGGCCGATTTTTATGAAACTTGGTGTGTGGTTCGGGCGCCCAACAATTTTGCCACACCCGATGCCCGTCATGTGTGACCTTGATTGATATTCACACCGTTGACCTTGAACCTATATCTCGGCTCATGTTGGGCCGATTTGCGTGAAACTTGGTATGTGGGGGTAGTTCGGGGCTCTCTCTCTCTCTCTCTCTCTCTCTCTCTCTCTCTCTCTCTCTCTCTATATATATATATATATATATGAACCGAGATACAGGTTCAAGGTCAACGGTTTGAATATCAAGGTCACACATGACGGGCATCGGGTGTGGCGAAATTGTTGGGCGCCCGAACCACACACCAAGTTTCAGGACAATCGCCCAGCAGGAGCCGATACACAGGTTCAAGGTTTCCGGTTTGATGGTCAAGGTCACACACCCGGTCAAACGGATACGCCCATGTTACTCCTCGTGTCTAGCTATGTATGTTGTTTGAGTGTAACTTAGGAGAAGATGGCACAATAGCGGAGATGAACACGCGAATAGTCGATGTGATAGAGTAGGCGGTTGGCAGGAAGTCCCTGCCAACCGCCAGGAACTGCCATGACTGTAGGTAGTTTAAGTGGAAGGCCGTGTGGTGGACTAATAATATTACTTGACACATGTTATCACAGGATCGGGAATATGATGTGGTCGTTATTAAGTGTCATCCTGGGATCGGGCTCATTGGTTTCCAGGTGCGGTGGGTGTGACATAAACTTATAGTAGTACAGTACAGGGAAATGACTAATTTGTTCAGATAGTGAAAACTGGAGAGACAGAGGATAGATCGTACGCTTAATTTGGAGGAAAGTAGCCTAATCCAAATCCCATCGAGCTATAGGATATCCCCTATCCCAATACCAGCACACCTACCATATCGCCTCCCGATATTCCTCTGCGCCGCTTGACTCAACGTCTTGCTTCTGTTCCATCTTTTCCTTGTATCCCACACTACCCCCCCCGCCACTATCCAGTCTTGGTGCACCCAAATCCCACGGCACCCACTCCACCCTTTGCCCCAGCAACTTTGGCCAGAGCTATTTGCATTTATTAACTGTAGGAACCTGCTACCCACATTGCTTTTGTGCAAGTGAACAGCCGGTCGAATATGATGATTGCAGTTATAAATGACCATCCTAACCCCAAAATTCTGGACTCTTGGGTCAAACCCGGGCCTCTAAAGTTTCGGGCCCCGGGTTTACTCCACGGCCCTGTTGACATTAAATAAACTTGATATTACTTATAAACATTCACCAATATTTCCTTAAGAGTGTTAGAGTACCACGACGGAACGCCACTTTTATAAGGTATGCATATAAGGTACGTGGAGAGTGTATTATCACTAAATCATCCGCAGAGTGGTGATTCCACCCAAGCAATAATTGCAAATTTGTTGCAAAGCATAAGAAGCACCAGCAAAGTTTCAGCCAATGGACCTCCGGGTTAAACCCGGAGGTCCATTGGCTGAAACATTGCTTGTGGTTTTTGTCGATATGAACAAAATTTGAAAGTTACAGCTTGGGTGATAACCCCACTCCGCGGGTGATTTACTTACAATCCACTCTCCACGTACTGTATGCTGCGTATTATTTTTCGTAATTCATGATATAGCGATTTAATTTGATGGGCCAACCAATTCCTGTGATTTTATTAATTTTTCCAACCGCACCCTCTCAACCCTCCTTTTCAATTCTAATGTAATATTAATTTTACGTTGGAATGAATTCCTTAGAATCTAAATATATCCACACCTATTGGCTGTTCAAGCATCAGTTCAAATGGCTGTCTTTTTTCATGGATTGTTTCTGCATAATTAACTTTCTCTGCGAAAACATCCACTTTGAGCGATAATCTGGATCCTTTGGGAGAAAGCACTATTCATAGTTTGTTGCAACCATTTTTTACAAGTAAAAGAGGAGTTACACACTATACAGGAGCACAGTGACTCATTGATTAGATCAATGGATTTAAAACCGAAAGGTCGACGGATCGATCCTGACCAGGGATAACTGCGTCGTGTCCTTGGACAATGTACTTAATCCTGATTGTCCAGACGGGTAGGGCTGAAACGATTGGCTCATTTTCACAACCGACTAACCGAAACCCATAACCGGATAATATCCGATTAACCGTAGCTATTATTTCACCGAATCTGGGATTAAAACTACTGGAATTGGAAAGCAGTATTCTCTTTAACTATTCCATAGTGTGTACACAAACGAACGTTGTCGAGTACTCGACAACTTTCGTTTGTATACATACTTAAGGAATAGTGCATGGCTTGGAGTTGACTACGCCCATATAGTGCCCAGTGAGGTGGTGCAGTTCCCGATGCGAAGCGGAGGGAACTACACCACCTCACTGGGCACTATATGGGCGTAGTCAACGACAAGACATGCACTAATCCTTATATTATGTCGAACACCCATCAAGAAAAACATCTGTCCGATTTGTTTATCTATTACCAAGGTAGCAGCCCTACCAACCAGCGTTATATAGAAAAAAATACCATGTAGTTTTCAAAAAACAAATCGATTGTAGTTTAAATCACAATTTGAAGCTGTCATTCTTGGTACGAAACGCTAACTTGGATTATTGATATGAGCAGAAGACAAATTTTGAATCGGCCGGCAAGGGTAAACAAAACATTTCCCCCAAACGGAAATGTGTATTCTAGAATCCTACAACTCGCGAATGAAAGCTAAATTTTTCGAAATTTGACAACGCAGTTTGATAATTTCCACACATTTGTCACACGTATACATTACCAAATGGGTCAGTACGGGATACAAAACTCCGAAGATTCAAATTAATTCCACTATTTATTCGTTTACTGCCCAAAACATACAATTAAATAGCGAAATAATATGAGCAGCGAAACAAACGATTTTTCATATCCGGACCCGTTCTCATGAAAGTTGTAGCCAGGTATGGATCATTCTCTTCAAAACGAGATATGGATCATCTTCTCAAGGAAAAACAATGAACGCCTCGGAAAATGTGACTTCAACAATAGAAAAGCGTTACATTTTTTTCACAATGATTTCTTTCCGGGTCGTTTTGTGGATGTTGTGCCTCTGTGAATCGATATTAAAATTTATCGTGATTAGTTTTATTCGCCCAGTATGAAAAGAAAACTGATATAGTAGTGTGCTAAAAATAGAAAACGCGTAGTGCCTAGGTGTAGTGCCTGGTCAGTTCTGCGGATTCAAACTACACGAAATAGGGGTGCAGCATTCGTTCGATCAGGAGCCTAGAAGGTCACGTGAGGTATAATATTACGGAATAGTTTCTACGGTCACTCAGAACAAATTGCCGATCATTAATGAAGTCTTCAACGTCAAAGTCGATTATTTCTCAATATAGACAGCGCTGCTTCGAGGTGTAATCTATCCCAAAGGAGAAGAGGCAGATTTACTCTGTTTTAACCGTGAAATGACGATCACTATCGATATTTCGGATAACCGGTTGACGTTTTTCTAATCGGTTAGGTAGGTAACCGTTTCAAACCGGTTATCCGGTTAACCATTTCAGTACTACACACGGGGGAGCTGTGGCGTTGTGTATAAGCGTACTGCACGTCGATGCTGCACATGCCTTCAACTGCTGGTAACTCTTCTTGTGTAGAGATAGAAAGCTGGATGATCTGATAGTTGTTTGCCGCTGCTTCGTGGTTCTCCCTGAATACTCCGGCTCCCTCCACCCGTAAAACTGCCCGATACGTTGTGATTCTGGCTATTGCAAGTATCGTTAAACCCCAATAAAGAACAATGACACACTAGACGCACTGTGAGGATTCCGCGTATTGCTATCAAGTTTATCTACACTTAACTTGTAATTTCCTCAGTATGAGCGCTACCAATCAGGTCTGAATTGGTTGTTCAAATTCTGATATTTCGATACCAGGCTATAGGAGGTTAAATTCAGTGACTGTATGTTTCGCTTTGAACATTGTACACCACGGGGGTGGACTGGGCCAGGAAAAGCTACCGGGAAATGCACCGGGGGGGGGGGGGGGGGGGACGGGGCGGGGTGCGATCCTGAGAAAACTTTGATATTGCGAGCTGAAAGAAGGCTGCTTCCCTTCAACTGACCGATCACTTGCAGTCCGCATAGAGGGAATTTCGATGGAATACTTATATCATCTTCGTCGCCCATTCGGAGGGTGGGGGAGAGGGGCTAGGACCCATCGAGCAGACCATAGTTCGACCCAACGGGAGAAACTTTTGATTTTTCAAACTGAGAGAACGCTGTTTCCTTACAACTGATTGAGTGATTTATTATCTATGTATTGGTGTTTAAGGTCACATACTTCTGCGCAATAGCTAATCATGACGACGACACTTTTACGGACAGAGGACGCCGGAGTACCCGGGGAGATTCATCGATCAACGGCGAGCAACTGTCAGCTCCCAAACACACTAACTTCACACAAGCAGGGTTAGCATTGGTTGAAGACAGGTGTACCATCGACGTGCAGTACGCCTTAGTACACAACGCCAACGTACCCCAACGTGGGCAATGAGGGTGAAATGTCTTGCCCAAGGACACAACGCGGTTGCCGCAGATGGGATTCGAACCGATGACCTTTCGGTGTGAAGCCTGCACCTCTACTTACTTAGCCACCCCCCCCCCCCCTCCAACTGATTGATCAACTGCAGACTAGACTGTTCGTATATTGAAATGTCTCTATGTGGTCTGCCAATGGCAGTCCACATGGAGAGCATTTCGATATACCGGCAGTATATGCAATCAGATCCATTTCGTCTGTTGGTCATTTTCACAAAATTTCATGCACCAACACATATGGTGGGTTGGTTAATTTTGGTGCCCCAAATAGGGGGGGGGGGGGGCACCGGGAATTTTCTCAGTGAACGATCTGACCAGTCCACCATTGATTGTACACAGGTTAATCATGATTTATATTTCTTTGACAAGTCGTCATGTGAGAACCACAAGGTTCTATCTTCCACTGGAAGATAGAACCTTGTGGTTCTCACGTGACGAAGTCTGAGGCAACACCTTAAGATAGGTATAAGAGTTCTGCAAAACACCGAGATCGGATAAAGTAGATCATTAAGCTTTGATATAACATAAAATTGTAAAATAAAACAAGCAATTACAAATTCATGAACTGAATTATAAATATTGCATGAATTGATTGTGCCAAAATAGTGTCCCTCCAGGATGAATATTCTTTCTCGAACATCACTATTTTGACATTGTCAGTGACCTTTTTTCACGACCTTTTTGAGATTTACCTATTGCAATTCTGCAAAAACTGCCCAAACCCGTTGCAATAGCGTCGTGGCTTAGTTTGAGACCCCTGTTCTTCGTTTACACGGAAGCCCTAACCCTGTTGTTTAAGAGATCGAGATTTTTATACTTATAAACAGACGTTAATGTACTTTTTCAGGACAAAATGTATCGATGGTTAGGATGTCGGCATGGGGTGAGACATTCCTCCTTGCTTCTATATTAGGAAAAGTGAAAAAGTGAATTATATATCCCTGGATTTATAATTGACCACCGACAAGTTGAAAAGCTTTTCAAGCAACTTAATGTGAAAACTGCAAATGGTCCCGACAAGATCAATAACAGAATTTTAAAAAATTTTCTCATCACAGTTGGCTTTTCCATTTTCCACACTCTTCAACGTGTCGTTGGCCCAAGGAAAATTTCATTCTTTGAGGAAGCAAGCCAATGTTGAAAACTTATTTTCAAACATGTTTTCGGTTTCTTAAGTGAAAATAATTTATTAACCAATTTGCAATCTGGTTTTGTCCCAGGAGATACTATATACTATATACCAGTTGATAGACATTGACCACAACATGAGATTAGCACTGGATCAAAATAAGAAAATTACGTTTGTCTTCTGTGATATAAGTAAAGCTTTTGATAGGGTCTGGCATACAGGTCTTATTCACAAACCGAATGCTATAGAAATTAGAGGTATGCTGCTATCTTGGTTTGAAGGTTGTCTTACCGGGCGTAGTCAGAATGTCGTAATTAACGGACAGAATTCTGAAAACAAATTAATCCCAGCTGGAGTGCCTCAAAGGTCGGTCTTCGGCCCGCTTCTGTTTAACATTTATATTAACGATATTGTAGACGAAATCAAATCCAACATAAGATTATATGCTGATGATACATCATCATCCTTAATTGTGGAAAACCCCTCTCTTGCATCGGAGATACTGAATTCTGATCTTAGACTCATACGTAAATGGGCAAAGGCATGGCAAGTACATTTTAGTACGGAGAAAACATTATCGCTAAGTTTAACACGCAAAACCACTCCAAACCCCAAACCTCCAATTTATTTACTTGATAAGTTAGTAACAGAAGGGTTTTGTCATAAACATCTGCGTCTCATGTTTCATGACAATGGTTCATGGGAGAAACACGTAGACAACATCATTAGTAGGGTTGGCCGTAAATTGTTTCCTGAGTTTAAAGTACCGACTATCAAAATCAACGTTGGAAACGATGTATAACTATTTTATTTTGCTCCTTTTTGATTACGCGGATGTCATTTGGGATAATTGTACAAATGAGTAAACAAAACAGCTGTAAGATCTCCATATTGATGCCTTAAGAACCATATGAGGTGCCCCCTAGGACAAGCCATGAATTATTATATAAGAAAACTAGTTATGTAACACTGAAAGAACGGAGTCGAAGACATAAATTAACAATGTTATATAAAATGAATAATGGAATAAGTCCCGCATATTTATCAAGTTTGATGTCCAGGTCGGTGATGCAGCTGTCTTCGTATGATCTTAGAAATTCCGATCAGCTGAGGGTCTTTTTTGACGGACTCAAGACTTTTTTAATCTTTTCTGCCGTCTTCGGTGAGGCTGTGGAATGATCTCGACACTGAAATATGTAATAGTGAACGCGTTGAAAGTTTCAAAGATAAACTAAGGCGTGGAGATCAGACTGTTCCAAAGTTTTACAGCACTGGCTGCAAGAAGGGTGAAATATACCATTTCAACCTACGCCTGCGTTGTAGTTATTCAAACGATCACAAATTCGTAAGATTTATATATCTGATGACCAGAGATCTTCGTGTGGGTATTTTGAAGAAAACGAGCAACACTTTGTGTTTGAGAGTCCTCTTTGGTCACTACAAAGACAGGAATTGCAGAACAAAATAAACATGTTTAACATCACTTTAGATAGTATTCTTTTCGTGATTTATCTGTGTCTAATTCGGATAATCTTCAGATTTTTCAAGCTTTCCAAGAATATAGCGTCTTAGCAGGGTGGGGAAACGGGTATTGGGGGATAAAATTCTACGGGTAGCAGAGCCTTTTTTGGAGAGGAGCGGGGTGGGAGGTCAGAGGCAAGTATAACTAGAGTGGACATAGGTGGGGTAATCAAGAGTGAGGGAGACAGAATAAGATTACCAGGACTAGCGCCAGAAAACAATGGGCCCAGTAGGCGGAAGCCAATGAACCTCGGTACCATGAAAGTGGGTTATTGCAACATCCAGGGTCTCCACCGGAAAGTAAGTGAAATTGCTACATTGATCGAGGCAGAGGAGTTTGATGTCATGGGCTTAAGCGAGACGTGGGTAAGACACGAGGAACGGGTAGACCAAGTAAGCGGATGTGTGTGGATAGGTGTAGGGCGAACGGAGGGGCAGAAAAAGGGGGAAGGGGTAGGCATGTACATTAAAGCGGATTTAAAACCGTCGCTGATCACAGATCTGGAAGATATCATCACCTCGGCTGAGGTGTCAAAAGAAACTGGATGGGTAAAGATCAGTCTGAGAAACAAAAGTATTGCCCTTGGGATTGTGTACTGTTCGGTGGAGGGAAGTAAACCCGAGTGGAATGACTCGATATACTCAACACTAAGGTCCAATATCACTGAACTAGAAAACAGGGGTCTCGGTATAATTCTGATGGGCGACTTTAATGGACACATAGGTGCCAAGGAAGAAGGCATAGAGGGTGGGGACAAGAAAGTCAACAGGAATGGAAGGAAGCTGTTGAACTTCACAAATGAGCTCGGTCTGAAGATTCTGAACAGGGACGCTAGATGTAAAGGGAAATTGACCTGGGAGAGAAACGACAGAAAATCAATAATTGACTACATTCTCACAGATATGACTTTATGGAGGGAGGTTATAGGGGTAGAAGTGGACGATGAGGGAAAAATGGGGTTGGATAGTGATCACGACTTGATTACAGTGCCGATGAGGGCCAAAAACCTAGAGAAAAGCAAAGGAAGCTTCAAGGAGGTTTGGGAACTCAAAAAGGATGCCGACTGGGCGAAGTTCGAAGAAAAACTGAAACCAAAGCTTGCAGCCGTACACAAGGGGGGCAGTGTCCAGAAGATGGCCGACGCCATAGTTGCGAGCCTAGTGGAGGCAGGGAAGGAAAGTGTAGGAAAGATTAGGGTGCCAACACGGGAACTTGGGTACAGAGTGAACGAAGAACTGAAAAGGGCCATAAAGGTTCGAAAAGCTAAATGTGCTGCATACAGGAGAAGTAGAAAACTTAAGGGGGTGGAAAGCAATGAGGCCATGGTAGCAAAAGAAGAATACCAACAAGCACGAAATAAAGTAAACAAGATTAAAGACGACAACCGGAGAGTGCGAAATAGCAGTCTTATTAGAACGATAAGAACGACGGGGGGGGGGGGGGGGGGGGGGGGGGGGGTCGAGTTCGAGCGTATTTTGGAAATGGGTGAACAAACGTAACAAAGGGAATAACCCACAGAGCATTAAAGTAGATGGCAGAGTAACAGAAGAGCGAGATCAAATCGCATTAGAACTAGTCAAGCACTGGGAAAAGGTAAACGATAAGCGATGGGGCATGGGGAACCCACCAGAGTGTCCGAACCAGGTCGAGGAAAATCTATCGAACTTCGTGTGCAGCGAAATCAAAACTGAGGAGGTGCGAAGGGTGATCTCAAAATTAAGGAATGGAAAAGCGGGAGGGGTGGACGAAATTCCTAACGAGTTTATCAAAAAAGGAGGAGAGGAACTCTTGGAAAGCCTAACTACCCTATTCAATTTAGCCATAGAAAAACAAGAGGTCCCAAAGGAGTGGAGGGAAAGCAAAGTGACATTTATTCACAAAAAGGGGGAAAAAGACGTCTTGGATAACTATCGAGGGATCTCTGTCAGCAGCAACATTGGAAAAGTCTTTTGTAAAGTCCTGTATGGGAGATTAGAGGAGGTGATCGAAGAGAAGGGTTTTTTGGGAGAAATCCAGAATGGCTTCAGGAAGGGAAGGAGAGTGACTGGCCATCTCTTCACGCTATCCCAAATGATAGAATCCGCGAAAGCAAAAAAGAAAAAGATGTTCATGGCCTTTTTGGATGTTAAAAAGGCATATGATAGAGTATGGAGGGAGGGTATGTGGCGCAAGCTGGAGGCTCTGGGCTTGGGGGGCGAGTTTGTTGGGATTATGAAAGCATTATATAAAGATGTACAGAGTGAACTTAGCCTGGGAAACATTACAACAAAACGTGTGCCTATGGAGATAGGCCTAAAACAGAGGTGTATCCTTTCGCCAATTCTTTTTGCATTGTACATCAAAGGTTTAGGAGATGAACTCCTGCATAGCGACGAGGGGGTTGCAGTTGGTGACTTGAAGATCCCAGGGCTATTTTTTGCAGACGATATGGTGCTAGTGTCAGACAGCGAAGAGGGGCTAGCGAAGATGCTGGCAATTGTTGGGAAATATGGGAGCAAATGGAGACTCGAACTTAATGAAAGCAAGAGCTAAGTTATACCCGTGGGCCGCAAAGAAGACCCCACTCGAAGGTGGAGAGTGGGGGAGTTCTGCATTCCGGAAGTTAGCAGTAGACTTCTTAGTGTAGGAGAGACTATCGATTACGAGTATTTGGGGGCAAATATAAACATCAAAGGAAGAGGCATCTACCGAAACCACACAAATAAATTGATTCTGACGGGGAAGCGAATCCTTAACCAAATGAAACTTATAGGGAGAAACAGTTTCAATAAGGTTTTCGTGGGGAAAACTATTTGGGAAATGGTGGGTCTGCCAAGTATAACATACGGTACGGAAGTTGTACCTCTAACCAACACAGCCGTAAAGAGCTTGGAAATCCTGCAGAACGATGCAGGCCGATGGATAACAGGCACGAGTAATGCCGCGGCGCTAGAAGCGATCAGGGGTGAGCTTGGGTGGATGAGGATCAAGGACAGGATAGACCTATTGAAACTCGGTTATCTTAATTATTTGGTAAATCTCCCCGATAGCCGATGGTGTAAAGTAATGTTCCTGAGAACTTTCAACTGAAATATCAAGACGGGGTGGATGGTCCAAGTGAGGGAGCTAGTAGAAAACTACTCATTGGAGATCTCGGACCTTGACATTGGGGCAAACCAGGGCAAAAAGACCGTCAGAGAAAGGGTCATGGAGGATTGTAACCGTAATTGGCGAGAGGGGGTCAAATCAAAGAGATCTTTGGGTGGCCTGCGTGATAAAGAGAAGCCTGGTTTTGAAGAGTACCTTGATGGCAGCTTTGGGGGGTCACTGTTGTTCAAGCTGAGGTCGCGGTCCCTGGAGCTGAGGGGAAAAATTGGGAAAAACAGCGAAAAGGAGTGCCAGATGTGTAACTTGGGCGTGGTGGAGACCCTGGAACACTTTCTTCTAAAATGCCCAAAGTATCAGTCTAAAAGAATGAGATTCACTGGGAGTATAATGGGGAAGTGGGATGGGAGAATGAAGGACATATGGTTAGGGGGAGACTCAAAGGAGAGGGTTGATATGCTAATCGGTGAGATTGGGAAGAATGGGGCAAGGGATGTCATCAAGCAGTTCGTCTCCGAGTGTTGGGAGGAGAGGAGAAGCGTGGGAATAGGGAGGCAGTTGAGAGTTTAGGGGTAACCATGGCCTTCTCGTCCGAGAACCGAGACAAAACAGCGGCTGGCCAAAGTGTTATTATTATTAGTTTAGATACGGGACGTTGATAAATTCTGAACTCTCTCTCTATCTCTCTCTCCCTCCCCCTCTCTCTCTCTTTCTCTCTCTCTCTCTCTCTCTCTCTCTCTCTCTCTCTCTATGTATGTCTCTCTCTCTCTGAGAGAAAGGGGGAGCGACTGGGGAGAGGGAGTATCAGCCTATTACGTATTTCAATGTTAGAAAATTTCTGTTTGTCATGCGAAAAATCACCCAAGATTTACTGAAGAATGAATTTCCCTTTTTTGGAGGCACCACGCATGGAATATAATTAAGTGTTTCATAAAATGTGATTAATGAAATCAGTATTATGTGTTGCCCTCCATTGCACGCGCACTTGCACCCATTTATTACCTTTAGTAATTTGTGCAAAGTATTGGGAGAGACATTGATATAGGCTATGCCTGTTCGTCAAACCCTATTTCTATTTTGAGAAATAAAATTATGTTTAAAAAACAAAAATTAGGAAAATACACTTGAGAACTCTGCTTCATTTTGGTTCGGAGTAATAAGATTCCCACATCCTCAAAGAAGCATTCAATTTTTTTAAAGAAATATTAATTTCTCTATCTTTACATACTGAGAATTTTCTAGAGTTTCGCTTAACCCTTTACCTAACCTGAAAAGCAGACGACACTTGCAAAAATAATTCTTGAATAACTAAAGTTTTTCATTTTTTGTCTCGAAAACATAGGTTATAACCCCTTGTTGGAACGAGCTAGACGAGCTCGTTCCAACGAGGGGTCATAACCTATGTTTTTGAGACAAAAAATGAAAAAAATAATGAAAATTAATTGGCGATCTTTGAGAGTAGCGTTGGTCGGTTTTGGCCGTTACGTTGGGTAAAGGGTTAAAATCGGTTCATGGCGCAGGGAGGTTAATTTCTGCGTCAAACTCCCAGGTAGCGTAACCGACGGTTTCCAAACGAACGTCGGAGTGAAACAAAGTAGCGTCCTCGGCCCCCGGCTATTCAATCTAAACCTCCATGATTTGCCAGACATTTTCGATTCGGACTGTCATCCCATAGAGTTGGCAATAGGCTAAGAGTTGCCTGATGTTCGTAGGCGACCTGGTCATCCTCTCAGACGACCTGCTTATCCTGTCAGAGTCAACCTGTGGTCCCTAAACCGCACTGAACAAGCTGAGTGATTACCTTGACACATTGTTGTTGAAGCTGAACATCAAGAAAACTAAAGTTATTGTATTCAGTAAATCGAGCAGAACATTGAAAGACCAGTTCCAGTATACAAACGAAGCTGCAGAGTCGGGTCAACAATATAAATATCTGGAACTCCATATCAAGTCCTCTGGCAAAAATGACTTAGACCAGCTGGCAGACAAAGATTTGAAAGCACTGTAACTATTAAAACAAAAATACCCTTTGGCGAAAATAGCTCAGATGTACATTTAAAACTTTTCCAGTCCCTCATTCAGCCCATCCTAACCAACGGCTGTGAAGTGTGGGGGGTTTACGCTCTGAAACTCTTTAACCTGTTTACCACAGAGGATTTGTGCACAAGATTCGATAAAAATAAATATAGTAAATTGCATAACAGATTTTGCAAACAACTTTTAGGGGTTACAAAATTTGCGAGTACTCTTGCTGTTTATGGAGAGCTCGGTGTTTTCCCCATTGACATTTATATTTTACGTAAGATAGTCAAGTATTGGCTCCATCTTCTCGACTCACACACACACAGATTCCATCGCCCATTCCAGCCTCTCTGACGATTTAAATGCAGATAAAATGGGCTTCAGGGGTCGCGAACCTCCTGGAATCCGTGAACTTTGGTCATGTGTAGAGAAACAGGTCAACATTTAATACAGGAAAGCTGATAGCCGCCTTTGACAACCAGCTCCGGGAAAGGTACGTACGATGGTGAAGAAAGAAGGTTTCAGAGTCAAAGAAACTACCTAACTATAATGTGGAAGTGGGATGGGAGAATGAAGGGCATGTGGTTAGGGGGAGACTCAGAGGAGAGGGTTAATATGCTAATCGGAGAGATTGGGAAAAATGGCGCAAGGGATGTCATCAAACAGTTCGTCTCCGAGTGTTGGGAGGAGAGGAGAAGCGTGGGAAGAGGGAGGCAGTTGGGTGTACAAGGGTAACCAAGGCCTTCTCATCCGAGAACCGCGACAAATCAGCGGCTGGCCAAAGTGTTATTATTATTATATTACCTACCATTCCATTAAACAAAAGTTTGGCTTTGCAAACCACCTCAAAACGAAAATGGACCATGGAATTAAACAGTCGTTCACTCGTCTAAGGATCAGTGCTCACTTATTCAATATGACCAGGGATTTTGTACGGCTTGCCCCGACAAAGTGGGAAGTGAAATGTACTTTTTCCATTATTGCCCTAATATGAAGAAGAACGTCGTTCTCTAGCCCGAGGTTACATACCATTGTCGCCGACGGGTGTGACTTAAGGGATGAGACAATCTGCAGAAGATTACTGGAAACGACTTATCGCCACCTATTATGCAATTCGCGCACTCAGCCTACCAGCGCCGGCTGGATCTTCAAGAAACGATCTGATAAACCTGTATCTCTGTGCGGTGTCAGTAGTTATGGGTCGACTGGGTTGATATTAGTCTTAATATTTATTTCTCTTCCTTTATGTATTTGTTGTTTCAAGTTGTCTCTTATTGAATCCCCTCAAAATCTATTTTACTATGTGCCATTTTCATAAATTCCATTAACCATTTTGTGTGTGCGTGTGTTTAAGGTTAAAATTCGCACTAGCACAGACATTTCCTACTGAGACGGGTTTTTTTTCTTGCAATATGCTGCCTAAAGGTTGTTTTCATTTACTGAACCTTGATGGGTTTCAAACATGATACAAATCCACCAAATTTATTTAAACTAAGTGATGAGCTTAGGAACTGGTTAAACTGACTCGCAATAATTGATGTTATTCGTTGATGGGTTCTAATTTAGTCCTTACAAGGATGTTATGCAAGCGTTTATTTTTTCATGTCGAAGATTCACAGGTTCATTTAATTTAGAGTTGGTTAAATTGAATTCATATTTTAATATTTTTGTTATTTCGATATTCATTCTGTTGTATGTTAAAGTGAAAGGAATGATGGACCAACGAGCTCGTTCCAAAGAGGGGTCACATTATATGGTTTTGTTGAAATTTTTTGAAAAATAATATTTTTTCAGCTGCTGAATTTGCATATTACGCGGGCGGATGCGGGCGATTCGTTGAGTAAAGGGTTAACACCTTTGTCAATATCAAAGTTCTTATACATACTGTCGATATCCAAAGTTGCCAGGATTGCATTTTTCGATATTTTCAATTTAGAAATTTTTGGCAGGAAGTCCTGTGTATTTTTTAGATAGCTCGGATGTCTATTTACTATAGGTTTCGGTTGATAATCAATTAGTTCCGAGATCGCATAAGATTCCGAATTACAATCTGGTACAATTGGCCTCCTAGGTGGAGTTAAGTCATCCGTCCATGAAGAACAGTTCTTGGGAATCTTTGGTATGATGTAAAATTGTCTTGTTTGAGCACTGAGCTTAGTTGTTAAATATTTCAATTGTTTCTTGGTTATGTGACCTTCGTCGAGGAGAAATTTTAAGATCTTATTGAATTTTCCGACATTACTAGGCCAAATAAGTGAATCTATTTTCGTATAATGTTTATTAATGCTGAGTTGCCTCATAGCTTCCTTTATATAATTATCCCGAGATAGAACGACTTCCAACGAACCTTTGTCGGCTGGTTTTATTACTAATGTCTTATTTTTCGAAGTTTCGTGAAGGCTCTCCGTTCACCAGCTGTTAAATTGTTTTTATCGGAGAGTATGTTCATGCTGAACACCTTTTGGAGGATTCGTTTGTTAGCCTTAATAATTTCGGGATCTACTTCACTAACTGGAGGTGACCAACCAGATGATTCTGTAAAAGGAAGTTTCCGACCGCTGGAGTTTCTAAAGCGGTCTGCTAATTTTATTTGCCTAAGAAAATTACAGTATACGAAGGTATATTTGTTTGATTACCAGTTTTAGGATTCGGTGCTGGTTCAAAAGTTAAACCGCAATCTAAAAGAGACTTCTCTTGGGCTGTTAGGTCATTGGTGCAAGGCAGGTTAACCACATTAGTTCCTAATCCCACATCTGTTAGCCGGTTGGTACCTTTGCTTTTACTTAGTTTTAATCTAGATGGTTCAACCAGTGATCGTACATAATATTGGCGGTTCTCGTGGGCAAGTGTATTAAACCTCAAACTTCGCGTCATCAGTTTTTGGTATCACGTTAACGTCCTTCACTTTCCGAATGGTTTCATTAATGATGCTCAAGGTTCTCCTCTCAACCTGAGGGAGTTTTCACGAAAAGTTTAGTTCAGCAAAATAAACTTTCGCTGATCTAAACTTGATCCTGATATCGCTAAGCATATTCCGCAACTGCTTAATCACGAGATCAGTATTATCACTTCGAGAATTCACGCCAATATTCGTTTCGTTTAACGAATGTAATTCTTTAAAATAATAATAATGCACGATTGTTTTCACGTGCATGACGACTCGACTGTCATATACTTGTAATGAGCGTTTTCAAATAAAAGATATTTGAAGCATCATGAAAATTGTGATTAGCTAAATGGTCAATTTTCTTTTCAAATTAGCGACATTCATAGATAATGTTGGCGTTCGAGAGACCAACAACCGACGGACAACAAAAAATTCCGACAGACATTTTCACGTTGGAGGCTCGTCCTCTTGCCCCTACTAACGATTTGCAGTGTTTTCCAGCTAGTCTGTATAGGTAGAAAGAAAATAAAGTCTTCTAGGGCTTCTGAAAAATATTGTCTTTGTCTGCATAACATGGTACATGTACCAAGATGCCATTTATTTGAGATTGAGATGGAGAGAGAGAGAGAGAGAGAGAGAGAGAGAGAGAGAGAGAGAGAGAGAGAGAGAGAGAGACAGACAGACAGACAGACAGACAGACAGACAGACAGACAGACAGACAGACAGATATTTTAAATGAGCTGCTGCTTGTATATTTTAGCATATGAAAACAGGATGCGGCACAGAGGAACAAAATTTTGTCTTGGGATGTTTCTCGGCCTGGTGTGTGGAGCAATCGTTCCTTTGTTATACATTCTTCTTTTCGGGACGTTTGAAAAGGTCAGTGATGAAGTTTATAAAGCTATTCTCCTAAATTATTTTATTATCTCAGTTCTCATATTCAATAGTGGATACAGGCGGTGTGATCCATCCCCTCCCAGACATAAAGAGGATTTCTGAGATTAATTCCTATGGCCACGTGCCAAGGAGGGTCAAAAAGTTCAATTTCTGTCTCGTCTGCTTTCTGTGGCGCGAATGTTCTTTTAATTCGGGGCCTGACCACACTGCATGATAATCATCACCCTGAAAGCAATAAATCATCAGCATTCACTGTCATCTTAGATGCCCTATCCATTCTGTCACCACGCTTTAAAAGCCTTTAACACTTTCGCTGCCGACATGGACTAGTGTCACCTATTTTATGACGCCTATCTGTACGTTCTGGAATGCGCAGATCTCAGAGAGCCCTTTCCAACAATTAATCAGATGATAGAGTTTCAAGTATATCATAATTTGTATTAAACTTCCTTGCATACAGGCGTACATAGAGGTTATCCATATATAGCTAAAGTGGGCGTGGCAGTGAAAGGTTAACCTTTGACCGAGGTCAGCGATCTACCGTTCCCTTCCAAAACAAGGCCTCCATTGCCATTCCAACGATCAGATATACACCTTCAAGAAATCTATACAAAGGCACCGTCTGGGGAGGATTTTCTCATAGCATGTGATGATGACAGCAATAAAATACTCATCTTTGGAACTGAAAACAACCTTCGACATTTATCATGTGCTGAAAGTTACTTTTGTGATGGAACATTAAATAAGTGCCCTAATGTCTTCTACTCACAGTCTCACAGTATTGGATTTTAGTGTATTTATAAAGTAATTTGTAATTAATACAGCGGAACCCTGTAAATTGAATACCCACTTTGTGAATGAAAATTATTCAATTAACAGGAGTATTCAATTAACAGAGATTGTGTCACTTTCCTGTATTCTAGAGATACACTAAGCATTTATGTTCCATTATATCTTGTTTGACAGAGCTCTATGAGCTCTGTCAAACAATCTATAATATATAATAGTGTTGCAGAATATAAGGAAAAGGTTTATCGATCTGTGATCATAAATTTTAACTTTCCACGTTGTGATTACTGGCAGTTCTGTGAGGTCCTACTAGCCCGTGACAGTTTGTGATTCCTTACCAGACGATATCAGACACAGGCTCCAGATTCTGGGTTCAGTAACTTCACAAACTTGTCCTGTACAGCACAACGAAGACCAGTTTCAAATTATCTTCTATTTTAATAACTCTAAGTATTCACATAACCGTCGTTGTCTCTGGCTGGCATAAAATATAGTAATTTAAATAACAAAGTTCATAACTCAAAAGCACCCTGGTTTCTTCTTGTAGATCGGTCCGTAGTTATCAGGAGCCCAGATACAACTTGTTCGAGCAGTCAGAAATGGGTGCTTATATACACGAAATTTCTGATGCAATACTTGGGGTACGTGACGACTGTCAGCAGTTTGTCCCTGAACTTGGGGGAATTTGGGGAAAGCCCCTTGACGTGGCGGTCGTCATTTTGTAGATTCTTTTACTGCCATGCAGATTGTCGGTCAACCTGCATGCAGTCCATGGAATCTCGGGTATCAAATAGTATTCTGCCGGGCGTCCGTTAACCTGCGGAATGTTCTGGTAACTGTTGCAATTGTGCAACTCATCATCCCCAGTTCACTAGGGAGTCCCACCAGGTACATGTTATGATTTGTTAGACAGTTCGAACACCAACATCCCAGTAATACTGCCGAATGTTATTGTTCCATCTATCAACAAATCCTTCAATGTTACTGCTATTGGCTTCCAAGGGTATGCCTGCTATTGTCAACAGAACATCTGGCGTGTACCCACAGAGTACGCCTGTACTCTGGTCGCCAGTTTAATACAATTCCATGCAATTTATTTGTCATGTTTTAATTCTGTTCAATAACTGTTAAATAAATTAAATAAACTCGAGTCCACTGAGTTACCAAATAAAACCCCAAGAGCTCGAGCTCTTACCCGAGCTTGCGAGCTTAATTAACCCCTGTGGGCTCACTTCGCAACATTCCTCCCCAACCGAGGATCAAAACCCAGAGGGACTTGATCACTCAGAAGGGAAAACGATTTGCGAAGGGACAAGACAGGGTTAATGGAATGTGTGTCCGTTCCAAGGACTGGGAAAGGATGCCACTCACAAATCACTTATTAACCAATATAAGTATTTGCTTGTAAATAACTAAACTATATTCTGACCAAGATTCTTCTCCTTCAATAATGAAGAAATAATTACTAATTACCCTTGCATCGGTACCGAGGAACACAGGCTACTCACACGTTACCAAAAAGTCTATTTACCACAATGGCACAAGGTCAAATTCGTGGGGATTCAGACGCTCTCCCCACTTCACATCCATGTGACATGTTGGGCATGTTTTTGTCGCCAAGGTCATGTAGACCCACGTTGTCCTCAGACTTTACACTGAGAACACTCCTAAGCATACGCTTGTCCATGAATGTCCTCCAAACAAACACAACAATGTCCGGTATCACCACTAGTACACTGTTCGAAGTGTACTGTGTTCAAACGAATTTTACGGTTCTCAAGAGATTTTTTCAACAGTTTGTATTGGGGTTGAGCTCTCTCCCACTCCAATGTTTCATAAACATTCCAATGTTCAGAGCTCAACTCCACATACTTCGGATGATTAGCAGTGAACTTAGTGACTTCGTTTAGTTCAATGCTTCGGAATGGCCGTATACGGACATCTCCATCCATATAGTAGCGGCCAGTCCAGGACTGGTTATTCCAGTTTCTAATTACCCTTTTTGGGAAGCCAGTTGCCCTTACTTGGCATTTTCCCCCGAACATCCACAGACTCTTGGCATCTTCTGCTCCGTGGGCACGGGTTTGGCTCACGTTCAAATGGGGAAAGACATAATCGTCTTCTGTTATCAAATATCGGAGATGTACATTACGGCGTCAAACGTTAACACTATTTAGTGCTTCCTCGAAGTACATCTCGTCCCAAAACCGGAGCAAACGCTGTCCCATGTGACCCATCCTCAATAATGAGGTAGTCTCATGTGTGCCCTTAGGAACATGTAGTTGTTGGTCAAAATAAAATTCCTGTTCCTCATCAAAATTATCAAGTCCGTTCACATTTACAGAGGGTACCTATGCTATTTTATCTTATCGCTGAACTCTAAATTCTAAAGTGGACTAATACCATACTAATAAGATACTAACAAAAACGAAACTTCCAAATGATTTTAACACGACTAATAACCGTAAAAGATATATACTGAATATGATAAAAAGAAGATATTAAAACAAAAGAAATCTCCAATCTTTTCTTTTTCCTCCTTCCTTTTACTATGCACTCACTCCCTTGGGTATGTGTGCTTCTAGTACCTTCCTTTACAGTCAAGTGTGATTGTCTTCTGTGGGGTACCGGTGAGTACTTATCTAAACCCTGCCGGATTCCCCACTTTTTATATTCTGCAAATTTTATCGATTAAGAAGCTTATACTGAAAGTAGTTCAGTACATAGAAGCTAGCCAATAAGACAACTACACACGACCGCAATTTCTATTGGATTTTCTTCACAGTCTGCTGGATGTTACAAAATAAACTATGGAAGAACTCCAAGAAAAATGTTCACAATGACTATTATTGTTCTTCCTACCCCTCCCCATCTAGGGCACTTCCAAATTCTCGGAAATGTTTCCGGATCCACCAATTATCTACTCCGGGAATTAAAGTCAGTTGGAGACGAGGATTAATATATTCTCGTCCCGTCCAACAAGGATGTTGCCACTTATACAGCAGTGTGAACGTCGGCACACTCCAGGAAGAAGCTTCTTCTTCCCGTCGATGCACTGTCGACGTTCCCACCGTGGGTGAGAACATCTCACTGTAGCACTGATTATAAAACAGTTCTAAAAATTTGATTTCTTCTACAAAATATTTCTTATTCACATGTGGATTATGCTTTTGGAACATCCGGTGTCCCATCGTCCATTTGATCCTATCTGGAATTGGTTCGCCATACAGTAGGCATCGACATCCAGAGACTAATTGCTTGGAATAGTCCCTGGTGTCACGGAGCTTATGTCCTAACATTCCCATGACCTCTGGTTTGGTTAAACTACATGAGAGGTCGATAGCCATTGTTCTAGCATATAATTGACAAGCTCTCTTTGCTCGAGCTTATACTTCATCATCAGTATTTTCTACTTCTGTTATGTGATAAAAAGATATAATAAACACAATAAAACACAATAAACTCATATAAGAATATCATCAACTAAACTATTAAAAAAAACAAGAATTATA
The DNA here is from genome assembly GCA_031216915.1 of Pictodentalium vernedei. Taxonomy (NCBI): domain Eukaryota; kingdom Metazoa; phylum Mollusca; class Scaphopoda; order Dentaliida; family Dentaliidae; genus Pictodentalium; species Pictodentalium vernedei. The sequence goes on along the minus strand of CM062294.1, from coordinate 478,191,230 downwards.
TTAACTAATCAATCAAAATCAAGAACCATAACTGAAACGTCCGTTAGTTATAGGATTTCAGGAATCAGGAATAACATCATCAAAGTTCTGTACTGTTCTTTTTACATCTCTCGCACTTGAGATGGCACTATGTAGGATAGGTAAATGGTATTAGGCACCGTCCTAAAATTAAAAATACCACCATCAAAATCAGGATGGTTAACTTTATACAAAACATAATACTGGTTATGTCTCGGGAGTCCATTGGACCTAAATTGAGCTCGTTGTCGAGTTCTGCAATTAAGAAACCTCCTCCATGGGTGAAATCTTTCTACGTGCCATCTGACAGACCACATATCATGAACTAAACAGTTCACTGTTATTCTGTAACTATGGTAATGTCTCGAAAAATCTCTTCCTGCATGTACTAAATATGGACAATTTATAATACGCAAAACACGAGAGCTGCTTTTAAACAAAATGTGGTATGGACAAGCAGAATCATACCAATACATTATATCTCTTTCAATTTCAATAGTAACTGCAACATTTTGAAAATCAAAGTAAACACATCCGAAGGTATCATCGAATGTGAAAGCATGATGAGTTTGAAAATATCTTAGTTCATAAGTATTTGGTTAAACAACACTATTTATAACCGCGGGTCTTCGGCCAGTTCGAGGGCAAATGGCAGGGGGAGGTTCACCATTGTGCATATATTCATAAGCAACATATTGCCAGGGTAATGGGTACATAGTGTCTACAAAGGGAGTGATAAAAATTTCTTCCTGATCACTCAGTTGGCTTTCTGCCTCCTCATCCATTTGACCCCTACAATGATGTTCTGTACCAATTGCTTCACTTTCGTCAGTATCTACTGTTTCACTACTACTTGAGTTACTCATTGTAATCATTGAAAACACAAATAAGATTGTTCAACGTTAAGTTGTTATTTAAGTTAAATTAATAGTTGTCAGAGTATTGTCTCAATTTCTTAAGTTCACACGTGCTTCTCCAGTATCTACATCATAGTTCACTGTTGGATATAACTGAGAAGGAGACAAGGACGTTTGAGGTTGTTCTTGTCTCACTTTTGTCTTTGACTCTCGATCTTTCACGAATTGTTTCATGATTGTCACTATTTCATCTGAAGGTGGTGTTATACGTCATGTAGTGGTTGTTGGTTGTCTCATAGTCGTATATAAAGGATCATCATCATCATTAAATGCAACATTAGATATTCCACATACATCAGCAGAAAAATTAGGATTTTGCTTCCGTTTATTTTTATATCATAAGATTAGGTGACGCAACTTAATATGGCCTTGTGCCCTAATACATCTTATCAATAAGTATATTCCCAAGATAAGAAACATACATCCCACAAAATATGCCCACTTTGGTACTTCAAATGGTTTATGTAGTTTATCTAATTCGTTTAGAAGGTCATCCATTTTCAATTCTTCTAGGTGTTTGATTGATTTCGGGAGCGCAAAGTTTGTTGTGTTCACTTTGTTGAACACAGGTTGCCAAACTTGTCATTGAGTCAATGAGAAATTGGGCAAGACTGTCTTCGATACTAAATGATACGTAATGTTATCTCGGTGATGAAAATAACTATTCAGCAATAGTTGTCCACTTGTGGCAATACATAAAGGATTCAATTCTAAGATACCAATTGGCAGCATGATTCGACATGGTTTTGGATTCTTATGTTTTGAACACACAATTGAGAATCGCAGTGGCACGTCAGAAGTGATATACCAAAAACCCTCCTCAATACGTGTCGCAAAAGGCAAATCCATATTTAGTTTAACATTGGTAGTACATCTCGCATTTCATATTTAGAAATAAATAATGCCAACAAGCAACTAGAAGTTGTATGTATTGTTCTTACTGCTCCTCTCAATGGGCAGAACAATTTCTTATCTTCTATACACTCATCATGACCTAATTCTGGTATACATCATGTTCTTTGTTTGTCCACCAGTGGTGTATCAAGTGCCTGTAATACAAATTCCACTTGTTCACACAAAAGCGACACTACCATAAATTCTCTATTTCCTTGTACGGCATGATACGTTAATCTGATTAAGCTGAGACATAGTTTCTGAACATGTTGTATCATTGCCTGATTGACAGACAATCGTCTTAAATTATCTTCCACAACAAATATGGATGTCCATTTACTGTTAACCATTTAAATTTATTTTACCTTTGTAAAGATGACATTATTTTGGAATATGGTACTTCCACTAACTGTTAATGTCATTGTCAACAAACATCCTAAGAACCAATTCAATAACATCTTGCTCCTACAATGAGAAGGAAGACACAGACTAGCATCATGAGTGATTCTCAAAACTGATTTCCAATTTTACTCTCTTATTTTACCACCAGTTAGTAAAATTCAAGAAATTTTTCCAACACAGAAAAATCACCAAACTGGTTGTGCAGGCCAGCAAACGACTCTACCCTGTTACTTTTCTTGTCAAATTATAAGTCAATATACTTTAGTCTCTCATGCCACATATACTATCCTTCCCCATAGTCATACAGCATTTGATTGTTTCATTATAGAATTATTTTACTCCGGGATGCTCCGGTTTGATAATCTATTCTTCAAATTTCTTGCCATCCACCCTCTCGAAGGGTGGATCGAATATTATCAATCAAATTACCAATCTGTGCTGTACGTCTGTTACTTGAATTTTATTTTTATTTCTTTGATTTATACTGTAGTCAGAGAAACTGACTCAGAATTAGAGTTTTCTACTTGTGACTCTGCTCTTAACATTTCCACTTCCATCGGTTCCGGTACCAATGTAGAAACTTGAGCTGCTTTCTTCTGCTCTCAGTATTACCATAGTCTATGATGCCATTATTCCACGGAAAAACCTTCCTCCTCAGAAGATGAGTTAGTTCTGATCTGTCGTTTATTTCTTATTAACTGGTAGAGGGCTGGAAGCCCATATTTGGGCTTTATTCTGAAGTGCAGGTGCCACAACTTGATGCCTTCATATTCTGTGGATATGCTTCATATTAGTTTGAAATTAAAATTATTTAGTCTGTGAGGGTTTGCCTTGTTACAATTTATGGGAGAGTGCCAAGTGGCACTCTCCCATAAATTGTAACAAGACAAAGAGACTTGGACAAATTTGGATGACCAAAAATAATTTAGCACTCTACCAGTTAAAGAGGCCATAGGTATAGGCTCCTCCTTGTCACTACTGCTACTACTTTCTTTATCTGCTTGGGGTACTACATATCTTAACCTGTGTTTTGCACTGGTGGGGTCAGGCATCTCCCATTCTTGGGGATCCAAACTTAGGTTTTCCCCATGACATTTAATGAGTCTTCCCGTCATTTGATCTCTGATCCTGTAGCTTACAGGTCCAGTTTTTTCAATAACTCAAAATGGGTATTCCCATTTCTGTTCTAATTTTTCATTTTGTCTTCTGTCTCTGTACATTACAGGACCCCCACACTAAATGTAATTTGTTTTGCTTTTATGTCTCCAAGACGTTTCTGTTTGTCTACTCTATTCTGTTGTCTTTTGTTGTCTCACAAATGCTTTGTGTTGTTCTTGTGAAGCTATCTTGTGGGCTTCTTTTCCCACATATTTTTGTCTGGGTTTTAACACTGTGTCTAACTGAAGAACCACGTCACTGGCATTACAGATAATAGGGCAAGAACCTGGGGGACTCGTTTCCATTAAATCAGATAGCTGCCAATAATTGATTCAAAAAGAAGTCCCCGGTCTCCAATTTCTTGTGAGATGTTTTTGCCAAAAAATCAATTAAAGTTCAATGGAATTGTTCCACCTTACCATTTGACTGAGGGTAGTAATAAGAAGTTTTCACATGATGAATCTTTAATTGTTCAGTCAAATATCTAATTATCTCATTACAGTTCTCTGTGCCATTGTCATTTAATAGTTCAAGTGGACATCTAAATCTTGGGAAAATTTGATCAATCAGAAAATTTGTATCTGTTTCTGCTCGTTTATCAGCTACTGGAAATGCTTCAGGCCATCCAGAATATAGATCAATGAAAGTAACTATCTACTTATTTCCAGATAAAGTAGTTGGAAAAGGTCCACTCATATCCAAATCAATTTTGGCAAATGGATAAGGTGGCCTATCTGCTTCTTGCATAGGTAATGTAACAGTTATAGTGTTTCTTGCCCTACATGTAAGGCATTTTTCGACATACTGGTATATGTTTTTATATTAATCAGATCAATAATATTTCCTACTAATATTCCAGTATACTTTGTATATTCCCCAATGTCCTAAGTCGTCATGGTATTGTCTTAGTATGTCACCCTGCAAGTGTTCATGTATGTACAACCTCATCCTGGGGTTGTCATCAGTAGCACTGATGTAGTATAATATTCCCCTTATCATTAAGTACCTACTTATGTTAGCTGGGGTATTATCACTAAAGTATTTCTTCTGCACTTCCATTAGCTAGCATATTTTTCTTGCTCCACTTTCATGTCTAAATCTTTATAATTTATTTCTTCAGCTTCCATAGGGGAACCTTCTTGTTCAATTGTAACATGTGTATATTGTTTAGGGTTAATTGTATCACTGTTTATCACCCCTACCCTTAATGTTTTCTCAGATTCTACTTGATTCATCTGATAGTTTGGATCTGCATTGGCAATTCCTTCAGGTAATCTTGACAATAAGTCAGCACAGGTGTTTTATTTTCCAGGCAAATATTCAATTTTGCAGTTATAACCGGCTATTTTTAATGCCCGCCTTTGAACTTTCACATTGTTTTGGGGTCATTTCAACATGTATTGTAATGGAGCATTGTCTGTTTTAATAACAAACTCAGCTCCATGCAAATAATTGCTGATCTTATCCAATGTATAAGATATGGCAAAGGCTTCCTTTTCAAAGGTTGACCACTTCTGTTGGGTGTCACCTAATTTATGTGACAAACATACAATCAGTTTCTCATCTGGTACACCTGGAATTTGACCTTCCTTCCCTTCACAAGGTTGAGTTAACACTGCACCACACCCAAATGAGAGATATCCGTATACAAGACATAAGGTTTTCATGGGTTGGGATATGAAAGATGTGCTACTTGTGTCAAGCTTTCCTTCAGGTATTCAAAAACTTTTTGATGGGCTTCTTTCCAATGAAATCTAGCATGCTTTTTAGTCAGTCCCATCAATGGCTGTGCTATTTCACTAAAAATGGGTATAGATCTTCTATAGTAAGAAACCATCCCCATGAAACTTCTCACCTTGGTCACAGTCTTTGGAGGTACTAATTTTCTTATGACCTCGACCTTTGTGGGTTCAGGTTTGATACTATCTTGACTTATGACAAAGCCAAGATAAGATGTTTTAGTTTGGAAGAATGTACACCTTTTAGCCTTTAGTTTTAACTGGTGTTGTCTCAGTCGTTTGAACACTTGCCAAATGTGTTCAATATGTGACATTTCATCTTTACTGAAAATCAAAATATTGTCTAAATATGCAAGTGAAAAGTCCTCTAGTCCTTGCAGGACTATGGTCATCAGCTGTTGAAACTTGGAGGGTGCATTGACCAATCCAAAGGCCATGACATTGAACTCATATAACCCTTTGTGACACGTGAATGCAGTCTTAGGTCTACCAGCGTCACTCATCTTCACTTGCTAATAACCAGACTTCATGTCAAGTGTCTTAAAGTATTTACAACCATTAAGTAGGGTAAAAATATCATCAATCAGAGGGAGTGACCAGCAGGTGGTCTTGGTCACTTGATTAAGCCGGCGGAAAATGTGCAATAATGCTTAGAGCCATCTTTCTTGTCCACTAAGAGGCAAGGGAAGCTCCAAACACTGTTTGAGCGATGGATTATGCCAGTATCAAGTATCTCCTGGATTGCATCATCCATAATATTTTGTTTTGTGTGTGGTACCCTATATGGTTTACTTTTAATTGGCTTGGTGTCACCTGTATCAATTTTCGTGGTGACTGTGTCTGTTTGGGTTGAGTCCTTGTTGTTTTGAGCAAATAAATCTCTATTCTCATTAATTAATTTTAGAGTTATGTCTCTTTTATCAGCTGGTACCTTGATATCTTTTTCATCAAGTTCTTTCTCTTGTTTTGGCCCATCTGAATTTAATTTTCTGAAAACTTTTTCCATTTCTACTAAGTTTTTATCCTGTACTACAGTTTCTACCTTTCCCACAATACAGCCCCTCTTTAAAGTATAATGTTTGTCAGTGCTATTCACTAACATCACAGGAATATGTCCTTCGTTGCTACTCACTGCACTGTTACTTACCTGGTTGTTCAGCTATGTAACCTTGCTTTAAACCATGATGTTCTAAATAATCAGAGTCAAAAGTCGAGCAGGCCCCTGTGGCCTTAGCTGTACAGACACAAGTGGTCTGTGGTTTAAGTTCAATTTGATTCACCAATCTAGTCAAACAACTAACTTGTAAGTCTTTCACTATCGGTGTAAGCTGTTCCTGTAATTTTAATTTTCTAAGTTCAAAGTAAATGTTCACTCCATTATCATTGATCCAATCTAAACCAAGTAACACACTTCGATTCAGTTCATCTAAGACTAAGAATTCATGCACCTAAGAAATTCCATTGATCGAAAAATAAAGTTTCACTAGACCCTGGGTCTAACATCATTTCCAGCCAGTCCCTCAATTTGAGGTAAAGTATTTCTATCTCCCAATAACTTTGGCCTATGCCTCAGATTTTTCCAAGATGTTGTGCTAATACAAGAAGTTTGAGCTCCTGAATCTAATAAAGCTCTCACTCATTGCTTCCCTATGTTAATCATGGCACTATCTAAAGATGCTGGTCCATAATTGACATTGACTGTTTGTGAAGACTGTTTCAGGTGTTTATGTCAACTTCCTGCTACAGTAGGAAGTTGTTTTGATTGACTTCCTATTCCATTTTTAATAATTTCTGACTTTTGTTGAAGTTTTGGTTTCACTTCCTGTTTACCAATAATTTTCCCATCTACATTTGGTTTTGTTTTCTGCAGAAATTTTTCCTGTTTTGGTTTCAGTTTGGTTTGAATGTTTACTTCCTGTTTATGTTTCTGGTTTCCAGGGGTATTTGCCTGAGGTTTTATCTGTGTTACTGGTTTCTGATTCTCTAAAAGTTTCTGTTTTTGATTTTTCCTGTTCAATGGATGATTCTTGGGCTACGTTTCGTAATAATAATTATTTTTCTTCATATTTGCAAGTTCTATTGTAAAATGTGTGCCTTGCCCCCATTGTGGTTCTCACTTCCACATTTTTCACACTCATCATCTGTCCTTTGTGGGTTCATTTCGATTGGATCTATTGTTACAATTGGGATGGGGTCCCTCCGTGTTCTAACAATCAGCTCAGCAATTGGCTCTGGAACAGGTTTAGCTGTTATATTGTTGCTAGGTTTGGGGTTCACATTTGACCAGAGGTTGAAATTATCTTTGTTTTACTGCTAGGCTTTGTTTCCTTCTTTACTTTCTTAGCTTGCTGTCTGTTTGTTAAAGGAATAGTCCTTAATTTCACCTTACAATTTTTCATATTATGTCCCTCAATATTACACCCTTTACAGTAATTTTATGATTTTCCTTGTTTTACAGAAGGGGTTACTATTTGTTGGACTTTGAGTCCCTGTTTTATAGGTTGCCTGTTCCTAGGTTCTGATTTTCTAGTTTGCCTATTTCCAATACTTTCACTATTTTGCTTAATAGTGTACATTAATTTTTCAGATTTTACAGTTTGGCCCAAAGTTGATATTGGATGGATTTAAACTTTTAACCCTTTACCCAATGCAGACAATATCAAAATTTATTATTTTAAATATCATTTTTTCAAATTTTTCAAAAAATGTCAACAAAACCATATCATGTGACCCCTCATTGGAATGAGCTCAATGAGCTCATTCCAACAAGGGGTCACATGATATGGTTTTGTTGAAATTTTTTTTCGAAAACTAATATTTTTTCAACTGCTGGATTTGCATATTTCACGGGTGGATGCGGGCGATTCGTTAGGTAAAGGGTTAACATGCGAATTTGAACTTTTTCCATGTACTGAAGAATATACTTGTCCCATTTTGCTACTATTTCTACTATATTCTCTGTTATGTAACCCATTACATGTTTTGTTTGGTGATAATTGTATTCTATTCCAATTCTGATTTCTATGAGCATTATTTTCTGATTGTTTCACAGGACTGGATTTATCAGAATATGGATCATAAATAACAATGGGATAATTATTTAAATACTGGCTTTTGCAATTGTGAACAGAATAAACAGAATCTGGTCCTATTATCTCCTTACACTTTTGACATTTTCTTAGGGTGACTGTATTCATTGAGACTCGACCATTTACCCTACAACGATTGAGTTTTACTCGTTTAAATTAACCCTGCATGAGGCTGCATAGTGCCCTAACTGGCCACAGTGAAAACAATCTCCTGGACTGAATCTAGTCTGTCCTGCACCTTTGGTATGAGTTTGCTGTTGTTGAGGTGGGGCCTGCACCTCTACTGTTCTCACTTCTCTTGCGATATTCACCCTACTATCACGTTTGTAGTGCCTTGGTGTCCCACAGAGATGGCAAATGGGCCTGGGGTAGTGAGTAACTCTTTGCTGAACAAACTTTTTGTTCTGATACTGTCTATTTTGATATATTGACTGACCTTGCCCATACTGTTGACCCTGTCAAAACGGCTTTTGAATTTGATAATTTTGCCTTCCCATAGTCGCTAAATGAACATGATTTTCCCGTCACATTGCAACAACCACCATGGGGACACCTACATTCCCCAGACTATCATCCCTTGTTGGATATTCATAGTAGTCTTCCTGCCTCTCCCCGGTCTTTATGCTTATGTTTCACACCTGCCCCAGATATTGCCATTGACATGGCATTGTAGAGCGTCTCAGGCTCCTTTCTGATTAATTTCAACTGCATGTCAGGCTGACACAGCCCATCAGTGAAATAATCTGCTAACATTTTCTGTTCTGATTCCCCATCAATTTGTTTACCATGCATGTTTTTGGCGAGATCGAGCAATCATTGGCCATTAGACACTACGTTTTCATTTTTTGGAATATCTATCTTTGAGTTTCTTCTGGAGCTCTTCCCACCTTATCTTTTTGGTTGCGTTCAATTTGCCTCAAAATAAAATCGCTCACTATGTAATCGCTAGTTTGAGCAGCAATGAATTTTCTTTGTGATGGCAGAATGTTATTAGTTGTCCAGTATAGGTTCAAACCTTTAATCCATGCATGATAGTTCTTTGAGTTACCTTCAAATCTGTGGATATGGGCGTGAAGGGCCTGAGTTTGCGTCACATGAGCTGTTGTAGCTGCATTTCTGCTGCTGGCCAAAATAGTTTTGTGCATTTTAGTGATGGCCTGAGTGGCTGTGTCACTGTTAGCTTGGCTTAAATTGAGCTCGGTAATCTCGCATTTACTGTCCTTCCTCATTTTCATGTGTGTAAGCTGGATTTGTAATTCAACTATCTGGTGATTCAGGACTTGAGTTTGTTCCTGAAAAACTTTTGCTTAGTTCATGTTTTGTTCATGTAAATCACATTCATGTTTTTGCATTTGTTCTTGCAAGGAAGCTCATTCAGCATGCAACAGCCGCCATTGATGTGTGGTTACGTCATCCAGTTTCTGCTGCATTTCCTGAAGTTGCTGGCTTGCAATAGCCTCTACTCTCTGCCTAATTGAAACTTCATCCATTTTTCTGCTGATAATATATGAAAAATGTTACACTTACAGTTTTTGCTGCCTGTTTGTAGTAAGTTGTTCTACCATGTTGTTCCTCCTTCCTGGAATTTGCACTGTGAATGAGCACTAAACAATTCCTACTATCACACACACAACTATTATGATGAATTTTTGTCTTGTTCCACCAGTGCATGTTTTTTGTTTCAACACATTATTTGTCTCCTCACTGTGCACAGACTGTTACCTGTTTGGTTATTGGCACTTTAGCTCTCGGAGAGAGCTCAGTTGAGTCCCTAGCTACGGGTACTGGTTATGGTCACTGATTTTTTTTGCAAAATCCTGGTCACGGCACCAATATAAATATACGTCTGTTGCAGAATATAAGGAAAAAGTTTATCAATCTCTGATTGTAAATTTTGACTTTCCACGTTGTGACTACTGGCAGTTTTGTGAGGTCCCACAAGCCTGTGACAGTTTGTGATTCCTTACCGAACGATATCAGACACAGGCTCCAGAGTCTGGGTTCAGTAACTTCACGAACATGTCATGTACAGCACAATAAAGACCAGTTTCAAATTATCTACTATTTTGATAACTCTAAGTATTCACATTACGACTAACCATCATTGTCTCTGGTTGGCTTAAAATATGGTAATTTAAATAACAAAGTTGATACCTCAAAAGCAGTGGCAGCATCCAGGTTTCTTCTTGCAGATTGGTCCATAGTTATCAGGAGCCCAGAGGCAACTTGTCTGAGCAGTCAAAAATTGGTGCTTATATACACCAAATTTCTGATGCAATACTTGGGGTACGTGCCAACTGTCAGCAGTTTCTCCCTGAACTCAGGGGAATTTGGGGAAAGTCCCTTGATGTGGCGGTCGCCATTTTGTAGACTCTTTTACTGCCATGCAGATTGTCAGCCTGCATGCAGTCCATGGAATCTCGGCTATCAAATAGTATTCTGCCGGGAGTCCATTAATTGGCCAAATGCTCTGGTGACTGTTGCAATTGTGCAACTCATCATCCCCAGTTCACTGGGGAGTCCCACCAGGTACATGTTATGATCGAACACCAGCATCCCAGTAATACTGCCGAATGTTATTGTTCCATCTATCAACACATCCTTCAATGTTACTGCTTGTTGACAATATTGGCTTCCAAAGGTATGCCTGATATTGTCAAAAGAACATCTGGCGTGTACCTACAGAGTATGCCAGTACTCTGGTCACCAGTTTAATACCATTCCATGTAATTTATTTGTCATGTTCTAATCCTATTCTATGACTGTTAAATAAATTAAATAAACATGAGTCCCCTGAGTTACTAAATAAAACCCCAAGAGCTTGAGCTGTTATCCGAGCTTGCGAGCTTAATTAACCCCTGTGGGCTCACTTCCCAACAATAGATTAAATGCCTATTTTGGATGTACTGTGGCAAATAGGTCTATAAACAGAGGAAAACTGGGGAGAATCAGGGTAATTTCTCAACATGTTACAAGATTTTTTTATTTGATTGACAGGAGTTTACTCAGTAACCTATATTCAAGTAACAGGTCAAATTTGTACTGGAGGTATGGTAAATGGGTTTGTGTTGAGAAATTATATCCAATTAACAGGGTTATTCAATTAAGTGGGCTCCACTGTACACTCACGCATGGGTTAATCTAGTTTGTCACACCTATATGGCTGTTTGTTGGTAATGAACAGGAATTGAGATATGTGAACAAACTTACAAGATCCTGACAATAATCCATCTCCGTTTGTTCTACCTAATTTTCACACATTTTACCGAAACAATAGCAACCGGGTAAGTGAGACGACCCCGTACTTAAAACTGAATATATCAGCACAGGTCATCCACCACAAGTGGTAGATTATTTCAGGTTTTCATTACTTGTGTTTGTTACAACTTACTGAATAGTGCGCATAATTATTGTCACACTGCACAGGGGCGGCAAACGATTTTCAAAGTGTGTATGGGGGAAGGGGAGGGGGGCTGGATCGGCGATGGTTGGGCGTCTGAGGTCACAAAACCCCAATTTCCGTGCATCTTAGAGGATATTTTGATATTTTTCAGGAGATGTGTTTGAAAGATTTCACACTTTGAGAGCCGATAAAAAACGCCGGTAAAGCATACAGGTAACGACCAAAGCTGATAAATAGATCTCACCTGTATGCTTTACCAGATGTTAACAGCAATTATGCTGTCTGTGGATTATCTTGTCTGGGGTGGATTTGGCACTTGTATGTCTGTAAGATTACGATCTATTTCAGTTAACTGATTTTTAAATTTTTAACAGGCTGTATACATTTTAGCGTTTGCTGCCACTTACAGTAAAAAGTCATCCGAAATCCATCGAAACTGAACCAGTAAGAGAGAAACAAAGCTGGCGAAAATATGGGGGAGACTTTGGATCTGCCCCTTGTTTAACCAGTCATTGATTGTATTAAAGTATTTGCATGCAAAAAACATAGCCCAGCAAAAAGTGTGTGTGTGTTTGGGGTGGGGGGGGGCGCTGAAGCCTCCCAGACCCCCCACCCCCGGTTCCGCTGCCCCTGGTGCAAAATTGTGACTGGTCACTTTGCCGGGCTGACTCTCGTTACGTTCGGATTTTTGGCTGGTCGCATAAGATCACGCACCGTTCTACGTAGTCAAGGGAGATAAATCCCACTTTAAAATAGAACTGAGAAGATCATTATGTCCAAAAATAAAGTTACGGATTGTTTGTGATGTGAAGGAATAAGTAAACATGAAGAGATATGCGATCCATATCGACCAAAATTAGAGCTAGCTAAGAATAAAATAACTCGACAGATGAAACGTTCAGAGAATATTTGAGTGACAAAAAGCCGGATGCTATAGTTTTGAACGTTATTCAACAGACCTACGTGGACCACGTTATTATTTTCTTGCATGCAAGGGAAGATATATATGCATTCACATAAGCGTCGCCAGGAGTTTTCAAAAGGGGTTCGATTTTAATGAAGAAGGTACACCGAAACGGGGATCCACCCCCCAAGCACTGGGGAGGGTCAAGGGGGGATGCCCCTACCCAGGGAAAATTTAGCATCAAATGGAGCTCTCTAGTGTACTTTGGTGAATTTATTTGCATTCTCCGTTCTTGAAAACAACGTAAAGGGGGGTTCGTTCACATCGCCGAACCTTGAACCATGTCGGAATTTTATTTAAGATGAGCCGCCAACGTCATGTATAATTAATATTGCAACAAAACGCATCCATATTATACAATTATGGACTTTTGTGGTGATGACTATGATGAGATATGAACCTAAAAAAGCCTATATTGACCGAGCAGTTAGCCGAGGTCAATATAAGTTTCTAGGTTCATATCACATTATATTTACTACTACAAAAGTCCATAACTGATTTATTATATACACCATCCTCTATTTGTCAATTAAAAGTTCAATTATATCAACCAGAAATACTTTTATTTAACAGTAAAATAGTTATCATCTGCAGAATAACATAAAAATGAAACGGAAGTCAGGTTGACTGCGCACGCATGTCGATTGAAATAGAACTAGAGAGGGGATTTCCAAAAAAGCTATATTTAGAATGTTGATATTCACTGGAAAACCGGTGTACATGGATTTTTGAGTACCAGTCACGTGTATAAGATCCAGCCAATAAAAATGTGTTCTTTTATAAAGTGTATAATGAGATGCTATATACAAGCTTCATACACTAAATTCGCCACTCAAAATTATAAAGTTTCCATTTTGTTTTGCTTCCCAGTCCATTGATTAGGACTACAGTTCGTATTCCCGACTCGGATCCTTAACTCTTCTTCTTACGAATCTACGCAAATATCCCTCTGGTAAATATAAAACTCACCAGATTTTGCTCTCAAAGCATATTTAATGATCTATCATTCGAACGAGCTCAGTTTATTTATTTATTTATTTATTTATTTATTTATTTATTTATTTACTTATTGGTGTTTAAGGTCACATACTTATGCACAATGGCTAATCATGACCGTGACAGTTTACGGGTGGAGGAAGCCGGAGTACCCGGAGAGAACCACCGAGCAACTACGAGCAGCTGCTAGCTCCAAAACATCGTAATTCTGCACTGCAGCACAGGCAGAGTTAGATTTGTTTAAGACATGCGCACCATCGACGTGCAGTACGCCTTAGCACAAGGCGTCATCGTTCCTCCATGTGTACAATGTGGACAAAGTGCATTGCCCAAGGACACAGCGCGGGAGTCCGAATCGATCGCTCAGACGGTCACCCATCCGAGGACTAACCGGGCTCGACGTTGCTTAACTTCGGTAATCTGACGAGAACCGGTTACCGCAACGCCACCGCGCCCGAGCGAGCTCAATGAGGTCGTTCCTATGATGGATTACTACTAGCTATATTTTTGAAAAAAAACAAAATATATAGTTATTCAGAGAAAATATTAAAAATTGCGTCTGCTTGTATTATTATGGTTAACACGACTGTTAAAAATACAATTTTGCCTTCATTACAGGTATCAAGCGATAGAGAGATCCTTAATAAGGCGTTTGATATGAGTAGTAAAGATATTTGCACTGATCTGAAAAGTGGACCTCTACCAGTGAACGTATTTACTGTACCATCTCGGAAAATTGCTTACTGCTCGATACCAAAAACTGGCTGCACGTTCTGGAAGCGAATTATTCATCACATGAATGGAGACATAAATCAAACTGATCCTTTTAACATCGACAAAGCATCAGTACATGCAACCAGAAGCAAAGGTTTGGCTAGGAATAAAGCTGCCAAGCTGTCAGAATCATCATACAGGTTCATGTTCGTACGAGAACCATTATCGCGACTTTGGTCAGCATATGTTGATAAAATTTTTTTACCCAATTTCTGGATATTCTATGGAAAGAAAATCGTCAGAAAAACACGCAGTTTGAAAAAAAATGCAACAGTTTGTGGACATGATATAACTTTTGAAGAATTCTTGCGATTCATCGTGCTAACTATGGACTTCGAACCTCACTGGACTCCAATGTACTTACTTTGTAATCCATGTATTTTTAAGCCCCATTATGTGGGTAGGATAGAAAACTTTAATTATGACTCGAAATACCTTGCTAATAAATTCAATGCGTCTGAGTCATTAAAACAATTCAAAGGAAACATCAAGCAGGAAATTAGAGACCAAATTCGCTTTGCTTTTTATTTCATTCGCAGGGAAAAGATAACGTGTGTTACAAAGATAGATGTTGTTCGAAAACTTTGGAGAGCTTTCCAGTTTGTGGGAAACGTTCCAAGTGACCTCCCTTTTCCAGAGGAGGAAGTTCAAAAAATTGGAAACAAAAACATTACTTCTGAAAACATTTTATCATTATTTTTGGATAAAATTGGTGGAATGGGTCCCTCCAAAGAGAACAAAGAGAGGCAAAGAGATATGTATTTACGTTCCGCTCTTCAAACAGTTCCCATGTGGGTAAAAGAGGGAATAAAGAAACTGTACAGGAAAGATTTTGAATTGTTTTCGTATAGTGACACAAAGTATTCAGAGACGTCATTGAAAGATGTCTCGCCCGAGTAGCGCAGTTCAGAGACATAGCCAGGCCAAATGGAGCGGTGGATAAAATATTTTCTTCCTGCCAATGGCAACAAAAATAGTTTTCTCCCACTTCATTTCAACTCGTTTTAGGTTGTGAGCGTGTATACCCATAGGTGAAAGTCCAGAGTCTTTCCCGGAAAAAAACACAATTAACTTTTCACGCCAGTCGGAAAATCCCGAGTAATTTTTGAAGGCTAAAGTATCCGGAAAGTGAAGCGGGGAGTACCCAAACTAGCGCAAAATGACAAGGGTCTGTCGAACGTTCCAGAATCGATTTCGAATCTCGCCACTGATTCGATTCGATTCCAAACCATCTTGATTATTCGAAAAAATCGAATCCTGCAGAGATTTGGATTTCACACAATTCTTCATTGTAGATTCTCTGAAGATAACAAGTCACCATACATTTTTCTGACGAATAAGATTGAACGTATCCTGTCTTACCAGGTAGCACAAATTCAGTCTGAAAATTCCTAAAAGCGATAGTGGAAATTGCGTTACGGCTCGTTTGCACAATAGATCGCCCGTTAAGTGCACTAAGACGCAACCTGCAATGCTTTGGCATTGCAGGTGGCGCCTTGTTGCACTCAAAGGATGATACATGGTTTTTACTACGACCACCTTTGTGATACCTGTCAATTTTCTAGTATGCCAATTAATATTGGTTTCACGGCGGAGATAGACATCACCAAAAGGCCGTAGTATCATAACAAAGGAAAAGTGGATTCGATTCGAGATTCGGTTTCGAACCTTTTGCTTGATTCGATTCGAGGAAAACATTGTGATTCGCCGAGCCCTAAAAATGACCGAAGAAATAGTATACATGAACCAGTTGTAGGGATTCCAAGCATGAAATGTATATAAGCTTGACGCTTCTCACCATCCATGGCTACGCCGCAAGCCAACATTACACATATCTGTATATGATTAAATACGGATTTTAGAAAAAACAAAAAGCAATCTTAGATCAGTTGATTACATAATCATCGTGAATTGGAGATATTAAAGCAGGGACGGTGAGATGGTGGGGGTCTGGGATAGTAACCCAGGGGTCCGGAACTTTTTTTTTTGGGGGGGGGGGGGGGGTGCACATTTGGCACAGGACTCCATTATTCTTGGGTCAGACCTGGGTCCAACGTTCTGACCGAGACTCAGAAAGATAAGTTGCCCGTTCTGTTGTCACTCATGTAAAGAGGGAATGGGAGTGCCCTGTGGAGATTCGCAATCTTTTAACCTTTTACTTAGGCTAATATAAAAAGCAGACGACACCTGCAAACGAAATTATTGAATATCTGTTTTTTCCATTTTTTGCATAAAAAAATAGTTTGTGATCCCTCATTGGAACGAGCTCAACGAGCTCGTTCCAATGAAAGGTCATATGCTATGCTTTTGAGGCAAAAATGAAAAAATAATGAAAATTGAATGGCAATTTTGTGAAAAGCGCGGGTCACTTTTGTCCGTTACGTTGGGTAAAGGGTTAATAGACTGTTATCTATGTACATATGCCCCAGATCCGGTGTTATCATTTCAAGAACATAGGCATCTGCATCCCGACACTTTCGAAAGGAGGCCAGTCACAGAATTAACCCTGGTGGGTCCACAACTACTTGAATCAGGTATGACAGCCGTTTATTTGTATGACCGACTGTGTGTGTCCAAAGTTCAAGATTCAAATCTAGTCTTGCAAGAAAATACAGTACAGACGCCATGGACTCGTCATAATCCACGAATGGACAGTGATGTCTACGCATGCGTTTACCAGGTAATAAAAATCATCATCAGCACGATTTTAATTAATGAAGCACCGCATCGGGTTCTAACCGGTGCTTTATTAATTCAACTTTTGATGATTATTCCTATAATTGGCGTTTGGAATCTAATATTACTGCGTCAGTGGAAATATTTCCCACCCGTGGAAAATTACTAGTCCACGGAGGTCGTACTGTACATGATCACCAGCGAGAGAGAGAATCAATAACCAAGTCTTCAATCCAAACGAAAATATCCCGACTGAAAAAATTATTGCTAGGGTGTGTCACCCTCAAACTACCTATAGCGACACTCCTCGATAAAGGACGATTTCATTTTCTGGGTTTTACCTCGCTTCAAAGAGCCATGCCGCAGCTGCCTTGACTGTAAGAAAACTGACTGGTATTGCGAACAATGTAATACGTCTGAACAATTTGACTGAATAATGATAACTGTAAACTAATCCTTCTCAGAAGTGTTGTTGTCACTTTTATTACACGCATAACTTTTCCTCTAATTCCATATTTACAAATCCGTACGGAACACATTTCCATACAGATTTCCATTGACAGACTATTTTTCCACTAACGTCATGGCTCCATCAAAAGAACTAACCTCCGTCCATCTTCATAATCGGGAAATATACCATTCCAACCTACGCGTACGTTGTAGTGATTTAAATGCTCACAAATTCGTAAGATTTATATCTGAAGACCCGAGATGTTCGTGTGGGCATTTTGAAGAAACCGAGCAACACTTTGTGTTTGAGTGTCCTCTGTGGTCACTACAGAGACAGGAATTGCAGAACAAAATAAGCATGAATAACATCACTTTAGATAAAATTCTTTTTGGTGATTTATCTTGATCTAATTCGGATAATCTTCAGATTTTTCAAGACTATATTTTAGATACGGGGCGTGTTCAACGGAATGGGTAAACTGTGATAAATCCCAAACTCTCTCTCTCTCCCTCTCTTTCGAGAGAGAGAGAGAGAGAGAGAGAGAGAGAGAGAGAGAGAGAGAGAGAGAGAGAGAGAGAGAGAGAGAGAGGGGGGGGGGGGACTGCGGAGAGGGAGTATCAGCTCATTTCAGTGGCCACAACTGTACTGTAGCTGTCATAAATCTAATAGACCAGTACGTATTTCAATGTTCGAAAATATCTGTTTGTTATGCGAAAAATCACCCAAGATTTACTGAAGAATGGATTTCCCTTTTTTGGAGGCAACACGAATAGAACGTAATTAAGGGCTTCGTAAAATGTGATTAATGAAATCAGAATTATGTGTTGCCCTCCATAATAATAATAACACTTCGGCCGGCCACTGATTTGTCGTGGTTCTCGTATGAGAAGGCCTTGGTTACCCATGTTGTACCAACTGCCTCCCTAATCCCGCGCTTCTTCTCTCCTCCCAACACTCGGAGACGAACTGCTTGATGACATCCCTTGCCCCATTCTTCCCAATCTCTTCGATTAGTATATTAACCCTCTTCTATGAGTCGCCCCCTAACCACATGTCCTTCATTCTCCCATCCCACTTCCCCATTATACTCCCCGTGAATCTTGTTCTTTTAGACTGATATTTTGGGCATTCTATAAGAAAGTGTTCCAGGGTCTCCACCACGCCCAAGTTACACATCTGGCACTCCTTTTCACTGTTTTTCCCAATTTTTCCCCTCAGCTCCAGGGACCGCGACCTCAGCTTGAACAACTGTGCCCCCCCCCCCCCCAAAGGTGCCATCAAGGTTCTCTTCAAAACCAGGCTTCTCTTTAGTTTAAACAATATTTATTTAGTAATTGGCATGTGTATACATTTCACAATAACAGTAGAAAAACAAATATTCTGAACAACACTAGATACAACAGTATACACAAAACAAGGAAATCAGATTACTATGTAAAAGAGGGATTCGACAGAAAGCTAAAGCTTATGTAAGTCGTCTCCATGACAACTTATAACTTACTCCTGAAGGTGATACAAATCAGCGGAGGAAACCACACGTCGTGGCATGACGGCCGAGACTTTCCCTCCATTGTAAATGAAGTTACAACTTAGTTACTACGTCAAAAAAAAAAAAAAAAATACGGAGCAGAGAAAGAAGCGGAAAGAACAGGAGCGCTGATAAATAGAAAGAAGAAAAAGGAAAGAAAACAAAAAAAAAAGCAAAAACAAAAACAATATGATATAATGGAATGAAATCAGCTTGAATACATGGAGCTTATCACATTATGCGGATGCAAATGAGCATGTATCGAAGTCCGCTCGAGCCTTCTATGGACAGCTTACGACGAGCCGAACACAAGTTACGATCTATCCTCAAGAACCGGAGCAAGACTCCGACACACATTTTGCACGTACACGCAGATGGTAACAATATGTATATCCTACAATGTCTTGAGAATAAGTAAGTTAATACAGACGAAGTACATGCCGAAAGTCTGCTAAACAGAATTAATACTCAAAATAATCGTAAGTAGGCAATTTATTAACTTCTAGTTTAGTTAGTCACAAATTAGGTGTAAATAAACCACGAGGTGTCAAAAGTTGGCTGGCATTAATCAATGGGTCATATTATGCCAGCAATGCAACACCTGTCTGATACAGTGAACAATTGCTATTTCAGAGTTGACTTTCCCACGAGGAGTGGGGATGGAGTGTGTGTGTGTGGGGGGGGGGGGGGGGGGAGTATTTAGCTTTAACTTATTGGAATCGCTTGCTAGTTAAAATGAAGTCATGTACCACTTCCGAAATAAGGTGGTTGTCCTCATTATTCAAGAATTCAGAGCCAAACAGAAGTGTTGATGTATCTACAACATATGGGAGTAAATTAATCGTATAATTGCGAGCGTTTGAGAACAAAGGGCAATGAAAGAAAAAGAGATCAGTAGTTTCACGTTGACCACACTGGCAGGAGGGGCAGGCTGATAAGCGATTGTCGAAAAGGTGGGAATTGAGACTACTACAACGCAGTCGCAGCCTACAGTGGTATATTTGAGCCCTACGAAATTTCGCATTGCTATAGAACCTAGGTGGTCTTTGGCTACCATTACTGAGAAACGCTTTAAAGTTAGTCAATGATGAGTTCTCGCGGACAGGTAACGGTAACTTATTCCACTGGTCAGTAACGCTGGGGATAAAAGAAGACTTATACAATTGCGTTCGGCAAAAGGGAACTCGGTGGTTTTGACTTGTTCTGAGACCATGTGATGAATTCTCAAGGAGATAAGTGGGGAAACTTTGTTGGAAATGTATGGAGGCGATATATAGTGATACATTTTGAAGAACTGAATTAGTTTGTGTTTGTGTCGTCTTTCTTGCAAGGATTCCCACCGTGTTTCGGAATATATCAAAGACTTACTGGCACTAACTGTTGCTCCGGTGATGATTCTTGCTGCTGCAATTTGTATTTTTTCCAGTTCCGCAACATTGGTAGCAGAACAATTAACCCAGACAGTGTCCGCGTATTCAAGAAGAGGCATAATAAAGGCAAAATATATTTTTTCCAGGACACTGCGATCGAGGTTAAATTTCTGTCTCCTCAACAAGTCTACGAGAGACCAGGCTTTGGAGCAAATGTGGTCAATGTGGTTGTTCCATGTACATGTGTTATTTAGTATGAGCCCTAAGTGTTTGTGGTCAGAAACTTCTGATATCTGTGAGTCACCTAAATATAAGGGTGGGTGAGAGTTGGGGTTGTTTTTACGTGATACGCACATACTTTCAGTTTTATTGGGATTGAACTCGACCAACCATGTTTTGGCCCAATGCTCGATTGTAACCAAATCATTATTGATTATGACCGCGGCTTGCTCTGGGTGTTCAATAATTAGATATAAGGACGTATCATCTGCGAAGAGGCGAATACTACTGAGTAAGTCAGTGGTTATATCGTTTATGTATAGCAAAAACAGTAAAGGTCTGAGTATAGACCCCTGAGGTACACCGGCATTGATGGGTCTCCATGACGATGACTCCGAGGTTATCACAACTCGCTGCGACCTATCTGCAAGGTACGATTTTAGAAATAGATGTAGTTCTCCTGAAACACCAATACTCTCCTGCTTGTGGATAAGACCAGCAATCCATACCTTGTCAAACGCCTTACTGACATCACAGAAAACTACCCTAACTTGTTTGCCTTCATCAAGCGCGCGACAGAATTCATCATATATGTCAGTCAGGTGGAGGACGGTGGAATCTCTAGGTGTAAAACCCGACTGAAATTGACTAAGGACATTATTTTCACCCAAGAACTGCCACAATCGTTTGAAGACACATTTTTCAAATAATTTACCAACACAGCTGATCAACGATATTGGGCGATAATTAGTAACTGAGTTTGAGGGTTGCTTTTTTAGGACTGGGGTGACATTTGCTTTTTTCCATAATGTTGGAAAGTATGAATTATTCAGTAATATGTTGAATAAAATTGAGAGTGGTTCGCAGAGAGAGGATTTACATTCGTTTAGGAGACGCGGGCTTATTTGATCCGGACCAGACGCCTTGGATACCTTTATCGACTTCATTGCGGCATATACTTCACTGCAATGCAGGGTGATGCAATCAATACACTGGGAAACACGGGGTGGTGGTTCTGGTAAAGAAGCATTCGAATCGTCAACTGTTGAGATAGAACAGAAGTATTCATTTGAATACTTCAGCTTTCTCACCACTTGAAGAATATATTTTGTTTAGGTGAATCAGGGTGGGAATTTCTGTTGCGTTACAGCTACCGATTAGTGTTTTTAGGGTCTTCCACCACAGTGATGCTGGGCTTGCATTACTTCTCAGGGTGGACTGGATTTTTGAAAGATGCTGGTCTTTGGCCATTACAACCTCGTTCCGTTTAAGTTTGTATTTGGCCCAGGCGTATGGGAAATTGGTACGTTTAGCAATCCGATACAGACGTTTTCTCTGTCTCATTAATAGTCTTATTTCATTATGCATCCATTTCGGTTGATCCATTCTCGAAGTAATAAATTTGTTGGGTATATGTTTGGATGCAGTATTGAGTATTTTGTCAGTGAAATTAGTAACTATGGTATCGAGACATAGAGTATCAAAGATAGAGTTCCAGTCGGTGTTAGAGAAAGCCTCGTTCAATAAATCATAATTACCATGAGAATAAAGCCATATCCTCCTCCTAAAAGAAGGATGGTTTGGTTTTATAAATTGAACTTCGATTGAAATTGGGCAGTGATAGCGGGTCATGTCTGGAATAATTGGTTCCAGGACTTCTCATGTTTTCACGTTGATTGTGTCGCTGACAGCAAAGAGATCTAACAATGATGCGGATGTTTCAGTAAAACAAGTTGGCTCACTAACAAGCTGTCTGAGGTTAAAGTAATTGATTATTTCAGAAAGGCTACTCCTTGAAGAAACCATTTGGTTGTCGTTGAAATCACCCGTGATAATTAAGTCACCAACTGACGTGTCTCTAGCGTTTTCGATGGATGCTGATATGGCATCCCATGTATCTGGAGGACTGTTGGGTGGACGATAGAATACCCCTAATAATAACGACCTACCCCGTTTAGTAAATACTTCAGCCCGTAGGCACTCCGTATTCGGCATATCAAGATCCGATCTGTGTCGAAACGAAATGCCGTATTTTATGTAAATGGCAACCCCACCTCCCCTTGACGAACGATCGAATAGCAATGGTTCATGGAACCCATGAAGTTGGACATCGGATGAGGTATCATTGTTCTGAAGCCATGTTTCCCTGAAAGCCACAATTACAGTTGATGCAAATTCACATTGTACAATATCTAGTTTAGGTTTGAGGCTCTGAATGTTAAGATGAACTATTTTTAAAGTTTCTTGATTGTGATCTGAATTAATAGAATTTGGACCAGGGTTGGTTTCAATGTCACCTGATAATAATAAACTTATGACCGAACGGAAAAAAACGACGTCAGTAGAACCAATGCAGTTAGAACGTTTAGTAATGGCCTAGCCTTCGAGACAATCAAACAACTTGAACGATGTGGAGTTGGTTCAGTGGAATCTACACTGAGAGGGGTAATAAACACGTTTGATTGCCCAATGAACAAGGCAAACATTGCAGTGAAGCTTTTATACATCTCAGCTCCACTGAGACGCAAGAGCAAGTAAATTAAGATGCATGTAGATCTATCTTTCGGCAGACAATGCCTTAAGCTTCTAGAATAAACTGTAAGGTTGTTATTTCCTATTCGGGCATGGTATAGTTCAAGAGAACACATGAAGTGTAGTTGTAGAATCGGAATTAAACTGTATTCAAGCTGGTATGAAAAGAATTGGCGTAGATTAGAGAAGAGAGTGTTGGAGTTTAAGACTAGAAAGTAAAGGTTACAAAAGGACACTAAAAAAGATGAAAGTAATAAAGTAAATACAAGGTAACTTGAGTGTTTAAAATGGGGTGGAGTTTCTAGACTCCCTCAACAAAGTCAAAAATTATCTATTTACACATAGTGGAATATCAGTATGAGATGATGAGTTGAATGGCTACACTTTAGGCCTAAATATTGATTTCGACTTCACTCATTTCCGATAAAGGAATGTCAATGGGAAGTGCGAGATGCGCAAGATTCATCAAGAATTATTGTACCAAACATGACACTGACAACAGGAGCGGCACGCCCTTCCTACCACGAAAGTGTCGAAAGTTGGCTGAAAGAAAGCGCCGCTACATTTGTATTACATTCAACAATGGCATGGAGGAGGGTGGACCCACCCCTAATAATAGATCCGTCTTGCAACAAATACGCTAACACGGATACGAGAGCAAGAATTTGCAGGACCAGCATTTACAAGAGGGAATTAAGGGCGTTCCACCTGTGGTTGATGTATCTGGTGCAGCCCTACGTCAACACTTAGATGTGGTTCGCCTGTTTCCAATTAATTGTACCCAAACGGAAGCCGCAACAATATCTTCGCAAAATACTCTGACGTAACAATATGACGCAATTATGGAAATTTACGGAAGGGCGGAGAAAACATTATTTCGATTGAGTCACGATTGATTCAGCTGCAATTATAGAATGGCTGTGACCCTAAATATTAACGATTGCCTGTGTGTACTTCGCTTATAAAATAGGGGTGTCACAGTTACACAGATGCAGTTCGATATGTTTGGACTGGTTCACACTGTCGGGGAGGAGGAAAGACAACTTCGATCGGGTCGCGACACAGTCCCCATCCGATCGAATTTGTCTGACATCACAATCACAGTAATGCATCATGATTGATTCAGCTGCAGTCATGGAATACCTATGACACGAAATATTAACGATTGCATGTGTATACTACACATATACACACTAGGAGTGTCACAGATACATGTACTTAGATTTCGATATGTTTGGACTGGCAAACACCGTTAGGAAGGAGGAAAGATACCTTCGATCGGTTCGCGACACAGTTCACATTCGATCGAATTTTCAATCCGACATCGTAATCAAATTGATGCATATTGGTGGATGGTAGCGTCGTAGAATTGTTGAGTTAGTGAGACTACGTAACAAATTAGTGAGACCACGTAACAAATGGTAAGTTGGTATGTCGCACAATATAACTTTTGGGGAAGGGGATCAGACCAGCGCATATTAAAGGGGATGTACACCAATGTCGCCGGTTTTCCACGTACTGTACATTGAAAAATATGTTTGAGTGGGTACACACAATGAAGGAACGGAAGGGTAACATGGCATACGTGGTTTAGAAGGAGAAAAGACAACTACGATTGACCCGCGACACCGTCATTCCGATCGAATTTATCTGCCAAGTTTTGCAATCAAGCATGCATATGGGTGGACTGTAGCGTCATAGAACTGTTAAATTAATGGAAGCAACAAAACAAACAAACAAACAAAACAACTGGGGACATGGTATGAGCACGATATAACTGCTTAGGAAGGGGATCAGACCAGCGCGAGTTAAGGGGGGGGGGGAGGTATACCTCAATGTCGCCGGTTTTTCACATATTACATATGCAGGATATATTTGAGAACCCACACACAATGGAGAAATGGGAGGATAACTTCGATTAGATCACGACATGAATCCCATGTGATCCAGTCTGTCGCAACATGGTCGCCATCCCATCCAATTCGTCTGTCCGAAAGTGCTATCAATCCGATACATAATGGTGGATAAAGGCGTCGTAGAAGACGTTAATTTGTAAGGCAACATTACAAATGAGGTATGTGGATGTCACGCAACTTCTCGTTTAAGGAAAGTGATCGAACTAACTGACTTGGGGTGTGGTGGAATACACCCCAATATTACGTTGGCATGCTGTGCTGAACATGTAGAAATGGAATGTCACAAATGGAGTTGAAGCGCAATTGGATATGTCGGAATAAGCGCACATATTGCAGAAATGAAAATATATCTTCGATTGGATAGCGACATAGTCACCATCCAGTTGAATTTATATAGTCGAGAGTGTTATCAAACTAATGCACAGTGGCAATTGGGAGTGTCGCAGAGTTATTTACTTGTAAACCCGCGCTGCTAGTATACTTAGTAAAGTGAGGAAAAGGTGTGGGGACGGTACTCGAGTGATTTGTTTAGAAATGTGGTCAAAATAGAACACAACTGGGTGTTTCGGAGGGGGCGGGGGGAGCGTGCCAATTTTACTTTAACCAGTTTAAGTGTGCAAGTAGAACGGAGGTCACATTAGAAATGAATATGTCTGTATTAGCACTAATTAGTTTATATTTTTAAAACAAATAAGTCAAACTTCATATTGACTGGATATCACTGGAACTGGCTTCATCAGCCAGTTCCATTGATATCCACTTCCACGTAGTCTGACTAAAACGAGACACGAGATACTTGTGGTTGTGGCGCTTTTGTCTTTGGGTAAATAGTTAATAAGAATTGTTTTTTTGTTTTTTTTTTGTTTTGCTTTCTTTATTCGTCCAATTTGAGAGAAGCCAAAGCTGTGGCATAGCAGGATTAAGTACCCCAGAAAAATGATTGTCTAGTGGATTAGGGTTAGGACTACAATCGTGGCAAGTGGCCACAGGACAATTTAAGTGTTCAGTCTAGGAGGCAACCAGTTCTGTGGAGTCTGCAACAATTCTTGATACTGCAGACGCAGCGAAAGGGTGAATTCAAAACATATAAAAGTTACTTACAGTTTTCTATGTTTATTCACAAACCCTAAATAAAGTTCCTACAATTTAAACTGAAATATTCTCTCTCTCTGGTAAATTTATAAACTATTTCAAATACGAAATGAGACTAAGTCAAAATTATCGCATCGCTCTCATCGCGTCCTGTGTCTGGAACTGTTGTCTGGCCTGGCAGCGTTCGGCGGCGTTCTTCCACGAGAATAGGAGAGTGACTTCTTACACGACGGAAGACCAAAGAGAGAAGTGACAACTCGGGTGATTCCGTTGGTTTAAATACAGTTTGATTCGTGCATAGTCGTGCATATCTTGTTTCAATTGACGTCATAAAACACCATAGAACACCACTTATACCCCAAGATGGCAGAGAGGTATTTCTTAACCCCCTACTTCCATTCCGGGATAGTAGGGCATCCTGTGGGTATCCTATGCTAAGAGTATGCCTTCTCGCATTTAAAAGGACACTGGCATTTGGTAGGTGTACAATTTCAAAACCGACAGTACCGCCCAGCAAACGTGCTATATTGCATAATTCTCAGAGCTGAAAGTGATACTGGGTGTGTTGAGGTTAGGTCGGGTCAGTATACAATGCTAAAATCTGTCAAAAGCATTCTGATGGGGTTATCCTAGGTTAGGTTTTTACTAGCTAATATGCCAATCATAATATCAAATACTGTCGAAAACACCTTAGTAAGGTTACTTTAGGTCAGACTATGGTCTAATTTCGTGTCTCGTGCTCCACTTCTATAGCAAGTGTGCAGAGTACTTTTTAGGTCAGTTGCACTGATGTTATGCAATACAAATATACTAGGAATATGAATAAAATTACATAACTTGTGCCTGAAAACAGCGTTTACTTATTAAAGTTTATACAACAGAGAATTATTACCAAGTAGGACTTGGCCACTCTGATTAACACATTAACACTTCGGGAACCAAGACTCCTGAGTGCAATCATATGACTCCGACGCACCCCACAGAGGTTAACCCGACACGCTCCGTGGAGGGCATTTCGTTACAATCCTCCTAACCAAGATGCGAGGTCCGATAAACTTTTATCGGAGCTCGAGTCTGGATCAGATGAATTCCAGAATTTTCAACAGTGACCAGGATCACTGGCTGACCTGGTCCATGGAATCAGGATGACCAATCACATGTGGTGACCAGGATGCTATCAGCATCACGGTCAACACTGTGACGGGAATCCATGACCAGGATCAGACACTACCGGTTTTAGGGATAAGAAATGCACTACAGGGATTATTTATTAATGTGAACAATACCGGAACACCTCCAGACAACAGGAATCACCTTTTTCTCCTAAGGCATTACATTCTCAATTCCTTAAGTAATTCTAAATAATAATAAACTCTACCTGATATTAACAATGATAATAATACATTTCCTATATCATTATGCCATTGATAGGGAAAGGGAAAAAACTGATAATTGAAGGCTGTATAATCGAAGCTATGCTTCTTTAAAGGGGTTCCCCATAGAAGGTCAAAACGACACAGAGGACAACTTTGCTTTTGTTGCATCCAAGTTAACCCACAGTAGAGATGTACTATCTGAGTACATTGTGGACAACGATATGCTTCACGGGGCCCAACAATGTCCACCAAGCATATCGCGCATTGTCTTCCATCTCCATCAACTAAATTTTGTCTGGCTTGAATGATTCGAAGGCTTGCATACAATTCAAGCGAGGATTGCAAGACTTGATGATTGTATTGTGCATTTTCCCATTCATAGGTATGTTCCCCCTGCACATGATGGTATGTTTCACCAATGATCATTCGATATTCGCGAGGTAAATCAGGTACGGAGATTTGACTATATTCACTAGGGTGAAATGGATGGACCGGAGTAGATGTGATGAATGTATCGATCTCATTCTCCGATTCATAAGGAATTCGTTGATCATAATAAGTTCCGTCCCACCATTGGTCATTCCAATAACGAATAACACTTGTATGGCTTGATCGTGCTGCCTCCCTAGGGGTTGCTAATCAAGCCTCATGTTCGATTACCACTATGTGAGGCATCACCAGTTCGCGCCCTGCTTCCGTTGTATGGAGACAATACCAGTACAAAACTTGAGTTCGAATCAATTCTAAGTGACCGGTGACTTCGTTTAACTGTACCATATCCCACACACGGATTTTACGCTGAAAAGCGGAAGCTCCATTGTGAAAGATCATAGGTACAGGAATACGAAATCTCTGTGTCCAGTACTCTAATTGCTCCGGGGAAAATCTTCTGAAGTTGGGTTAACTATACGGTATGCATATGCAGTGGCCATTTTTCAAGGATTGAATATTACTTGTATGACTACCGAAAAACTTTTTCAACTATAAAAGATAAAAGAATACCGAAAACTGACTCCAAACAATTAGATATCAAGTGCAATAAACAAATTAAAAGTGACTGACTATTACTCAGGAAAATAACAAAAACTATTTTACACTATGCTACAGCTGTGCCGTATGAACAATTCTACTTTCCCCGTTAACGGTTCTTCGTTAGTTTTTAGTCTGTTGTCGATAGTGACGAAACTAGGAGTCACGTCTAGAATGTCACTATGTAATTTTGATTGAAAATAACTTTTTCGTTTACTTTACTTGGAATACTTTTGTTGTATGTGAAATAAGAAAATTATATAAGGACGTCCAAAGATGACAACAGTGCCCGACGGCGCGCAGCTGTAGAGGTCGCCTTCTCAACTTCTGTCATTAAAACTCAAAACTCATGTGGGTTCATTTCAGCTGGTACTGGAAGCTTCGGCTCGTTACCAATGCCCCATCTCATGGGTGCACGGCAGTGCGGGCAAGAAGCTTGCTCAGGAGCACCTGCTTTTGATCTGGCCCATGCAATACCACAGGAATAGTGGATTTGCTGTTTACATTGGCCACATTCAAATAAATCCTGCCAAGTTTTCGAAATTTCTGTTAAGCAAATACAGCAAGGGTCTCCAAGACCCTTATAATGAGTCTGTACCTCCAGCGTCTCATTATATTTGATAATTTGGTTGCGTAAACTAAAGCGTTGTAATCGTCTTCCTTCGTGTCTGATTACAGCTTCACGAAGGAGGTGATACTGTTTCTGTTGTTTCTCCAATTCATAAGTTTTCTGTATGTTACCAGGAGGAAAGAATCGTGCAGGGTGCATTTGGTGCTGATAAAAACCAAATGAATCATCAGCATCTTCACTAGCGGGATATGTGCTACCAGGGAAGATCTCATGACTCCTGAATGGTCGGACCAAGCCAGGATCGGCTATTGGGTCCAGTTCAGCATCCAGTTGATTTTGTCCATGGTCATAATATCGGCCATTCCAACAGGGGTCATTGACATAATGAATGACCTCGTTAGGACCGGGACCAATGACCTCATGGGGTTCAACTTCTACTGGGAACTCCGGAAGGTACAAAAGATGGGGAAATATTACTTTTCTTTCCTCAGAGAGATAAAAACGATAGCCAAGTTGGTGTTGCATTATCTCTGTCTGGCCATTGGCAGGATTATAATGTCTTGTGTTCCATATACGAATATACCTTAGGCGACGACATCTCCATAAATCTTTTGGGAAAAATAGACAGAAGTCATTACAAGGAGGTACTGCATGTTGGAAGGCTTCACGTTTATGTAAATCAAACATCGCCTGCTCCTCGGCGAATTCTTCAAATTCTAAAGTATTTACCGAAGCCATTCCAACAGCAAAATAATCAATACAAAATAAAATATATACGACTATATTTAAAACAAAGAAACCACTATGTATGTCACAATAGAATTACATATAATACACTAAAATGTACACTTGATAGGACGCTCCCCTGGGTTCGTCTGCAACTTGGTGCACTCAATCAACACTCTTTCCACCAACTTTCAAATTTGTTTGCCTTGATTACTGGAGTCCTGTGTGTAACTTATCTAATACACTCCAGGAACTCCGAATTTATAATAAATGGTTACACTGTTAGGACAGAATTACTAACTTCTTGGAAGAATTTTTGACTAGTAAACAAGACAAACACAGACGACCCGTGATCATCATGTATCAGGTTTCCAATCAATGGATATTCATAAATTGGGAAACCAGATTCATGAAAATCTTATATACATATATTAGTCTTGTTAGACTTTTCTGCCTATGTTTCTGCTGAGAATCATAATAATGCATTTCTCAACCTTCATTCTGAAGGTTTTCATTTCGTGTTGGCAACTGATAATGCCGATAAACAGTATTTGGGCCTGTTCGGTAGTCAAACGTTGACCCTGTGAAATGTCCAACATAATCTGGGTGGTATTGATGATAGACAACAAAGGGCTGAAAACTCCTTGGTCGGCCATCTGAGTGATATCGTGCTCGTCTTCGATGACTATAGTCACGATATCTTGCACAGAAGGGAGTAAACTCTGCTACATTTCTTGGCATGTGAAATCTATGATGTACAGTGCTGGTAGTAGCCACCCGGTGACTATAATACCGCAGAGGTTCACTAATCTCACCCTGCTCATTGATTTTTGGATATTGTAAATCAGGGCAATTATAGATCACTAAATATCTAGACCTATTTGCAAAAGTTAAATGAGTATCGATAGCACTGTCATAATAATATATCAACTCTCGCTCAACCTCTATATATAGTTTATTCAAATCAAAATCAAAATATTGACATCCAAATTCATCCTCAATGCCTAAGAGATCTGTATCTTTCATAAAATCTTGTTCATATGTATTGGGTCGTATGATATCTCGATCAGATTCATGAGGAGAGGCCAACGGGTGAGGTGTCCCGAAAAACTCGCTCCTTGCCCACTCCCACGGTCTCGGTCAAATATCGATCACAGGCTGCGAGACAATATTAGTAGGTAATGGAGTAAATTGTCTTGCTTTTACATCACTTAAAGGAGGGGTGTGTACTTCTAATTCAAGATCAGCTCGTGCAAGTTCATTCTGTATCACACTGATACTGGACTCTGCTGCATCGGAGTCCAGAACAGTGGTAGAATCACTAGGCATAGAATCACTCGTGGGTGTGGTCATACTGGAAGAAGCATGTGATCTCATTGTTATATCCTAAACAAACCCGAGTCCATCTTGGTTCTCAGGGTCTCGATGAATAATTGCATCATGGGTTCTAACAGGTAATCTTGGAGGAAGAACTAACGTTTCCACGGTATCCGTAGGCGAATAAGGTGGAAGTCGTTGAAGTCGTTCCGGTGAATATAGTAAAATAGAATCAGTTGGAGTTTGTACACTACTTGGAGGGGTCGACAAAAGGTCGGAAGATGCTATAGAAGGTGATGGTGATGCTTCTATTGATGCCACTACAGATACACAATTATCAGATGAATTGCTATTTATATTTACGTTCATACTAGATGAATTAGTGTCTTGAAAAAGTTCTCGTGAAACGGTACTATTACTGTCAGTTCCAGTACTAACTGTACTTTAAGTTTCATCATCAACTCTGGTAATCACGGAAATCATCGATCCCACTGTCAACACTAGAATCAGATTCTGCCATTTGTACACTGATCACTGAAACAAAAACACACAGTGTGTGAACTACTGTTTTTCAGTTTCTTTGTCTATATCAAACATAGTTATGTGGACATTGGCAGAATCCACATCATGCTGTACACGGGGATATATTGATTTCCTATTAGGTTGAGGAGAAGGTCTAAAGTTTTGAACAGCTTTTCTCATCATGTCTCTAATACTCTTAGGAGGTTGTTGTGGTTGTTGTTGTTGTTGTACTCCAGTTGGATTAGCAGGAGCTGAAGGCTGTGGTGTAGGTCCCATACTAGTATAGATTTCATCATCGGCAAATGCAAAATTAAACATTTCACTATCATCAACAGCAGAAAAAGTCGGTTTACTTTTACGGTTTCTTAACCACTTGTATATCTGTTTGTGTCTATTGGCTCGATAGCACTTCCAAAGCAGATATAATCCTATTATTAATGCAACAGTCGTGAGAGCATAAGCCCACTTAGGGACTTCAAATGATTCCGTCATTTGTAAATTTAGCGAGTCAAGTTCATGAATTAAGTCATCCATGGGTAAGTCATCTAAGTGTTCTATTCCTTTCGGTATCGTAAACGTCGATATATTCACTCTCTCTATGACAGGTTTCCACATCTGTCGTTGTAACAACGAGAAATTTGGTAACACCGTCTTTGTAACAATCCGAAAAGTAGAATTATCCCTTTTATGGAAATAACGCGGTAACATTAATTGACCGCTCGATGCCATACATAACGGTTTTAATTCCAAAATTCCAATTGGCGGAAGAATCCGTTTTGGTTTCGGATTTCTTCGTTTTGGACACGTAATTGAGAATCGTAGTGGGACATCTGTCGTGATGTACCACATTCCTTCATCGATTCTAGTACTGAACGGGAGGTCAATATTCAATCGAACTTCCGTTTGACATAAGTTCAGAATCTCTGATTTCATGTTTAAAAACAAGGCTAACATACAACTTGTCGTCGTATGTATCGTTCGTATGGCACCTACTAAAGGACAAAACAACTTATTGTTATCTACACATTGGTCATGTCCTATTTCTGGGACATACTTCGTCCTTTCTTTATTAATAATTAATATGTCAGATTCAAGAGTATATATTGCTACTAATTTATTTGCGACTCGCGACGCATTCTTGGTTACATTGACAAAGGGTACAGGCAAAGCCTGCACCTTGAACACTTCAAATTGCAAGTTCGAATTACGTAAGGGGATCTTCATGAAGATCACCAATTTATCGTCGTCATAAATGGCAGCCATCGTAAGCAAATGATAATATTGCCATAATTCTGTCGTCAGATCTAGCGGCAACATGGACTTATCATCTAATTGAACTTGAATACTCATTAATACTGAGGTCAATAGTGAAGGATCCACTATTTTTGGTGATAACTTCTTATCGGCTAGAATATCCATTTGATCATGTAATCCCCATAGAGTGGTTTCTGCAGCGATTATCATTGATTCCAATTGACTCATTACAAACTCAAGCTGATGATAAGCACAAGTGAAATGTTCAAGATATAATATTCGATCTTCATGATTCTGAACTACTTGATTTACTCGACCTTGAAATAACATCAATTCGCGCAACATATTTAACATAAATTCTCTATTTTTCAGAATCGCTTCATGATTCATCTTAATGAAGGTTAAACTTTGTTTTTGAATATGTTGAATCATTGCTTGATTAGTACTTACACGTCTTAAATTTTCTGCTATCCCATCTAAATCTGACTGAGATACAGTTCCGAAGAGAAAACTCAATCCTTCACCTACAAAGTCGAACAAACCTCGTTTCTTCCGAGACGAGATTATTGTATGTCCATGTAATCTGCGGTAATCGTTCAGATCCTCTTTTACTCATTTAACACGATTATTTAGGTATCTGATCTCCTGGTATATATCCGTTATGATCAATTGTAATGCAACGGCAAGAGTAGAATTTTCACCATTTACTTCTACAAAAGTTTGTCGAAAAGCTATGGTTGTAGCATTATACAAACCATCGGTATATTTCATACTTTGATCAAGTCTACGCACATATTGTATAAAAGGCTGAAGTTCATAAACAAACATTGTACTCCAATCACTAGTTACCATATTTACTTCTTTCACTTTTTTAAAAATCACATTGTTTCTAATAATAGTATGTCCATCTATTATTGTAGTCAAAAGACCAACTAATAACATCCAATGCAACATCTTGCTCCTACAATGAGAAAGGAAGCAAGAGTTAGCGCAATGAGTAATACGCGATTCAATTTCTTTCACTCTGATGATTTACTTCCCAGGTGCAAAAGGTCAGAAAGTTATTCTAACTACACGAAATCTCAGTCAGTTCGCGAGGCTGACAAGATTTATAGTTTCGTTCCGCACAAATCATAAGTCAATACAATTTTGTTACTCATTTTACACTTTCTCTCGTCTCTCTCAAACTTAAGGAGAGGCATCTGCCATTATGTGTTACGTTTAGTTATCATTAGTCCTGTGGTAACATTTAATCACTAGTACTCCAGGTAGAAGGTACCATAATTGCTCCTAATTCTAATTTCTCACCTGGTTCTTTAATCTTATTATGATCTCTTAACACAGCTTGTATACAAGAGATCATCTCAGTTATATCTTTACTTGATTGTTTTGGTTGAGGCCCACTACTGTGGCCTTTTTCTTCAGTTATTTGCAATTGATCAACTTCCATCGTTGAATCATTTACTCGATCATTTCGATCATCAGCAATGAATCGTGATGGTAGCCGATCAGCTGAAGGAGCTTGTAGCTCTTTCATACGTTTCTTGTAATCCCGTACCTGTTGTACTTGTTGTCTTAATTCTGCTAATGGAACACCATCTTCTTCTGAAGAAGAATGTTCTTGTCTTTGTCTTTTATTTTTAATGAATGACGTTAAGGGATGTTTTTCTTGAATCCCTTGCATATCGTCACCTTCATTACTGTCACTACTGCTACTGTTTTCAGTAGTCGACAGTTTTGACGGGGCAGTGTAACGTGGTATTCGTCGCGCTCTAACAGGTTGGACAGGTTGTGGCACCTCCCATTTCGATTCTAATTTTCCTTTAGATTTACCTGAGGAGTATAAAACAGGATCACCTACTTCAAAGGTGATATCCTTTGCTGTAATATCATGTAATCTTTGTTGTTTTAATACTCGTTTCTTTTGTGCAGCTTGTTGTTTTCTAAAGGCTTTATGTTGTTCCTGAATGGCTATCTTATGAGGTTCTTCACCTACGTATTTTTCTCGAGGTTTAAGTATGTTGTCGAGTGGTAAAACCATATCTCTACCATACACCAGATAAAATGGAGAGAATCCAGAAGATTCGCTGCCATTAAACCTGATGGCTGCCATAGCTTGGTTTAGGAATAAATTCCAAGTTTCTAATTCTTCTCGAGCTAGTTTTGCTAAGATGTCATTCAGCGTTCTATGTAGCCTCTCCACCTTCCCATCAGATTGTGGATGGAAGTAGGAAGTTGTTACATGATGTATCTTGAAATAGTCAGTTAAATATTTCATCACTGCATTTACATTTTCAGATCCATTGTCTGTTAAGATTTCTAAAGGACATCCAAATCTTGGAAAAATTTGATCTATTATCAAGTTAGCAATTGTTTCTGCCTTTTTATCAGGCACTGGAAACGCTTCAGGCCAGCCAGAATAAATATCTATGAAGGTCACAATATATTTATTTCCTGATAAAGTCTCAGGGTGTGGACCACTCATATCCAATGCTATTTTAGCAAAGGGGTATGGAGGTCTATCAGTCTCTTGCAATGGCAAAGTGTGAGCTCTGGTGTTACGAGCTCGACACACAAGACAATTTTCTACATGTTTATAAATATGTTTATATAAATCTTTCCAATAATATTTTCTACTGATATTATTGTACACTTTGTCTGTGTTCGGGTATGCACAAGCGTACCCGCGGGTTATCGTCAACTGTACTAATGTAATATAATACTCCCTCAATCATGAGGTATCTACTACTAATGTGTGCAGGGGTATTGTTACCTTGATACTTCTTAATGATTTCTACAATCTTTTCATCTTTCTGTTGCTCTACCTTCATGTCCAAATCTTTGTAATTAATTGCTTGTGGTTCGGGCGGAACCTGAGGTTCATCTGTGATGACATGTACATATCTTTGAGGATCAATTTTGTTACTATTGATAATTCCAATTTGTAATGCTTTCTGATTTTCCACATTATCCATCTCGTACCCGGGGTCAGCATTTGCAATTCCTTCAGGTAAACGAGAAAGTAGGTCAGCACATGTATTCTTTCTACCTGGTAAATATTCAATCTTGCAATTGTAGCTAGCTATCTTCAATGCCCAGCGTTGTACCTTGGCATTGTTTTGCGGACTTTTCAACAAGTACTGCAAGGGGGCGTGGTCTGTCTTAATAACAAACTCTGCTCCCTGCAGGTAGTTATTGAATTTATCCAATGCATATGAGATAGCGAAAGCTTCTTTCTCAAATGTTGACCATTTCTGTTGGGTTTCTCCCAACTTATGAGATAAGAAGACAATGGGTTTTTCATCAGGTACTCCAGGTAGTTGACCTGTTTCGTCATCACATGGTTGTGCCAAAACCGCTCCAACACAGCGGCCACTGGCATCTGTGTAAAGCATGTAAGGCTTTCTTGGATTTGGGTATGACAAATGAGCAACTTGAGTTAAACGATCTTTCAACTCTTGAAAGGCTTTTTGATGTGTGTCACACCAATGAAATCTTGCATATTTCTTTGTCAGTTCTAAGAGTGGTTGAGCAATTTCACTGAACCCAGGAATAAATCTACGGTAGTTTGAAGTCATGCCCATAAAAGATCTCACTTCCGTTACTGTTTTCGGTGGATTTAATTTTCGAATGACTTCAACCTTCGAAGTCTCAGGTTTAATTCCATCTTTACTAATTACAAAACCAAGATAAGATGTTTCAGATTGAAAGAAGGAACACTTCTTAGCTTTTAGCTTCAGCTTATGTTTTCTTAGGCGACCAAATACTTGTTTAATGTGGTTTATATGAGATTTTATGTCACGGCTGAAAATCAAAATATCGTCAAGGTAGGCCAGAGAAAAATTCTCTAGGCCCTCCAAGACGCTTGTCATGAGGGATTGATACACCGAGGGCACGTTCATGAGTCCAAACGCCATCACATTGAACTCATAAAGGCCCTTATGACAAATGAAGGCCGTTTTAGGTCTATCTTCTTCATCCATCTTGACTTGCCAGTAACCCAACTTCATGTCAAGGGTGGTGAAGTATTGACATCCATTCAATAAAGTAAAGATGTTGTCAATCAATGGAAGTGGCCAGTTCGTAACTTTCGTGACTTCATTGAGCTTGCGGAAATCAACGCAGAAGCGTTTCGAGCCGTCTTTCTTGTCCACGAGCAGGCACGGAAAACTCCATGCACTATTTGACCTTTGGATAATTCTGGATTGAAGCATTTCTTCAAGTGCTTCGTCCATAATTTTTCTCTTAAGTAATGGAACTCTATATGCTCTACTTTTTATTGGTGGCGCATCACCTGTGTCGATGCACATTTTAACTGTATCTGTCTGGGTTAATTCTTTATCAGTTTTTGCAAACAAGTCTTTATTATTATTGATGACTGGCATCAGCAGGTGCCATTTGTCTTCAGGCACCTGTATGTCAGCATCTGTGATCTGGTCTTCAGGTATATTTTGAGTTAAGATCTGATTAATTTCTAAGACTTTTTCTTCCTGTTCTATTGGTTCAAGTTTTCCAATCAAACATCCCCTTTTTAAGGTATAATGTTTGTTGGTACTGTTCACCAACAGTACAGGTATGGTTTCATTTCCATTAGTGACGATACTGTTACTAACTAAGAGGCCAGGCTGTTCAGCCACGTGACCTTTAGACAGTCCATGATGTTCTAAGTATTTTGTGTCAAAGACAGATTTTGCACCGGAAGCTTTTGCTGTACACAAACAAGTGGACTGTGGTTTAAGTTCCACCTGATTGATCAATCGAGTAAGACAACTCACCTGTATATCTTGAACAATGGGTACATAGTGACCATCTAATCTCAATTTATGAAATTCCCAATATAAATTAACTCGATTGCCCCTAATCCAATCCATTCCTAATAACATACTTCAATTCAATTCATTTATTACTAAGAACTCATGCACCTGATAAATTCCTTGAATATAAAATTCAAGTCTAACTTTTCCTCGAGGGAGAGTATCATTCCCAGTAATACCTGCAATGCGAGGCAAAGAATTTTTATCACCAACTAATTTCGGTCGGTGTTTAAGATTTTTCCAAAATTTTGTACTAATACAACTAGTCTGTGCCCCTGTATCTAAT
This sequence comes from Pictodentalium vernedei, assembly GCA_031216915.1. NCBI lineage: Eukaryota > Metazoa > Mollusca > Scaphopoda > Dentaliida > Dentaliidae > Pictodentalium > Pictodentalium vernedei. Next base: position 478,153,197 of record CM062294.1, on the reverse strand, counting down.
AAGGCACGTACTCGTTGTCCTTTGATGTTCACTTAGACACTATTCAAAGAAGCAGCCCCATAATTTATGGTTACTGTTTCCGGTTGAGAATTTCTAAGTTTTTGTTGCTGTTGTTCCCCATTTGGGTAATCATCATTGTTTACTAAGTTATTTCCCTTGGTTTCCATAGAGTGTTTCACTTCCTGTTGACATGGGTTTTTCCAATTACTTCCCCTTGGGTTTTTCTTGTTTTGTAGTTTTGGGTTTTTCCCAAGTTATTTCTTTTGGCTCCTTATTCTTGGATTCCTATTTCCTGATTCAACTATTTCCTGTTTCTGTTGATTTATTTCAACACAACCCTGCTTACCTGGTTGATTATAGTCACAAGACTTTTTCATAGTTTGATGTTCATAAGCATTTTTCATATAAATCATAATATCAGGGTCTGCATCTACAATGTGTATCTCTTTTAATTGTTTAGGGGTAAAGTTTTGTAGAACTCTCACATAACCATCTGCACACTTCTGTTTAGGTATACCATATATCCCGCTACTGATAAGTGGGATAGCTATGTTTACAAAATTTTCGTTGTCACATACCTGCAATACTTTTTGTACAGTACTGTATAAGACATTGAGACATTTATTTTTATCACTGTAATCGTTCCAGCGTGGTCCCACAGCATGTATCACTTTTAAACATGGCAACATTCCACAAGTGGTAGTCATATTCTCACCTACTGGAAGATTTCCATGCTGTTGAATATATTGTTGACATTCTTGTTCAAGGGCTGGACCAGCTCCAAGAGCTATAGCTCTGGCAACACCTCTGCCATGGGTCAATTGGCTATTTGCCGCATTCACCATAGTGTCAGTAGCTACCTGAGTTATTCCAGTCCTATATATTTTTACTTCCAAACCACTGGTGGTCTGATAGCTGAAACAATTTTGTGAAGTACATTTTTCAGGCTGACTGTCCTTTGCAGGGCAGCCATTTTGTGAGTTGGCCTTGAGTTTCTTAGGCCTACCAGTCAGAGGAATGGTTGTGAATTTTGCTGTACAATTTTTCCTATTATGTGTGGTCTGACCACACCTTGTGCATTGAATGGTTTTACTTTTCACTGGAGGAGAATCATTTTTGGTTCTCCTTGTTTGAGACTGAGTACTTGGCTTTATATTACATGTTTTATTACCCGTATTTCCACCTGTCTTATTATTTACATTTTTATTTTTACAATTATTCATACATTCATTTTGTACATTAATTTTCACGTCTCCCTGGTGATTTCCAGTTTCACTTCTGTTGGGAGCATGTGACTTCTCATTAACTCTGCTCATTGCCCCATATGGGCAGAGTTCCCTTCGTTTAAATTGACTCGGCAATCACGAGCGAAGTGGTTTGGCTTCCCACAGCGAAAGCAGAAAAAGGTCGCCCCTGGTGACCTTTCACCTGCTGGCTGAATATCAAGTGTTCTCACTTGCTTGGTCAAGTTAACGCGACAATCGCGTTTCACGTGGCCAACGCGGTTACAACGATTGCAAACCGGTCATGAAAATTGTGTCGGTTTCTGATATCTGTTGTAATTTTGTCCTCCCCTATTTCTGTATTTACTATTGTATTGATTTTTGTTCTGATTCTGGTATGGAGGTCGCGCATAACCTCCACTATAGTTTTTTGTTAAGATATTCACCTTATGGCGTCGGCGCGCCACACCTATGTCCATGGGAGTCTCGTCTCTCGTCTCCAAAGGGAGATCTACATGTTCTTCCTGTTCGTCGATGGGGTCGCGAAATACAGGGTCCCGATAATGCTCATATTCTTCATATTGTCGGTCAAATGCCTTCCCAAAGGGTGCTTTTCCTTTGGCGGCTTCAGAACGGGCGCAAAATTTGATTTTCGCGGCATTTTCAAATAATGCTTGACTAACAGCGTTTTCTAGTGTTTTGGGCATGCGACGGATTAGTTTCATCCGAACATCGTTGTCATACAACCAGTCACAAAAGTAATCTGAGAGATTTTTCTGGATGGTGGGGTTATCAATTTCCTGATCAAAGGCATCTTTTGCAAGATCAAGCAGTTGCTCGGCATATGAGACAAGAGTTTGATTTTTCCCTTGTCACATATGGCGCAACTGATTGGTGGCCATGGAGTTATCCATAGTGGCGCTATAATGACTTTTCAGTTCGCCATACAGTTCGGACCAGGGCATTTCAGGATTTTTCTTCATTGTTCTTAAAATAAAATCAGCAACTACGAAGTCACTGGTTTGAGCGGCGATTTTAGGTCGTCGCTTCTCTTCCACATCATTTGTCTCACAGAAAAGGTCAAGAGATTTTATCCAACCCCGAAAATTCAAGGGGTTCCCGTCAAATTTTTTAATATGGGAATGAATGGATTGAGCCTGAGTGACGTTAGCAGTCTTTGCATTACTCTTTTCACTTTGGCGCACAGTTTCATGCAGATCGATTATGGCAGAAGACGTGGGGTCGTTGGCTTTCTTTTCAGCTTCTGCCAATTGCCTTTTTACTCTCTGTAATTTTGCTTTGCACCGGCCTTGTCAGTAGCTAACTGTAATTCTAAATCAGCTTTCTGCTGCACCAGTTCTGCTTTAACTTGGGCGAGGGCTGTCTGCATTTGTTGAAGGGTTTGTTGTGAGGCGGCATGCTGCTGCGACAAGCTCTGAGCTTGAGAGCCCAGTTCAGCGAGTTGCAGCTCATACTGACCCACAAGACCTTTCTTTTCCTGTTTCACTTGAGTAAGTTCATCGATGAACCGTTGCTCTCTTTCTGACAATGGCGTGGTCATTTTTAATGAATTTTATTACTATGAAATAATTTACAATTTAATTTTTCTGCTGCTAATGAACGTAAAATGAAGAAAATTGCACCTACCTTGCTAGCACTATAACTGTTGAAACACCCGCAGTTGTCTTTTCAGAATTTCCTGGAATTCCTCGAGATTTTTCACTGTTCCCTGAGTTTCCGTTTTTCTCTGATGTTCAGTCAAAAGTTCGATATATCTGATGAGCAACGCCCGGTGCGATAAGTCGAGCATAGTAGCAGTGAAAGGGTGAATTCAAAACACATAAAAGTTACTTACAGTTTTCTATGTTTATTCACAAACCCTAAATAAAGTTCCTACAATTTAAACTGAAATATTCTCTCTCTCTGGTAAATTTATAAACTATTTCAAATACGAAATGAGACTAAGTCGAAATTATCGCATCGCTCTCATCGCGTCCTGTGTCTGGAACTGTTGTCTGGCCTGGCAGCGTTCGGCGGCGTTCTTCCACGAGAATAGGAGAGTGACTTCTTACACGACGGAAGACCAAAGAGAGAAGTGACAACTCGGGTGATTCCGTTGGTTTAAATACAGTTTGATTCGTGCATAGTCGTGCATATCTTGTTTCAATTGACGTCATAAAACACCATAGAACACCACTTATACCCCAAGATGGCGGAGAGGTATTTCTTAACCCCCTACTTCCATTCCGGGATAATAGGGCATCCTGTGGGTATCCTATGCTAAGAGTATGCGTTCTCGCATTTAAAAGGACACTGGCATTTGGTAGGTGTACAATTTCAAAACCGACAGTACCGCCCAGCGAACGTGCTATATTGCATAATTCTCAGAGCTGAAAGTGATACTGGGTGTGTTGAGGTTAGGTCGGGTCAGTATACAATGCTAAAATCTGTCAAAAGCATTCTGATGGGGTTATCCTAGGTTAGGTTTTTACTAGCTAATATGCCAATCATAATATCAAATACTGTCGAAAACACCTTAGTAAGGTTACTTTAGGTCAGACTATTGTCTAATTTTGTGTCTCGTGCTCCACTTCTATAGCAAGTGTGCAGAGTACTTTTTAGGTCAGTTGCACTGATGTTATGCAATGCAAATATACTAGGAATATGAATAAAATTACATAACTTGTGCCTGAAAACAGCGTTTACTTATTAAAGTTTATACAACAGAGAATTATTACCAAGTAGGACTTGGCCACTCTGATTAACACATTAACACTTCGGGAACCAAGACTCCCGAGTGCAATCATATGACTCCGACGCGCCCCACGGAGGTTAACCCGACGCGCTCCGTGGAGGGCATTTCGTTACAAAGTTCCTGAAAAGATTGGGGGGGGGGGGGGGGTTCGAAAGCCTTTGCTAATATCTCTCCAAGAAGACCAAGCACATGCGGACATCGCTGTAGTCAGCTTGCCAGCACAGCTCAACCGATGATCGCAACCGCGTGATCTCTCTGAGGAAAAAGTATATAGATTCTTTAAAATCTTTAGTAAATGCTTTAATAAATGAGTTTAAGTATTTATGGGTAATTATGAAATAACTACTTTATAATGGTCGACTGAGAAGTGTTCAAGTTGATCACTTGCCTTATTCGAAAGCCTTTCTCCAACTCGTCCATTTGCCAAGGACTCGTGATCCTGTTGAGGGAGCCATCCTTGAGTTTTACAAAGATGACCCCGTCGAAGGTCCACGAGTCCTGAAGCTTATGTTCTTTGACCAAAATGCGAGCTCGTCGAGCTAGGGCCGCCCGGGTTCTAGTTAAATCTTCATTTATATAAATGCCCTGTCGGCCAGACCTCGACTCACTCCGCTCAGGCGTTGTCCTACTGGGTCTGAGTTTGAGACGAGCTCGATAAAGCTTGTTACATAATCTGTAACTACCAAGTCTGAAAATGATTGGCCATGTGGGAATCGGTTGACCATCTCTCACTCTAGGACCCACCCTGTGGCTCCGTGAGATATCGTCAATCGACAAATCCACCCCTATTTTGTTGGCCACCTCCAAGATTATCTCATCTGTATTTTCACCGGATTTTTCAACAATCCCTGATAGACGTAAATTCGTCCGCCGCCCATATTTTTCTAGGTCATCGACCTTATCATTAAGTTCTTGGATTTGTTTATCTTTTAAACTAATCTCTTTTTGAAGAGACTGCACAGTTTTTTCAAGTTTATCAACACGTAGACTTTAGTGATTCTCTGACAGATGGATGGCAGCTCTGCTTTGATCTGGACTCACTGGAGAAGAACTTGCACGAAATGGATTAGTTGTGAAGATATCAAAAATGTCTGACTCTTCGTCCGAACTTACTAGCTCACGCGGTTTCTTGTTTTCCGCTGGTGAAGGCGTTTCACTGATAGCAGACCTGCCCCTCTTATTACTCTCCTGCTCATTATCGTTTTTATTTTCAGTCACATTCTCAGTCACAGCAGGCTCAGTAAGCATATCAGATATAACGGAATCAGAGCTCGTCATTCTGCTCGTCATTCTGCTCAAGTCTAATGAACCCTGTCGATCTGTAACAATTCTTAGTTTTTTTATACTACAAATACTACAAATACTACAGATATTAAGAATGATTGAATGATGAATTATTGGTAATGTGACAGTTTGTGGCAGTTCACATCGAATCCATTCGGATTGGAAAGTTTGTCACAGTACAGTTATAACTGAAAGTAGACGAATTGATGTGTTCACCAGTGGTGGCATCTTCAGAGTTGACACAAAGTACCGTTAGTTTATTTGTCGAAAGTTTTGGGGCAAATAAACAGTTTAGTTATTCATAACTCATCGAGATACTGGTTATAACGACGAAGAATGTCAGGTTTATGGGGGAAATTATCTGCAACAATCAATCAGTCAGAATATCCTCGAGCAAGACAAATGATGATACACCACATCAAGAAACGCTACTCACTTATCTCCCTTTGAATTGTACACAAACCGGTTGTCAATGTAAGCATATTCAGAATTAAAATACGAGCTGTGTCGAGAAAAACATCCCTTTATCTAGACATCCCAACAACATATGATGTAAATGTCACTCCCAGGTTCCGCTAAGAATAAAGAATAAACATTCTCTGTAATAAGAATTCCACTACATCTCGAAATTAATCATAAAAAGTGACTTTGAAGAGAGAGCGAGTTGTCAAGCTTCTACTGTCATGGACCACGTGACGTAAAGGAAAAAAACTGTAGTTGTTTCCATTCAATAAACCGGAGGTTCTCATTTGAGTCATACCCATATGAATGTCACCGGCGTCCCCTCATTGAACGGGCTCCGGCGACTTCCATATTTGCACAACCTTCCATTGAGAAAATTATGAACATAATTTGTTTCCAATAATACTTTAAACAGCTATGTTGGGTGAAAGGTTAACCCTTTACCTAACCTGAAAAGCAGACGACACTTGCAAAACTAATTCTTGAATAACTAATTTATTTCATTTTTTGTCTCAAAAAACATAGGTTATGACCCCTCGTTGGAACGAGCTCGACGAGCTCGTTCCAACGAGGGGTCATAACCTATGTTTTTGAGACAAAAATGAAAAAAATAATGAAAATTAATTGGCGATTTTTGAGAATAGCGCTGGCCGGTTTTGGCCGTTACGTTAGGTAAAGGGTTAACGAAAGCAGGATCTATAAACACCAATGGTAATAAACAGTTTGAATGCACAGACATAAACAGTCTAAGATCTCAAATCTGCCGCCTTCACGCGCCAGATTCCAGACCCCAAACTGCTCAACTCTGTCTCTGCTAGCAAACTTTCCACAGCAGACGTTATGTTTATAGTGGATCAGGCCATAGAAAGGCTGTTGTAGTGTAAATATTTAACGTGTCGGGTATTAGGTAGTGTCCAAAAAGGTGGTTCTTGCTTTGGTAGCAAAAAAAATATATTTTGCTACATTTAATATCGATTTTTTGGAATCGGTATTTAACAGTGTCGTAAATTTGTTTATCGTTGGCCAATGGCAGAAATAGGGTTCGAGGTATTTAATCCTTAAGTTTCTGTATTTAGGGCATACAAAAGGAAATGGTATTCAGTTTCGATCACATTCATGTTACAGCATTTACACAATCTTTGATCGTGTGGTATGTTATCAAACCTCCCAGTTTCTATTGCCAAGCTATGGAATGAAATTCTAAATTTTGTCACTGCCATTCGATATTTTTTTATCTGTTATTGTATCTAAATATTTTTCCATTACAAAGTCTTTTTTGAATAATGAGTAAAATATTAAACGATTTGAGTTGTTGATTTCAAAATGCCAATTTTGTGAGTAATTATCAATAATTCTTTGACGGATTAGACTGAAAGAGATTTGATTTGGGGTCTGTTCTTGTCAGTAATTACCTAACCCGTGTGCTCTTCTAACATAATTTTAATATGATGAGCCCAATTTTGTCCTCTGTATGTTTTGTTTGTATTCGAATCGGGTTGTAACAATTTGTAGACAATATGAACTATAGAATTTTCGGGGATTTGCAAAATTTTTATCCAATACATGTACCTGACCATTATTATTTTTCTGTATTCTTTTGAAGGGAGTGGATCAAAATCTCCTTGCATCGCTAAGATATTTGTAGATTTCTTCACACCTAGTACCCACCTCATGAATTTATTGTGTTTGATCTCAACATCAAGAGCATCGTGGTACCCCCAAATTTCTGAGCAGAAATTTAAATCGGACCCTACAAGTGTATCAAACAATTTGGTTTTTTGACAAATAGGTAATTCAAGCTCGCGAAAAATTGTGAATAAATTAAATAAAGCGCTCGAGCCGTGTTGAGCTATGATTGTTTGTGTCCGATACCAGGAAACATTCTTAAAGAAATTAATACCCAAATGTTTGTGTGGACAAAGGTAAAGGGTTAAGAAATGGACTGGTCCCAGGACATAACAGCGTCAGATTTGTTTAGAAATTTGATTGGTGGTTTGAGAGCTTGAGGTTATAAGTGAATCATTTTTGCAGGATTTGTGGACGTCCCTGTGTTTTTGCTAAATATACATTATCATGCCCACCCAACGAATCACCTTCACTCGCAAGACAGGCAAACGCGACTTTGACCTGCAACTAGTGGATAAAGTCCTCCCAGAATGCAAAGAGGCGAAATTCCTCGGCACCACCATTGATCAAAACCTGTCCTTTAATAAACAAACCAACGATTTTGACAGTAAAGCAACCAAACGCATTAACTTATTGAAAATGTTAAAGGGAACTTCCTGGGGAGCCAACCAGTCTACCCTACTTAAGCTATACAAAGCCTTTGTGCGCCCAGTACTCGAATATGGGGCAATCATCCTAACTGAACTCAATCAAACTAATATGGGAAAACTTCAGAAGGTCCAAAATCACGCGCTTAGGGTCGTCCTCTGTGCCCCATGGGATACACCTATCAACACACTTCACGACAGAGCCGATATCCCCACCATAAAAGACCGCTTTGCCTCTTTAGCCGCGAAAAACCATGACCGGCTAGCCGATAGCCAACTAATATCCGAACTACAAGTAATCTGCGAAAGCAGACAAAAACCCCATAACCTCAAAACTTAGGAAATACTAACTAGCACTTATAACGGAGGGCAAAACGCCTAAACTTAAGGAAATACTAACTAGGACTTACAACTGAGGGCAAGGCAGGATAGTAACACCTCTGGGTGTGGATCTGTGTGTAAGCCTGTTCTTCGCTACCTCAACTATCTAAAATAGGCCGATCATTAAAATAAGACTTTTAAACGAGGAAAAGACAGGAAAGTAACACCCCGGGTGTGTCTCTGTGTGTAAGCCTGTTCTTCGACTCAATATAAAATAGGGAACGAGAAGGTGAACTAACAGGCAGATGAACAGCTCAGCTGTGGCCTTCTACCAGAAAGGGCTGCCTTCACCAACTCAACTAAAGTAACTAAAGATCGGAAGCCTCGAGAAAAAATAGGGAACGAGAAGGGGAGCTAACAGGCAGATTAACAGCTTAGCTGTGGTCTTCTACCAGAAAGGTCTGCCTTCACCGACTCAACTGAAATTACATCAAGTTTAAAGACTGTATAAAACTAAACATGTTCAAGAAAAAATAGGGAACGAGACGGTGAGCTGACAGGCAGATTAGCAGCTTAACTGCGGCCTTCTACCAGAAAGGGCTACCTTTACCGACTCAGCTAAAATCACACCATATTTAAAGACTGCAATAAACTAGATATGCTATATTTATTTTTTATACTTTAAATATTCTAATGATAACTAATTCTGTCTTCTTCTTTTAGCAGGTACACAGAAGATGCTTTTTGACCAACACCCCAATAACCGCTAAGGAAACTATAACCGTTATGGAAACTGTAATCCCCATGGTTCCTGAACATCCTCCACTTCATCCCTAGAAGTGGTCGACCACTTCAAGGGAGGCGAGCGTTGGTCCTCTGTCCCACTGCCCCTTTTTGTAAGCGTCTATTTTGCGCATCCTTTGACCCAGCCAAACAGGATCATAATGCAGGCCTGCCCCCCGAACCAGGAATGTTCGGGTCTTCTTTCTGGTGGTTCCCGAAAGGGGTCGTTGTTGTCATCTCTCCAAAGATGTCCTTCCACGAACATAAACACCGACTACGACAGCCTGAGGCAGACTATACTTGCCAATGATGGCCCACCATCGAAATCATCTCCGAAGTGGCAAACTATACTTGCCCGAAAATAAAACACCACAGCACCCTCGGGGAGAGGTAGCACCTTTGTGAGAGGACCCAACCTCCCACACTGGTCCTCACCGGAGGGTTCAATCAACATCAATCAACGTAGCCAACCTTCCACCCGTGACACCTTAGCCAGAAAATTCTGCCGAGTACCTGACCCTTTTCCTCTTTCAACACGCCTTGACATAAATCCAAAAGATCAAAAACAGCCAATGAGGGTCGAAAGGGGCTTGCCCCAAACCGTCCCTGCGCGCCTTCGGCGCGCGAAACCCTTCCGTCCGTCTTGTAATTTGTATCGGTCGTGTTTAAAAACGGATCGCAAAGAGCCCGTCAGCGGCATGCACATGGTCGTGATAATACATTTATCCAGCAATCCCGTTACATGAAGCTCGTTTCCTCATTTTTCATTTTAAATTGTTCTGAAATTGGTCAAAATTGTGGCTTTCAGGAATTATCTTTTAATGCGCAATTACAATGCATGTATGTGATTGTTTACCGGAAATTGAATCTGTCTAATACGGAATCGGGACGTGAGGGGGGGGGGGGGGGGATACTCATGCAAACGTTTTTCCGAGTTTTTGGGGTGCAAATTAAGTTGATTGTTTAAGTTGTGACTTAATAATTCTCTTTTCTGAATATGACACACGAATCTGCAAGCGACATTGAAAATATTTAGACAAAAGCAACTTCTTGAAACTATTTTCTTTCAGAGCTTGATATTTGATCTGTCATTAACCCTTTACCTAACGTGAAAAGCAGACGACACTTGCAAAAATAATTCTTGAATAACTAATTTTTTTCATTTTTTGTCTCAAAAACATAGGTTATGACCCCTCGTTGGAACGAGCTCGACGAGCTCGTTCCAACGAGGGGTCATAACCTAGGTTTTTGAGAAAAAAATAATGAAAATTAATTGGCGATTTTTGAGAATAGCGCTGTCCGGTTTTGGCCGTTACATTAGGTAAAGGGTTAAAACTAGCTCATCGAATTCGCTCCAAGGGAATGTAATGATGTTTTTGACAAAAGCAAGATACAAAATAAATTAAATAAAAAGTGAAATGAATAAAACGCCTATTGAGCAGGTTTTACAAATATTCAATGAGAATTAGGTTTTGTGAAATGATACTTGAGTACAGAGTGGTTCATATTAATTATTTGATCACGATTGTATATAAATGATCCAGGAGGACAGGGAGTTATTCAAACAAGAAAGATGATTGTTGGAATGGAAACACTGATATAGTTCGTAAAAATGAATACTTAATCTATAATAATAATAATAATATATAATAATAACACTTTGGCCACTTTGATTTGTCGCGGTTCTCGGACGAGATGGCCATGGTCACCCCTGAACTCCCAATCGCCTTCCCATTCCCGCGCTTCTCCTCTCCTCCCAACACTCGGAGACGAACTGCTTGATGACATCCCTTGCCCCGTTCTTCCCAATCTCCCCGATTAGCATATTAACCCTCTCCTTTGAGTCTCCCCCTAACCACATGTCTTTCATTCTCCCATCCCACTTCCCCATTATACTCTCAGTGAATCTCACAGTTCAGCATTGCAGTAGTCAACAGTCTACTGCTATGGATTCAAAAGACGTAATGATTAAATGTCTTCACAATTTTTTACAAAGAATATTTATTTAGTTTAAACAGTATTTATTTCAAAAGAATTTCCATGGTAATACATAGCTTACATTATCATTGGGTGTGGATTCGACAGTAAGCTGTTAGCTTATCTGTGGTCGTTTCCACTCATAGTAATTTTAACAGGTAGCAAACGAGAAGACATTGAGACCAATTCCTTCTATCAAGAACGTGTACAATAAGATACCTGTTGGCACAAATAATTCGCTAATAAAGGAAAATAGAAAATACTATAAAAAGATACAAATTGGTTAGATTTCCCTAACTGATATAGAGTAAGAAGATAGAAGTACAGTTTTTAGGAAGAGAAAGCGTAAGGAGCGCCTAGTCCGAACCGAACCACCTCCATGTTTGTACCTTGATACTGTAACAAGCGAATTCTAAATTTTAACGTTGTTGGACTATCATAAGAACATATACTCTAGTGGGGGAAATGACCGGGAGTTAGTTTATCGTGGTACAATAATTCTGAGCATATTTTGGTGGATTTTCACAGTTAAACAATAGTAGCATAAATAGATTTCGGCGCCCGGATACCAATGCGTTCCATGTCTCAGTGGTACATACAACACTTAACTCTCCGGCGACGAATTATACTTTCATCGATCATTAGCGACAACCTTCAGGGACGGACCATGTATTATTCCCAGATGCGAGATGCACTTTATTGCTTTATGCTTGCAAGTGGGAGTCCAAACATAGAGACGGTCCGATAATTCCAGTTAGCCCATGTCGGGCTTGCACTTGAGTTTTTGTTAGTAAAAGGCACAGTAGGAAGATAGGAAGAAATCTCCACCAGTCAACAGTGGCCTCCGCCCGGTCACGGTGATGTAGTATAGGTGCGATGTGTCCTAGCACCAAGACATTAGGAATGAACACCAGGTGGAACGCACGGCAATTAGGAGGCAAAGCAGAGGACGGGTGTTGGGTTGCATAATGCGTGTATGAATATGCATTCAATATGTATTATTGTTTCTTTTCCAGAAATATATTCATAGGGTTATAATAGTAGCACCACACTAACTATTCACTATGGTCTGAGGGTCACCCAAAGTAGTTAACTAAATCTCGCAGAACTAAGAATGTACTTATGAACTGTTTTAAAAACTAAATGGTTTTCGTCATGAGTATAAAATTCGGATCTATACAGTAATGTATTGCAGTCAGTTTGATTGGGAAGTAGCCCTAGGGTCTCACTTCGTATACGGTCATAATTAGGGCATTTTAATAAAAAGTGTTCTGTTGTCTCAAGTTCACCGCATGAGCAATTCGGTGACACTGCCAGGTGGTTAACAAAAAGATGCTCATTGAGATGACTACATCGAAGTCGTAGCCTGCAGTGGTATACTTGAGCTTTACGGGACATTGATTTGACAAAGTAGGCTGGAGGACGAACAAGGTTATGGTTTAAGTATTTTCGAAATTCTGCGAGAGAGTAATTTTCTCTAACGTTAGGTGGAATTTCGTTCCAAGAATTCGTTGTGGTTGGGACAAAAGATCTTTGGTAGCACGTGGTTCGGCAATAAGGAACTCGTAGGTTAGTTGCGGTTCGAAGTTCGAAATTCTGGGTTATCGAAATGGGGTGGGACTAAACAGGAAATATATGGCAGGGAAATGTTATGGTACATTTTGAAGAACTGTATTAATTTCTGCTTCTGTCTTCTTGCTTGTAACGTCTCCCACCCAGTTTCAACGTAGAGTGATGCCTTGCTCGCACTTAAAGTTGCACCCGTAACAATACGAGCACTCGCAATTTGGATTCGTTCAAGAGTTGTCAGATTTGTTTCGTTGCAGTTATCCCAAACCGTGTCTGCATATTCCAACAAGGGCCTAACAAAAGCAAAGTATATCTTCTCGAGAATTTTCCGGTCTAAGATAAATTTAGTTTATCTCATAAGATCCAGACGTGACCATGCTTTTTCAACAAGGGCCTAACGAAAGCAAAGTATATCTTCTCGAGAATTTTCCGGTCTAAGATAAATTTAGTTCGTCTCATAAGATCCAGACGTGACCATGCTTTTGAGGAAATATGTTTTATGTGGTCATCCCACGAACAGTTTGAATTAAGAATGACACCCAAATGCTTGTGCTGCGTTACTTCTTTAATGGGAACATTTGCCATTACAAGGGGCGTCTGCTGTGCGGGATCTATTCGGCGTGAAATTGTCATCGGTTTTAATGGGATTGAATTCTACCAACCACGTATGTGCCCAGTTTTCGATTGTAGTAAGATCATTGTTCAAAATAACAGCAGCCTGGTCAGGGTTTTCAATTATTAAATATAAGGTTGTGTCGTCTGCAAAAAGCCGAATACTGCTGGTCAGACCTAGGGTTATATAATAATATAAATGAGAAACAACAGTGGGCCAAGAATAGATCCTTGAGGAACCCCCGACGTCACAGGTTTCCAAGAGGACTCCTCGGAGTTGACCACCGCTCTTTGCATCCGAACACAAAGATATGATGCAAAGAAGTCGAGAAGTTCGCCGGTTACTCCAATTTTTTCAAGTTTGAAGATTAGACCTTTGTGCCAGACTTTGTCAAAGGCTTTAATGACGTCGCAAAATACCACCCTCACATCTTTACCTTTATCAAGTGCACGGCTAAATGTGTCATAGATATCCGTAAGCTGCAGTACAGTTGAGTCACATGGAGTAAACCCGGACTGAAATGGACTTAGTATTTTATTTTCGTCTAAAAGGACCACATTTTTTTTGAAGATACACCGTTCGAACACTTTTCCGAGACAGCTCAGCAGTGAGATCGGTCGATAGTTTGATAAAACATTTGCGGGGTCTTTTTTAGGAACCGGTATTACGTTTGCCTTCTTCCACAGTTCAGGAAATTTGGGGTGGCTCAATGAGATATTGAAAAGGGTGGCGAGAGGCTGGGCTAGGGAGGTGGAATACTCTTTGAGAAGACGCGGACTGATTAGGTCCGGACCTGTTGCCTTCGATACTTTCAGTAACTTCAGTGCGGAGCGCACATCATGTTGGTCAAGTTTTATAGTTCCGAGTTTTGGACTTTCCGGAAATGGCATCGATGGAAGGCATGCGTGACTATCGTCAATAGTTGCTATGCTACAAAAATTATCGTTAAACCTTTCGACTTGGCAGTACGGTAAAGGCGTTTTCGTTGGCGAATCAGATGCCTAACTTGGTTGTGCATCCACTTTGGGTCGTTTCTCCTAATTGTTGTGATTTTATTGGGAATAAACTTAGAAGCTAATTCAAGAACGGTGGAAGTAAACTTGTTAACCATATTATCTACGTTTGTATGTGAGAAAACGGTATCCCAGTCATTATTTACCAATGCATTATTCAACCCATTATAATCGCCATCGTTATATAACCATACCCGACGTTTGAAACTCCTTACAGTCGTTTTCCTAAAGTCAACCGCGATACACACAGGTCAGTGATACCTGGTTAAATCTGGTAAAAATGGATCAGCTACCTCAGTTGATAGCACATTGATGGAATCGCTAACTGCAATCAGGTCGAGCAATGTCGCTGACGTCTCCGTGAAAAACGTTGGTTCTGATACAACCTGTTTAAGGTTAAAATAGTCAGCAACGTCACTAAATTTTCCCCTTCTCTGAGAGAGTAGATTATCGTTAAAATCACCAGTAATAATGAGGTCCGAGATTCCAGCGTCTTTCGCTTTCTCAATAGAGGCAGAGATCATTTCCCAGACTTCATTATCACTATTCGGAGGTCGGTAGAAGATACCAAGTAGAAACGAGCCACTGGGAGTGTATATTTCGACCCATAAGCATTCAAGCGCAGCCAGTCCGAGATCTGGTCTTGGTTTGAATGGTATGCCAATCTTAATGTAAATCGCAACACAGCCTCCCCTTGTTGGACGATCTTTCCGCAGTACCTCTTGAAACCCGTTTAGATGGATATCACTATTGTTATCGGAAGATCCTAACCATGTTTCGGTAAGAGCACATATATCATATGCAGACATTTCACATTGCAATATATCGAGTTTAGGCCTTAGGCTTTGGATATTCAAGCGACAAATCCGCGTTCCTGTTGATGAAGTATTATCGATTGTACTAATCTCACTTGAAGGTCCAGGATTTACTTCAATATCACAGGAGAGAATTAACAACATTAAAGCACACGTAAACATAAGACATAATATTTGCAACATAGGGAGCACAATCGTAGTTAGACTGCGTAAGTTATGTAATGACGCACCGTCTGGTAAGGTCGCGTTTGGTGTATTAATTGTAGTGTGGGACTTTAAGCCGGAATGTCGGTTCGAACACGCATATTTCAGGCAGCTATCAAGTCCATTATACAAGTATTTTTGTGTTTTGGATAGAACTTCTTTTAATGTTGATTCGACAAGCATCAGAGATAGCATTAGGGTTACTCCCATGCAACTGAACCGAAGTACTAGGTTAACAAGAATAAGGCATGACATATCCAGTCTGCGTTTTCCCGGTGCAACGCTACGCGCACGAACAGTGAAGAGACCCACTCGCATTCTGTAAATACTTATGCCATCCATTACAGAAGACCGAAACTATAATAATCATCAATAGGAGTGGGTCACATGGTACACTGTTAACATCAACCACATCACCCGACAGCCATGGTGGCACCACTGTTTGCTTCGGTACACATGATGCTTCTGTTGACAGTGAAAAGGCACTATGTGAGAGAGACAGGAAGAAATAGAAGTGTATTGAGTGAGAACTGATAAAACTGAACATATTATAAAAACAAATAGGATGCTATTTATTGGCATCAATACTTAAGTGTAAGGCCCAGCAACCGTTTAGCATCGGTGCACTAGACCTGTTGCTTTTAGGATGTAAACACGGCCCAAACGGCGCATTTTGCATGATATTCGGTAGCATTAGCTTACTATGGACCCCAGTCACAACAGCAATTGATGGTGGTTCATATCATTCATATTCGAAGGGGCATCTCAGGATTAGCCGATTAGCCGAAACAAGCTCACCTCCAAACTTTCTTGTAACCCATATGCATGATGGGCTGAGGGGCACGAGTCATTAAGAGGTGGTAGGCCCCCTAGCAACCACGTATATATACATACATAACACATATACATGCATACATATACATATACGTACGTATACATATATACATATACACACATACATTCATACACACACATACACATATACACCCACATATGTATATGAGCTGTTGGGCAACACAACCCAGGCGCATGAAGAAGGAAATTACGTGCTTACAAGAAGTGACTGGTCGCTAATCGGGGGCAAAAAAGTGTGACCAATCCCTACGAGTTCACTCTCTTTGGGTTGGAGGATGAGAGAGATGGGCGAGAAGTAAGTCACAGGGTTCAAGCATGAAATAGAAAGAGAAGGATAGGGTGGAGAGATAGAGATGTGGGGTGGGGGGATAATGGTTGAAAAAAGACGAAAAGTAAGGAGGGTAGTAAAGATGGCACAGTTATGGTTAATGAGCCGTGCCCCACCCTACGACTCGATCCATTGACAGTGTCCATGCAACGGGAATTTGATCAAGAGGAGATGATAACTGGACTAATCATAGTAAGCAGACATGACACACTTAAAATTTAGCCCGTAGAAGTTTAACGGCTATGTGTTTCTAGTGACAGTAAGATGAATATCTTTCACAGAGAACTTCGTTTATTCAACCTAAACTTCGTCAGTTTGCTTGATAAGAAAATAAGTACCATGATCATCGTGCTTTATTTGTAGAAAGGATTGGAAACATAGGAGAGTAGGCATCACAATAATAACCCCATGCATTCGCTGTTGCTACCGAGGCCCAAGTAATTACTATCATTGGGTTTTTTTATGGGGGTTTTATTTTTGTTGTTGTTTGCTTGTTTTTTGTATTTTTTTGTTTTGTGTCTTGCGCAGATATCCCTCGCTGAGCCCCAATGTGCTCTGCGTGCCCACTGGCACACAAAACGCATTGGGACTCAGGGGGCGAGATGTGACAATTTAGTTTGGTCACCTTTTGTTTGTTTGTTTCTTGCGCCCATATCCTTCACTGAATTCCAACGCGCTCTATGTGTCTATTGGCACACAGAACGCCTTGGGACTCAGGGAACGACATATGACAATTTGGTTTGGTCACTAACGCGTCAATTGCCGGTTAGTTGGGAATGGGTCTCCCAATCCCATGCCTGCCCAAACTGGGAATGATAATATGAATAACGTCTAGGTCGACTTAATATAGAATATTTATTTCCTTGTTTTCTGTTGCAACCACGTCCAACATGTTGCACTAAATAAACGCCTCGACTCTAGACCGTGAGAAGAAATACCGGATTTTTTTGGTACTGTTTCCATGTGATGATATCATTCATAATCGTCGGAATAGTTTAACCCTTTACCCAACGTAACGGCCAAAACCGGCCAGCGCTATTCTCAAAAATCGCCAATTAATTTTCATTATTTTTTTCATTCGTTCCAACGAGGGGTCATAACCTATGTTTTTTAGAGAAAAAATGAAAAAAATTAGTTATTCAAGATTTTTTTTTGCAAGTGTGGTCTGCTTTTCATGTTAGGTAAAGGGTTAATAATTGTGATTACTGCAAGGAAGAGACAACTCCACAGCACTACTAACATATTTGTTGTCAGCTTGGCTTTAGCTGATTTGGTGGTTGGGCTGCATGTTTTTCCGTGAGGAATTTCGGCGCTTTGGTGTCCAATCACTTTTAAAAGAACGAGATCTCGTTCAGGTTGTTAGCTTTTCCTGCCACCGTATTACTTGAAGCATCTTTATTAAGTCTTATGTTTTTTTCAGGATAGGCAGGGTTGCAGCTGCTGTATTCCTTATTAAATATTTAAATTGCGCAACGAAAAGTAAGGCCGCTATGGATTTATCCGGTATATCGATGTTCGCGTTTATTGATGGTCTTATGCCCGTATTCGGATGGAACAGCTGAATGTATAAAAACAATGTGCCCTTCTTTCAAGTGATGGAAATAACAGATATAATCATCACTATCTGTCTTACTGTAATCACATACGCTTGCATTCACATATTTGTTTTTACATGAAGCGACAGAACGTTATGTGTGTTTGAATCGGTGAGTATTGTGTATAATGAGCTGGAATGGAGTAGGCTCGAGAGAAATATGACTACGCCATTGTAACAAGTGATGTAAAACACCCATCGATTCAAACACATCGCGTTCTATGTTTATTACACATCCCATACATTAAAATTCAGTTAAATAAACAATTGTGATATAACGGGATCCACAGACGAGACGGCCACGAGACTGGGTTAACGTTGCTGTTGGAACTGACAGTTTTGTAAATATCATATATATTCATGTTTTTTGTGTGAACCGACTTTAATTTGCTTTGGACGTTTTCATTTTCACACTACGCGACAGACGATCGATAATTGTATAACGAAATTTGGAAACTTTTCGAAGCGTAAATAATGCCTTAACGGGAAAGGAACTAGTATAAATGATGCTTGGAAAAAGGTTTCGGCTTCTACATCACCAATTGAATACAGAAACATTTATGTCAAAGCGACGATTCCGTTAAATACAAGGATTTAAAGTTTAATGGATATGTAATAAAAGTATTTCTCACATGGCTGTGGTTACGCACTGCAGTCATGTGAATAAATGCTTACTGTTTATTTGTCTATACTTCAGGTAACTGAAAGGTTTATTAATTATTTTATATTTTAATATTCTCGAATTCCTGATAGTTAGAATTTGTAAGTTTTAAGCTTTAGAGAATTATTATTTTAGCATAAAAACGTTAGCGTTGCGGTGAATTATAGTGACGAAATTATCATGCCATCTACTGCTATATTTCGGGTTGTTTAACGTTCAAATGGAATGCATTCTGTGCATTCCAGAGAATGTTAAATAACGCGAAGTATGGTGTAGTGCAGGAACCCCATTATAAGCATGTCATATTTGTGTGGCTTGATGAAATGAGTATGTACAGTAAAAGGATTTATATATGAAGTAAGTCAAGAGTACAGAATCGAAATAGTGTAGACTATACTTGATAATGTCAGGTTCTATTCAGGAACGCTTTGTGTGTCATGTTATTTTACGAGCTGTTGGAATCAGCTTTTTAAGTTGATTCAGTAGTTAGTAAAATAACATGACACGCAAATTAAATAAATGATGCCAGAGTAGGTACGCCCGTCAGCATGTCAGTTATTTCTCAGCCATACCCAGTTTTTACTTTTACATATGTAGGTTATGTAAGGCTTAACATGGCATATTCTATCCAGTGTGCAAAATTTGACGAGCACGCTGGTTTTGTTCGCGTGGTGGTTACGCAAATTTAAATCTACGCGAACGGATGACCGGTTAGCCATATATTGCATCTTGAATGGTAAAGTCTGAGGAACTTAACTGGTAGAGTGCTAAATTTTTTCTCAGCCTCAAGATTTATTTAAACGTTTTTGTCTTTTTACAATTTATGGGAGAGTGCCTATAGGCACTCTCCCATAAATTGTAAAAACGCAAATCGATGGAGATGCTTCCAAGATAATATGAAGGACATCCACAGAATATGAAGCTTTTAACTTTAGGTATCTGCAGTTCAGAATAAAGCCCTAATATGGGCTTCAAGCACCCTACCAGACCATCCAGTTAACTAGCCTTTCTTGTGTCTTGGTACATTTTTAGACGTTTGCCTTGAGAGGCTATATATATTTTTTAATTCCACGCAATATATGAATATTTGTTAATGATAAAGAAGCGGTTTCCCAAGATATTTTACGTAGCCGAACGTTCGGTAAGCCATCCAATACCACGTGAACAGTCAGTCGGCTCGATTCAACTTTGAAATTTTTGACACTGCATAGCCGACTTTTGTTCTGATCGGCAATCGTTACATGTGATCGTAAAAAGTTGTGCTAACGGTTGATAGTCGGCTGATCGCTACGACTGACGTGGGGTAGATACAAACACAATGGAATATCGCCTTTAATCAGCAGAAAAACACTATGGTTATTGTAATAAAATTTATTGTGTTCAGTTTTTGTTGAATCTACACTTTGGAGAAAATGGTGTATCATTACTTGATTTTAGATTATAGTTGTAATAGGTTTATTGTATTTTTATTATACGTTAAAAGATAGATTACCGAAGAAATTGCAGAAAGATATAAATCGTATCCCTACTGTGAATATATAGAAATTTTCACTTCCACGGTAACAATCAAAATGGCGGCTTTCAAAGCATCACTTCAAAGTGAATCCGAGTCAAATTATCACTGGAAATGACCAGTTTGGTCTAAAAATGTTCAATGAAAAGAAAATCTAGTGTTTTTGAGTAGATACCGATCATTTCCAGAAATAATTCAACACGTATTCTCTTTGAATTGAAACCCTCTAGTCCAAACATGGCCTGAAAGTCCGTAATATAAGTTTTGGGTTTAGTTCGTGCTTTCAAAGGACGTACCAAACCAAAAGCATATGTTACGGAGGTTCAGGCCATGTTCCGAATAATAAATATGGACTCTTCCTATTGCTACCATGGAACTGACAAGGGTTAAATATGGGTATCACATTCGCTATCTTTATCCTGTCTGGTACTTTGTCGTTTATGAAAGAACTGTTATATGTGTGAGAGGATCCAATACTTCGTTTATCGTATGTTTTAGAAAACAGAATGTGATATCATCGCAGTCTTTAGAAAATTTTGCCTTCTTTTCGTTTACTGCTGGGTTGACTTCTGTGGGATGTGAAGGTATTAAATAAAGATTGTTAGAAACAGTATTGTTCATGTAGTCTGAGTAGGGCATATTTCGTTTCTGAATCTGTTCGGATATGGTTTTTCCAATGTTGGTAAAGAAATTGTTGAATTGCTTGGGCCTCGCTTATTTCGATTTTGTCCCGAATGAAGAACGAGTGTAATCTGGTTTCACTTTTTCCTTTATTGATGACTTCGTCTAAAACCTGTCACGTTCTTTGTTTTCGTTCAGGATTTCTCTATAATTGATAGCTTTACATTGTGTTTTGACGTTGTTAAAAATTCTACGATAGTTTTTATACTTTTGTGAGTTCCGTTCGTTAGGAACATTGAGTTTTTTTATTGTAGATTTTTTTTATTGTTGGAGGATATGACAAGCCCTTTTGTCGTCCAGGGTTGTTTTTTAATATTTTGTTTTTGTTCTGGCGAACACGCTTGAGCGGCAATACTATTTCACAAGCTTTCATATAGATGTTTAGAAAGGTTTCATATGACTCATTGGGACAATTCGATCGCATACGGGGTTAAAATCACTTTGCGAGAGAAATGTTTTGAATGCAATAATTATTTCTGCGTTTATAATTCTTTTCAGAGTAAAGTGTGATGTATGAATTGATTTGGGTTTTTCTTCGCTGTAAAAAACAACAAAATGATCTGACACGCGCTGTTTGTGAAACGTTATTAGAAAAGATATGATCTACCAGACTCGCAGAACGATTGGTTACTTTCGTTGGCTTAATGATGTTAGGCAGCCGTGGCTCAACATGAGATCAAAAAACTCTTGCATTTTGGAGAATATAGTTGCTTTTAAAAGGTCTCGGTAAAGATCTACAATAATATATTATTTTCGGCATCAAGAACATCCGTTATTTCTTTTAATTTTCATAAGAAGGGATTGAGATCGACTTTTGGTGGAGTGTTGGGTCTATAGATGACGCTAATAATTTTGGAGTTGTGTTTATCTTTAATTTCAATAAATAGAGATTCGAAAACATGGGGACTGAAGACTGAAATATCATTATATGGTATTCCTTCTTTACCTTTGCCTAACGTAACGGCCAAAACCGGCCAGCGCTATTCTCAAAAATCGCCAATTAATTTTCATTATTTTGTCTCAAAAACATAGGTTATGACCCCTCGTTGGAACGAGCTCGTCGAGCTCGTTCCAACGAGGGGTCATAACCTATGTTTTTTAGACAAAAAATGAAAAAAATTAGTTATTCAAGAATTATTTTTGCAAGTGTCGTCTGCTTTTCAGGTTAGATAAAGGGTTTATATATAGACCAACTCCTCCTCGACCATCATCTCTCTGGGGTTTCATACCTTTAATAATTGGGGCATAACTATCCGGAGTGAACGACGTATCTGGAGGACCTTGGAATATTCAGTAAGCCCTATTATGTCGAATAAAGTTCTCTCCTGTTTGTAAATTGTATAGAATGTTTTGGAAGGAGTACCAGTAAGCCTTCAGACTTTGCTGCATCTATTTTACTAGGTATTGACCGAAAGTCACTAAGCGAAAAGTAGTTACAATAAGTTGCATTGTTTTTAAATGGGAATTCGTTATTTTCTGCCAAGGAATATACTTTCTCATTATAGAACCGTATAAAGTCATACTCTACATATACCTGCACCTTGTCGAGTGTAATGTTACCCGCCATTATTCACCAACATGCTACCATCCTTTCCCGCTGGACAAATATACAAGAAATGGAATATATTATTCCAAGATGAAGATAAAATAAGGTTAAGATCCGGAAACTGTTGAAATATTGGAAAGGGTTAGACGACACTTCTGCTACATTTTTAGTCACAGTCTGTTGCAGTAATAGCCTATAATTAGGAATTTGATTGGAAGCAAAATTACTGCGTACAAGCAATACAAAGACACTGTAATATATATACAAGTACCTTGGGTGCAACACCACCCTACCCGAAATTGCCATCATATGGCATCACGGATGGATTATTGAACAAATAAATTTATAAATAAAGGAGTGGTGGCGTTTACAGTAAACTAATGGATTAAATGTAGAGAATGAATTAATAAAAGATGAGGTGAAAAAAATCAATGGAAACAAGTAAGGACGGGGGGGGGGGGGGATTGAAGGAATGAAGGAGTTGTGAATGGACAAATCATTAAAAGAATGGACGAGAGAAGTGGAAGATCGTTAACGTCTTAAGGTGTGATTTCATAAATAGATAGATAGATAGATAGATAAGAGATAGATAGATAGATAGATAGATAGATAGATAAGATAGATAGATAGATAGATAGATAGATAGATAGATAGATAGATAGATAGATAGATAGATAGATAGATAGATAGATAGATAGATAGATAGATAGATAGATACAGACAGACAGACAGACAGATAGATAGATAGATAGATATTTTTCAAAACAAAGGAGCACGGGCACAGGTCGGGAAATCGATTTCTGTTGTAAATTATTTCTATGGAATTCAATGTTGTTTTAATGTTTTTGAAATTATATGACTTTATGACAAAATGAACTCATCTCAGAAGTGCTTTCACAAGAATGTTTCGAAGACTGGGATTTTTTTTATAAGCTATGATGCATCGTTTGTTAATGGCTTCTGGCAGTTTTGTATTTAATTCTGTGAAGTTGTTTTTGAAAATTTTGGCAATTTCGACATTGCGTCGATTATAAATCAAAGGAAAACAAATAATTTTATTTGGCAACCCAGAGTACTCTCTACTGAGTCCGTATGGGAGATAGGTCCTGAGCTTACCAATCCAATAGTTTTCACGCTCAAGTCGTTTGTCTGTTGTGGTTTCATCATCGTCCAAAAACGGAATTTGCTCAATGGGTTGAAAACTGAAATGTGACTTAATGTCATGACCCGGGAGGTTAAAGTGGTCTGAGACTGCCTTTCCTGAATCTAAACGGATATTTGATAAATGGTTTTGCATTCTGACGCGCAGAGGGTTTTTCGTCTGGCCGACATATTGGATATGGCATAATTTACATGTGATTAAATAAATAATGTTTTCAAAATCACAATTGAAGCTGTTTCTAACTTGGTAAAACATACGGGTTTGTTCGCTAAAAAATGTTTTACCGGTATTCATGTAGTTCATATGATGTTTGTAACAAATTTTGCGCTGACATAGATTTACTGATCCATTTCCCAAAACTGGGCGGTTATGCCGAATTTTCGTGGGGTGCGTTGGTTCAGAGTCCCGAATGGGTGTCTCGATCTCTCGGATTGTATAAGATTTAATTTTTCGCAAAAGACGTTTTGAGTAACCGCGTTTAACAAGTGTTTTGAAAAGAATTGAACATGCGTGATTGAGGTCGCTTCTGTTCGTAGAATTTCTATGGAATCGAATGATTTGAGATTTTACCAACCCATTGAATAGTTTGGGTGAGTGGTAAGAAGCTCTGTGGAGAAGTTGGTGTGAATCGGTCGGTTTAAAAAAGACTTTTGTGTCTAGAACGTTGCAATGCCGGAACTCAGGGCCCTTGAATACAGTCACATCCAGAAAGTCAATGGTATTTTCTGAAATGCAGGGCTGTAATTTAATGGACTCATCGTGGTTGTTCAGGATTTCCAAGAAATCGCTGAAGTCATCACGGCCATGGGGCCAGATGATGAAAATGTCGTCTTGGAACCTGTGATAACATAATGGCTGTTTTCTTGATTTAGCAAGAGCACCTCTTTCCCATTCTGCAACAAAAATATTAGCAAAATTTGGACTGAATTTTTTACCCATACTACATCCACTTATTTGGAGGAAAAATTTATTGTTAAATTCAAAGTCGTTACCTTTCAATGATAATTCTAACAATTGCATGATTTCTTCCGATGGTCTGTTAGGGTCATCGTACCTTTGGAATGATTTTTTTATTGCCTCTATACCAGCGTTAATACCAATGTTGGTGTGCATTCTTTCAATGACTAGGGTAATGAGGAGACTGTCGGAAGGAACCTGCAGTTTGCTAATTTTCATTAAAAGCAAAATTCCCCCGTTTTTCAGTATATTTTCAACTCCCCCGCTGGTTTCTAGTGTTCCTATGGTGCCGAATGGGCCTTGTACTACTGTTGGGATCCCTGTCTGTTCTACCTGGCCAGGGTCCCATAATATTACTTTGTGTACTGTAAGGAATAATAACAATAAGATACTTCATAAGCCCAGACAGCCTGGCCTTTTTAGAGGAAGAAGAGGAGGCAAACCACGAACTGCCCCCTACCCCGACAGGTGTCAATGAGACATTAAATTGCATGTCTTAATGTAATAATTCTGGGGTTCTTTTAATTAGGTATGCAATGGCGTGTGTTTGTATCTCGTCTGACATTATAACTCTAGAGATGGGTGTGTGTGTGGTGTAGATCCTCACAGTAAGGTATTCTGTAATTAGCGGTTTAGATAGATTATTCCTGGAAGATATGACCTTAATCGGTAATTCAGTCATACTCTTTGACGTGATTGAGGTTGGCGAATGATTTAAAATATTCAAACTTCGTAAATAATATCGTAAATAATATCTAATGTAATCGGTTTATAACCATACTACGCTCAAATTCTCTTTCTAATGCAATGACCCTATACAGACAGACGTTCCACGAACATGAAGATCATTTTTATCTGCCATGGCGTAACACCTGGTATAATGAATGATCTTGAGTGTCTGGTTTCCTTAAGAGTGTTTCCTGAAAGCAAAAGGCAGCAGGTTTACATTTTTGGCTTAAAATATTTATTTATTTATTGGGGTTTAAGGTCACATACTTATGCACAATGGCTAATCGTGACCGTGACAGTTTTAAAGGTGGAAGAAGCCGGAGTACCCGGAGAGAACCACCGACATCGACGAGCAACAGTCAGCTCCTCAACATTCTAACTTTGTTCAAGCTCCGCTCAAGCAGAGTTACAGAGGTTGAAGACATGTGCACCATCGACGTGCAATACGCCTTAGTACACAACGTCATCGTGCCCCCATGTGGACAATCGGAGTGAAGTGCCTTGCCCAAGGACACAACGTAGGAGTCTGAATCGATCGCTCAGACAGTCACCCATCCAAGAACCAACCGGGCTCGACGTTGACCATCTTCGGTGGTCTGACGAGAACTGGTTACCACAACGCCACCGCGCCCCCTTTTGGCTTAGAAGGTCCAGTTCATTAAAATTCGCTCTAAAATCTCGACAATTCCATTGTATTTTTTGGTGTGTGATTGTATTATCCATATGTAATTGGAGATTTAGAGGGTTGACGTATGGGTTAAATTGCTCCAGTATTTTTCTTTGGTAACTTTTTTACCTGGAGACTTACGCAGAATTGAATTTAGATGTAGTACATTGGCGGATACGTCTTCCAAGTCATCCTGGAAATCCATGTAGTAAAATGTATCAAACATATTTTTAGTAGCACTGGTCTGTGACATCTTGGGTGTTCTGACCGATTGTAATTTCTGTTTTTCTGACTCTGACTCAGATTTCGTTCCGGTTTCGATTTCTGTTCTGGTTTTTTTTTTGCCCGAGTTTTGATATATTTTGTTCATTTGTGTGTTCTTCTTTCTTATGTTTCAGTTTCGATTTGGGTGTATCTTTCTTTTTGTCGTGCTTTCTTTATTTCTCGTGCAGTAGACTGGGTTTTTGTTACACGCCTGTTCTATGAAATCCCCATTTACAGGAATGCTAAACCGTGCGGAAAATAAAAATCTGTTCCGCATATATGTACGGAACGGAAATCATTGACAGGCTATTTTTAAATAGAAGCGAAAATACACTAGAATTTTCCACAAATTGTGTAACGCAATTACAATTTGAATCGCTAGTGATGGCTGAAAATCGTCCCATGAGTTCCAATGTGTTCTATGTGCCAGTAGGACACAGGTTCCCCTCGCAAATTTGGTTGGCGATAAAATGTGATTTCTTTGTTGATAGTTGTCAAATGAATTGCTGAGTGTCCTTCTAATAATTGTTTTTATAGACGTGAAGGCGTGTAATAAACACATAACGACACACGCATGTGAATGGTTTAATTGCCATGGCACTTGTGCCATCGCGGAAGGATAAAAGTCGAGGTCAGTGGCCTCTCGTTTTATCCTTCCACGCTGGCACTCGTGCCATATAGATTTATCCATTCACACGCATGTGTCGTTCTGTGTATGTGTAGATTTTTGACGAAACTGATTGCAAATGGGTCTACCAACTTTGGTAGAATGCCGTCGAGCCGAGTAAATGCCATTTGACATTCGGTAGAGGTCGCTGTATTCTAGTATAATATCGTTGTATAAGACGGAAGTGATAATTTGATGCCATGCATGGATGTCCCACTGTCTTTGGCCTCTTTGCAACTAATATTTTTTTCTTTTTATTTTCTGAATGAGCTTTTCTTTTTTCCATTCAGAGCAATCTTTTGATAACGCTACGTGATTGTCCTCACAGTTACAACATTTTAAAGCATTTGTGCATGGGTCATGATGTTGTTGACCACGTTGGAAACATATAGCTTGTCCTCTGCAATTGTTCTGACTATGTCCATATTTTTAACACATGAAACAACGAAGTGGGTTTGGGATGTGCAACTCCACTTTGGTGTTCATGTAACATATTTTAATTAATCTTGACAGCTGTGATGACTCAAATGTAATTATATACGTATTTTTTATGATTATTGTATTGTCTTTTTCAATTTCAATTCGTTTTAATTGCCGTTACTTCTTGACGTTTTAATTCATTCGCTATTTCTAATTCATCAATGCGTGCCAGTTCTTTTGCGCAAACAACGCCCTTGCTGATATTTTGTTTTATGAGGGGAAGCATTTACCTCGATGTCAACAAGTTTATCAATTTTCAGTAGATTTTTTGCTTGCATTTCCCTTTTACATTCTATCAATAATGCACCCAATTTCAGTTTTTTAACATCTTTGACAACGCCGGCTATACCCTTTATTTCTTTATCCATGGCAAGCGGATTGATGTTCGTCACCGGTTTGCCTTCTTCTGACGAAAAGATGATACATTTTGGCCAGTTTTGTGTTAATGGTGTGTTATTGTTAATATCGAAGTCTGATTCAGTTTCATTTCCAAAGATGTGACTCCACTTTTGGGGCTTTTTTTTGTTTTTTTGTAGCCATATTTTGAGTATATTGAATTCTTCTGCCCATGACTCCCAACCTTACTCTGAGTCTAACGGGGGAGTGAATGTTGAAGCTTACCGGTGAACGGCACCAGAAATACATAAGCAGTATAGTCGGCCTGGGTGATGCTTAAGCCTACCGCTGACCGATTGACCCGAGTGTGGTTAGTGTCAGGTCTTCAGAAGTCGTTCATTCAACCAGTTATTTTACGAAACTGGTGTAATGCAAATCACATCATGGTGCGCAGTGATGACAATGATTACATTCATGGGGATAACATGCAGGAGATATAATATATTCGCCGTGTAAATGTGTTTTCTCGACTCTCTTAGTCAACAACCCTGCTTTTGTGTCACGAAATCGCACCCTACCGACATCTTACCGACACCATTATGCCAAACAAACATCATTTGTATCACATAAAATGTGATGGACGTGTGTGATGGCAATGCATATACACGTTGTATGTTGTTAGAGTGCTACGTGATTCCATCGGCCATTTCGCTGTGGATTTCAAGGATGGTATGTCGTTACAATGAGTAATTCGTCTTATTATAGATTCTGTCACGCTGCCTGGGGTGTGTTTGAATATGTGGAACTACCCTGGTCGTATACCGCTGACGCTCTGTACTCATTTTGATTTATTATAGACCAGCACATGTCCGTTTGTATAACGAACCAATCTATGCGGGTTATTTTATAGAATGGCTACCAGTTGTATTTTCATCTTGTGGGGGTTTACTTCAGAGAGAAGAGCTCTTGATTAGAAGAAAATCAGACTTCTGCCAGTTCTGCCCCAATATTTATTAGTTATTCGGACTGTCCTTTGTAGTCCCAACCCAATTTCATCTTTATTGTTTTGTTCTGAAAACGATTTATCTTCTGCTGACTTACTAGTTACTCAGTTAATCAAACAATCGACCAACCAAGTGATATCTTTGCTTCAGTTTCCACCTCCATCTTCCAATACAGAGTTGTCTTTCTCAACGGCAAAAATAGATTTCCTGTTGTTCTGTTTTTACGTCAAGGAGCCATTAGAGAATCCAAAATAGGGCTTTGGCTTCCACCATATGAGGAAGAGTCGCCGCTGATTGTAGCTTCTTTCAATAAACTGGTTGTAGTTGTAGCAAAAACAATAATCGTCTCAGCAGAAAGCGGTTAGATCAATAATTACGACAGAGAATCGGCTAGGAGATACTAGTATTGGAATCCATCCCTGGGACTGATTGTTGTAGTCATGATAGAATCTTCAAATAGTGGCAGGGGTGCTAACAAATTACACACATGCTAACATACCATATAGTGATAGTCATTGTGCTGATAACAATCAGTAGTTGACTGCAAATTTCATAGAAAGTAATTCGTACCATGCATATCAAAATGCAAATATTTTTGTTAACAAAATGAAAATTGGCTACTACAGTACGTGGAGAGTGGATTGTAACTAAATCACCTGTGGAGTGGAGTTATCACCCAAGCTATAACTTTCAAATTTTGTACATATCGACAAAAACATAAGCAATGTTTCAGCCTATGGACCTCCGGGTTTAACCCGGAGGTCCATTAGCTGAAACTTTGCTTGAGCTGTTTATGCTTTGCAACAGATTTGTAATTATTGCTTGGGTGGAATCTCCACCCTGCGGGTGATTTAGTGATAATATACTTTCCACGTACTGTAGTTTCAATAGATAATCGATTGAGTTGAGATCGCACACGTATCACGAGAAATGATTCAACGAAGCACAGACAGCGTCGTTTCGCCTCAAACCAAGAGGAAGTGGTTTGCCTCCGTTTGCCTTACCAATCCTCCCATTATCCCTGTGGAATGAGTGTTAAATGATCAGGGGTATCATTGCAGTGCAGGCTATATCTGATATCCCTGTGGCATGGGCGTCACGTGATTAAGAGTATCATTGCTGGCTACATCTGATATTATTAGTGTGATTGGCATCAAAGCTTTGAGTTAATTACAGCAAAAACAATTCAGAATACACCTATAATTACTGCTCCTTACGGCTACGAACTCTCTTTCGATGTGCTTTTTCCGGTAATTGAGATGTGGCTGCCACAAAATCTGAGGAGGTACCCCCGATATTATTTATGTTATATCTCCGGATATTGAAGTCGGATATTCAAACTGTTTTTACCTTTCTACACGTAGGACCATGGTCGCTAAAGGGTCACGTTGTATAAACTTTCGGGAATGAAATTTAATTCTGACATTCCGCACACCACCATAAGTTTGCGTCATAATATTCACTCTATTACGCCAACGGGCGAAGAAATGAAACGAGGCCACATTTCAGTTGAAGGTTTAGTTGTCTGCGAAATGTTTTATCCGAATCTTTTCTCTGCGTTCGCCACACCGCCACCAAACTGGAATTATACAGATCTGTAAATCATTGAGTTCAAGTGTCTCATGTTTTCATATCTTTGTAGTTTCGAGACAATAAGAAGACAATTATTATCCCCGCAATGTAGTGGGAGGGGATATATTAGAATGGGTTCCGTCCGTCCGTCCGTCCGTCCGTCATTTCCCATTTCTTGTTATCACATTTAAAATAAAACCTTTCAAAAAATGTTTCCCAAATTTCATATTTCGCTTTTTGGTGATAATATTATAAATGGGTATGGGTCTTCGAACCAACTGTGTCCACTTATTTATGCAAGAGTTATTGCCCTTGTTTGAACTTAGACTTTTTTATAATCACATTAACATTTCTTGGACTTCCTTGTCATCACATTAACATTTCTTGTCATCATATTTCAGCGAAAACTATTAATATTTTATTCCAGATTTAATACATGGCTTTTTGATGAAAATATCATGAATGGGTTGGATTCTAACCGTGTTCAAGTATTTCTTCAAGAGTTATTGCCCTTGTTGGACCCAAACATTATTGCCATCGCCTTACCACTTCTTGTCATCACATTTAAAAGAAAACTGTTCAAGATAGTTTTTTTAAAAGATTTAATCAGTAGCTCTTTTGTGATAATATTATGAATGGGATTGCGAATTATATAGCTCTTTGATGATAATATCAATGAGGCGATTGGCAACCAGCTGTGTACAAGTGTTTCAAGTATTTCAAGAGTTATTGCTCTTGCAGACCTTCTTGTCATCACATTACCGTTTCTTGTTATCCCATTTGAAGGAAACCGTTAAGGGTTTTTTTTTCTATAGCGTGATAATATCATGAATGGGATTGCCCTTGTTTTTCATGTTTCAGTGAAGATTGTTCCGTATAGAACTGAAAGAGTTATTGACGGAATTTGGCAAATGTTCGTAAGGAATTCTAGTCTGTGAAAATTCTCAATCATGTAGAAAATAAAACTGACATTCAAAATCGTCATTAGGCTTTTTGTGGCAGAATATTTCTTCTCTCGTCTGTGATTAACTTAAGCAGATCAATACATACTAATGGTTCTTCTGGAGTACATCCATTTCAGAATCGCCGCTCGAAATCTCAAGTTGGTTTTTTTTAATTTTTTTTTTAGTTTTTTATTCGAGCCATTTGAGTTTAGTTTGCTATAGACTCCACAATGACGATGCGGTGGGATGATGGTTATGCATCAATCAGTTACTCCATCTTTTCTGTGGACACAACTTTGTCTGAGCTTGTATCCGTTTTATTTTTCTATCAGCTTCTGGAGCTTTTCCCCTTCATTTCCAGTCAGTTTTTAACAGCGACAGGCGGCCCTATATCTGGCAATGTCATTCGGTCGGTCTTTTAAAATACTTGGTGGAATGACGTCATATTTGGATATGCAAGTCCAGCTTATTGATATCTTGCCTTCACGGACTTGGGGATTTGTTTCGTTTTACCTCCCCTTGCAGCTTAGGTACGACTTTACATTTTTTTTAAAAGCTGAGCCCAGGTATTAACCAGCATGGGTACCTGTACACCTGCGATGTGAGATAGATTTGACTTATTTTGCCAGAGTTATTGATCTTTTTCGACTTTTTTAGAGAATTATTGTAACCTACATGTACATACTTTGTTCGTGCATGTTCTCTATTTTCTACTATTTCTAATCAATTTTTTATACGCTCGTTTGAAAAAAAGGGTCGTCTTATGTAAATGGGTTGTCCATCCATGATTGGATTTTCTTAACCAGAGTTATGGAACAGTCTTTCTAGGAAATTATACAGTCTGTGGACACAATATTGTCCGGAGCGTTTCTCAGTCATTTGTTGTCCTATCCGTTAGCCACCAAGAGAACCTGTGCAAGTGTGGATTTGGGTATGATTGGATTTCTCAACCAGAGTGATGGTACAGTCTGACTTAGAAATTATACCGTCGTTGGGCACACTTTTGTCCGGAGCGTTTCTCACCATTTCTTGTCCGATCTTTTCAAACTTGTGACAGACGTTAACCATCATCAGAACCAGTGCAAATGTGGTTTTGAGTATGATTGTATTTTTTTAACCAGACTTATGGTACAGTCTTACAAAGAAAAATTATACAGTCTTTCGACACATTTTTGTCCTTGAGTTTGGATTTGAAGACCGGCTTTTATTTCATAACTCCAAATCGTTTCATATTTTTATTTCCTCGTCATTTCTGGTAAGCATTAATTTCAATGTTTACAGTACTTGTTTTTATCTCAAACGCGGAGCGGTAATTTTGTTTGAATACGTTTATCGCTGTGCAGCAATTCACTGGCCTGATTAGTCACGTGATACTCAAGTAAAAATCTATTTTAGCCTGGTATCTGTAGCTCTTCGTTTCCGGGATGGCTTTGTTTACCGGGCTGCGATTAACTAACCAGCGTCTGCATAAGGCAATATCACTGAATTTCATTTGGCTACTCCTCAACTAGCGCATAATTAGATTATGTGTGGGCATCAGGATTTCACATTAAGGGTAATAGAGAAAACAAATTCAAAATATTGTGATCTGGTATGAGTACTTTGGTATTGGGGCAACATTTCAAAGCGTTTTCTCTCTGTCCAGCCACATTTTTCTGATGATAATTTGCAGTTTTATGGAAATATGGACACAGCGAATCTTACGAATCGTCCTGAAAAGAGATGAACCTCCACCTGACATCTAACAAGAATGGGGAACCTTCTTTTTATACAGCTTGTGGAATCCGGGGTCAATTTCTTGGGATTGTGTTAAAGAACATATAGCTACGTAAAAACAAAAAGTCAAACATATTCAGATGGGACATCTCACAGTTAATTTGGCTATTTTCGGTTGTCAAAGTTGAGTACATGATAAGTTTCATACTCCACGAGGATTAACTAGTTTATTTAGTTATATTTTCACCAACAGCTGTACAAGCAATTTACCCTTAAAGTACATATTGTAATCGCAATGAAGATGTGTCTTGTCCATGCTCTTGATTCAGTGTCCTGATTCCATACCACAAAATGCTTCTATTGACATTTCATACACATGATAAGACAGCATAAACAAAGATGCGTTTGTAGTTTATCCTTGATTACCGTTTTGTTCGAACGCAAATTCAATATGTATTGTTTAGTAAATTATGAATAAGATACCAGAACAATAATCTATGGCACCGTATCATTAATTCATAGAGTACTTAACTTTTCACCGCGTTTCAGGCGACATGAGAGGTATTTATACGCAACAACCTTTCATCTTTCTAAACCAGTTCGGCATTGCTGTAGTTACTATCACACTGGCATGAATTTGAGACACTTAACGATTAGATGTCTCCCCAGTCTTTTAGGCCACACAAAATAAACTAATTGTTTCTCGGGCATTTTTTGTCAAATCAGTGAGGGGGTATTTTTAATTTTTTTTTTAAAAAAGTGTGCAAAGCGGGAGAAATATTTCGGCTGTCTTTTTACATACAGAAATATAGAAAGTGCATATTTATACAAATAAATTCATTTTTAATTTGAAAAATAAAACATTCTTCTAAAAACAAACTGTAGACACTGCAATTCAAAGGCTTCATATTCTTTCTATGCTCTTCATATTATCTTTGAAGTAAAAGTATTTAATCTATGGGACTTTGCCTCGTTACAATTGATGGGAGAGTGCATCTATGCACTCTCCCATAAATTGTAACAAGGCAAACATATTGGAGACGCAACTAAATAAATATACATCAATCAAAAAATGTAAAAAGTTTCGGGTCTCTCTGAGTTTGTACTAATATTGGAAGACACTGAAAGTCAATAAAAAATTCCATTGACAGGGGTTCAAATTCAATGAAGGATTGTCTGAGAATCAAAACACTTTTTTAGCCTGATGAAGAATACATATGTCAGTGTTTTCTGCTGCAAACAGCATGAAATGACTCTGAATACAACCAGTCTCAGCAAATAATACTACGAGGGCAGATCGAGAAAAGGGGAACCGTTGTTTTGTACTGTTTCGTGGATCTGTCAATGTCATTTGTTCCCATGAGAACCCCAGGAAGTGAAGCAGTGTTTGTATACTGTGGTAAACAAGCTCCATTTCTGGTAAAATAGAAGACAGTAACCAATAACTGGGGTGGAAGTCCTCTAAACTTGGCAACATGGGTATTAATGATTAGCTGGACTTAACTTTATATCCATATTTTGGTCACGATTAGCCATAGTGTTGACATATGTGAGTTTAACCACCAATAAATAAGGCCATTTGTAATCGTCGGGTGGGAATGATTCGTTAATTGAGGCCAGTTGGAAATAAAAAAGCTTGAATTTGGCTTCAGATGATTTGGTGGTTGAATTCCTTGTTCCGCTCCCAGTTTCGATCCTGTGGTATTCAAGTATTTTTCAAACGACTGAGCTTTACTGCATTAAGTTTGCACCCCTCAGCTCTCACCTTCAGCAGTGTTGCCTCACGTTTTTAACTAAAAACCGTCCTTGTTTCAGTGGGTAAATGATTTTTGTTTTTATTGAGAGTATTCAGACAGTATTTTGGATGGAACTGTCAACGAAAATTTGATTACGTCTGATGTTCATAGCTGAATGGAGAGGGGTTGTAGTTTGAAAATTACCTGTGATCCACCTCACATCTTTGTTAACGTCATCTATCACGTTTTTATATTGATATTATTTTCGTTTTCTTCAGCCTGTACGCCTATCGTGGATACACAGTGAGTAACCTGATGGCAGGGAGGGCAGGCTGGCATGCCAGCCGTTATAATATATATATTATTTTTTTCTTTCCCGAATATAATTCACCTAATGACTATTAACTGCGAGTTGTCCTCCTTCCGTCTTCTGTCCGTCTGTATGTCCGTCCGCAATTACCAGCTGTCAGGGAGGTAGAGAGGGCTGGATGGTATGCCATCCATTGTCTTGTATATATTGTGTGAAGAAAATTCTCCATTTGCATGATTCATCTAATAACTGTTGGTTAGCAAGCCAAATACTGTTTATTACTGGCTTACCGAGTTAATTGACCCTTTCTCTAACAAGATTTCACACAAACCGATAATAGACCGCAAAGCAAAAAATGACAAAACCCTTTTTGGGAGCCTAAAGGCACAAAAGGGGTGCATATTTTGAGGGGCTCGCACAGCACCACTATGTTTCTCAAGGCACCATCTATAAATTTGGAGAATACCAAGCAGATTGCTCCTTTCGCTAACAAACAGTCAGAAAAAGTGATAGTAGCCCATATAATAAAAACATTTCCCTTCCTTTTTTGGGATGCTACGTGGACCTAGAAGGGTGCAAAATAAGGGGGCCCGCAGAGAACCACTGTGGTGAGCAAGACACATACTGTTTATTTCGGGAATACCGAGCTAATTGACCCTTTCTTTAACAAGATTTCACACAAACCGATAATAGACTATAAAGCATAAAACTACAGAACCCTTATTGGGGGCCTTATAGAACAAAAGTGGTGCATATTTTAGGGGGCTCGCAGAGCACCACCATGCTTCATAAGGCTCCATCTATAAATGTGGAAAATACCAAGGAGATTGCCCCTTCCACTGACAAACAGCGAGAAAAACTGATAATAGCCCTTATAAGAAAATATTTTCCCTCCATTTTTGGGATACTTTGGGCACTCAGAAGGGTACGATATTTGGGGGGCCCGCACATAATCACTGTGATTAGCAAGATACCTACTTTTTATTTTGGAAATACCGAGTTAATTGATGCTTTCTCTAATTATATTTCAGACAAATCGATAATAGATTGTCAATCCAACTATGTCAAAACCCCTTTGCGGAGCCGTATGGTACAAAAGTGGTGCAAATTTTGGGGGGTCCGCAGAGCACCACTATGCTTCCCAGGGCATCTTCTATAAATTTGGAAAATACCAAGCAGATTGCTCCATTCGCTAAGGAACTGCGAGAAAAACAGATAATAGCCCATACAACAAAAACATTTCCCTTCCTTTTTTGGGTTGCTTTGCGGACCTAGAAGGGCACAAAATTTGGGGGGGGGGAGGGGGCGCGCACGGAGCCACTGGGGTTAGCAAGACACCAACTGTTTATTTCTGGAATACCGAGCTAACTGACCCTTTCTCTAACAAGATTTCACACAACCGATAATAGACTATAAAGCATAAAACTATAGACCCCTTTTTGGGAGTCTTATGGAACAAAAGTGGTGCATATTTTAGGGGCCCGCAGAGCACCACTATGCTTGCCAAGGCATCATCTATAAATTTGGAGTATACCAAGCAGACTGCCCCATTCGCTAACGAACTGGGAAAAAAAACTGATAAAAGCCCATTAAACAAAAACATTTACCTTCCTTTTTTGGGTCGTTTTGTGGGCCCAGAAGGGTTCAAAATGTGGGGAGCCCGCAAAGAATCACTGTGGTTAGCAATACACCTACTGTTTATTACTGGAACACCGAGCTAATTGACTCTTTCATTAACAAGATTTCACACAAACCGATAATAGACTATAAAGCATAAAACTGCAGCACCCTTTTTGGGAGCCTTATGGAACAAAAGTGGTGCATATTTTGTGGGGCCCGCAGAGCAACACTATGCTTCCCAAGGTATCTTCTATAAATTTGGAGAAAATCAAGCATATTGCTGCATTCTCTAACGAACAGTGAGAAAAACTGATATTAGCTCATATAACAAAAACACTTCCCTTCCTTTTTTGGGTCGCTTTGCGGACCCAGAAGGGTGAAAAAATGTTGGGAGCCCGCACAGAACCACTGTGGTTAGAAAGACATCTACTGTTTATTTCTGGAATACCGAATTAATTGACCGTTTCATTAACAAGATTTCACACAAGCCGATAATAGACTATAAAGCATAAAACTACAGAACCCTTTTTGGGAGCCTTATGGAACAAAAGTGGTGCATATCTTTGGGGGACCCACAGAGCACCACTATGCTTGCCAAGGCATCTTCTAAAATTTGGAGAATACCAAGCAGATTGCCCCATTCGCTAACGAACAGCGAGAGAAACTGATATTAGTTAATATAACAAAAACACTTCCCTTCCTTTTTTGGGACGGTTTTTGGATCCAGAAGGGCGCAAAATTGGGGGGGGGGGGGGGGGGCGCAAAGAACCACTGTGGTTAGCAAGACACCTACTGTTTATTTCTTGAATACCGAGCTAATTGACCCTTTCATTAACAAGATTTCACGCAATCCGATAATAGACTATAAAGCATAAAATTATAGAACCCTTTTTCGGAGCCTTATGGGACAAAAGTGGTACATTTTTTTGGGGGGGGGGGGGGTGGGGGGCGCAGAGCACCACTATGCTTCCCAAGGCATCTTCTATAAATTTGGAGAATACCAAGCAAATTGCCCGATTCGCTAACGAACAGCGAGAAAAACTGATATTAACTCATATAACAAAAACACTTCCCTTCCTTTTTTGGGTCGCTTTGTGGACCCAGAAGGGTGCAAATTTTGGGGGCCCCCACAGAACCACTGTGGTTAGCAAGACACCTACTGTTTACTTCTGGAATACCGAGCTAATTGACCGCTTCGTTAACAAGATTTTACACAAACCGATAATAGACTATAAAGCATAAAACTACAGAACCCTTTTTCGGAGCCTTATGGAACAAAAGTGGTGCATATTTTTTTTTTTTTGGGGGGGGGGGGGGGCGCGTAGAGCACCACTATGCTTGTCAAGGCATCTTCTATAAATTTGGAGAATACCAAGCAGATTGCCCCATTCGCGAACGAACAGCAAGAAAAATTGATAATAGCCCATATAACAAAAACATTTCCCTTCCTTTTTTGGCTCGCTTTGTAAGCCCAGAAGGGTACAAATTTTTCGGAGGCCCGCACAGAACCACTGTGGTCAGCAAGCCACCTACTGTTTATTTCTGGAATACCGAGCTAATTGGCCCTTTCATTAACAAGATTTCACACAAACCGATAACAGACAACAAAGCATAAAACTACAGAACCCTTTTTGGGAGCCTTATGGAACAAAAGTGGTGTATATTCTGGGGAGCCCGCAGAGCACCACTATGCTTCCAAAGGCATCATCTGTAAATTTGGAGAATACCAGGCAGAGTGCCTCATTCGCTAACGAACAGCGAGAAAAACTGATAAAATCCCACATAACAAAAACATTTCCCTTTTTTTTTTTGGGTCGCTTTGTGGGCACAGAAGGGTGTAAAATTAGGGAAGCCCGCACAGAACCACCGTGGTTGGCAAGACACCTACTGTTTATTTCTGGAACACCGAGCTAATTGACCCTTTCATTAACAAGATTTCACAGAAAACGATAATAGACTATAGGGCATAAAACTACAGGAGCCTTTTTCGGAGCCTTCTGGAACAAAAGTGGTGCATATTTTGTGGGGCCCGCAGAGCACAACTATGCTTCCCAAGGCATCTTCTATAAATTTGGCGAATACCAAACAGATTGCCCCATTCGCTAACGAACAGCAAGAAAAACAGATATTAGCTCATATAACAAAAAACACTTCCCTTCCCTTTTTGGGTTGCATTGTGGACCCAGAAGCGTGCAAAATTTGGGGAGCCCGCACGAAACCGCTGTGATTAGCAAGACACTTACTGTTTATTTCTGGAATTCCGAGCTAATTGACCCTTTCATTAACAAGATTTTACACAAACTGATAATAGACTATAAAGCATAAAACTACACAACCCTTTTTCGGAGCCTTATGGAACAAAAATGGTGCATATTTTGGGGGGCCTGCGGAGCACCACTATGCTTGCCAAGGCATCTTCTACACATTTGGAGAATACCAAGCTGATTGCCCCATTCGCGAACGAACAGCGAGAAAAAATGATAATAGCCCATATAACAAAAACATTTCCCTTCCTTTTTGGGTCGCTTTGTGGTCCCAGAAGAGCGCAAAATTTGGGGAGCCCGAACAGATCCACTGTGGTCAGCAAGACACCTACTGTTTAATTCTAGAATACCAAGCTAATTGACTCTTTCATTAACAAGATTTCACACAAACCGATAATAGACTATAAAG
Organism: Pictodentalium vernedei; assembly: GCA_031216915.1. Lineage (NCBI taxonomy): Eukaryota > Metazoa > Mollusca > Scaphopoda > Dentaliida > Dentaliidae > Pictodentalium > Pictodentalium vernedei. The sequence continues at coordinate 478,113,890 of CM062294.1, read as the reverse complement.
CATAAAACTACAGCACACTTTTTGGGAGCCCTATGGAACAAAAGAGGTGCATATTTTTGGGGGCCCGCAGAGCACCACTATGCTTCCCAAGGCAGCTTCTGTAAATTTGAAGAATACCAAGCAAATTGCTCCATTCGCTAACGAACAGCGAGAAAAACTGATAAAAGCCCACATAACAAAAACATTTCCCTTCCTTTTTGGGTCGCTTTGTGGACCCAGAAGAGTGCAAAATTTGTGGGCCCGCACAGAACCACTCTCACAAGCAAGACACCTACTGTTTATTTCTGGAATACCGAGCTAATTGGCCCTTTCATTAACAAGATTTCACACAAACCGATAATATACTATAAAGCATAAATCTACAGAACCCTTCTTGGGAGCCTTATGGAACAAAAGTGGTGCATATTTTGGGGGGCCCGCAGAGCACCACTATGCTTCCCAAGGCATCTTCTGAGAATTTGGAGAATTACAAGCAGATTGCCCCTTTCGCTAACGAACAGGGGATAAAAACTTATAATGGCCCATGTAACAAAGACATTTCCATTCCTTTTTGGGATGCACTGTGGACCCGGAAGGGCGCACAATTTGGGGGGGGGGGGGGCGCCCAGAACCACTGTGTTTATCAAGACACCTACTGTTTATTTCTGGAATACCGAGCTAATTGGCCCCTTCTTTAACAAGATTTCACACCAACCGATAATAGACTATAAAACTACTGAACCCTTTTTGGGAGCCATATGGAGCAAACGTGGTGCATATTTTTTTTTTTTTTGGGGGGGGGGGGGGGGGGGGGGGCAGAGCACCAGTATGCCTCCCAAGGCAACTTCTATAAATTTCGTGAATATCAAGCAGATTGCCCGCTTCGCTAGCGAACAACCGAAATAACTGATAATAGCCCATGTAACAAAGACATTACCATTCCTTTTGGGACGCGCTGTGGACCCAGAAGGGCGCACAATTTGGTGGGGGGGGGGGGGGGGGCTCACAGAACCACTGTGGTTAGCAAGACGCCGCTGGAATGCCGATTTAATTGACCCTTTCTCTAACAAGATTTCACACAAACCGATAAAAGACTGTAATGCATAAAACTACAGACCCTTATTGGGAGCCTTATGGAACAAAAGTAATGTATATTTTCGGGGGCCCGCAGAACACCACCATGCTTTCCAAGGAATCTTCTATAAATTTGAGGAATACCAAGCGGATTGCTCCTAGCATAAAACGACAGAACCCTTTCCGGTAGCGTCATGGAGCAAAAGTGGTGCATATTTTTGGGAGCCCGTAGTGCACCACTATGCTTTAAAAGGCATCTTCTATTAATTTGGAGAACACCAAGCAGATTGCCCCTTTCGCTAACGAACAACGAAAAAAACTGATAATAGCCCATGTAACAAAATACATTTTCATTCCTTTTTTGGATGCACTTTGGACCCGGAAGGGCGCCCAATTTGGGGGGCCCGCACAGAACCACTGCGCTTAGCAAGAGACCTGTTGTCTCTTTAGGGAATACCGAGCTAATTGACCTATTCTGTAACAAGATTTCACACAAACCGATATTAGACTATAAAGCATAAAACTACAGAACCCTTTATCAGAGCCTTATGGAACAAAAGTGGTGCATATTTTGGGGGGCCCGCAGAACACCACTATGCTTCTCAAGGCATCTTCTGTAAATTTGGAGAATACCAAGCAGATTGCCCCATTCGCTAACGAACAGCAAGAAAAACTGATAATAGCCCATATAGCAAAAACATTTTCCTTCTTTTTTGGTCGCTTTGTGGACCCAGAAGCGTACAACATTTGGGGGGTGGGGGTGTGGGTGGCGCACAGAACCACTGTGGTTAGCAAGACACTTACTGTTTATTTCTGGAATTCCGAGCTAATTGACCCTTTCTCTAACAAGATTTCACACAAACCGATAATAATCTATAGAGCATAAAACTACATAACCCTTTTGTGAGCCTTATGGGACAAATGTGGGGCATATTTTAGGGGAAACGCAGAACAGCACTAAGCTTGCCAAGGCATCTTCTATAAATTTGAAGAGTACCAAGCAGATTGCCCCATTCGCTAACGAACTGCAAGAAAAACTGACAATAGCCCATATAAAAAAAACATTTCCCTTCCTTTTCTGGGTCGCTTTGTGGACCCAGAAGGGTGCAAAATTGGGAGGCCCGCACAGAACCACTGTGGATAGCAAGACACCTACTGTTTATTTCTGGAATACCAAGCTAATTGACCCTTTCAATAACAAAATTTCACACAAACCGATAATAGACTGTAAAGCATAAAACTACAGAAAACTTTTTGGGAGCCTTATGGAACAAAAGTGCTGCATATTTTGGTGGCCCCCAGAACACCACTATGCTTCCCAAGGCATCTGCTATAAATTTGGAGAATACCAAGCAGATTGCCCCATTCGCTAATGCACAACGAGAAGAACTGATAATAACCCATATTAACAAACACATTTCCCTTCCTTTTTGGGTCGCTTTGTGGAACCAGAAGGGTGCAAAATTTGGGGCGCCCGCGCGGAACCACTGTGGTTACAGAGACACCTACTGTTTATTTCTAGAATTCCGAGCTAATCGACCCTTTCTCTAACACGATTTCACACAAACCGATAATAGTCTATAGAACTTAAAACGACATAAGCCTTTTTGGGAGCCTTATGGGACAAATGTGGTGCATATTTTAGGGGGCACGCAGAGCACCACTAAGCTTGCCAAGGCATCTTCTATAAATTTGAAGAGTACCAAGCAGATTGCCCCATTCGCTAACGAACAGCAAGAAAAACTGACAATAGCCCACATAACAAAAACATTTCCCTTCCTTTTTTGGGTCGCTTTGTGGACCCAGAAGGGTGCAAAATTGGGAGGCCCGCACAGAACCACTGTGGTTAGCAAGACACCTACTGTTTACTTCTGGAATACCGAGCTAATTGACCCTTTCATTAACAAGATTTCACTCAACACGATAATAGACTTTAAAGAATAAAACTACAGAACCCTTTTCGGGAGCCTTATGGAGCGAAAGTGGTGCATATTTTACGAGGCCCACAGGTCACCACTATGCTTTAAAAGGCCTCTTCTATACATTTGGAGAATACCAAGCAGATTGTCCCTTTCGCTAACGAACTGCGAAAAAAACTGATAATAGCCCATGTAACAAAGACATTTCCCTTCCTTTTTGGATGCACTTTGGACCCGGAAGGGCGCCCAATTTGGGGGGCCCGCACAGAACCACTGTACTTAGCAAGACATCTGTTGTCTCTATAGGGAATACCGAGCTAATTGACCCTTTCTCTAACAAGAGTTCACACAAATCGATAATAGACTATAAAGCATAAAACTACAGAACCCTTTTTTGGGAGCCTTATGGAACAAAAGTGCTGCATATTTTGGCGGCCCCCAGAACACCACTATGCCTCCCAAGGCATCTTCTATAGATTTGGAGAATACCAAACAGATTGCCCCATTCGCTAATGCACAGCGAGAGGAACTGATTATAGTCCATATAACAAAAACATTTCCCTTCCGTTTTGGGTCGCTTTGTGGAACCAGAAGGGTGCAAAATTTGGGGGGCCCGACGGAACCACTGTGGTTACCAAGACAGATACTGTTTATTTCTGGAATGCCGAGCTAATTGACCCTTTCTCTAACAAAAATTCACGCAAACCGATAGTACACTATAAAGCATAAAACTACAGAATCCTTTCTGAGAGCCTTATGGAACAAAAGTGGTGCATATCTTGGGGGGCCCGCAGAGCACCAATATGCTTCCTAAGGCACCATCTATAAATGTGGAGAATACCAAGAGATTGCCCCTTCCACTGACAAACAGCATCCATTTTTGGGATGCGTTGGGCACCCAGAAGGCTTCGAAATTTTGGAGGCCCGCACAGAACCACTGTGATTAGCAAGTTATCTACTGTTCATTTTGGGAATACCGAGTTAATTGATGCTTTCTCTAACACGATTTAAGACAAATCGATAATAGATTGTTAATCCAACTATGTCAAAACCCCTTTTGGGAGCCTTATGGTACAAAAGTGGTGCATGTGTTGGTGGACCCGCAGAGCACCACTATGCTTACCAAGGCATCTTCTATAAATTTGGAGAATACCAAGCAGATTGGCCCATTCGCTAACGAACAGCGAGAAAAACTGATAATAGACCAAATAACAAAAACATTTCCCTTCCTTTTTTGGTTGCTTTGTGGAGCCAAATGGTTGCAAAGTTTTGGGGGCCCGCACGGAACCACTATGGTTAGCAAGACACCTACTGTTTATTTCTGGAATTTCGAGCTAATTGACCCTTTGTCTAACAAGATTTCACACAAACTGATGATAGACTATAAAGCATAATATTACAGAACCCATTTTGGGAGCCTTATGGAACAAAAGTTGTGCATATTTTAGGGGGCCCACAGAGCACCACTAAGCATTCCAAGGCAACTTCTATACATTCGGAGAATACCAAGCAGATTGCCCCATTCGCTAACGAACAGCGAGAAAAACTGATAATAGCCCATATAACAAAAACATTTCCCTTCCTTTTTTGGGTCGCTTTGTGGACCCAGAAGGGTGCAGAATTTGGGGTACCCGCACAGAACCACTGTGTTTAGCAATACACCTGCTGATTATTTCTGGAATACCGAGCTAATTGACCCCTTCTTCAGCAAGATTTCACACAAACCGATAATAGACTGTAAAGCATAAACCTACAGAAACCTTTTTGGGAGCCTTATGGAACGAAAGTGGTGCATATTTTGGGGGGCCCGCAGAGCACCACTATGCTTCCCAAGGCAACTTCTATAAATTTCGAGAATACCAAACAGATAGCCCCTTTCGCTAACGAACAGCGGAAAAACTGATAATAGTGCTCATAACAAAGACATTTCCATTCCATTTTGGGATGCACTGTGGACCCGGAAGGGCGCACAATTTGTGGGGCGGGGGGTGGGGGGCACATAACCAGTGAGCTTAACAAGACACCTGTCGTCTATTTAGGGAATGCCGAGCTAATGGACCCTTTCTCTCACAAGATTTTAGACAAATCGATAATAGACTAAAAAGCATAAGACTACAGTACCCTTTTTGGGAGCCTTATGTAACAAAAGTGGTGCATATTTTGAGGGGGGGGGGTGGGAGCCGCAGAACACCACTATGCTTCCCAAGGCATCTTCTATAAATTTGGAGAATGCCAAGCAGATTGCCCAATTCGCTTACAAACAGCGAGAAAAACTGAAAATAGCCCATATAACAAAAACATTTCCCTTCCTTTTTTGGGTCCCTTTGTGGGCCCAGAAGGGTGCAAAATTTGGGGGGCACGAACAGAACCACTGTGGTTAGCCACACGCTTACTGCTCATTTCTGGAATACCGAGCTAATTGACCATTTCTTTAACAAGATTTCACACAAACCGATAAAAGAATATAAAACATAAAACTATAGAACCCTTATTGCGAGCCTTTTGGAACAAAAGTAACGCATATTTTGGTGGGCCGGCAGAACACCACTATGATTTCCAAGGACTCTTCTATAAATTAGGAGAATACCAAGCAGATTGCCCCATTAGCTAACGAAGAGCGAGACAAACTGATAATAGCCCATACAAGAAAAACATTTCACTTCCTTTTTTGGGTCGCTTTGTGGACGCAGAAGGGTGCAAAATTTGTTGGGCCCGCACAGAACCACCCTGTTTAGCAAGACACCTGCTGTTTATTTCAGGAATACCGAGCTAATTGACCCTTTCTTTAACAAGATTTCACTCAACCCGATAATAGATTATAAAGCATAAAACTACAGAACCCTTTTTGGGAGGCTTATGGAGCAAAAGTGGTGCATATTTTGGGGGGCCCGCAGAGCACCACTATGCTTCCCAAGGCATCGTCTATAAATTGGAGAATACCAATCAGATTGCCCCTTTCGATAACGAACAGCGAAAAAATCTGATAATAGCCCATGTAACAAAGACATTTCCATTCATTTTGGGACGCACTTTGGACCCCGAAGGGCGCCCAATTTGGGGGGCCCGCACAGAACCACTGTGCGTAGCAAGACACCTGTTGTCTCTTTAGGGAATACCGAGTTAATTGACCCATTCTCTAACAAGATTTCTCACAAACCGATAATAGACTGTAAAGCATAAAACTACAGAACCCTTTTTGGGAGCCTTATGGAACAAAAGTGGTGCATATTTTTTTTTTTTGGGGGGGGGGGGGCACAGAACGCCACTATGCTTCCCAAGGCTTCTTCTATAAATTTAGAGAATACCAACCAGATTGCCCCATTCCCTAACGAACAGCGAGAAAAACTGATAATAGCCCATATAACAAAAACATTTCCCTTCCTTTTTTTTGGGTCGCTTTGTGGACCCAGAAGGGTGTAACATTTGGGGGGCTCGCACAGAACCACTGTGGTTAGCAAGACACCTACTGTTTATTTCTGGAATACCTAGCTAATTGACCCTTTCGTTAATAAGATTTCACACAAACCGATAATATACTATAAAGCATAAAACTACAGAACCCTTTTTGGGAGCCATATGGAACAAAAGCGCTGCATATTTTGGTGGCCCGCAGAACACCACTATGCGTCCCAAGGCATCTTCTATAAATTTGGAGAATACCAAGCAGATTGCCTCATTCGCTAACGAACAGCGAGAAGAATTGATAATAGCCCATATAACAAAACATTTCCTTTCCTTTTTTGGGTCGCTTTGTGGAACCAGAAGGGTTCATAATTTGGGGGCCCGCGCGGAACCACTGTGGTTACCAAGACATCTACCGTTTATTTCTGGAATACTGAGCTAATTGACCCTTTCTCTAACAAGAATTAACATAAACCGATAGTACACTATAAAGCATAAAACTACAGAACCCTTTTATGGGAGGCTTATGGAACAGAAGCGGTGCATATTTTGAGGGGCGCGCAGAGCACCACTATGCTTCTTTAGGCACCATCTTTAAATGTGGAGAATACCAAGAAGATTACCCCTTCCACTGACAAACAGCGAGAAAAACTGATAATAGCCCATATAAGAAAAATATTTCCCCTTCATTTTTGGGATGCTTTTGTCACCCAGAATGGTTCGAAATTTTGAGGCCCTCACAGAACCACTGTGATTATCAAGATATCTACTGTTTATTTTGGGAACACCGAGTTAATTGATGCTTTCTCTTACACGATTTAAGAAAAAATCGATAATAGATTGTCAATCCAACTATGTCAAAACCCCTTTTGGGAGCCTTATGGTACAAAAGTGGTGCATATGTTGGGTGGCCCGCAGAGCACCACTATGCTTCCCAAGGCATTTTCTATAAATTTGGAGAATGCCAAGCAGATCGTCCATTCGCTAACGAACAGCGAGAAAAAACGGATAATAGCCCAAATAATGAAAATATTTCCCTTCCTTTTTGGCGTTGCTTTGTGGACCCAGAAGGTTGCAAAGTTTTGGGGGCCCGCACGGAGCCACTGTGGCTGGCAAGACACCTACTGTTTATTTCTGGAATTCCGAGCTAACTGACCCCTTCTCTAACAAGATTTCACACAAACCAATATATAGACTATAAAGTATAATACTACAGAACCCTTTTTGGGAGCTTTGTGGAACAAAAGTTGTGCATATTTTAGGGGGCCCGCAGAGCACCACTAAGCTTGCCATGGCAACTTCTATAAATCTGGAGAATACCAAGCAGATTGCCCCATTCGCTAACGAACAGGGAGAAAAACTGATAATAGCCCAAATAACAAAAACATTTCCCTTCCTTTTTTGGGTCGCTTTGTGGGCACAGAAGGTTGCAAAATTTTGGTGGCCCGCACGAAACCACTGTGATTAGCAAGACACCTACTGTTTATTTCTGGAATACCTACCTAATTGGCCCTTTCATTAACAAGATTTCACACAAACCGATAATTGACTATAAAAGATAAAACTACAGAACCCTTTTTGGGAGCCTTATGGAACAAAAGTGGTGCATATTTTGGGGGCCCTCAGAGCAACAATATGCTTCCCAAGGCATCTTCTATAAATTTGGAGAACACCAAGCAGATTGCCCCATTCGCTAACGAACAGCGAAAAAAAACTGATAATACTCTATGTAACAGACATTTCCCTTCCTTTTTGGGATGCGCTGTTGACCTGGGTGCACAATTTGGGACCCGCACAGAACCACTGGGCTTAGCAAGACACGTGTTGTCTATTTAGGGAATACCGAGTTAATTGACCCTTTCTCTAACAAGATTTCAGACAAACGGATAATAAATTGTAAATCCAAAAATCACAGAACCCCTCTTGGGAGCCTTATGGCACAAAATGGGTGCATATTTTGGTGGACCCGCAAAGCACCAACATGCTTCCCAAGGGACTGTTTATAAATTTGGAGAATTCTAAGCAGATTGCTTCTTTCGCTAATAAACAGTCAGAACAACTGATAATAGCGCATATAAAAAAACAGTTCCCTTCCGTTTTTGAGTCGCTTTGTGGACCCAGAAAAGAGCAAACTTTGGGGCGCCCGCATAGAAGGACTGTGCTTAACAATACATCCTTTATTTATTTTGGGAATAGCTTCCTCTAACAAGAAATCAGACAAACCTGATGATAGGTGTTATAGAAAAAAATGTTAGAACCCTTTTTCGGAGTCTTTTGGCAAAATGGGTGCATATTTTGCTTTCCTTCTCAGAAAGGCACCCACTGTTGCGTTAGGTAATGCCAAGCCAATTAACAATTTCTCTAACAAGTAGTCAAAGAAACCGATAATAGCCCATTTAGCCAAATGTGTAAATACCTTTTAAAGTCATTGCGAGCTCTGTTACACCGAATGGGTGCATACATTGTCGGGTCCACAGAGCACCACCATGTTTAACTTGGCACCACTTATATATTTTCGTACTATCCAACAATGGCTTCTTTCTCTAACAAGTAGTCAAAGAAATCTATAACAGCCGTGCAAGAGAGTGTAGTAATTCCTTTTGGGGCATTGTGCCACTACAAGAATGCACACTGTTTAGTAATCCACGTGCTATAAATTCGAGAATAACGAACCGGTTGCATTTTCATCGAACAAGCAGTTTAAAAAACTAATAATAACGCATACCGCAAGAAAATGTAATTATTTGTTTGGTTGCGATGTGGTCCGAAGAGGATGCTTATTTTAAAGAACCTTGGTTGAAGGCAAGTGGACATCATAGATATAGCTGTTCAGTACTCCTTAGTGCACAGCGCTACAGAGCCCCCACGTGGGCATTGGGGATTAAGTGCCTTACCAAAGGACGCAGTTACCGCTGGCCATAGTCAAACCACCGACCTTGTTGTTTAAAGTCCAATGCTCTAACCAGTATGCCCAATGCTCCTTGCGAAACCTGTTCATATTGTTAGGGGAGGGGGCGGTGGTGGAGCGCAGAGAACTGCCCAGCTTAGCAATCACACTATCATAAAGTCTGAGAATACCAAACTGATTAATACGTACTCAGAGAAACTGATAAGACCCCAGAGTGTAGGAACGTGTAATTACCCATTCTGGGTATATTTGAGGCACAACATGAGTGCGTATTTTTGGGGCCCGTAGAGCAGCACCTTGTTTAACAGTCATTTCTGTATCGTACTGTTTCATGAGGCGATTATTTTTGTCTTACAAAATCAGCCCAACACACATTTAATAGCATATAAAGCACTGATGTGCAAAAATGATCTCAGGTTGGCAAGAGTGGGGATGGGGCAACTACCCCTTGAAAATTTTGTCTCAAAGGGAAACTTTGGATGCTTTTTATGATGCATCAGTAAGGGCCTTGTATAGGGAAAATGGAGAATAAAGTAACCATCATTGATTGTTTCCTCGTACTTTTCAGAATTGTGACGTCCATGACCATGCCTATGTAGGGGCGTAGGTTTCGGCCAGTGCACATATTTACGCGACACTCTTTGAGTCTAGCCTGAAAACGCGGCGTGTAATGACCATGCCCGGTTCTCGGCCAGTCCCAGGAAGGACCTAACTTGTTACTTCGTCTGATGGTGTGTGTGTGTGTGTGGGGGGGGGGGGGGGGGGGTGCTCGCATTGCCGATCTTCTCAACCTTGCCTTCACCAATCTTGTGACTGAGAAACTCGATGGTCCTAAGCCCTATCTGACATGTTGGGAGTTTCACTGTGAGCTCCGTCCTCTCGAACCCCCTAAACGGCACTCTAAGATCTGCCATATACTCTATACTCTGCCATATGCTCTGTCCATGTCTTTGTTTTAGAGAGGATGTCGTCCACGTAGTTGGCCAAGTTCGAAGTTGGCCATCATCTTCCGCATCATCCTATTAAAAGTGGCATCAGCGTTTACCATCCCAAAAGGGAGCTTACAGAACTGGTAACAGCCGCCCGGAGTAGTAAATGCAGTCATATGTCCATCGTCTGACATGACTGGGATCTGCCAGTAGCCCTTACTCAATTCAACCTTACTGAAATACTTGGCCTGCAAGAAGGTCGTTCATGTTTCCCATGGCTTCATTGTCAAACTTTGCTATGTCGTTGAGTCGTCTAAAGTCAATATAAAATCATAAACCACTGTCCTTCTTAATTAAAACAAGGGGAATTGGAATGTTCGATGACTCCCACGTCCAACATTTTCTCCACCTCCTCCCTCATTTTGGTCGGTGGGCAATAGGACTGTTACCTTCTGACCTACCTAAAACTTCCTCTGCTTCGTTCTACGGTCATAATGATATTTATGTAGACTCTCTCGTGTCAGTGGCAACTTTCTGCCAGCTTGTTTCGGAGGTCCAACACATATTGGTATGTATTACGTACTGGAGATGTATCCTCCTCTGTCCACAGGCCATTGAGTACTTGCATTGTTCGGTTGTGAAGTAGCTCGAATGGAGAGAACCATGTGCTCGCCTGGGGAACATCCCCAGAATCAAATAGAACTCTGGTAGATACCGGTTCCATGGGCCTCTCCTGACACATTTATAAGCATGGCCTTTAGACTCTCATTGATCCTGTCGCACAGCCCATTGCTTTTGGGGTTATAGGGGATGGTGAATAGTTGTTTCCCAGCAACCAAACGGAACACCTCTCCCATCATCCCTGAGGTGAATTGGGACCTCTGATCTGTCAGAATTTCCTTTGGGAAACCCAACCTGCTGAACATCTCGTGCAAGGCTTCAGTCACTCACTCCAACTCAAATTTGGGAAGAGCGATTGCTTCGGGGTACCTTGTGGTATAATCCGCCACTGCCAGAATATACCTATTTCCCATTTACCTTTCCGACACGTGTTTAATTGGACCGACTAAATCCACCCTAGTAGTATGTCTCGCACGTTTCAGGGATCATTGGCAGGACCCCGGGCAGGACCCCGGAAGTGACGTCATGTCACGTGACCTGGTGGCGCCATGTTGTATTGCCATGGTAAACCGCGTGAGCGGCCATCTTGTGACGTCATCTCCATAGTGATACGTGATGTGAGTGCGCATGCGCAGCGCGTGTTGTTAGGGTGATACGTGTTTCCGTTGTCCATTTTTTATACAGGAGGCCGTCATCTTGGTTTCTATGGTAGCACGTGATTGCTATGTTACCCAATTTTTCTGCAATACCACGGGGTATGTTCGGAGGGTGTGTTCGATTGTAGAAGTGTAAATATAATTACCACAAACAACCCGACAATCCTTCCAAATCACCAAAATCCACCCCAACTTTTACTATTTCTAATTCTTCCAGAATTCTCTGCTTCTATCTATATATGCGATAGTTTTCCTCTACTTGACCATGTTCCTTTGTTCTGGAGTATACTCCAGTAGCGTAGTAGAGCCTATCAACTGGAACAGTTTTGCTTATTGTTGCTATATTTAGCAATTTCTGGTCTATTCTTGTCAGTTCTGACCTTATTCCCTGTACTCTTGTTGTTTCATTTATCTAGATCACAATTTGCTTGATTTCCCATAATCTGTATGCAGGGTTATTTCCCTTGTGTATAACAAAAGCCTATATCCAATGGCCATATCCCATGGAATCTCATTTTCGGGAAACGCCCGTGGCTATGGAATCCCTTTTTTGTCGCATGAGGCCATGAGGGCTATGTAAAAGCCCTCAATGAGTCCTCATTTATTATCCCTCATACCCTCATTGAATTTTGAGGTTATGAGGACCTTGAAAAATCCCTCAATGAGGTATAATTTACTACGACTCTTAGCCTCATCTCGGTATTTGAGGATACCCATGGCCTGGTATTTCAGTATTTAACAGGTATATCCTATGGAATCCCATTTTGGAAAACACCTGTGACTGTGGAATCCCTTTTTGTCGTATGAGGCCATGAGGGCTATGTAAAAGCCCTCAATGAGTCCTCATTTATGATCCCTCATACCCTCATTGAATTTTGAGGTTATGAGGACCATTAAAAATCCCTCAATGAGGCATAATTAACTACGACTCTTAGCCTCATCTCGGTATTTGAGGATACCCATGGCCTGGTATTGTATTATTCGAGGATACCTATCGCGGATACCTTTTGGAGAATCCCTTTTTGGTCGTATGAGGCCATGAGGGCTATGTAAAAGCCCTCAATGAGTCCTCATTTATTATTCCTCATAGCCTCATTGAATTTTGAGGTTATGAGGACCATTAAAAATCCCTCAATGAGGCATAATTTACTACGAGTCTTAGCCTCATCTCGTTATTCGAGAATACCTGACATTATATTATTTGAGGATACTAGTTGGAATTTACATCCGGGTACTTGATACTACATCCGGGTACTTCTGTTGGGGTAGTAGATAAAAAACGAACAACAATATATATAACATTTCATTTTTATTCAAGTATACAATTCAATGTCTCAAGGCATTTCTCTTTGTAGTTCTTCTTGCATGGGCTAACCATTTCATCTTCTTGTGGGTTGGAGCTTCTTCCCATCGCATGGCTAGGTTCTTGATAAAACACATTCTTTTATTTGATAACTTGATTTTGTCGGTTGCTTTAATTTCCTGTCTGGCATCTTTGGGTTCCTCTTTCTCTAGCTGTTTCATAGCAGTAACTTCAGTCTTCTTAGTAGTAACTTCATTTGTGGTTTGAGTGGAAACATCCTTCTTGACTTCAGTAGTAACTTCATTCGTAGTGGTAACTTCATTCTTTATGGGAGCTGGTATCTTTTTCTTGACTTCAGTAGAAACTTCGTTCTTAGTGGTAACTTCATTCTTTATGGGAGCTGGCATCTTTTTCTTGACTTCAGTAGAAACTTCGTTCTTAGTGGAAACTTCTTTCTTTATGGGAGCTGGCATCTTTTTCTTGTCTTTAGTAGTAACTTCATTCTTAATGGAAACATCTTTCTTTGTTCCTGTAGAAACTTTGTTCGCAGTAGTAACTTCATTCTTGTTTGTATTGTTAGTCAGTTCTGTCTTTATTCTTTTGTTTACTGATCGGCCAGTATCCACACATCTTTGTTTCTTTCCACCAGCATCCATGTCTAGATTTTTTCTCTTGGCTGCATTTACCACACGATTCACTTGGGTCAGTTCCTGGGAAGTCAGCTTTAATCCAGCATCATTCTTGAAGATCTGTATATGTAAGTCATCTTTGAATCTGAGCACTGTTGTCGACACAGATATCTTCACTCTTCGACGTTCAAAACGGAAATGAATTTATTTTTATACCAACACTCCTTTTATACTTTTTTTTAATCGTCTTCTTCTTCTTCATCATCATCTACTCAGAATGAGTAGTTTGTCATAAGGTTGTTGAACAAAAATCTTCGCTTTTCCAAGGCATATTTCTGGGATTCTTCAAAGTCAAAATCCTCTTCTTCACGAAGACGCTTGGCAGTTTCTTGAATTTTGTTGTGAATTGAGTCGTTGCAAAAATTTCGAATGTACACAAGTGTATGAATGTATTTCTCACTAATGGCTTCTCTAACATTCGTTTGAAGTGCTCTATTTGCTGTTTCAACTGCATCTTCACTATCCATTCCATCTTCGATATATTTGTTCATGAGGTTGTCAAAATCGTTTTGGTATTTGTCAAAGGCACTTTGAACGATACCTCCCATCATAGAAACGTCTTCTTCCTCTTCTTCGTCTTCTTCTTCTTCATATCCCATATCTTCTGATAGTTCCGACGATTCATCAGAGTCCGAATCTCTTGACCAATTTTTTGGTGCACAGCTGGATTGCATTGTGTCCGCTCTCTTCGAAGGTCAGATTACAAATAACAAATTTCTTATGAGCACGACCCTCTTAGAGGATATCGGACAGAGCATTGATGACGGGTTTGATCAACTTTCCTAAAAATCCTCCTTTCTGTATGATCCGTCTTCTTTTCCGATAAGATAGTTCTGTCTTTGGTGAGGCAATTCTCCTTAATTCGTACTTGTGTGGAATCAGCTTAGCTCTCTCAGATTTGGTTATAGGTACTGCACCCGTCAAGATGTTCGAGGCACAATCACATATACATTGTATCAAATCATCACTGGCCATCTTCAGCATAGTCTTGGCTTCATATCGATCCGCATCAGATAGGATTCGCAGTGTATCTAGATTTCTTTCTAATCTTGTAGTGTTGCTCAATGTTTCCGATTTCCTCATAGGGCAGTAAGCATTCTCGTGTCTGTGCATGTTGTCTGAGCTGGAAAAGGCCTTTTCGCAATATCTGTAGCAATGGACTTTCATGGCTTCACTCTTTCGTGGTCGTAGAAGAAATGAATTTATTTTCACGCTAACACTCCTTTTATACCTTTTTTCAGAGCTAGGACTGGGTTGATAAGCGCCGAGAGAAAGCAACTCTTTCGCAATATACATCTTTTGATATCTGGAGAAATTCCATCATCTGTTAGCAGCTTCAATACATGTTCATATTTTCCCAGGTCATCAAATTCAGCTAAATTCAGTGGTATCTTATCTTCGAGAATGTTGATAGCACATACATAAACAGGTAATCAAATTTTCATCAGCAGCGCGTAGAACGGCATCGATTTCCACCTTGTTAGTATCTCGTAAAAATTCTAAAAGTGCTTTATTCTGGTCAGTCAGTCCAGTATCTCTCTCCTCTTCTGTCCTTCTTGGACAGTTATGTTCTTCATGCCTACGAGCACTGAATGGTCTGGTGAACATCTTCGTACAATATCTGCAGTGGAGCCGATGGTGGTTCTTCTGGCGTATTCTGGCAATATCCGATCTTGAAAATAACTTGGAACAGTATCTGCAACGAATTGGTAACATGTCTTCACTCGACGACGGTCAGGACACAAATGAATTTATTTTCGTACCAACACCCTTTTTATACCTTTCCCAATAGAAGTATCCGGATGTAGTATCAAGTACCCGGATGTAAATTCCAACTAGTATCCTCAAATAATATAATGTCAGGTATTCTCGAATACCGAGATGAGGCTAAGAGTCGTTGTAAATTATGCCTCATTGAGGGATTTTCAATGGTCCTCATAACCTCAAAATTCAATGAGGCTATGCGAGATAATAAATGAGGCTCATTGAGGGCTTTACATAGCCCTCATGGCCTCATACGAGCAAAAAGGGATTCTCCAAAAGGTATCCTCGATAGGTATCCTCGAATAATACAATACCAGGCCATGGGTATCCTCAAATACCGAGATGAGGCTAAGAGTCGTAGTAAATTATGCCTCATTGAGGGATTTTTAATGGTCCTCATAACCTCAAAATTCAATGAGGCTATGAAGGATAATAAACGAGGACTCATTGAGGGCTTTTACATAGCCCCCATGGCCTCATACGACAAAGAGGGATTCCACAGTCACAGGTGTTTTCCAAAATGGGATTCCATAGGATATACCTGTTAAATACTGAAATGAGGCTAAGAGTCGCAGTAAATTATACCTCATTGAGGGATTTTTCAAGGTCCTCATAACCTCAAAATTCAATGAGAGTATGAGGGATAATAAATGAGGACTCATTGAGGGCTTTTACATAGCCCGCATGGCCTCATACGACAAAAAGGGATTCCATAGCCACGGGCATTTCCCAAAAATGAGATTCCATGGGCTATGGCGATTGGATATAGGCTTTTGTTATACACAAGGGAGATAACCCTGCATACAGATTATGAGAAATCAAGCAATTTGATTGGTTAGTTATGATCTAGATAAATGAAACAACAAGAGTACAGGGAATAGGGTCAGAACTAACAAGAATAGACCAGAAATTGCTAAATATAGTAACAATAAGCAAAACTGTTCCAGTTGATAGGCTTTTCTGCGCTACTGGAGTATACTCCAGAACAAAGGAACATGGTCAAGTAGAGGAAAACTATCGCATATATAGATAGAA
This sequence comes from Pictodentalium vernedei, assembly GCA_031216915.1. Lineage (NCBI taxonomy): Eukaryota > Metazoa > Mollusca > Scaphopoda > Dentaliida > Dentaliidae > Pictodentalium > Pictodentalium vernedei. The sequence continues at coordinate 478,097,611 of CM062294.1, read as the reverse complement.
GTAGAGCATTCTGGAAGAATTCGAAGTAGTAAAAGTTGGGGTGGATTTTGGTGATTTGGAAGGATTGTCGGGTTGTTTGTGGTAATTATATTTACACTTCTACAATCGAACACACCCTCCGAACATACCCCGTCTTATTGCAGAAAAATTGGGTAACATAGCAATCACGTGCTGCCATAGAAACCAAGATAGCGGCCTCCTGTATACAAAATGGACGACGGAAACGCGTATCACATTAACAACACGCGCTGCGCATGCGCACTCACACCACGTGTCACTATGGAGATGACGTCACAACATGGCCGCTCACGCGGGTTACCATGACAACAGAACATGGCGCCACTGGGTCACGTGACTATGATGTCACATGAGATCGCCCGATGAGATCCCCCAAATGATCTCTGAAACGTGCGAGACACACTACTCACACTTACTCTGTCAAACGGTTCGTTCAGTAGAGGCATTTCCCCTAACGGAACCCTGGGGAGGCTACCTTTGGGCGCAGTCTTCTGACATACGTTGCAAGACTTACACAATTTTGCGACGTCCCATTTATGACAGGCCAATGGATAATGGATGTGATGCGGTCGACCAGCTTCCTCGACCCCAGGTGCCCTCCCACTAGCAATTCATACGCTAGGGTCATCAACTGCTTCGGATACTTCTCCGGAGCCATTTTGTTCACCTCGCTGTTCGACCTACCCTTCCGTTCTTCATACACCAGATATCGAACCTTACCCTTCGTAGCTATTGGCTCACTGCTTTTGGCCAACTCCCAAACCTTCTCAAATGTGGAGTCCTCCTTTTGTGCATATATACGGTCTTCCACGTGGACGTCATCAGTCGTCTCCCCAGATACTTTGAGGGATTTTACTGGCTGCTTCCCCTCGCAGCTTGAGCTCAGGTGACTACCGCAGAAGCCTCCTTAGGTGAGTCACAGATGGGCGCCTTTATACACATGGCCTCCACTTCGCCAATGACGAATGGGGTGTCCACCCTCACCCTCGCAAGGGGGAACCTCCTCGCCATTCCATCTATGAGCACACACAAGTGATCGTGTTCAATCAGTTGTTCGTCACAGACGAGTGCCCGCTTGGCAGACACGCTACTACACCCCGTGTCTCACATCAAACGGACTGCCCCCACCCCATAAAACCCAGACATACTGGCATCTCTCCCTTTTCCTGATCGGATAGGCACTCCTGCCCCTTCCAAACTAAGATGTCCAACGTCTATACACCGCCGCAGTGGTTCTCTTCGGGCCCAATTCTTTGGCACAATGCGGCCGTTCATCTCTTCCCAGAGGCCTGCTTAGCATTTGTCCAGTTTTTCGGCGATGGAACTGTCCTCCCATTCTTGCTAGGCCCCAACCATAGCCTTCTGCCAACAGTTCCGGTCTAGGTGCCCTTTCTTGTCACAAATGTAGCTAGTTAACTCCTTGAATCCCGACCCGGTAGGCCACTGCCCAATTCTGTGTTGGGCTCTTACAGGTGCCTTTGCAACCACGTTACCCACACTCCTGCCCTGCCAACCTTATGTCAGGCTTCCCCCATGAACCTCCGAATACTGCTCGGCCACCCTAGTTATTTCTTCCACCATACCCTGCTTCTTCTCCTCAAAAAGCAATGCCATCTCGAAGGTACACGACAACACAAATTGCTCCCTGATAAGTAGGCCCTTCAAGGAGGGAAATGACTCTTCATTTCCCAATAGTTTGACCCAACTGTCGAAATGACACAACCTAGTACACACTTACACCCTCCGCAGCCTCACACTTTCAGAATTTCATCCTGATCCCCCTCCGCGGTGTAGATCTATGAAAAATCCAACTAGGAGTGGATGATTAAAGGAATCCCCCCCTTCACCCCATCCTATCCCACCCCAACCCATTTTTCAAAAGGTTGACTCCAAATGATTGTACCGAGAGATCTTAGGGCATTCTGAGAAAATTTCCAAGCATTTTAACCCTTTACCCAACGTAACGGCCAAAACCGGCCAGCGCTATTCTCAAAAATTGCCAATTAATTTTCATTATTTTTTTCATTTTTTGTCTCAAAAACATAGGTTATGACCCCTCATTGGAACGAGCTCGTTGAGCTCGTTCCAATGAGGGGTCATAACCTATGTTTTGAGACAAAAAATGAAAAAAATGAGTTATTCGAGATTTTTTTTTGCATGTGTCGTCTGCTTTTCATGTTAGGTAAAGGGTTAAATGGCTGAAGTTAAATATCTAAGTACATAATTTGAGGTTTTACGACAGCACAAAATGTCATCTTCTTGTGGTACAGTAGTCTGTAAGTAGGCCCTATTTGGCTCCTTTAGACATTGTGTCAATTACATGAATGTACATGTATGGAGAATGCTCGAAAATCAGTATTCAACCAATAATTTATTAATTAATCATATCAAATAAAAGTAATGAGTTAGCTAACAAACTCAGCCTTTTTGTCACAATATGTGTGAGATAATAACTGAATAATACCAAATACAAATCAAAATTTTCAGTCTGGCTATATTCGTCTTTCATTAGAATACAAAGCCATAGAAAACTCAAGTTTGGTTGTAACTTAAAAAAAATTCGGGTCACGGCTTCACAGGTGTGGGTGGGTGGGTGGGTGGGTGGGGGCATATTTTGGGTCCTAAAATAAACTTTAGTCTGTAAGTGCGTTGCATGTAGGTCTCATAATGTGCCCTGTATATTTGCTTCATAAATCGACTGCTCATGACTATTGTGCGTACCAAATTAACCAATTTGTTTGTATTTCTGCAATTTCTGTTATAATTTAAGAAACGGTTTGCTAAATGCTTGTTACAACATAAAAGTTATGGTTAGACATAGAAGGGAACAAAACACGCAGCACGACCACCGTTGGTGAATTAACAGTGGAGCCGCTGAGTTGTCGGAAAATCTTGCGTTGTTCGATCAGAATCTGTGGAAGCTGTGGGTAGGAATTTTCATGGAAATGTAATACCACATTCGGAAAAAACCTCCGTCCCAACGATGCTTCGAATTTCCAACTGTTGGAATTTTTGCCTGAAAAATTTCCAACTATCTGGATACTTGGACAAATATTGGGGGTGGGGGAGGGGGGTAGACGACCCCCCCCCCTCAAAAAAAAAGCTACGTCTCTGATTCCCACTTTAATTGCTTCTCTTCAGCTTGTCCGCTATACATGTAGATCTGGCTTAATTTTTTAAAAAAATTAAAATTATTTTAAGGTATCGTAACTTCTCTATACATTGACACTTGTGACAATCCCCTGTTAGAAAGTGATGATGTCCAAAAACACAGGCACTGCATGTGCGCTACTTATGATTAGGAGATTATCGACACTTACAGCTATATAATTAGATGACTGATTATAATACACTTTTAAACTATCAAAATCGTAAAATTGTCTGCCTGACACAAACGCAATTTGAAAGTTATAGCTTGGGTGATAACTCCACTCCGCGGGTGATTTAGTTACAATCCACTCTCCACGTACTTTATATTTACAACCTATTCGCTTTGATCCAGCAATGTGGCTCACAACAAGAGACGGATGGGACAGTTATACTATTCTTCTTGTGGGCAGGGAATAGGGTGTCACACTTTCAGTGTGAATATAGATTTCATCAGGGAACGTGATACTCTTGCCAGAAAAAAAAATATGTATAATGATGCGATCTGAACTGCTGCTTATTATACGCACCAGATTGCTGGGATGGAATCTTTAATGTTGACATGTTGTTGTTTTCTTGTTCGGGGCCTAGAGGTAAGAGAAATAACAACAAAGTAATTGAGTTCTGACATGTTACCCTTTACCTATACATGAAAAGCAGACGACACTTGCAAACAAAATTCTTGAATAAACTAATTTTTTTCATTTTTTGTCTCAAAAACATAGGTTATGACCCTTCTTTGGAACGAGCTCGACGAGCTCGTTCCAAAGAGGGGTCATAACCTATGTTTTTGAGACAAAAAGTGAAAAAAATAATGAAAATTAATTGGCGATTTTTGTGAATAGCGCTGGCCGGTTTTGGCTGTTACCCAGGGTAAAGGGTTAAAAAGCAGGTATTTATTTTGTTTTCATTCGTTTTCTCCCCCCAAAACAAATCGTATTGCCGCCAGGGGGAGGCCACCAAAAATCTGCAACTCACTTTCAAAATTTTGCTTTTGCTTCCACCCACTTTTTGAACGTAAAATACATGTACGAACCTCTGAAATGTATCAAGAGGTCATAAAATGTGATTACCATCAATTCTGAAGAATGCATTCAATGATCCCTGGTTGACCTCAGTGACATTGGGCCCCGTTTGGACCCACATTCAGTTCGACTCATTTTTGTGTTGGTACTATGGCCAACGTGCGGGCCCCCCAAACTTTCCCCATTCTTGGGTCACACCCCCCCCCCAAAAATGCTATCGGTGTTTTCTTGCTTTATGGGTTATTATCAGTTTTTCGGTTTGTTAGAGAAAGGGGCAATCTACTCCGCATTCTCAGAATTTATAGATGTGCTTTGCGAAGCATAGTGGTATTCAGCGGGACCCCAAACTATGCACCCCATTTAGTGTCATAAGACTCCCAAAAGGGGTTCTCAGACTTTTTGCTATAAGGGGTATTATTGGTTTCTCGAACTATGTTTTCGAGGAAGGGTCAGTCGAACCAATATCGCCAAACTTTATAGATGTTGCCTTGGGAAGCATGGTAGTGTCCTGCGCCTCCACACTGAGATATGTACTCCTTGGGCATAAGGCTTCCAAAAATGGTTTGGACATTTCTTGCTTTACGGCTTATTATCGGTTTGTCTGGGTTTTTTTTTGAAAGATGAAGAGTCAATTAGCTCGATGTTCCTAAAATGAACAGTAGGCGTATTGATAACTATAGTTGTTAAAACTGACAACAGGGATTAAATCCCCATGTGCCCTGAATGTCGCCCGGGATAACTTATATTGTCCCTATATCCCGATAAATTCTGTCTTCTGATTGGTCAGGATGCCTAGGACAAATAGTCATGGCAAAGGGCGCACCCATCATCCAAGGTACATTAGAGCGTGCAACATCCAGTGTATTTGGGCACGCAAACCATCGGGGGTATATGATGTAAATAAAAGCTTTTCGCTTTCGCTCGCCTCGATATAAAAATCGAACCAAAAAACCTGAAAATACTCACAAATATCATCAGATTTCTAACAATTCGATCATATTTTGCTTTTATAAATTAAACAGTCGAATAATAAAATCAAACAACTTGAGAAAAATAAAATAAGAGCAAATCTGTCAACAAAAACTCCCGATCCGTTCCAATAACGAACCAAGGGATATAACTCTATCTGTTGTTTTCTGCGTTTGTAAAAACAAAACAATTATTCACGAGTTCAGTCCAACTGATTATATAGCACGAGAAACGCGTCCACAAATTTTTATCTATTTTTTCAAATGGGACAAAAACGTTATCTCCGCCAACATGTGTGACATATGGAGATTTAATACGCGGATGTCTCATTTAAACACCTCGCCTGCGGCCCGGTGGTTAAAAACTAATAATAATACAACCTTATCTTTGACATCAACTAAATCCTTCCTATCCCTTCATTGTCGATGAACATATAGCATAAATAGAAATTTACAGATATCAGGAAGCAGTGAATGTAAGCACATTACACCACTTAATGCTTTGTAATTGCTTCTAGTCACGTGTTGTCTTCCTGGTGAAGCAGAAAACAGTTGACAAGAAATAAGTGTTCAGATCATGGTATTGTTTTCTCCTTCTCGTGATGAGAATCGTTAAATGTTTAGATCATAAAAATTATTTCTCCTTCTCAGGATGAGAATCGTTAGATATAAACACCTGATACATATAATTTAGTTTGGAAAACTCAATTTTGGCCCAACTGAGCATTTCGTTTTCCGTTTTTTTTTCAAAATACGAGTCTTTCGGGTGTTCAGGGTGGTGATCCGATGGCACTACTCTGTCACGCATAAGCAGTTTGAGGAATCTCCAATGACAGGCAAGGCAGGCACTGAAAACATTTAAATTCATAAAGGATACACGCCTCAGTATAAATACTGATCATTTTAATTAAAGAATTTCCACATTATATGTTTCAAGAGTCAAAGAGATCAATTTTGATACTTTCAACATGATTCAGTTATTCCATATATGAAAATAGAAGATGGCCAAAGATCTCTTGTGCTTATTATGAATGAGTCCAGACAAGTTTTCGTTTTGTCCTGAACATTTTTCAAGACCATAGGTTGCACTCCTATATTTACATTTCACTGTCTTTTCTGTGGGAGAGTTATTCACATTGGAACCTGATCTACGTAACACTATATATATTTTTGAAACAGCAAACCGGGGAGCTGAATTGCGCCTCGCAGATTGATTCCTTGTTCTTTTGGTGGGCAAACCAAGTTAAGTTAAGACTTCAAATTGTCGCCAGTGTTCCGCCCGTAGAAGATGCCCATTACCAAGACAGCTGTCGGCTCGTTAAAATAAAACATGTTGATGGAGATGACAGAAATGATAACTTTGATTGAGCACTTGACAAGTTCTTTGAAGACATCAATAGTGATAAATCGAAGATAAGAACACAAACTGAGGTGCGTTAATGTTATCCATCACATGGTGGTAAAGAATGTCACACAAGTTGCCTCTCGGAATTACAGAAATATTTGGATGACAAATTAGTTTGTTTCTCTATGCCAGACCTATCCATACTTATTTTTCTGTTATGAAGATGATAATGCCATAGTCAGGGATATCAGTAAGGCAGTCCTACGAAAGTAAAAATTAAAAAACAAAAACGAATACACTACTAGTTTTGACAAGGGGACTTGCGGTAATGCAATCAGTGTGACACACCTCTCACTTTTAGAACATCGTCCAAACAATCACAGGATTCCTTTGCATTCAATTGAAATTGAAAATATAAATGCAATAAAAATTATAACAACACTGCACCACCACCACCACTGGTGTTACAGAAGAAACACGTCACTGAGTAATTCCACACAGTGGTAGTCAATGGTTGGACCACCCCGGTGGCATCTCTAGGGGTGGCAAAATACGTCAAAATATGTCAATAAAGCAATGAAATCCAAATGTTTATTTGAAACTAGCCGCGAAAGAATACTCAGCGATGCATGAGGACGGGACATAAAAATGGCTCTGGATGGTAAGTTAAGCTTATCCACCACTCCATAACCTTGGTAATTACTACTTGTATGACGGGTTCTCGCAATTTAAAGAATCAGCAGCAATTGCTATATTGCAAAAAACAAAATCGAGTATTATTTATTCATTAAATATGAGGTTAATACAAGATATTGACCAGAACTCGGATGCAATTCTTGTTTTTGCCAAATGTTGTACTACCACTTGTAAGTAAGTAAGTAAGTAAGTAAATAAGTAAATTTTTATTCAACAGAATACAAGAGTACAAAGTGACAATAATTAATAAGGAAATAATGATATTCTACCGCCTCCATCCGTATAAACATGGAGGTATGTGTGTCATAAGAAGTGATTTTATTTCCGATGAGAAGTTGTCGTAAGATCAAACACGCATTTATTCGTTGTCCTTAAATTTTGTTTTGTCCCGAGACCGACCAGTCTTACGTCAATCTCTCCAAGAGTATCGGAACCGGACAAAAGTATCGGATTTGAGCATGCTCTCGGTGACATTGCAACTGGATAAAGACCGAAATAAGACAAGATAATGAAATGAAAATAGGAAAGTTTGTTATATTCCTCTTCAGCGTTATCACTATCTTCATTACCCCACCATAGACACATTCACCTTCGCATCATCACCATCTTGTCAAGAGCATGTTCATTGTGCGATGAGCAAAGAAAGCACGACACTGAATGGAGATGTGTTAGGAAAGTAGAGAGGAAAGTAGGATGAACCAAGGTAAGATGAGATGAAATAAGATTAGATAACATAATATGAGATGAGATGAGATAAGATGAGATAAGAGGCCATAGGTTGGAGCCTAGCCTTTCCTGAAGTTGAACAAATTGGCTTGACTCAAAAAAGTATTCGTACAGTACAGTGGACGCTAATTTTTGGGAAGTTTTATTGTCCCATCGAAAGAAGGAAGGAAACATGGAAGGAAGGAACATTTCCGTGAAGGATAATGCACTAGGATAATGCACGAATCACTGAGTATTCGGCCAGAGAATGATGGAGGGCGATGCATTCTCGGCCGAACACCCAGTGTCGAGTGCATTATTTGACTTAAAAACCACACGATCGGTCAGAACGACCTCTCGCCTCCACAAACAACCACTGTGTACGAACAACACACAACTGCAAATCATTTCCAAAAATGCCAAGCACTCCAAGAAATAATGGCCAGCCACTGCATTAGCAATCCACATCTATTGATCGCAGCACTCATTTCTTCGGATAACAGCAAAGGCGAAACAAAGGAAATTGTCAGCAGAGGGTTTTAACCCTTTACCCAACGTAACGGCCAAAACCGGCCAGCGCGATTCTCAAAAATCGCCAATGAATTTTTATTATTTTTTCATTTTTTGTCTCAAAAACATAGGTTATGACCCCTCGTTGGAACGAGCTCGTTCCAACGAGGGGTCATAACCTATGTTTTTGAGACAAAAAATGAAAAAAATTAGTTATTCAAGAATTTTTTTTGCAAGTGTCGTCTTCTTTTCATGTTAGGTAAAGGGTTAAACTAGAATAAACAGAATGAGTAGACATGTATTGAACTTTAATAGTTACGTTAGAGAGAATTGGTGTTGTTATTCCGAGTAGTATGTGCTCAATCACTGCAGCGCGGATTATCGCATGTTGCACATGATGAAAACGAGTTTATGATTTTCATAAGGTAAGCCTTCTTAAATGCTCTTCGGGAGGAAATTTCTTTCAAATTTTCATTGAGCTCTTTCCATATTTGCGGGAAAGCATATTTGGGTAGCTGAACCGAAAAATTAGTCCTAGGTTTGCCACACCGTAATTGACCTAATTGTCTTGTTATCATACCTGCTGCATATGCATTGACTTGAAAGAAGTTAACAAAGGTCTTTGGTAGATTGGAGTGATGCCAATCAAACATAACAACGACACATTCATTTTGTAGGGTCTTTCAGTTTTAATATTCTACTTTTTTTGATCAGTGGATCGATATGGCAATTATATTTTTATTACTGATCAGGGGAAATGCACGTTTTTGACCTTTAAATAGTCTAGAAGCGGCACTACTGTGGCCCCATATTTCGTTTCCGTACAGGAGGTGACTGCTGGCAACGTCGAAGACTTCATCTATACTATGATGTGAGGTGAGCATTGAGATGGCATACGCAAATAACAGGAGATCTAACTGTGCTGAAGCACTACAATCGTCACCATAAATTAAGAAGAGAAACACCACAGGTGATCTTCTCAAACTCAGAACTGCTTCATATCGAAACCGCCCGTATAAGTGGCTCTTAAACCAGTCATTTGTAAGGCCTCTAACACCAAAAAACTCTAACTTTCTTAACAAGATGTGCCTAATTGTATCAAATGCCTTTGGTAAATCTAAGAATACTGACAGGGCACAGTCCTTTGTCGCCTTGTCGTTGTTGTTGGTTATACTCTGGAGAAGTTGAAGTACGGGGTGAATGGTTGAGTGTTTTCTCCTAAAACCATGCTGGTGCGGGGACAGAAGATCGTGCTTTGTTAAAAAGTTTGATAATCTTTCTAAAGTTATTTTCTCGAGTAATTTTGAGAACCCCGGCAATATGCTAACTGGTCTGCAATTATTGAATGATTGAGAGTCTTCCGATTTCAAAATTGGTACACTGTTTGCTATTTTTATTTTGTCAGGAACGATTCCAGTAGGTAGCGAAAGATTTATAATATGAGCTAATTCTTCCGCTATTTCATGGATTGAATTTTTTAGAAGTTTGGTGGTTATTCCATCACAATTAGCACTAGTTTTGGGTTTCATCAAGTTCGTTATGGAATTAATTCTCCAGCAGTTGTTGGTGCCATGAATAAGCTACTTACATTAGTATTTGTCATATTATTATTCTATAATCTGTGTAATTCACATTGGTGTTTGGAATTCGCTTGGAAGCTTTTAGACCAACTGTTGAAAAGTATTTATTGAAATGGTTGGCAATGTCGGTAGAGTCACTAATTTTGATGTTACCCATTACGAAATTAGTATTAGCTGTTCGTTGACTCGAAGACTAAGATATTTTCATAGTATATTGCTTTACTTTTGCGTTTTACTTTGTTAAATATGTTGCTATATATCTTTGTCTTGTTTTGTTCAGTAGGGGACTTTAGCTTTTTACGAAAAAGTTTTTCCTTATTTGAAGAAGACTGTAAGAGGCCTTTCGTCATCCAAGCTTGGCACTGTATATATTTATTGTTTTGATATACTTATTTAAGTGGAAATGCAGTGTTAAAGGTAAAGATTTACAAATGTATTGTATGCTTCATTAGCGCGGGTCTACTCTAGTACTGTCGAGAAGTAAGGTTTGTGTCAACAAGTGTTTGAATGCTCTCAGATTAATATCACTGAAGTTTCGTTTCATAATGTGTTTTTCGTTTACTATGGTTCGATTCACAGTAAAATGTTACAAAATGATCAGCAAGCTCTGTGATGATTACCTCGATCTTATAGTACTCTTCAGGATAGTTAGAGAGGATGTGATCTATTACAGTAGATGAGTGCTCTGTCAAGCGGGTTGGTTTAGTAATGAGTGGGAGAAAGCCTTGACTGATTATGGAGTCTATATATTCATTCGTTTTACTGTGTGTTTGAAATTGTAACAAATCAATGTTCATGTCACCCATAATATTGGATATTTTTCGTTCCTGGTTAATCTTTTCAGTGATAGTTAATAACGTAGAAATATACCTATCAAGGGTAGCCCTGGTCGGAGTGTTTGGGCGATATATCACACCAACTATGAGTGATCGATGCTTATTCAATATTTGCACGAAGTGAGACTCAAATACATGGGGTATGAAAACAGAGAGGTCTTTGCGTATTGTATACTTTAGGCTGTTTTTTAAAAATAATCCAACTCCCCCCTTCCATCATCTGCGCTGGGGTGGGTATTGGTGATGAAAGGGTGGTATCCATTGAGTTCAAAGTTCACACATTCTGGTACCTTAACGGCTTCAGTAAGTCCAATGATGTTAAACGTTTCATCTTGGTTTTGGAGGTTACCAAAAAGATTAACGAGAGAATCCCAAATGCGCGTTTAGACCTTGGCAATTAATATTACAAAGGGATGTTAGGTATATTAGCTATTAGCTTTCTGTACTTTTCATGGGAATAGTATCTACAAGATTCAGCTGATGCTAAAGGGTTATCGTAGTCATCCTCATCTGGGTTGTGTCTTTGACTGAAGAGAGTTACAAAGTCATATCTACTGTCAGTCTGTATCTCATCTAAATATATACTATTTAGGTTCGCCATCTTTGCTCATATCTATTAATGTTCTGTCGAGAATGACACTGGTCGGTCTCGGTTTCTTGTCTGCAAATGAACTGTTTACATTTTATACTTAAAATTCTTCTGACACTTTTGGCGACAATCAACATATGGAGAGAAAAAAGTGAACCTGCTATTATATACAAAAAGTACATTTGGAAGTCAAATGCAAATGCAATTTGAGATGACCCACCTAAGACGGATAAACAAAACAATCTGGTCATTGCTTCTGTTGTTGTTCCCATGCCAAAGTGTCCAGAAAGAGGGATAAAAAACAAAAACACAAAGAAGAGACTCCTTGACCCTATTAATGACGCAGACATTCATCGCAAGTAGATTGATGACTGTTTAGACAACTCCAGTATCAGAAAACCAGCACCGCGAAAAGCGCGGTGGGGCCCCATGGTAATGTGTCTGTTAGGCTCCCCTCAAGAGGCGGTGCGATACGCGAGGAGTATGGGCTCATTTCCGATTTTTTTCTTTCTCAGGAGAAGCGTTCTCCGTGTTTACTTTACCATATCTGCTCAAATATTTCTCTTCAGTTTTGGTAAGTTATTATTGCATGTAATTCCGGTTATATTGTGTAGTTTTGCCTTCAAAAAGCTAGTGCCCTTCACGGCACATGAAAGGCCGTACAACTCAAAGAACTAGTTTATCTCCGCCATTCACTGTGACTTCTGTCGAGGGCTTATTCGAAAAAGCTAGAATCAATTTATATTTATATATATATATATAACTTCCTCCAATCCCTTTGGCATTCAATAACTTGAAAAATATTGCATGGATTGTCAAGTTACTTTATATTTGTGTTTAGGTTACCGATGTGCCGAGCTGTATAGTTTTTGGTGTAAATCTGATAATTTGATCCTGAGATTTTAACCCTTTATCCTTCAAATTGAAAATTCCTCCAATTCCTTTGGCATTCAATAACTTGAAAATATCAATCCGATTGTCATGTTACTACATATATGTATTCAGGGTACTGATGTGCCGAGCTGTATTGTTTGGGGTGTAAATCTGATAATTTGATCCTGTGATATTAACCCTTTATCCTTCAAATTGAAAACTCCACCAATACATTTCTTCGGCATGCGATAACTGAATAAATATTAATCCAATTATCAGGTTACTTTATATATGTATTCACGTTACTGATGTGCTGTGCTGTATAGTTTTTTATGTAAATCTAATAATTTGATCCTGAGATATTAACCCTTTATCCATCAAATTAGGCACCCCTCCAACCCATTTGTATATGGACCCATACCATGTATGGTGTACACAATGTCGGCATCCGGGGTGGCCCTCCGTCATACAGCTTTCTACTAGTTGCACGTATGGGTACACATCTGACGATTTCATCGGCCTATTTTTGAATACAGTAAAACTGACCTCACCAAAGACCCGCTATCTTGGCGCTAAAACAGAAGGTTCAGGACGAAAGATAGTGATTAGATCTTTGTCACTATCTATTCAGATATCATACTATGAATTCAGATATCATGCTCTCAATCAAGACCTAAAATATTACAAAACGCCAGGAGCTTTTGTAAAAAAATACGTTCTTTATATAGAAATATAAAGTAACTTTACAAATCATTGGGAAAAGATTCAAAACTTATTAATTCTGACTTCTTTAAGAGTTTTGTTTCAACATGAAGATTGCACAGGTGGCGGCAGAGGGACTAAATCCTTGTGCCGAAGCAGTATACACTCATTTGATTGGCATGATTCCTTGTAATCCTACCGCTATGAGAGTCAAGAGATTCACACGGAAAGATGGCCAAGTAACAACTTGGTTTACGGCAGATCTGCAACTATATTGTGTGCGTCTCCATGTGTAGTGGGCTTATCCATAACATTTGGTTAAAGCCGACCATCTAACGCCATGTGTAATGCACTTTATGGGTTATGATTAAGAATTGAATGCATTTTTTATAATCTTTATTGGAGTATGAACGTGTTGGAATGGGTACAAATTATGTATGAATCCCGAAGGGATTCATACAATTTGTACCCATTCCCACACGTTCATACTCCAATAAAGATTATAAAAATTGCATTCAATTCTTATAATTACATTCCGTAACTGTTTAAACTACCTTTTAGCAAACAAAAAAGCAGAAAGATGAAATAAAACATGAACGAACGAACGAGGCGAAAAAACACCCTCACACAAAAGACAAAGCACACAACTCTGATTTTTAATTTTCACAACTTTAGAAATGGATACGAGTATTTTAGTAACGGGCTTTATGCCACAGTTGGGAAATGTCACCAAAGAAACAGCAGCGGAGTTGATCACTGCGAGAGACGCTAAAAGTTAAAAACCCGCCCAAATACCGCCCGAATTATATTCTGTCAACTGCGCTCTACCGTAAATGCGGGCCAAAGTTCGACCAAATGTATTCATTGCAAAATGAATTACATTTGGTCATGACGTTTTCATCCAGCTGACCAATGGGAATTGAGTATTTGAACCCAAAATGTATAACTACACTAACAATGTAATTATTGGCTGGAAGGTGACAGAAGGAAATAGAGAAATCTTCTTTTGGATGAGTCACATGCACTGCCCTGTTTACAAATTATTAACAATTACCCTTGATCATACGGGATTATCCAGATGGCGTGTTCCTAGCTACATGGTAGAATAGTCCACCGAGATGAGGGCATGGAAATGGAAAAAATAGGGAAAGATGAAACCAAATGGAATGACCTCCTGCAAGATCCCCATATAGAATAATAAAAATCCGAAACCATGACAATAAGAAAATTGTCAGTCACCTTTGTGTAGTGTCTTGATATGCTTCAATATACATTAACCCTTTACCCAACGCAGACGATATCAAATTTATGATTATAAATATCAGTTTTACTAATTTTTCCAGAAGTTTCAAAAACCTTATCATGTGACCCCTCGTTGGAACAAGCGCATAATTTTATCGCCCCGGTGGCTGGGGCAGTTGCTGCAGTTTCCAAATTTTCAGTAAAGATAGAACTTAAAATATTTATGTGGATTTTATAATGTTTGTTTGCGAGAAAGTCGGCTGCTTAAGGGTTCCGAAAAATCAGTATAAGTTGAAGCGATATTTCCAAGATGAATACCAAGAATCAGGGATTGTGTGGGTGTTCAAACAGTACCTTTATGAAATTCCGAAACAATAGGGAAATCATGCATAGTAAATGGAATATTTCAACATACACCGTTTTGAACAATAAAAAGGGGAGTGGTACGGAAGAATAGAAAATTTCAATTTCATTACACTCAGAAGGACGGAACGGAAACCAAAGGCTTCTGGCACGGGTCGAAAGAGCACGACTCAGATGTGTCTGGAAAGCAGTCAGTGGTTACGACATTGGACTTCAACCTGAAAGGTCCACGGTTCGATCCACACCGTGGGTAACTGCGTCGAGTCCTTGAGTAAAGCACTTAATCTCAATTGCCTTCGTGGAGGCACAGTGGCGCTGTGTACTAAGACGTACTGCACTTCGATGGTGCAGTTGTCTTCAACCCATGGTTAACCTGCCTCTGCGGAGTTAGTCATCGACGGCCCACTTCATCAACTATCGTAGGGGCCTTGTTTCCACCTTGAGGTTACACTCGCTTGATTGATTTTATTGTAACTTGGAGAATTTATGCACATCGACAGGAACACTTTCCATGGGCTTACGGTAAGCCTGAAGTGTAGACAAATAAACAGTATAAATCTTTATTCACATGACTGCCTTGTGTTTTTAACCGCATATTATAACTATCAGTTACTGTATTAGATGTATAGACGACATCTAGTGTCTCTGAGTGGATACTGAAAATTATCTCATGAGTGACCGATACAGATGTTTGTTTTTCGCGAGCCATTTTTCTCGGTCTCAAGTGAGATAATTTTCGGTATCCACTCAAAAAACACTAGATTTTCTTTTTATTATACGCCTTTTATAAGAATCTGATAATTCCACTCATTTCAACCATGAATTGATGCATGAAAGTAAAAAAGCACATTGAATCATTAAAACGCGGGAGTGATTTGATTGATACTTGGAACAGATAGTGTCTTGCGATCTGATTCAGCTGGCGCGTTTCTAGTTTAAACATGGCCGTAAAGTTCGTAATATAAGTTTTTGGTTTAGTACGTCCTTTGAAAGGACGTACTAAACCAAACACTTATATTACGGACTGCCAGGCCATGTTTGGACTAGCAGGTTCCATGCATCAATTCAAGGTGCATACCTGTTGATTTATTGCTGGAAATGATCTAGATTTTCTTTTCATTATACCTTTGTAGAACAAATTGATCACTTCCAGTGATAATTTGACTCGTATTTATTTTCTATCATGAATTGAATCATGAAAGTAAACCTTCGCATTGAATCATTGAAACGCGGAAGTGATTTGATCGATAATCGGAACAGACAGCGTCTTGCAATTTGAGTCAGCAAGTGGGTTTCTAGTCCAAACATGGCCTGAAAGTCCGTAAAATAACTTTTTGGGTTGGTGCGTCCTTTGAAAGGATGTACGGAACCAAAAACTTATATCATGGACTTTAAGGCCATGTTTGGACTAGAGGGTTTCATGCATCAATTCAAGGTGAATACGTGTTTAAATATTGCTGGAAATGATCGGTATCCACTCTAAAAACACTAGATTTTCTTTTCATTGTACGTTTTTAGAACAAAATGATCATTTTCAGTGATGATTTGACTAATAGTCACTTTGAAAGCTGCCATTTTGATCGATACCGTGAAAGTGAAAATTTCTATATCTTCACAGTGGGGGTTTCGATTTCTATCTTTTTGCAATTTCTTCGATAATCTATCGTTTAGCATATAACAAAAATACAATAAACCAATTACAACTATAATCTAAAATCAAGTAATGATATACCATTTTCTCCAAAGTGTAGATTCAACAATAATTGAACACAATAAATTTTATTACAATAACCATAGTGTTTTTCTGCTGGCTAAGGGTGATATTCCATTGAGTTTGTATCTATCACACGCCAGTTGTCGCGATCAGCCGACTCGCAACCGTTTGCAAAACTGTTTAAGATCACACGTAACGGTTGCTGTGCAGAACAAAAGTCGGCTAGCAGTGTGTAACAACATTTCACGTAGTATGGGGATAGCTAACCGAACGTTCGGCCACGTAAAAATTCTTGGGAAACCGCCTCTTTATCATTAACAAATATTCATATATTGCGCGCAATTAAAATATATATAGCCTCTCAAGGCAAAAGTCTAAAAATCTATGAAAACACAAGAATGGCTGGCTAACTGGATTGTCTGGTAGGATGCTGGAGGCCCATATTTGGGCTTTATTTTGAACTGCAGAAACCTAAAGTTAAAGGCTCCATATTCCGTTGATGTCCTTCATATTATCTTGGAGGTAATATTACTTCATCTCCAACGATTTGCATCGTTACAATTTATGGGAGAGTGCATATATGCACTCTCCCATAAATTGTAACAAGAAGAAACGTGTAAACAAATTCTGGGATTGAGAAAACATTTTGCACTCTACCTAAGTTACTCAGACTTTACCATTCGAGATGCAATATTTGGCTAACCAGTCAGCCGTTCGCGTAGACTTAAATTTGCGTAACCACCACGCGAACGAAACGAGCGTGCTCGTCAAATTTTGCACACTGGATAGAATATGCCATGTTAACCCTTCAATAACCTAAATCTGTAGAAATTGTGTATGGCAGAGAAATAACGGACTTGCTGACGGGCGTACCTACTGGGGCATCATTTGTTTACTTTGCGTATCATGTTATTTTACTAACTACCGAATCAACTTAAGAAGCTGATTCCAACAGCTCGTAAAATAACATGACACACAAAGCATTCCCGATAGAACCTAACATTATCAAGTGTCGCCTACTCTATTTCGATTCTGTACTCGTGACTTACTTCATATATAAGTCTTTTTAAAGCAGAAGCTCATTTCATCAAGCCACACCAATATGACAATGCTTATAAGGGGGTACCTGCACTTCACCATACTTCGCGTTATTTAACATTCTCTGGAATGCACAGAATGCATTCCGGCGAACGTTAAAAAACCCGAAATACATCAGTACAGGACAGGATGATTTCCATATTATAATTCATCACAACGCGCACTTCATGAAGCTAAAATAATAATTCTCTAAAGCTTAACACTTTCGAATTCTAACTATCAAGAATTCGAGAATATTAAAATATAAAATAATTAATAAACCTTTCACCTACCTGAAGTATAGACAAATAAACAGTAAGTCTTTATTCACATGACTGCAGTGTGTTACCGCAGCCATAGGGGAAATAATTTTATTACATATCCATTAAATTTTAAATCCTTGTATTTAACGGAATCGCCGCTGTGACATAAATATTTCTGTATTCAACTGGTCATGTACAAGCCGGATTTTTTTGCCCCGCACCATTTATACTAGTTCCTTTCCCGTCAAGTCATTCGTAACGCTTCGAAAAGTTTTCAAATTTCGTTATACAATTATCGATCGTCTGTCGCGATGTATGAAAATGAAAACGTCCAAAGTAAAATAAAATCGATTCCCAAAAATAAGTTAACCAAAAATTAGATAATATTAAACCATCATTTTCAACCACAACATTAACCCATTCCCGTGGCCGTCTCGTCAGTGGATCCCGGTATATCTAAATTGGTCAACTTTATTTCGGTAAATCTTCGGACATCCTGATATGTTAATAACTTCTTTTAAAAAAGTTTCTTCCAGCTGTTTTGCAAATCTGCCCAAACTTTTACCTTTATTTCTACTATCAGTAAGAGCCACCAAATGGTTTGGCGTGAATGAACACAAGCCGAAGGGAAACAACGATACGAAATTCATCAAACACGCCCAATAGAAAAGATAACGAATGTAATTTAGACTGGTACCCAACCATTTGATCGGTAGCAAAAAATGCACTCTTCACCATTGTGTTTAAATATCGGAATTAAAATTTGTTCATTTAACTGAAATTTAATGTATGGGATGTCTAATAAACATAGAATGCGATGTGTGTTTGAATCGGTGGGTGCTTTACATAACTTTACATAACTCGTTGGAATGAGCCCACTCCATTCCAGCTCAATATATAAAACACCCACCGATTCAAACACACATCGCGTTCTGTCTATATATGTTATAACAAATATGTGAATGCAAATCGGACATAAGACCATCAATAAACTCGAACATCGATATGCCGGATAAATCCATAGAGGCCTTACTTTTCGTTGCGTGGTGTAAATATTTAACCCTTTACCTAACGAATCGGCCTATCCGCCCGCGCAATATGCAAATTTATCAGTTGCAAAAATATTATTTTTCAAAATATTTCAACCAAACCATATCATGTGACCCCTTGTTGGAACGAGCTCATCGAGCTCGTTCCAACGAGGGGTCACATGATATAGTTTTGTTGAAATTTTTTGAAAAATTTCAAAAAATGGTATTTAAAATAATAAATTTTGCTATCGACTGCGTTGGGTAAATATTTAATAGGGAATACAGCAGCTATAACCCTGTCTATCTCGAAAAAAACATAAGGCTTAATGAAGATGCTTCAAGTGAAAGGGTTGAAGGAAATGCTAACAACCTGAACGAGATCTCGTTCTTTTAAAACTGATTAGACACTAAAGGGTCGAAATTCCTCATGGAAAAACATGCAGCCCAACCACCAAATCAGCTAAAGCCAAGTTGACAACAAATATATTAGTAGTGCTGTGGTGTTGTCTAATCCTTGCAGGAACCACAATTATTAATCTCTTACGAAGATTATAAATGGCATCATCACACTCTTGGAAACAGTATAAAAAATCCGATATTTCTTCTCACGGTCTGGAGTCGAGGCTTTTATTTGGTGCAACATGTTGGACGTGTCTGCAAAAGAAAACGAGGAAATAAATATTCTTTGTGAAAAAGTTGTGAATGCATTAATTTGTTACGTCTTTTGAATTCATCGCAGTAGACTGTTGACTACCGCAGTGCTAAACTATTAAAGATCGAGTATTCAAAGTTTACGAACTAAATCAGTGTTTCCATTCCAACAATCATCTTTCTTGTTTGAATAACTCACTGTCCTCGTGGATCATGTATATACAATCGAGATCAAATAATTAATATGAACCACTCCATACGCAAGTATCATTTCACAAAACCAAATTCTCATTGAATATATGTAAAACCTGCTCAATAGGTGTTTTCTTAATTTCACTTTTTATTTAATTTATTTTGTATCTTGCTTTTGTCAAAAACATCATTATATTCCCTTGGAGAGAATTCGATGGGCTAGTTTTAATGACAGATCAAATATCAAGCTCTGAAAGAAAATAGTTTCAAGAAGTTGCTTTTGTCTAAATATTTTTAATGTCGCTTGCAGATTCGTGTGTCATATTCAGAAAAGAGAATTATTAAGTCACAACTTAAACAATCAACTTAATTTGCACCCAAAAACTCGGAAAAAACGTTTGTATGAGTACCCCCCCCCCCCCCTCCCCTCACGTTCGGATTCCGTATTAGACAGATTCAATTTTCGGTGAACATTATCATATATGCAATGTAATTACGCATTAAAATATAATTCCTGAAATTCAAAATCTTGACCAATTTCAACCCAATTTAAAACGAAAAATGGGGGAAACGAGCTTTATGTAACGGGATTGTTACATGGATAAATGTTAGATAAATGTATTATCACGACCATGTGCATGCCCTGACGGGCTCGTTGCGATCCGTTTTAAACACGACCGATACAGATTACAGGACATGCACATCGTCATGGTAATGTATATTTAGTATTTAGCAGAAACACAGGGACGTCCACAGATCCCGCAAAAATGATTCACTTATAACCTCAAGCTCTCAAAACACCAATCAAATTTCTAAACGAATCTGACGCTGTTATGTCCTGGGACAAGTCCATTCCTTAACCCTTTACCTAACACGAAAGACACTTGCAGATAAAATTCATGAATAACTATTTTTTTGATTTTTTCGCGTCAAAAACATAGCCTTTTACCCCCATTGAAACGAGCTGAGCTCGTTCCAATGAGGGATTATAAGCTATGTTTTTGAGACAAAAAATCAAAGAAATAATGAAAATTGAATGATAATTTTTGTGAATAGCTCTGGCCAGTTTTGGACGTAATGTTCGGTAAATTGTTAAATAATTCATCGCCTATTTGTAGCTTCAATCTGATGGAATATTCCAGTGGGTACGGAAAGCCAACCCGAACGATTCGCTTTTCCGAACAATTCGAATATTCCATCGGACTGAATTTAAAAATACCACAAACATGCGTTTTCTTTGAATCAACGCAAGAAATGCTTGTCGATCGAGAATTGATTTGACCGAACCTTTGATAACATTAACAGTAATATTAAACATGCTTATTTACTAAACATTATGAATGAAGTGTAAAATATGAACCACAGGTGTGGTTAGTTTCACCTATCATGACCAGCATCCGATAAGTTCGATGTATCACTGTTTATTTTATCATGAATGGCCTTTAGGGGGGCCATTTGAATTGTGCAACATTGTCGGCTGCACTCAGTGCCGCTACGTCATTCCCACTTCGAAGTTGATTTATGCATCACAAGCATTATGCCTCGTAAGACTGTATCTGTAACCAGGTCCTAAGAATCATTTCTAAAGCACATTGATAACCCTTGGTCTCAGAAATAATGTTTTATTGAGTGGATTCCTTGTTTTATTGCGATAAAACATGGAATATGTTCTGTTCTCATTATCGCAGTTTTGTTCCAATTCGCTTCTGAGTTTTGGCAAAACAACGCTCGTTCGACCTGGTTTTAAACATATCTTTGCTATGTATGTCAGTGTGTTCTTACATACATTGTACAAAGTACAGTACATTCTTCCACGGAAGTAATCAAAATCATTCTTTAACCCTTTACCTAACATGAAAAGCAGACGACACTTGCAAAAAAAATTCTTGAATAATTAATTTTTTTCATTTTTTGTCTCAAAAACATAGGTTATGACCCCTCGTTGGAACGAGCTCGACGAGCTCGTTCCAACGAGGGGTCATAACCTATGTTTTTGAGACAAAAAATGAAAATATTTTGAAAATTAATTGGCGATTTTTGAGAATAGCGCTGGCCGGTTTTGGCCGTTACGTTGGGTAAAGGGTTAAATGCATTGGTGTGTAAGTAAATGCATGTTATAATGCATTGGAAAACGTTCTTTATATTGTAGAACTTAGTGTTCTGCGAGATAATTCGGGCTGGAGATTACGTGGCGTGCTCCAACAAAGTTTCCAACAATAATTGTGGATTCTCAAACACTATAAAAAACCTTACAGATGGCATTCGACGCTTTCTATGCCGGGCTATTCCTAACGAAAACAAACAAAATCAAATGTTCACTGAAAAATATTTACGTTCTGAAAGGTGCTTATCTCTCTGTGAAGCATTTTAATACAATCGGATATTTTCCCGGTGTTAAACTGTCACCTGCACGACAGGTACAATATTGCATGTTAACGATGAAATGAAGAATAAAGCTCCCTGATACCCTGGCTGGGATGAGACAAAATTTTTACACAACTATTTATTCTAATTCGAATTAATGAAACTCAGTTACTTTAAATTTTATACCATGTTCGCCTGTGTTCTACCTGTGAAAAGTCTGTATGTTAAATTTTAGTTTTTAACCCCACAATCGGTGTTAAGCTTCCACTGCGGTTAAACATGTTTACACCTTTAGTTGGAGATTCATCCAACTTGACCTTTGACGCAATTTGCCAACTTTCGATACATTCACACTTCGCGATGTTTCATTCGACGTTTTGCGGTACTATCTACTGCGTGCAATAACTTATTCAGTTTAAAAAACCCACAATTAAATATTCCAAATTAAATTAAAGAATTGTTAAGAATAATTTGACTGAAATAGCAAAGTAAATTCAATCAACTTTGAAGGTGTGTTTGACTGTCAATCAAGCATTCACGCGCAGCTGGTAAGACTGCCCACCTGCGCAGATGTAAATAAAACAAACCCATGTGTTTGCGATAGAAAGAGTAGTTTTTTAACCATTTTACGTGACAAAGACGATTGTTTCTTTAAGAGAATGGTATAAATAAAACAAATAGGTACTAGGGCAGGTAAGCAGATTTAAAACACTATCAGGCAGGCCGAGTGGTTAAAACCCTTATCCTACTCGTGGTTTAAATCTGATTACCGGCCCAGTACCTATTTATTCTATTTGTTCTAACTGCTGATTCTGAAATTAAATCGTAGTTAACCACCTAAACACAATATTGGAAGTTAATTATTCAAGTTTTAAACATGTACAATGAAAGTGGAATGTAGACTCTAATGACGATAAATGTATAGTAATACATTTATTACTGAGGCGGGGGGGGGGGGGGGGGAGTGTGGACACTGAGGAAGGGGTGAGTGGGTCTATCGAGGCATGAAAAAATGGGGACTCCGCCGCGGTTGAGTGAAAAGTTTACCGCAGAGGTTTCAGAATGTCTTCAATAAAACAGAATGCTTATGGATCACTTCTGTGACCTGCAACTAATGAAAAGGGGAGGGGGGAGGGGGGGAGGGTCGTTCACATCTCAGGCCAATTTTAGTGATATGGAAAAATAAGGAAGCAGCAAGTTTACTAAGATTTTTGAACCTTCTCAAAGTAGATTCTGACATGGTTCAGATGTATCATAATTTGCGCCCCAACTTCTACTATAAAATAATGAGTACAATTTTCGCAAATTGTAAAGTCAAACTGATACGTTCATTTACCTTTCTTGGAATTCCTATGAGAAATTTCTCACCCGAATCTGTAGCGTGGCTGATCCTTAAATGTATCAGGGGGTATGACGATGGAATCAACTTACTGCTAATGAGACAAATGGAATCGTAAACTGTATATTTAATTTAAGCGAAGCGTGTACAGTTTAACTGTATTGTACATTCAATTCAACTAAACTATATTTACTATTTAACAAAATTAGTTAATCATTTAACTCTTTTGGCGCGCAATAATCTGAGAAACAGAATTCTTAGAGCCTAATATTCATCAGGAATTTTACAGAAAGTATAGGTTGTTAGACTAAAGCGTTATTATTTTAAAATATGTTCTAATGATCTTATTGACAGTTTTTCAAATGATTTTCTGTATATATTTAAATGGCACCTTTAGACTTTTAAGGGACGATATCGTTATTCATGAGTAGGACATAAATGATGCATGAAACATAGGAATACGTATCTTTGTTTAACCCTTTACCCAACGAATCGGCCGCATCCACCCGCGAACTATGCAACTTCAGTAGTTGAAAAAATATTATTTTTCAAAAAATGTCAACAAAATCATATCATGTGACCCCTCGTTGGAACGAGCTCTCAATTCTTGAATTCGTACTCTTTTCGCGTCAGGTGTAATAATCCAGTTTGCCCCGACTGTAAGTCCCAGCTCTGTAATCTCATCCTTATCTATTAACTACTCCTAAATTGTTTAATTTTCTAAAAAACGATGGAAACTTATTTTATTTATATGGAAAGATCCATCTTTAAAATTAATCCATTCTTTTTCTCTTCATTAACATAGATGTTGTCAGGTTTGTCTCACATTTTGCTTCTTTGTTTTTATTGGGAATGGCGGGAAGACATCCCTAGTGGCTATGCCATCTCCCTGTAGTGCAACCGTGTATTTGAGATAATTGTATGTTGCTGTATTTAGTTTGAATTTGTATACATGTTGTATTACAAAATTAAATCATTCCATTCCGCAGATGGATAATAAAAATTGATAAAACCAAATCTAATGCAGAGACGTAATTAACGGAGGTGGTGTAAGGGTACGTGCCCCTCCCCCCTAATTTTATACTCTCTCACTCTCGCTAGTAGCATATACTTTCTTACGAAAATAGATTTACTACTTCGAGGTATGTCACGCGCACAGTCAATCTGGTACAGGAGGTCTGTGGTACCTAGTGCGGCCTGTTATAGTACCAGCATTACCAATTTGGAGTCCGATGCTAATTAAATAAGATGCTGGGAAGCCAGTGCGTCACGATTACTACGTTTATTTGTACGCAAACAAATTCCCTCCAGTTTTCAACTATACAAATACAGAACCACACATACGTTCGAATAGGTTAAGAATTATCGTATGAGATTGCTTTGGTCCAGGATATCACTCGAGCCGAAGGCTCGAGTGATATCCTGGGCCAAAGTAATCGAGTGCGTTAATTGTTAACCCATTCAAGCGTATGTGCGGTTCTGTGTTTATCACACACCTCCCATGTAACAACCAGTCTACACGAAAATTGAATCTAAAGCACTCTTCAGCTGGATAATTGTTACGTTTTCGTTGTTGCCAGCGAGACATCACTATTTGTTGTCTGGGTACCAACCCTAATTTGCTTTTTAATTTTTACGGCATTCAATTAGTGGAAACCAATAGATACCGATCAGTGTCACGGTCACGATGATCGAACTTCAAATATTGTCTAAACTGCGGAGAATAACACAACAAAGAGTTTTTAAACAGGTAATAAGTTTAGCACACTCCATCATTTTTTGACCAGTTGTGGAAAATATTTCTCAAGGAACAAGTAGTCAGAATGTTAAGTTTTATTTTGTAAATTTTTGACTCGTATCTGATTGTTTAAATATCCAGGGTAAACAAATCTAAATGAGGAAGTTGGAATTTCCAAGTGATCTCGCCTCCGGTGCATTTGACCAATGATGACGTGATTTATTTAATCTGGTTCCTTCTCTATTTACGTTGGAAACGAAGTCGAACGTGTTTTGCATCACCACTTGTGCGATAAAACTATGTTTATCATACAGACAGAACACTGGAAATCTTGTGTTTTACATCAATAGGTGAGTGATAAATATACGATAATACCATAGTGTGTTTTGATATGTTTGATATCTCAACGAGTTGAAAAGTGAGTTTTTTTCGCGAGGCTTGCCGAGTGAAAAAAACTCACTTTCAACGAGTTGAGATATCAAACATATCAAAACACACTATGGTATTGTTGTATTTATCTTATACCGACCATTTTTGTTCTTTTCGGCATTTTTAAAAGGGTTTTGGGGATGATTTCGTGTCAAAATGTCGACTCATCTGGAGTGGAGTCGACTGCTTTCTCTTGTTGGGCATGAATACATGTGATGTGCCCGGAAAAGCTGTTGGTGCGTAACAAGCCTACAAATTCAAGTGAATGATAGAGTATAGTTCCCCTTAGAAAGTGGCCCTGTAACTGGGAAAACAATTACAGAAAATATACTTACGCCTCAATTCTTATGATTTATGACAAAAATATGTTTGATTATCAATTTCACCAGATTTGACACGATTTATAAACAATTTTGCGAATGTCATCATTATATTATAATATAGAAAAAGACTATAGTCCGTTCTCCAATCTATATGATATACGGGTATGTGTTAGAGATAATCTATAACACATGGGTTACATCTTCAACAGGTATAAGATAAATAATATATTTGTGCTCGAACGTAACTGACGGGGGTAAGCAACTGAGGTAGTAGTGGTCGATTAGCCGTGGATATTATGTTATGGAAGCCCATACTTTCCATTAAATATGTACGCCACATCGTTCCGACAAGTGATGGCTAATGTTTTGTCCCAGGATTCAAGGCGATTGAGCATCGACCTTGTCTAAAGTGGTGGTCGATTAGCAGTGATGAAGCTGTATTGGATGTACATGCTTTCCTGGAAACAAATTCCGTCTATCGTAGGAAAATTACGGACAACAACAAAAGAATGCCTCGATCTAAGTACCGAATTTACAAAGTGGCCGTGCAGCACAGACAGTGGTATGCGATATGATGCTAAATTTGAAACATATCAGTGACCAGTGGAAGTGATTGATATGACAGCAAGTATGTTGGGTTAAATAAACTGAGGTATTCGTCGTTGTAAAATTGGAACATATCGGCAATACGTATCTGCTGTTAACCTTGAATGCTTCAATCAAGTTCTCAAGTCAGAAGATTAATTCTGTAAAGAATTTGACGCCGTTATGGTCTGGAACTGTTGAGATTCACTCGTCTGAAATATTTCAATTGATTTTGAAAATCAAACGTATGGCTCGCTCTTTTGATTAACCCTTTACCTAACGAATCGCCCGCATCCGCCCGCGTAATATGCAAATTGAGCTGCTGAAAAAAATAATTTTTTTAATTTTTTCAAAATATTTCAACAAAACCATATCATGTGACCCCCTCACTGGAACGAGCTCATTGAGCTCGTTCCATTGAGGGGTCACATGATATGGTTTTGTTGAAATTTTTTGAAAAAATTAAAAAAATTATATTTCAGGTAATAGATTTTGATATCGTCTGCGTTGGGTAAAGGGTTAACTGATATATTCCAGACAAATGAATCTAAAAATTCCATAATTTTTAATTTTCTTTGAATCGGCGTCTGATATGTTGCTCAGTGACCCATGATTTAACCGAGGTTTTGATGACATTACCATTAAGAAGGAAGATTCATTACAGCTATAGTTTTATGATTACGCCACCTATGTTTACTAATTGTGTTTATATCAGGAATGATTGTTTGTTTCTGTCTATTTCCTGAGTTATGGACCCCCAAAAAACAAATGTGCGAACTGTCTAAATGGGCGTAGCCCATTTAAAGTACGTTTGGCCTTTGTTTTTGGGGGTTCATAACTCAAGAAATAGAGAGACACAAACGATCGCTCCTTATAATTAAATTTGAAGGGCAATAAATTTAAACACTCTCTACTTTGTGGAGTTAAAATAAGAGCAGGTCGCAACGATGATTGGTATCTGGGTGGAACGGGGAAATCTCACCCTAAGGGCAATATATTGTGAGCCAGACACTCGGCAAGCCTCGCGTCTGGCTCAAATATATTCCCCCTCGGATGATATTTCCCCCTCCCACCCAGATACCCATCGAGGATAATAATAATCTCATATACAGTACGTGGAGAGTGTATTATCACTAAATCACCCGCAGAGTGGAGATTCCACCCGAGCAATAACTGCAATTGTGTTGCAAAGCATAACCAGCACCAGCAAGGTTTCAGCCAATGGACCTCCGGGTTAAACCCGGAGGTCCATTGGCAGAAACATTGCTTGTGTTTTTTGTCGATATGTACAGAATTTGAAAGCTATATATAGCTTGGGTGATAACCCCACTCCGCGGGTGATTTAGTTACAATCCACTCTCCACGTACTGTAAACAAAACGCGACCCGGAAACTGTAGGTCTTCTGACACGAATATATCCCGAATGGAAAGCATCACCAACAATGCTCTCTTCTTTTCCTTTTTTTCATCTGCTTGTCGAGATATCCTACAAGAGTATCAGTTATTCAAGCTAATTCTACTCAGCGTTTGTAAAATGGGAACGTGCAGAGAACGCTGAGTCACTAGAGGAAATGCTTGAGAAAGAGGTGACGTCTTATATTACTAACTGACTGCCACGAGAGAGCATGTTGGCGGTGGACGTTCTGAGTACACGTTATGAAGGGCACTTGGATCACGTGTTGCTAACGTGCCTTGCATTTTCGTCATCCACTTTGGGAAATGGGACACCTTTTTGAATTCCACAGATGTAGTTGTTATGGATGGAAATGAGTTCGTTTAGTCGGAGATAAGCTGAACTAGTGTGGTCTATGAAGCAGAAGTACGCTAGTAACGGCTATGTGCGTAAATTAAATGTTATTTGGTCGCATGGGTGTGTACACAGTTGTAAGCGACTGCTCTGGAGTATACTAGAGAAAGCGTTTTTCCAGATGGATTTAGTTTTTACTTTAAGAATAGAAAACACCTTGTAGTACACAACACTATGGGAGTGATTTTATACTGTAGTATCACAGGTTTGTATGTAATTGCGTTTTCGGGGTGAAGGGCAAATGATCTTTTGACTTGACATTCATGATGACGAATATCCCACATCACCATTATTTATTTCCTTCACAACCTAAACACTACTTCTCAAGAGACCACGCACCACACCATCGGACACCATGGCTGCAGCCTTGCAATGTAGTTGCATACGCGGGCTACCACGATAAACATCATGTGACTCTAACTGACGTCGCGTACTTCATGGCACTTAACCCTCTGTACACTGATGTCAAAATATCAAATTTTTAACCCTTTACCCAACGCAGACGATATCAAAATTTATTATTTTAAATATCATTTTTTCAAATTTTTCAAAAAATTTCAACAAAACCATATCATGTGGCCCCTCGTTGGAACGAGCTCGACGAGCTCGTTCCAACGAGGGGTCACATGATATGGTTTTGTTGAAATTTTTTGAAAAATAATATTTTTTCAAACTGCTGAATTTGCATATTACGCGGGCGGATGCGGGCGATTCGTTGGGTAAAGGGTTAAGAAGCAAATTTTTCCCATAATGCATCTGGGAATTTAACCAATTGAGTCTTGTTTGACAGAGCTCAGAGCTCAATCAGCTCTGTCAAACAAGACTGAATTGGTTAAATTCAGAGGAACATTATGGGAAAAATTTATATTTTCAAATATTAATATTTTGACAACAGTGTGCATAGGGTTAAACTATCTTAATGAGAAAAGATTCCGCAAGTCATGGACTGTCTAGAATCCAGGGTGTCTTCTGTATCCTACAGTGATCTTGTTTGTGAACACCATTATGCCGAAACAATCATCCAGTATCCACAGGCGCGCATTTGAGGTAGATATTAATTTACAAGTTGTGACAAAATGTGTGCCAGAATGCAGTCACACATGATTCGGTCGTGGATACCGAGTATTATCCAACAGCTACAATAATTGTTGTAAACATACAAACTCTAATTGAGTCTCCAACACCCATTGGAACAGTTCATGGGAATTCTTGCAGCCAACAAGAGAAAAAGAAAGGTGAATACTGTTAAATTTTTTGAATTCATTTTTTCATGACACTATTATTATTTTTTGACAGAACTCATGAAACACACACACACACACAAAAGGTTTCCGAAACTCTGACAATTCCCGTGGTACTTTGACTACCCATTAAAATATGGTGCTGTGGTATTTAGGTCTGGTCTTCGATGGTACAAGCGCATGCATTGCCTGCGTTGTGCACATAATGTGTTGTGACATATGAGCACATATGAGTACTGCATAAATAGAAATTGAATATGTCACAAATTTGTCCCCTGAGTTCCAATGTGTTCTATGTGCCTACTGGCACATAGAACACATTGGAACTCAGGGGACGAATTATTGCTATAGAATCTACAGACACAGAAGTGCGCAGAAGTACTTTTGGGAGTCGCTTGTAAAAGCTAGTATGACAATGGGGACTAAATACTGAATGTGTTAAAAGAAGTAACAGTGTTAGCAGTGACAGAATACAGTCGTAGTGCTAGTAGTGGCTGATGTTATGCATTGCTGCGTTGTGCACACATTGTGTTGTTGCATACGAGCACATATGAGTACTGAATAAAGAGATACCGAATATGTCACAAATTGTTATTGTCATAGAACTGACAGCCATAGAGGTGCACAACAGTACCTTTTGGAGTCGCATCAAAAGCTAGAATGGGAATCCAAACCTAATACAGTATGTGTAAAAGGAAGTAACAGCGTTAGTAGCGACAGAATACAGTCGTAATGATAGTAGTGATAGGTGTTAAGCTAGTTTTAGCGATAACGGCCGGAGAGAGCAAGCAATAGTGGTGCTAAAACCGATTGCAGTGATACGAGATGCGATAATGGTTAAATATGTGGAACCTAGTAATAGTGCTGGAAGATAGTAGTAAGAATGTGAGAATCCATTTGTAGCGGAAGACGTTTAGTAATAGAAAACAATCGCAATGGAAACCAATCATGGGACCGAAAGCCAGGGTCATGGTAAAAGCTACGTCTTGAAGTGGGATTTGTCAGTTGCATTGGTAGTAGCATTTTCAGTGCTAAATGAAGTGATCAGTCACGGAAATGATAGCCAACAATAGAGCTACGAGTACCTGGTGACAGTGACAGTTAGATCCTGTGGTGGCAGAAGCCATAAGGTAGTGGGGGAAGCTAGAATAGATAGTGACTCTCCAGTACTAAAAACGGGAGTCTATGCCTTTTTCAGATGCTCTTCTTTCACGAGCCACTCGACCAAAAACGGATATGATACTAGGTGTCGAACCTGAAACACATGTGCGATTCGATTGGTTGATATTTTCAAGTTCTCAAATTTGCATGGTTATTTAAGTCAGTCAATCGAAAATAAATGTCTAAATAATTTATTGGCTGTGTACGTTGATAGGGGAAAATAGTATTCTGAACAAACATGAACTGGCGAGGCGGTGCAGGGAGTGAGCAACACGGTGTGAAAAATCTAACAATAATAATCAAAGTAGAATCCTGCCACAAGTCAGAAGCTCTTTTCTTTTACCAAGTTGCACTCAAAGCAGGGCTCAAAATAAGCGGTTCGCGTCGCTTTTTGCTATGCAAAAGTTGCAAAAAGCTATACAATGTTCAATTATGTATAGCATTTTGCAATACAAGATAATCAAGTGCAGCCTATTTGGCTGCAGTTGATTATCTTGTGTCGCAAAATGTAAATGAAAATTTACAAACAAATTTGAAAACTAGTTCACTGATGCTTTACTTCTGATTGTGGAATATTCCATGCATAACTCAGATTAACTCTCCATCAAGCATCATTAGCAACTTCATATGTAAGATGAATTCTATTGGTTTAAATTCTTCCTGTTTTTACAACATTTTGCATAAAATGTCCATTAAAAATAACCTCAAGCCCATCAAATTAAAAATCCCAACTTCCATTTTGAGAATTCTATTAAACAACCAAGACGCCAATTGAAAATATTCAAGTCCATGCAACCCTTAAAGGCAGTTCAGTTAAAAAAAACATAGTAAATGTTTCATGTGTTGCAGATCATTTGGAAATGCCCAAAAATGGATGGACACTATTCTGTCTACTTAGAAGAATTCAATGCAAAACAGCACAACATAACTCTGGTATACAAAAATAGCTATGCAATTTTTACAAAATGCTATTCATTTTTTGGAAATGTGTAGCATTTTGCTACGCAAAGAAAAAAAGTTATTTTGAGCACAGACTCAAAGTATGGGGTATTCTATAACCTCTCACTTGAATTGGGTTATCGGTGCTAATCAAACAGGGTACAGAGTTTCACCAGCCTTCTTACAGTGTACCACCGTGCAAACCAGCACATACAAGACAAACCAACACGGTCAGAGGATTTCATCCAAGTGTTATTTATTCTCCTTCGTTTTTCTTTTTTAAATCGTCGTGTTGTATCTGATTATTACACAAAAAGCGGGGGTATAATAGTACAAATTGTGCAGTTTTGTTTTAGAGTTATCTTCACTTACGGTTAAAGAAGAAAACAATCTTCGGATTTCAGTTCTATATTCTTCCTTCATGATGGTATAGACAATAGGATTTACGACCGAGTTGCTTAGAGCAAGAATGTATGTTGATTTCCACGGCGAATCATTGCTATGCGTTGTCTCAGACGTTAACCACTGCCGGAAAAAACATACAAATGAAAATGGCAACCAGAAAAGAAGAAACATAAAATAGATGATCGCAATCACTTTTACGTTTTGGGATTCTTTACGAAAAACGTTACGTTGCGCCAGATGATTACCGCTTTCAATGTTTGTAGTTGTTCTACTCACGATAGAACTAATTTGACTCCGTTTCTTCATTCTGTATCTGTATGCCAGAACAAATATGTGAATATAAAGGTAGGTGGTCACAAAAGACGTGATTATCATGACGCAAGAGTTAAAGAGTATATATGAAGGTGCCATCACATGAAAGTAATCACATTCTCGTTGATAATTCCATCTCTTCAAACCGAATACAGGCAGGAAACCGTCGATAAAACCTAACATCCATATTCCAGCTATAACCACTCCGGCTTTAGTTTTCGTTGTGTGGTTTAAATATTTAATAGGAAAAGCAATTGCAATAAACCTGTCTATAGTTAGAACCATAAGGTTCATTATAGATACTGCAAGCGACAGTGTGGCGACACACATTGTCATCATACACGACATCTCATTTTTTTGAAAGGTATCTGGATACAACATGTTTAACATTGAGAGAGGAATAAGAACCAAACCAACCATTAAATCGGCTGAAGCTAGGCTGACGACAAACATGTTGGTGATACTGCGCAGTTTTTTCTTCCTCGCAATGACCACGGCTATCAAACTATTTCCGGAGATAATGAATGGCATCAGCAGACCCATGGAAACAGTATAATATAGTCTGTATTCTATTTCACTGTCTAAAGTTGACGTGTTTAGATTCTGCGACTGGTTGGATGCAGAGTCCTCCATCGTGTTTGCAGAAGAAAATACTATTCTGTTTAAAATACTCATTTATACTTTGAAGACTTATTAAATATTAATGTTTCTTAATATTATCGATTGTAGTTCTTTACAATTATTTAAAGGAAGAAATAGAAATACTTAAACCTTCTGCACACTGACGTCGAAAAACCAATATTTCAAGCTGCTAATTTTTTCCATAATGTAACTTGGAATTTAACCAATTCAATCGTGTTTGATAGAGCACAATGAGATTCGTCAAACAAGATTGAATTGGTTAAATTTTTAATTGCATTATGGGAAACCTTAAGCGAAATGGGATTTTGGTAATTTAAAATCAGTGTATAGAAAGTTAACTCTTTACCTAACATGAAAAGCAGACGACACTTGCAAAAAAATTCTTGAATAACTAATTTTTTTCATTTTTTGTCTGAAAACCATAGGGTACGACCCCTCATTGGAACGAGCTCGACGAGCTCGTTCCAATGGGGGGTCATAACGTATGTTTTTGAGACAAAAAATGAAAAAAATATAATGAAAATTAATTGGCGATTTTTAAGAATAGCGCTGGTCGGTTTTGTTTTGGCCGTTACGTTATTTATTTATTTATTTATTGGTGTTTAAGGTCACATACTTTTGCACAATGGCTAATCGTGACCGTGACAGTTTTACGGGTGGAGGAAGCCGGAGTACCCGGAGAGAACCACCGAGCAACGACGAGCAGCTGTCAGCTCTCCAACATCGTAACTCTGAACTCTGCACCGCAGCACAGGCAGGGTTAGATTGGTTGAAACCGTGCGCACCATCGACGTGCAGTACGCCTCAGTACAGAGCGTCATCGTGCCCCCATGCAGGCAATCGGGGTGAAGTGTCTTGCCCAAGGACACAACGCGGTTGGGCCGTTACGTTGGGTAAAGAGTTAAAAGAATCTGAAGACACAATAATTATGTCTTCTAAATTGAGTTCATTGAGATATTAACGAGTGCAGTGCAAAACAATTATTTAAAGTATCCATACTCAGCCAGTGTTTCTTATTCTCACAAATGTTGAACAGAAGCATTGCACCAGAAAACACCATCCTGTTTAAAAGACTTTTAAGTCCCCATATTCAATTTGTAGTTCCTGTTCTCACAAAAGCATCATCTTCGTTATTTTGTTAACTCCCATTTCACGCAAATCAATCTTGTTGCAGTCGATTGTTTTAAAACAATTCTTACAAACCCAGCTATACTTAATTACTATCAAAGGTGTATATATGTAATATCTATATAAATGTATTTTCGGCGTTTCGCAGTATAGCCGAAAAATATTGTCTTTAGTGTTTTCATGTGTCGGTATGGCGTTTGCGGGTGGCCGTATTGTTTTTACAATACCGAATGTTGTTTGCGCCAATGAGATCATTGAAGCAGAAATATCATGCGTTACAGGCGTTTTTAGTATTCACTGAAGCCTTCGCATCGTAAAGCTAAACTTTTCTACCGCATTATTCATTGCACGATTCATTTGAATTTTTTTGTGCTAGTTTCAGTTATGATTTGGTTATTGATTTATCATAGAGAGCGAATGTCCGCGATTTTTGGTTGCCCTTGGCCTCGCTTCGGACAACGGGTTTCCATAGCCGCCCTTTAATAAGGAGGGTTATCTATGTTTTTTTTCCTGGGCGGCCACGTGAGTGTTCTAATGTTGTCTTGATCTTTTCACTTATTTGTTGTATAAGTCGTCATTTTACATGGGAATAATAAAGAGTAACAATAAACGCCAGCTAGTCACTCTTCTCGGCTAATTGCATTAGCGTTTTTTGCAAATTACCGTCAGGTTGATACATGTCGGAAGTTGATACTCTACAGACGTAGAGGATATATGTAAAATCGACTCAATAGGAGGTTTTCTTCTGTTGTTTCGTCGTTTAAAACACAGTTTTATTTTCTCTTTGGGGCGAATTCAATTTGCTTGTTTAAATGAGGGTTTAAACAACTGATTTCCAAACAATGGCTGCAACATCGGCGAAAAACGTCGACGCACAAACTGCCACAGCCCGACTTGACACCAAGGCGTCAGTCAATGTGGTAGCTCTTGCCACTTTTATAGCAAGAGAGTGGTGGTCAAGTGGATAAATAAGTAAGGTCTCTCATGCCAGTGGTTCAGGGATCGATCCGCGGACGCGGAAAGTTCTCGACGTGTCCAAACATTCTCTGTCAGCATCAATTGTTGGGTTGATGCTGTCACCGCGTATCGTCCTATCAGACGGGGGCGTAAAATGGCTGCCATCTGTGCGGAGAGAGACACACTCCGTGCAGGTTAAACTCCCTTCGTAATATCCGAGAAGAGGTAGGCCACCAAGCTGCGGCTACAAAGGTCATCCCACACACCTGCGCCAAATGGGCCAAGGAGAGGCGTTAATATAAGTTGCATAACTTGTTCCCCAATCCTTGTAAAACAAATAAGATCCCAAATCCTGACGTTTGATGAAGTGAAAGCTGTTACGCTGTGACTGTAGCGTCATGGTGTTTATCTAGTACGAAATCTAATAACACTATCTGGGGCGCGGTGGTTCAGTTTGTAGATGTGCAGGCTACAAGCCGAGAGTTCCTCGGTACGAGTCCCACCTGCGGCAACTACGTTGTGTCCTTGGGCAAGACACACACCCTTTGTCCGCGTGGGGCACGGTGGCGTTGTGTATTAAAGAGTACTGCTCGTCGATGGTTGCTCGTCGTTGCTCGGTGGTTCTCTCCGGGTACTCCGGATTCCTCCACCCGTAAACTGTCCGACACGAGGTGACCCTGGCTGTCGAAAGTGTCGTTAACTCCAAATAAATAAATAAATAAATAAATAAATAAATAAATAAATAAATAAATAAATGACACTATATCAACTTTCCAATCTCGCCACTTATCTTTGTCAATAATCTGTAAAATATATTGTACACATTTAAACAACTGACCTCGAAACAGTGGTTGCAACATCAGCGAAAAACGTCGCCGCTCACATTGGCTCACTCACACTTGACACTATGTCAATCAACGTGGTAGCACCTCCCAACTCATGCGACGTTTGATGAAGTAAAAGTTGTTATGCTGTGACTGTAGTCACAGCGTAACAGCTTGCATTTTATCAAGCGTCATTGTGTTTATCTAGTACGAAATCTAATAACATTATCTCAACTGTCCAATGTCGCCACTTGTTTTTTGTCAATAATCTCTAAAATATGTTGTATAAATTCAATTTGAATAGCCACGGAAATGACGCATATCATCAATATATTCATGTTTCACAGACTTCAAAGTATACGCTTCTACATGGGGGAACGATGACACCGTGTACTAAGGCGTACTGCACTTCGATGGAACACATGCCTTCAACCGCTGAAACCCTGCTTGAGTGGAGCGTGAATAGAGTTAGAATGTTGAGGAGCTGACACTTGCTCGTCGATGCTCGGTGGTTCTCTCCGGGTACTCCGGCTTCCTCCACCCGTAAAACTGCCACGGTCACTATAAGCCATTGTGCGTAAGTATGTGACCTTAAACACCAATAAATAAATAATAATAAATAAATTATGCGCTTTAAAAAGTGATCCGCTGTTGGAAGAAATAAATATGTTTCAAATCCTTTACAATTCCAAGAAACCCCTTACGTGATGTAATGAAGGAATGATTTAAAATAAAATCTCCACCTCGCAGTACAGTTTGTGTGGCGAGGCCTGTGCGTGTTGTGATAGGAAGGTATGGTACACCATTCGTTAAATGTTCGATTTTCTGAAACGTCCTTCTAGTGTCTCATTTATGTTATTTAGCCAACAATAACCACTGAATATGTGTGTGAAAGAAGTAATCAATTAGTACAAAAATAAACCTTTGACAACCTTTGACAACGTGTCATTGTCGATGCCTCACCAAACGCCCTAACGCGTACACGTGTACGACAGGAGTATTTGGGATACAAAAGAAGGTTTGAGAACCAGACGAACGTACAAAAACCATGCACAATGCGAAAAACATATGTCAAGTGAATGCACAAGTATTGAAAAAAAATATTCCATTTTTCACCACAGAATTAACCCTCATTAGGCATTATAGTTACTGTTTATCCCAGTTCGACCCAGTAGCTGACAATAAAGAGGAAACACTTGTTAGACGATGCATTCAAACATGTTTCACCTTTATTTCAGGTTGCTCTTTCTTTGTGTTTTGTTTTGTCGAAGATTTCTGTTTTTTTGAGACAATAAAACGAGAATGATTCGGCAAGCTGCTAAAAGCCATGCTATGTTTTTACAATAATACTTGGCTATGTTTCAATTCCATTTAATAATGTAATGCTTCTGAAGGAGATTGTAAACTTATTTCATTTAGGGAAGTGCTAGTGGAGACATGACAGGCGAAGTACCCACTTAATTGTGGCCAGGTTCTTATAAATGATTAATTATTCTGCTTACACCAATTATAGTTTATCTACTGCTACATTCTAACTATTTTGAAGAAAAAGTGTAACAACATTAGTTCTTCTGTTTCCGTTGATATCAGATTTTATCTAACAATCATATAGATTTTGGCCTGAAAACCACGAGAAACGGTATCGATCACATAATGTGTTCCGATTCCGTATTATATCGACGACTCATTCTGATTCCGTATCATATAGACGACTCGTTTCCGGTAGCGCTACGGGTTATCATAACAGGCACATAGATACCTTCTATGGGCGTTTCAGAGGACGACCGAACATTATGTCCCAAAAATGTTTGAAAATAATCTAACCCTTTACCTATCACGAAAAGCAGACGACACTTGCAAAAACTTTTTTTGAATAACTAATTTGTTTCATTTTTTGTCTCAAAAACATAGGCTTTAACCCCTCATTGGAACGAGCTCATTCTAACGAGGGGTCATAACCTATGTTTTCGAGACAAAAAATGAAAAGATAATGAAAATTAATTGGCGATTTTTTTAGAATAGCATTGGCCGGTTTTGGCCGTTACGTTGGGTAAAGGGTTAAGATTTAATCTGTTTATGTGACAGAATTGTTAGAAAAATGAATTATTATGATAATGTGCATGTCCTGTGATTTGTATCAGATTCTCGGTGGTGTCCAAAAATGGGATCACAACTCGCCGGCAAAACCGGCTCGTTGAGATCTCATTCTGGACACCACCTCGAATCTGATACAAATCACAGGACATGCACATTATCATGATAATCTGTATTTATTATAGTTCTTTGAAAGCTTCCTAAGAATCAATATCTGGCTTTGGCATCATCATTTTTTTATTCCACAGCCCATCTTCGTTCTATCAAAACTGCAGGTCCTCAAAAACCCAAACTGCTATGCAATGAAAGCAATCTATTGAAATATGTATTTCAACGATTATATACATATTCCTCGTGCACATTCAAGATGTTATTGTCAGTTTCCACGCAACAAATGCTTTCTTTTATTATATGCCCTTTTGAAGAATTCCATGTTTTTGATAGAGAAACTGGCAAATTATTCAACATAAAAATCAGCTGACCGTTATCCAACCATTCCTCAATCTTTGCAACACAAAATAGTCCCAAATATTTTATTCATAGGGGTCAAGAAAATGTTCAAAACCATTTTCAGAAAGGAATTTAATGGGTTGAAAGGCCACAGAACTCCATTGTTGGTCCATCGAAATCCAACAGTTTTCAAAATTATTATAGGCGCAGTCTCGACACCGTCACTATGTGTCTCAAATTGCACTTTGACTATCGTAAGACCGATTCTCTACATCTAGCTCGGGATATAATAATAATAATAATAATATTAATAATAATAATAATAATAATAATAATAATAATAATAATAATAATAATAATAATGCATTGACCTTCACTGAGTTGCCACGGCCCTCTAACAAGGAGGCCCACATCAGCTCCATAACCCGCCTAGTCACACACCCAACTATCCTTATAATCTCCAAGCATTCTGACACAAACTGTTTAATAATTCCCCCCATTGACGCTTTCTCAATCTCCATAACTATGATATTAAATCTTCCCTCTCATGGCATCCCTCATCCAATTATTTGCCATATTATCGTTGCATTCTTCGCTTAGTTTTTCATGGAATCTTATTCTTCTATGCACGTCTTTAGCGCATTCTAAAATGAAATATTCGGGGGTCTCCGTTACTCCTAAACTGCACATTTAGCACCCTCTTTAATCGCCTTTTCCGATTTCCCTCCTCAAATCCAGGGACTGTGATATCACATTGAACAACAATGACTTCCAAACGATCCATTGATGTACTCATCAAAAGGTGGCTGATCCTTTTTATACAACCCGTTTTCCCATATCCATTCTATCTTTAAAAGGAATCCAACCAACTTCCCCTCTGGTGGCTTCCAGTTATTTGACCTAGTTATCCACCGACCCGCATCATTTTGCAGAATCTAAAAGTTCTTCACTACCGTTTGGTTCAAAGGGATAACATCCATTCCATAAGTTATATTTGGTAACTCCACCCTCTCCCAAATGGTTCTACCAACCTACAATGTTGTGAAACTATTCCTCCCTAGAAGTGTTAAGTCTGTTGGTGTGGTTTCAGTACATGCCTCTAACTGTAACACATAAATCTTGTTTTCCCGTTTCCATTCACCTACAGGAAACTTACCCACCCTCCAACTTCTAGAGACATCTCCCCCCCCCCCCCCACTGCATGTGTAACATACGTCTGTCCATGGTGAGATAGCAGGGAGAGACAGATGTACCCCACCCCACCCACGTGACATTATACATTTATAACGTTATTATGACGTTATGCATATCGTATCAGTTTTTTGCTACCAACTAATTCATATTGACGTCATCAGAATGCCGTGTGATCACAGTTTGATGCTCTAAAACTCTTTAAACCCCAAGATGCCACCGTTCCTAATTGATTTCGCGGTACATGTAAATACCTTTGGTATTTACGAAACTTTTGCATGCTCCTTCCGACGGTGTCATTAGTTTTTCAAAACAACGAATACCAAATGAGTTGATTATATCAGCACGTGACCGCCGATTACCTCTGGCTAACGTTACCGCTGTATGGAAAAATAATCCCTGATGGGTACGGGTGTGGGATGGGAAAATCTCACCCTCGGGACAAGATATTTGGTCCAGACACTAGGCAAGCCTCGTGTCTGGCCCAAATATCTTGCCCTCGGGTGAGATTTTCCTATCCCACACCCGTACCCATCAGGGATTATAGTAATCCCAAGGCCCACGGGTATTACCTTACTCTTGTTTTCGTTCAATTCAAGTCGTCATTTATCCCCGTGCTTTCCTACAGTGGTTAGCGGTTTTTTCTAGTTCATCTTCACTCTCGACTAATAAAACCATGCCATCTGCAAAGGAGTACTTGTGGGATTTTTGTCCCTTTTCTACCTTGACCTCTTTTCAGAATATTTCAGAATAACTTCCCAGTGTTGCTATCAACAGATATCCCTCTGTAGTTATCGAAAACTTCCCTCTCTCCCTTAATATGAATAAAGATTACCTTGTTTTTCTTCCACTCAGTCGTAACCTCCTGCTTTCTGATTGACATGTTAAATAATGCTGTAGGATGCTCATATAGAGGATCCCCTGCTCTTTTTAAAAACTCATTGGGATTTCCGTTGGTACCAGCTTCTTTGTCATTATTTAACTTGGTGAATGCAATTCGTACTTCGCCCACCTCAATTTCACTGCATACTAATTCTGATAAGTTTTCAGTACTTTCCATCTGACATTCTGGCGCAACTCCTCCCCCATCTTCTATCATTTAACTCTCCCAATGCTAGACCATTTCGGTTGCAATGCTGCCCTGGTCATCAGTGCTATTAATACGCTGTGCGACATTACTTTTGTATTTACCCATTTCCAGAATACATTGGAACCTGATTCCTCCTGAATACCCTATTGTCTTAATGAGATTACTATTCCGCTCTTTCCTATTCTTGTCCTAGATTATATACACAAAGGAAAGGTTAAGCACCCCCAAATATAATGAATGATAACATACCACTCTTCATTGAAAGTCTGTTTCTGGTCATATGTGTGATTATATTGATGATCCAACAAATGGTTGTGAACGTGTATGACTGATGCAACCCAAGAATTTTGCAAAATACAGTTTATGCATTACTCAGAATTGGGTATTTATAGTGCCTATTTTTCAATGTTCAAACACTATCTTTCACCACGACATGAAGAATGATGACAACGCACAAAGATGGCAAATAATTGGTGTGCATTCCAGCGGCATGTCCTTTAAAGCAATCGGTCGTCAACTGGACATCCATTACACAGTCACCAGTCGTCCGGTGATAAAACACATGCAGACCTATGAGGTTAAAGACCGTCCACGGTCAAAACAGCTCCCTGTGACATCACAACCTTAAAACAGAGTAATTCTTGGGCCGGTGCGACGACAGCCATTCACTTAAAGTACTGTTCCGAGGAGCTTGTGGCCACCAAATTGAGGAATGTTCACGAGAACGGTGAGGAATAGAATGGGAAAAGCCATATTGAAGTCTAGAAGGGCCATCGAATGCCCTCTACTGAGGGATCATCACCAAGAAAAAAGTTTTGCTTGGTGTTTAGCATTTTCTATTCAGAGCATTGCATTTACTACCATTCTCTGGTCTGCCTTGAGTCCTGATATGATTCCACTGGTGCACATTTGGGACGTTCGAAGGCGTGTCAAACAGAAGTACACGTACCCCCAGTACAAACTCTGCGAGATTTGGAAGCAGCTTTGCACCAGGAATGGCGACTGTTACCTCTGCAACGAATACGACGATTGACTGAAGGATCGACGGAGGGATAGAAGTTGTTACCCGAGCACAAGGAGGATACAACAGATAATGAACTGTTACAATGGCTCATGTTCTCAAGACATTACAAGTTACATTTTTATCCATTTATAGCCAAATAAGTTTGTATTGTTGCCTCTCCAGCTCCATACTAAAACAGGTATCGTATTGGGCTCTAGTAGTGGGTTTATCAATGCTGTCATTGAAATGATGCTGAAAGACTATGTTTTTTGTGTGTTCGTATAGCCTGAATATGTTCTTTCAAGATATCATTGAGTTTTGGAAGCTTACTTTGCCAGTAATTTACTGATATCAAGCAATATATTTACCATCGTAAATATCTAGGGGTGCTTAACGTTTTTCTTTATGTATATTAACCCTTTACCTAACATGAAAAGCAGACGACACTTGCAAACAAAATTCTTGAATAACTAATTTTTTTTGTCTCAAAAACATAGGTTATGACCCCTCGTTGGAACGAGCTCGACGAGCTCGTTCCAACGAGGGGTCATAACCTATGTTTTTGAGAGAAAAAATGAAAATATTTTGAAAAGTAATTGGCGATTTTTGAGAATAGCGCTGGCCGGTTTTGGCCGTTACGTTGGGTAAAGGGTTAACACTTTTTCTTGCCTCTTTATTTACTTCTTTGGCACTTCTTGTGACGACATCATTCACCCTCTAAAGCTTTCTGCTTCTAAAAAATCACTTTTTTCTCTCCTTTATTGCATTTGTGATCTCATTGTTTACTCTATGTCCTAATTCATTTGTCGACATTGTAATTTGCCCTATGCTTTACATCCGAGCATCCACCAGACTCCTCACAGCCAACGTCTGAACGTTATCCTCTGCAACGGATTCGACGATTGACTGAAGAATCGAGGCAGGATAAAAGCTGTTGCCCGAGCACATGGATGATACAGAAGATATTGAACTGTTACAATGGTTCACATTCTCTAAATGTTACAAATGTCACTTTTATCCATAATTAGCAAAATAGTGTTGCCTTGGTGAGTCTTCAGCTCCATACTAAACGGGTATCGCATTGAGCTCTACCAGTGTTTTTTGGTTCGTCAATGCTCCCAAATAATGATGATGGAGATTATGATTTTTGTGTGTTCGTGTAGCCTGAATATGTTCTTTCAAGGGAGCATTCAGTTTTTGAAGCTTACTTTGCCTGTACTTTACTGGTATCAAGCAATACATTTACCATCGTAAATATACAGGGGTGCTTAACTTTTTTCTTTGTGTATATTAACATTTTTCTTGACTCTTCATATACTTTTTTGACACTTCTAGTGACTACATCATTCACCCTCATAACCCTTTACCTAACATGAAAAGCAGACGACACTTGCAAAAATAATTCTTGAATAGCTATTTTTTTTCCATTTTTTGTCTCAAAAACATAGGTCGAGCTCGTTCCAATGAGGGGTCATAACCTATGTTTTTGGGACAAAAAATGAAAAAAATAATGAAATTAATTTGCGATTTTTGAGAATAGCGCTGGCCGCTTTTGGCCGTTACGTTGGGTAAAGGGTTAAGCTTTCTGCTTCTTCTAAGAAAAGGCACATTTTTTTCTTTCTTTCCTTTATTGCATTTTTGATCTCATTGTTTACACTTTATCCTAATTCAGTTGTGGACATTGTGTAATAATAATAATAATAATAATAATAATAATAATAATAATAATAATAATAATAATAGCACTTCTATAGCGCTCTATATATAGTGTAATTCTCGCTATGCATTACATCCGAGCATATGCTAGACCTCTCAGAACCGAGTCAACCAATTCCTGAACGTTATCACCGGTTAACACATTTTCTAGCTTCAATTTATACACATATTTCGCTATTTTTAGATTTGGATTTGGATATCGAACAAGGATATAAGATATATATATTTATATAAAGCAATAATAGACGTATAGTCTGAAGAAACGAAAATAATATCAACCTGAAAAGCGAGAGATGACATTAACAAAGATGGGAGGCGGAGCACAGGTACTTTTCAAAAT
This sequence comes from Pictodentalium vernedei, assembly GCA_031216915.1. Lineage (NCBI taxonomy): Eukaryota > Metazoa > Mollusca > Scaphopoda > Dentaliida > Dentaliidae > Pictodentalium > Pictodentalium vernedei. The sequence continues at coordinate 478,054,006 of CM062294.1, read as the reverse complement.
ACACACCCCTATCCATTCAGCTATGGGCATATGACATAATCAAATTTCCATCCAAAATACAAACAATAAAAGCGCAAAGTATTACATTCTCTGACGCTAGAATGACGTTAAAGGTGATTCGACGTCTAACGTTCTTTCTCTGCCTTCAATGTGAAATTTTGGCAGATGATATTATCGTCTGTTCTCAAGCAAACTGGTGTCACACGATTATCACGTGATCGGTGCCGGTACGCTTTCAATGGCAACGAAGTTAGAAAACTTAAAAACAGACCCGCTATTTACCGCTTATAAATCAGGAATAAAGGCTTGAAATGTCTGCAGACTTACTATATACAACTGCTTGTTCTTATGGGACTAACTTTGCTGGACATTTTACATATTTAATAGTTTAAATAAAAACCACATTGTTTACTAGTTGAAACCATTTCTGGAAACTGTTTCCATTTTCGTGTGTTTGACAGCGAGGAACAAAAGTCACTTGACGTGTCGGGCCGTTAATGAGATGTTCAACTCATTAACGGCCCGACACATCACGCGACTTTGTAAGTTGAGCGTTACGTTCTTGTAATGCCCTGTTAAACTTTGTTAATGTACTAGGGAACACCATATATAGAGGCTATGGAATGAGTGTTTGTCTCATATAATATTTATGCAACGAGTCTAAAAAATTTCCATTTTGGCGAGCCTCTGGCGAGCGCAAATGGAACATTTAGACGAGTTTCATAAATATTATATGGGAAAAACGCTCATTTCATATTCTATTGATCATATGAGACACACACGCACAAATTAGCCACTTAGTATGACTTTATAACCCATCACCTATCTTGAGTTGCAGACGACACTTGTAAAAAACATCCTCGTATAACTAAACATTTTCATTTTTTGCTTCCAAAACAAAGCTTAGGACCACTCATTGGAACGAGCTTGTCGAGCTCGTTCCAATGAGGTGTCATAACCCATGTTTTGGAAGCAAAAAGTGAAAATAAAAAAAAAATGAATGGCGTTTTTCTTGTAGGTAAAAGATTAATACAATATAACCCACTCTAAATAGGACAGATAACGTAAATTCTCCCTACTGAAATTATGCAAATGTCACCAGTTGTATTTTGTTTAGCCAATCAAATTGTCTGGTTTTGAAATTGACCAATGAAAGTTCCCAACTCTAATTATGCAAATTATGAAAATGTGGCCCAGTTGTATTTTGGTCAGCCAATCAAATTGTCTAGTTTTGAAATTGACCAATGAAATCGACGGAAGGCTTTATTTATCACTGATTAATATGAAAGCAAAATATCAAATGTTTTAAAGTGAACAAAACGGACGAGTCATATGATAAAAAGAGGTTATAATAATTCATTTTAGTCAGTTATTTTGATAGGTAGAAAATGTAATTTTGGAAAATACAATTGTAAAAGTCTCATAGTATTGGCTCCTGGAAGGAGATTATTGAGTTAGTTGTAGTTCTAAAGATATGTCACAACTCATCTTTGGGAAGAAATGCTTTATGAAAGGTTGTTAAGAATAAATACTGCACATGTCAAGTACTCTATGAGTTAATGATACGGTGTCATAGACTATTGTTCTTGTATCTCATTCGTAGTTTACGAAACAATACCTATTGAATTTCTGTGCGAACAAAACGGTAATCAAGAATAAACCATAAACGCATCTTTGTTGATGCTGTCTTATCACGTGTACGAAATGTCAATAGAAGCCTTTTGTAATATGAAGCGGGGACACTGAATCAAGAGCACGGACAAGACACGTCTTCATTGCAATTACTTCAAGGGTAAATTGAATGTACAGCTGTTGGTAAAAAGGTAATTAAATAAACTAGTTAACTCTCGTGGAATATAAAATTTATCATTTACCCAACTTCGACAGAAGTCTATTCAACTCGATCGGTCTGCAGGCCAACAATGGGGGATTAGTGAAATGCAAGCATACTTAGTGGTTTAAAACACAAAAATTTCAGACCACTGCGATAAATTATTTATCCAAATGAACTGTGAAAATGATACAACTCGTTACCTTCCAACCCATTTCAGTCACTAAACCGAGAAACCGAAAACACCGAGTTTTCAACACAGATATTAGAAGCAGAAGTATCTCTCCTATGTGATCGCATCAGAACGCAATTCCATGCCTTTTCACACTGTTATGTGAGCTGTGATTTTCCACTGAATTTTAAACTTTATTTACAGTCAAAACACAGCCTACAAGATCAGTGGCGTAGCCTTGGCAAGGGGGACATGTACCATCCTAAAAATTACAGTGGACCCCCAAAAATAGGAAAATTAAGGAAATTTACCCGACCAGATAAAACAACGACGGTAATGATTTTAACCCTTTACCCAACGCAGTCGATATCAAATTTTATTATTTTAATTACTATGTTTTAAAAATTAAAAAAAGAAATTCAACAAAACTATATCATGTGACCCCTCATTGGAACGAGCTCGATGAGCTCGTTCCAATGAGGGGTCACATGATATGGTTTTGTTGAATTTTTTTGAAAAATTTCTTTTTTTCAACTGCTGAATTGGCAAATTACGCGGGCGGATGCAGGCGTTTCGTTAGGTAAAGGGTTAACACATAATCTTCGTGGCTTACAAAATAATGCAATTGGATGTGTAGTAAGTTTTTGGTGCCTTTCAGTGTGATGTAGTATAATTAAAGAGCACCAATGGGTCCCAGATTCAGTCTTTGGGCATTGAGACTTTCCGAGCCTCCAACAGTGAGGGTGTTACCCCCTATACGACTCACCCACCTCAGGCTACCAAAAAAGGAAAATTAAAAATTACCAAACCATCTTGCGACTCCAAGCATTCTTCCCACCTCTGCGACACATGGATACCCCGCCCCAGTGTCTCTTTGTCTTCCTGTCTTACAGGTTTCAGTGCCACCTCCTCCCCACTGCCGAAACTTGTTTTCTCAAGTTCACGTTCAAGTTCAAGTTTAAGAGAGAGAGAGAGAGAGAGAGAGAGAGAGAGAGAGAGAGAGAGAGAGAGAGAGAGAGAAATAATAAATAAAAAAAAATAATAATAGTACCACAGACCCTAAATGGCAGACAGTTCTACCCTGGCTCCGATGTAATTCAAATCACGTGATATAACTTACTGAACGCCAGCACTATGATGGATCGCAAAGGATAACAATAGACTGTTAAAAATTCATCCCAAATCCCCGAGATGTCACAGCATGATGTAGGATAATAGGTGCTTCCAATCTCGAAAGGTTAAGCGAAAGATGATTGGACGCGTTGGATGTGTGTGTGTGTTGGGGGTGGGGGGGGGGGGGGGGGGGGGGTAAACACATAATTCACTACAAGCAACGATATAAGCAGCGATTACCCTCAAGTGCGAGCAACCTCTATTCGAAAAAATCCAACTTCTGCACTGGAAGTACCATTAGATACACTTAGAACCTTTAGTTTTATAAATGGAAGGAGGCACTCTAGGGGAGATACAGTTGAGGCTAGGTGATGAAATCGACGTAGTATTGGTCGGAGTGGGGCGGACAGGTATAATCTGGAGAGAAAGGTATCTGACTGGAGTTGACCCTAATAAGATGTTAGATCACTGAGTAGGGGCTCAACAACATTAGTGCCTTTACGGGGCTGGGGCTTTAGGTAACATATTCACTAGAGATGCGATGCCAATCGGGTTGGGCACCATATAATTCTGTTTAAAGTATAGACTTGGAAACCTGATGCAGTACTGAATACTTATAAGGGGGCGCGCAATCCGCCTCCCGAAGGATACACCTGTGCACTATATGTTGTGAGTGCATTTGTAATTTTATAGATGTAGACTTGTCAGGTTTATAAGCCATGTTTCAGAGAAGCTATGAATGCTTGGCGTATCTTTCGAGGCAGTTGTTGTAAATGGTTGAGTGCCAGTTGACACACTAAGTGAGTGTATCAGGGCTAGCATAATTGTGAGACCCCTGTACTGGAACTTCAGTAAGAGTGAGACTAGCAGAATACATGGTATATTAACCCTTTATCTAACATGAAAAGCAGACGACACTTGCAAAAACAATTCTTGAATAACTAAATTTTTTCATTTTTTCTCTCAAAAACATAGGTTATGACCCCTCGTTGGAACGAGCTCGACGAGCTCGTTCCAACGAGGGGTCATAACCTATGTTTTTGAGACAAAAAAAGAAAATATTTTGAAAATTAATTAGCGATTTTTGAGAATAGCGCTGGCCGGTTTTGGCCCTTACGTTGAGTAAAGGGTTAAGTAGGCGTTTTCCGTGAACACCTCTATATGCGCGTACATTGAACAGACCCACTCGTATTCTACATGCATCAATATTACACATAGCGCACTCTTAGTGTTTGTAGATTAAGACTGCTTAATTGGTGAGTGGGTGTCGCATTGCTAGGGAGCACAAGATCCTCACGGAAGCCCGAGACAGAGGGAGTCACAGTTACTGTCAGGTGATGAATCAGGAAAGTGCAAATTGGTATTTCCTAAGTATAGAAGTCAGAGGTAATTGAAAGATAGTGAATATGAAGTGTTAAACAGAAAGGCACAATATACACATTGCAAGATATCAGCATCATAGCTGATTTTCTTCGGTTTGGATTCTAGAACCCAGCAACTGGTGAAAAGAAATAAAAAAAAAAAAATTTCTTTCGCGGGTGCGCATGGTGTCAAAATGTTGGTAGCTCAGGCTAATATCCCAAACGGAGCTCAATCAGGCCCAATTGGCCATTACATTACTGATGGGTCAAGTAAGTGGCACCAAGACTCATGTACGATTTCCATTGGATGGGGACCTTGTATCGTAATTCATGTATATCTCTGTTTATTGTACAAGGAAGTAGAGTAAGGTAGTGAGACATGAGCGAATCCCCGGAGAGTGGGCACCCCCCCCCCCCTCTTTCCCATATCTCAGGCTAATTTTCCAAACTTGAGCTTAATTAGGCTCGAGTGGCCATCCCATTACTGACGGGACTAGTAAGTGGCACCAAGACTCATGTACGATTTCCATTGGATGGGGACATTCTACCGTAGTTCATGTGTATCTCTGTTTGCTTTACAGGGAAGTAAGGTAAGGTAGTGAGACATAGGCGAATCCCGGGAAAAGAGAGGACAGCACCACCCACCCCCCCCCCCCCCGTTTCCCATATCTGAGGCTAATTTTCTAAAAGGAGCTCAATCAGGACCAATTGGCCATTCCATTACTGATGGGTCAAGTAAGTGGCACCAAGACTCCTGTACGATTTCCATTGGATGGGGACCTTGTATCGTAATTCATGTATATCCTTGTTTGTTTTACAAGGAAGTAGGGTAAGGTAGCGAGACATGGGCGAATCCCGGGGGAGTGGGCAACACCCCCCCCCCTTTTCCCATATCTCAGACTAATTTCACAAAAGGAGCTTAATCAGGTTCAAGTGGCCATTCAATTACTGGCGGGTCAAGTAAGTGGCACCAAGACTCATGTACGATTTCCATTGGATGGGGACCGTAGTTCATGTATAACCCTGTTTGTTTTACAAGGAAGTAGGGTAAGGTAGTGAGACATGGGCGAATCCCGGGGGAGTGGGCAACATCCCCCCCCCTTACCATATCTCAGGCTAATTTCACAAAAGGGGCTTAATCAGGTTCAAGTGGCCATTCCATTACTGATGGGTCAAGTAAGTGGCACCAAGACTCATGTACGATTTCCAATGGATGGGGACCTTGTATCGTAGTTTATGTATATCCCTGTTTGTTTTGCAAGGAAGTAAGGTAAGATAGTGAGACATAAGCGAATACCGGGGAAGAAGACAGCACCCCCCCCCCGCCCCCCCCCCCCGCCCATATCTTTATTGTTCTGATTTTGCCATGCCCTTTTCTCTCGTCAGTTTACAAGCACATTATTTGACCTGGCTTTCTGAGTTTTATCAATTTATTCAATTTTTATCGATTTATTAATTTCCCATTTCCAGAAGTTTGATTCACTTTACATTACTGCTAGATAAAAATTCAGTTGTTCAATGTAAAATTTACTACAGTCGACGGAAGGGTTCATTTCAGTAATATCAGTTTATGTTATCACTCCCCAAGATGTACAATACACCTTTTACTATTTTCGTTTACCTTTTCACCGTTAATTTGCCTGGAACATAACTTTTCTAGATTTTGCTATCAATTCAAGGCAAGGTTGATAATATTCCTGGACTATAACTTTTCTGGAGTTTGTCGTGAAAACACGCCAAGGTTGTTATAAGCAGTCATCCCTTGATTTGATAAGGAAATCGAGAAAAAATGAATCCTGTGTTATGAATAAATTTAGGTTGAAATATTTTTCGTCCTCACATTGTACTAAAAAAAATAAGAGAGAGAAAGCTGTCGGCCTCACACCAAATTGTTAATATTCTGCCATCCCTGTAAACCAGGTTTCACATGTGAAAGGTTGAAGGTATTCTTATTTTTGGTTATTTGATCTTTCCGTGCATTCATATCAGCCATAAAAATCCATATACTGGAGAAAATATTGAATTTCCATTGGTGTCACTTTTAACCTTTTTCTTTGAATATTGTTTAAAAATACATTCTTTTCGTTCTGCAATTTCTTCGATCTTTAGCCTGTCTATTGACCAGTAAATTGAAATGGAACGCAAATAACCCTTCATTATCCACACGTGTGTGATTTTTATACCTAATCTATTCACATAATCATTACTCTATCCATCCATTCAAATATCCTTCCATCCATCAATCCACCGACATGCCAGCCAGCCAGCCAGCCAACCAACCACCAGCTAGCCAGCCAGTTAACCACCAGCCAGCCTGCCAGCCAGCCACCCATCCTCCAGCTAGACATTCCTTTGTCATGAGTAATGTTGTATCGCATAGGTAGAAACAGCACCAACAGTAAAGATTGCTAATGTGATACCGACGTATCTCATACTTGGTTAGCCAACGCAGACGATTTCAAAATTTATTTTAAATATCATTTGTTTCAAAATTTTCAAAAAATTTCAGCAGTACCATATCATGTGACCCCTCGGTGGAACGAGCTCGTTCCAACGAAGGGTCAATGATATGGTTTGTTGAAATGTTTTTAAAAATAATATTTTTTCAACTGCTGAATTTGCATATTACGCGGGCAGATCGGGGGTGGGGGGGGGTGTAAAAAATTTGCAAAACACTGATGCCGGGTTGGGTGGGTGGGTGGTCAAGGAGGACAAAAAAAAATTCCGATGCTTGCAAATTTTTTCCTCAGACACTTTTGGGCAAAATTGTATACCATAATCAGTGTAGTAGCATTTAATAACCAATAAAAAGATATGATATGGTATGATATATATTTATTCACCAGTATACTATAGATTACAATAAGACTGATAATTCCACATATATTTACAGTATTCATATGGTACATAACAACTATTATACATAAAGGATACACAAGTATACTGGCAGGGGAAAGCATAGCCAGATTGGCTGTCTTCCTGCATTCCCCTATAAAGAGAGAGAAAGAAAAAGAAGGATTAAAAGGAAAGGTCGGAGAAAAAGAAAGCATACACGTGCAACATTGAGGAGTCTTGTAACTGGCTCTACTGAGATTCCGATTTAATGAGTGTATACTTGATACATCCACTAAGGCATATACACATCGGTGGTATGGCGGCTGGTATCCCAAGCTTGCTGGCTCTCTTGAAGCGACCTCAACCATTCAAACGATTTACTTTGCGAATTGAGATATTTGTTCTAAATCCTTGGGTCTTTACAGCTATACACTTAAAGACAGAGGCCATGTCAAAAGGCCAAAGGTTCGAGAACCAGACATTTACGATTAAGAAAAGCAGTAAAAAAAAAAGTTTTTTATGCGTTGTACGATAGGTTTTCGTCAAACACATTCATATTTCGATCATACTAGAGGGCACAGTCGGGACAATAGGGGTTGAAGCATGTAATGTTGTCCAGATAAGACGAGAGAAATTTGGTCGTTAACTTTTTCTTAAATTACATTCTGTTCCGTGACTCTCGAATATCATTTCCTATTTCATTCCACAATTGCAAAGACAGGAAAATTATCAAGAGTTTTAGTTCTTGCTCTATCTCTGTGAAGGAGACCTGCCTGGCGTGTAGTCATAATGGAGTCGTTATTCACTGTGGAGAAGAAATTAGCAAAAGATGATGGGAGATTAGCATTGTGCCAGTCATGTATAAACATGGAGGCGAGTAATTTGTGTAAATCTGTTATCTTCAGCATTTTATCTTTGATGAATAAGGGGTCTGTGTGAGAATTGTATTTCTTATTATTTATTATTCTTAATGACCGCTTCTGTAATTTATATAGACAACTACACGCCTCTGCTGCACCCCGTATGGGTATTCCATAAATAAAATGACTCTGTATAAGCGAGACATATAACGTTTTCAAAACTCTGTGTGGGAGAACTTTCTTTATTGAGAGCGAAGTTCGCGAGGGAAACTTTTGAGTAGAGTTGAGATATATGTGCGTTGTACGATAGGTTTTCCTCAATGTTTATCCCAAGAAATTTAATTGATTTTTCGTTTTCCCTACTACTGACTTTGTTTATAACTTCATTATTTATACATATGTGCTGATGTGTAAGATTCTTGTCTTTATGGGATGGCTTAAGTATAATGTATTTTTTTTTTTTTTTTTTTGGCGTTCAGGACTAAGTTGTTCACCACACACCAGTCAAATATCTTTTGAAGTTCCTCGTTGAAATCCGAGACGAGTCGATTTAACTCCGAGCCAGATTTGTATACCGAGGTATCATCTGCAAATGATTGAAGGTTCAGCTTTGTTGATTTATTTATTCATTTATATATATTAGAAAGAGGGTGGGACCAAGAATAGAGCCCTGCGATACTCCGCATGTTATGTCTGGTAAATTGGATTTACTGTGTCCGAAGGAGACGTATTGGGTTCTATTTTGAAGGTAGCTTTTAAACCAGTTGTTAGCATTACCTCTTATCCCATAGTATTCTAGTTTTCGAAGTAAAATATCATGACTTATTGTATCAAAAGCTTTCGAGAGGTCTAAAAACAGAGCCAGAGTACTATTTTTGGTCTTTTTGTTATTCGCTTCGGCCATGTATTTTAACAAGTGCATTGTCGGGTGCAGTGTACTATGTTGTTTTCGGAAGCCGTATTGGTGTTGATATAGGATATCAAATTTATTCAAAAAGTTTTTTAGCCTTGTGGACATTAGTCTTTCTAAAATTTTAGAGAAAACAGGCAAAATACTGATCGGTCTATAATTTGTAAAATTGCTTTCATTACCTGATTTAAATATTGGAATCACCTTAGCTATTTTCATCCTACCGGTAACTTTCCCCTGACAAAAGGAATTATTTATGATATGTGCGAGTGGATCGGCAACTAGGTTTATTAAGTATTTAAGGATGCTGGAAGTAACATTTTCGCAGTCTTGACTTACTTTGGATTTCATAGAATTTGCAATCCTTGTAATTTCGTAAGGCGACGTTGGTGTGATGAACATATTGTCCAGATATGTATCAGTCAGGAACTCAACAAAGGGCTTCTGAGGTTTGGATATTTGTTTTGAGGTCTGATTACCTATATTTGCAAAGAAGGAGTTGAATTCTTGTGCATTCTCATTTGGTGCATTTATTGTCCTGTCGACAAGAGTGAAGGAAGCGGGCAAGTTATGTTTCTTTTTGTTGAAATTCAACGCATTATTCAGGATTTGCCATGTTTTTCGCATGCTATTTTTTATTTTCTAAGAGCTTTTTTTTCATAATATATAGCTTTGCATTGTTTTTTAATTTTACTGAATAACCTACAGTAGTTTTTGTAATTCCTGGTATTCAGTTCGGTTGGTGATCTTAATTTTTTTGTGGAGAAATTTGTTCTTATTATTAGCTGAAATCAGGAGTCCTTTTATCATCCATGGCTTTTGTTTGATAAATTTCTTGTTAGGTTCATGGACTTTTAACGGAAATGCCATTTCAAAAGCTTTTGAGTAAGTTTTTATGAAGATTCCATGATCTTCATTGGAACAATTGGATTCCATTACCGGGAAAAAATCGCATTGGGCCAACAACGACTTAAAGTGTTCTATAGATGTGGAATTGATTTTCCTGGTTAACGTTGGTTTAGAGCTATCCGGTTTGGTGTTTGTCAATTCAACATAGAAAGTACCAAAATGGTCCGATACATCCGTAAGAATTATTCCGGATTTAAAAGCATGTGCCACATTATTAGTGTAAATGTGATCACTGAGTGTAGCAGAATGATCTGTTAATCTAGTTGGTTTGGTGATAACAGGTATGAAACCTTCACTGAACATCAAATCGATAAACAGACCGGTTTTACAATGAGAAACTACCTTTAGTAGATCAATATTGAGGTCGCCCATAATTAAGGATGATTTTTTTCTTTGTTAAGCACATCAGCTAAGTAATTGATTTTTGAATGAAACAGATCCAAACCCGCTTTAGGGGCTGTGTTAGGTCTATATATTGTTCCAACGCTGAGTTTTTAGTTCGACGAACAATGACTCAAAGACATGTGGTATGAAGAGGTCCTCTCGAATACAAAAATTTGTATCAGACTTGATGAAGAGTCCAACACCACCGCGACCAACATCGTCACTGGGTCTCATATGTTTTAATAAAGGGTGATATCCTTCCAGGGCATAGTTTATATTGTCAGGAATCTGAAATATTTCTGTGAGACCTATGACGTCGAATGTGTTCTGGTGGGCACATCAGCTAAGTAATTGATTTTTGAATGAAACAGATCCAAACCCGCTTTAGGGGCTGTGTTAGGTCTATATATTGTTCCAACGCTGAGTTTTTAGTTCGACGAACAATGACTCAAAGACATGTGGTATGAAGAGGTCCTCTCGAATACAAAAATTTGTATCAGACTTGATGAAGAGTCCAACACCACCGCGACCAACATCGTCACTGGGTCTCATATGTTTTAATAAAGGGTGATATCCTTCCAGGGCATAGTTTATATTGTCAGGAATCTGAAATATTTCTGTGAGACCTATGACGTCGAATGTGTTCTGGTGGTTATTCAATTCGGAAAGCAAATTCTGCAGGTTAATGTTATTAGGATCATTATTAGGATCACTGTGATTCTATTTATTAACAACTTTTCATTTGGGGATGTGCCTGAGAGTATTTGAACACATGCATGTATATTAATATGATACACTGCTATTCACAACAATGGTTATGCGGTGAGGCTAAGTAAAGACTGTGAGTGTTTAAACAACATAAGTGATGATTAACGCCTGTAGAAAATGGCATCAAACAGAGTTCAGGTCCGCCCGGCTCAGTCAGGACTTCGGGACACTTCTTCTCAAGGTCTCATCAGTCCGGGTTCCCCTGTTATCTGTGCTCGTTGTTAATCTTAGAGAATATTGGTAATACTTTTAATTGATAAGGGTTGGGGGGTTGCGATCCGCTTCAGAATATGTGGGTCAGTGCTGGTTATATATATATATTAGCACTAAAATCACTCTAGACGGGACTATCAATGTGGAGTAATTCAGCACCAATGCTATTTGAATAATTGATTTAAGTAGTAGTATATATTAGCATTAGAATCACTCTAGACAGGACTATCAATAGTAATTCAGCACCAATACTATTTGAATGGAATTTAAGTAGTAGATCAATAAATAGATTAACTCAACTGCTTCTTTAACCCTTTACCTAACCTGAAAAGCAGACGACACTTGCAAAAATAATTCTTGAATAACAAATTTTTTTCATTTTTTGTCTCAAAAACATAGGTCATAACCTATGTTTTTGAGACAAAAAATGAAAAAAATAATGAAAATTAATTGGCGATTTTTGAGAATAGGGCTGGCCGGTTTTGGGCGTTACGTTGGGTAAAGGGTTAATATAATGGCTTTGCTAGGTCGGGCGAAGGAGGTCTATTTGGCTTAAATGAATCAGTCTATACACGAGTGTAAATGCTGTACAGTCTAGCACCAAACGTCCAGTAACTGGCTGCTGATGGTAGATAACACAGCAGTTACATTCCTGTCATTAGACTGTTTATCAAAATATAATTACAAGTTGTCTAGTTGTTCTCTACTCAGGACGTGGCTGCTTCAAGGACACAATTAGTTTCTGAGCATGGCTTTTAACTGTTATTCGGAAAATTGGTTTCAAGGTGTATCTGTATACAAAAGCATGGATGCTTTTGGGGGCAAACTTAACAAACTAGCATTTCGCATGTGACACCGTTTGGCTGCTTCAAAGATACATTAGAATATTTAGCATGACTATCAATTATTATTTTAAAATCTATTGTCATTTAAACGTCAGACTAAATGTCTGTTCGTAATGGTCAAGTTATCAGGGGATGCCTACCATGGGTTATATACGATTATAAAACTGTTATTGCGGCTGAGCTATGATTCGGCTTATAGTGATACAATGTATGACATATTGAATAATGCAAGTTAAATGCATCAGTAATTGCAATTATCAAACACTGCACTCTAAGGATAAGTTATCTTGAGGGTGTTCCGTTTGATTAAATTTCTAATATTTTCACCCTGGTGAGATCGGCTGGCTTAGATGAGGAGCAAAGACAATTATGTGTCAGGAACAGTTACAGATTTCAGCTGCAGGAACAATTCTGTACAACGATGTATCCAGACCTATTACGAAAACACCAATGACTCTTATTGCCATTGTAGGAAGTATGTAACACACAAACTACTAAACATCGAACCTGATTGAACTGCTAGTTTATTTCAAACACATCTGAGAACACCGGTGTCAACAAAATCATGTACCAGACCTTCTAGGGCTGGACTTAAAATAAGTAATAAATCCCCTCCCCTCCCCCAACCCAGCCATGCCCCACCCAAACCTTCGTCAAAAAATAAACAAATTTATAAATGACTAAACTCATTGCTTTTTGCATACACATACCGTGGAACCTCTCTTGAGAGACCAACATTTTGCCAGTCAAAAGGGGTCTTTCAGACAGGTGGTCTGTCAAGAAAGACAGCTTTTGTCTGGCCGAAATGGTATGTTGTCCTATGTTGTCCACATAAAACACTCTCTAGCACAAAAGAGGTGGTTCCTCAAAAAGGTGGTCTCTCAAGAGAAGTTCCACTGTATATATGAATGGAGAACGCAATGGGTTCTGATGGGTTGAGTAATTTATGATATTTAACCCTTTACCTAACATTCTTTTCTAAAACACAAAAACAATAAAAATTCTCATATAACCGTTACTGTTCAATGAGGTTACTTGAAATAAACACATGTATGGCTAACTTTAGAACTGGATCGAAGAGTCAGTTCTAATGTTATCCATATTTGTGTGGCTTTATTGTGGGATATATTTGGATATATAATCCACTTTGAATGTCGTTGGTTTATTAGCCTTAAGATACCACTTCGGTCTGATGAAACCGATGTTCTTTCAAGATATGTCCTACTGTACAAGGTCAAACACTCAACACTGTATGATAAAATTGGTTATGGTGCAGTATGGTGGGAAGGATGATGTAGAAGCATGTATTTACTGGGGATGGGTTGTTCAGATAACCCCGGAAAAAAAATTGTAAAACTGAAAAAAAATTACATGGGGTGGGTGGGTGGGTGGGTCCTACGACCCGTCAAAAACAAAAAAATCGGCATCGGTGTCTGCAAACTTTTTCCTCCCCCCGCCCCCTTCCCGCCCCCTTCCCGCCCGCCCGGGCAGATGCGGGCAATTCGTTAGGTAAAGGGTTAAACTTTATTATCAATTTTCTGATTATCAAATAAATTTCATAACTCAAACCATATTCTGAGTTTCTACGTGATACTCTTCATAAGCTGAAAATGTATGGGATAAAATAAATCACGACTTCGTGAGTGGAGGCAACATAATTTCACTGTACTAGTTACACTGAAGATTTATCCATTAATTATGAACAAAGTATTCTATTTCCAAACACCACAGTGGTTCTAAAGAAATGTCCTACAAGTGAAAAGTGTTCTATTTCCAAACACCACAGTGGTTCTAAAGAAATGTCCTACAAGGGAAAAGTGTTCTATCTCCAAACACCACAGTGGTTCTAAAGAAATGCCATACAAGTGAAAAGGGTTCTATCCCCAAACACCACAGTTGTTCTAAAGAAATGTCCTACAAGTGAAAAGGGTTCTATCCCCAAACACCACAGTTGTTCTAAAGAAATGTCCTACAAGTGAAAAGGGTTCTATCCCCAAACACCACAGTTGTTCTAAAGAAATGTCCTACAAGTGAAAAGTGTTCTATCTCCAAACACCACAGTGGTTTTAAAGAAATGTCCTACAAGTGAAAAGGGTTCTATCCCCAAACACCACAGTGGTTCTAAAGAAATGGCCTACAAGTGAAAAGGATTCTACCCCTAAACACCACAGTGGTTCTAAAGAAATGTCCTACAAGTTAAAAGTGTTCTATCTCCAAACACCACAGTGGTTCTAAAGAAATGTCCTACAAGTGAAAAGGGTTCTATCCCTAAACACCACAGTGGTTCTAAAGAAATGTCCTACAAGTGAAAAGGTTTCTATCTCCAAACACCACAGTGGTTCTAAAGAAATGTCCTACAACTGAAAAGGGTTCTATCCCCAAACACCACAGTTGTTCTAAAGAAATGTCCTACAGGTGAAAAGTGTTCTATCCTTAAACACCACAGTGGTTCTAAAGAAATGTCCTACAAGTGAAAAGGTTTCTATCTCCAAACACCACAGTGGTTCTAAAGAAATGTCCTACAACTGAAAAGTGTTCTATCCCCAAACACCACAGTGGTTCTAAAGAAATGTCCTACAAGTGAAAAGGGTTCTATCCCCAAACACCACAGTGGTTCTAAAGAAATGTCCTACAAGTGAAAAGGGTTCTATCCCCAAACACCACAGTGGTTCTAAAGAAATGTCCTACAAGTGAAAAGGGTTCTATCCCTAAACGAAAAAAGTCGATTTTTAGCTTAATAGGATAATTTGGTACACATTATATCTTTCAATACTACCATTTTAATTTTTGTTGTATTGAACGTTGCGGTGTAACGGTCGGTATGCTTAATCCCATATTCCCAAGTGCTCTAAATCAGTGAAGTTTTGAAATTATGTTTGCCCCCCCCCCCCCCCCCGCCACACACACACACACGCTAGCTGCAAACAGCAAACAAGAGTCGAGGGTCCAAATTGCAACAAGACATGCCGCGTTTAAACGGACTGAAACATGGTGCTTAAGAGTATTCGACGAATGCTAGAATCGAGAGCGTGCAAGGCATCCGTTTGGAATTCATCCTACAGCAATTTTAAAAAATAAATAAAATTTAATATTTTAGAAAAATTCTCAAAGGTATAACTCAATGAAATCATGCAAATATGAATATCATTGGAACCGGCTTGTTCAGCCTGTTCCAATGATATCCATATTTGCATGATTTTGTTGCAAAACAGTTAAAAAAATTCTCAACTTAGGGAGAGGACCCCCCTCCCAAACCCACCCCAGCTCGGCGCAGCACAATCCCCAACTGTACCCCCTCCCCCCTCACTTTTGTAACCCTGGCGCCGCCACTGGGTAGAACCCAGAGTTCAAAACGTTAAACTTGATTTTCTCGAAAAGATGAAAATGGTAGTTAGAACATTGCGGTTCTCAGCCGACGATATGGTGATGTGCTGCATGTTCAATTTGTACATTGTGTACAAACACCACTCATTTTAGCAGTGATACATTTAGCAGTAGTGGTTGCACTGGCGGATATTGTGGGTGTAAAAGCTAAAAGTGTTGAAAGCAGAAGCTTTAGTACTTACTGAGTAAAGACCAGAATGATATTTCTGATATTGGTCACGAAATGCTGGTCCTCAAACATTGGTCGCAAAGTCTTTGTCCCCAAACATTGGTCTCGAAATCTTGGTCTCTACTAGTCTTCGAAAGCATGGTTCCCAAATAGTTCCACAAGTCCCCAAAATAGTATCTCCTGTGGTCTCCAAATTCCCGCATGTGCGTATGTGCTGCCTGTGTTGCGCGCACATTGTGCACTTGCACACAAGCACATGTTGGCACATTTTGTATGTGCTGACATGTTGCAAGTGCTATTCGCATATTGTGTACAACCTCATACCTAGACTAAAAATCACCTTCCTTGGAGCGAAGAAGATGGAGAACTTGAGGTAAGGTTAATAAATCGATTTGATTGGTTAGCCAAATAAAGTTCGTTGCAACGCTTTTATGCAGTTTGGGGTGAGTTGGGGTTCTTCTCAGGTTTATTTGGGTAAGTCTACGAATTAAACGAGTTTAATTAATACATTTATTTCGTGTCTTCGTGCAGGATATTTCAATGCGGTGCTCGTGAGGATCGTATTGAAATATCTAGTACGATGACTCGATTAACCCTTTACCTAACATGAAAAGCAGACGACACTTGCAAAAAAAATTCTTGAATAACTAATTTTTTTCATTTTTTTGTCTCAAAAACATAGGTTATGACCCCTCGTTGGAACGAGCTCGTCGAGCTCGTTCCAACGAGGGGTCATAACCTATGTTTTTGAGACAAAAAATGAAAATATTTTGAAAATTAATTGGCGATTTTTGAGAATAGCGCTGGCCGGTTTTGGCCGTTACGTTGGGTAAAGGGTTAAAAGGCCTTCAGTTAACATATATAACATATTTTGTTCAAAGGTTAATAAATCATCGCGTTAATCAAAGACTATCGGCCACTGGTACTAATAATTTTTCTCAGATTGTGAGCTAGATTGCTGACGTGTCAGTTAATCAAAGAACATATTGATTCTCATAGTCCAAATTCCGCCCTAAGTTTCGGTAAGCTGTTGTGAGTGACATGCATGTGGTAATCAGAGACTCTCAGTAGTCACGGCTTCTGGTAATTCCGTTTACATTCTAAACTCGTTTGCTGAAGTGCCATTCAGTTACGGAACAGAATGATTTGTCGTAGTCCAGACTCCACTAAGTTCACAACGATTGTTATGAGTTGTTGTGTATCACGCATTATTACTATTGATATAACACAATTATGTTTGACCAGAAGTATACCTGATGTTTACCAACCAATCATTCTACAACCCGTTTTTGGATTACTTCAAGTTTCTATTCACCAATCCCCTAATCGCATTTTTCACTGGCCTAATAATCCATTGATCTACCCCCTCCCCCCCCCCCCCCCCCCTTCATCGTCAATGCTGCATCACTGTAGTCCAAACTTTGCCCAAACTTACAACTATTGCCGTGGTGTGAATTGCTGTCAATCAATATTAGTGCTTCCAACGAAAAAAACCCCACTTAACAAGGCCTCAGAGAGTACAAAAGAATTCATTATTTGTGCCCACTGTATATAGCGTACGAACACATTTATCTCGAGTTTCCATGCATGGTATTTAAATACGGTACTAGCAAGAACCGTAATAGAATATGCGAAAACTCAATAAATCAATAAAAGTGGTTCAGAAATTTCCCCATCGGAATTTGTTCAATTGCGAAAAAAATTATTAAGTTATATGCCGGGCCAGCAGCACACTGGTGGCCTGATTTGTGAACATGGACGGGGTTGCTCAATTGTGATTGATTTATTTCGTATGGTGCGTTTTGGACACAGCTGTACTATGCACATGTTCTTCCTTTCCTGTATTGTTCACACCTTTGACACCAGCTGGTCAAACGCGCAGTGATCCGGATCATTACGGATTATTTTCTCATCCCTTTGTTCTAATTACCTGGGGGTAATCACTGGTCAAGCGTGCGTAGTATTATTGCGTAATTAGTCCAGTTAATTACAGGTGCACGTGCGAGAGATTCGTCATTCTGCATTCATTCGCAAGTTCATTCAGTGACGAAAATTTTACAGTGTTACACTTGGATTCCATTTCCAGTTCTGACGTTTCATTCCTGCAAGTAAGTTATCTAGCTTATCACTGAATTTTGAAGTTGTTCATCATGCTTCGCATTTTAGTTGTTGGGCATTCCTTTATCCGGAGGGCTGGCTCCTATATTTACGGCGGTCCCGACAGCAGAGATTTTCCTCGCCATTTTGACTTTGCCCAGTTACTGGACTTGGAGCGTCATAATGGACGTCCTGTTTCTATTCGTTTTTTTTTTTGGTATTGGTGGAGCATCGGTGGATACTTTGTCGGCTCGGCCCAGTCTTGCACACTTTTCAACCCACTCTAGTTTTATTGCAAATTGGTGCCAATGATTTAAGTTCACGTCGTCCGGAGGTAGTTGCAGCAAGTATTGATGACCTGGCTTCGGAGTTAAAACAGGTGTACCGGGTTCAGCGGGTTTATGTTACTCGCCTTTTTCGTCGGTCAGTCATCAATTGGAAATTTGTTACGTTACCCAACTTTTCCTTGGAAGCCTTCAACACCGCCGTCGGTAGGGTGAACTGCATGTTGGCACATTTTTTGGAGGTTAATCCGGGCTGTTTCTTGTACGGGCACACCAGGCTGGAGCGTGCCGTGCACCATTTTCTTGCCGATGGCGTTCATTTCAACGAGGTTGGTCTTCAAAAGTATGTTCGTGGTCTTCGGGGTGCTATCCTTCATTGCTTAAATCGGTCCTAGTTTTCTGTAGTTGTTTGCAGCTTCTGTGTTGGTCTGTGTTTCAGACACACGACATAAAAAAAAAACAAAAAAAAATAAAAAATATAAACTTCACAAAAAAAAACAACAAAAAAACCCAAAATAAACCACTTCAGTAAAGGTGGCTTGTGCCTCTTTCTTTGACTTTGTCTGTTCAGTGCTTTTGTCTATTCAGTAGTTGATATCCTATATCCCCCCCCCCTTTCCTTGTTTTTCTGGTATGATCCGGTTTCGTTTTTGCACCCCCCCCCCACCACCACGGCGTTCTGTTCGGGCCTCAGTGCTACTCACCCCCTTCATCGTTTTTTCAGTCCTGTTTCTTCGGTTCACTCTTGGTCATTCATGTCCCGGCCATCCAGTATATTTCGCATGACTGTGTTTACACCTTCATACTTGTTTCCGGTTGCAGGAAGCCTCGGCATTACACATTTCTGTCCATTGCCGGTACTCATTGTTCCCATCTGGTGCAGGGTTTTCAGTACCCTGGAGACTTTGTCCCCCCTGTTGGGGTGGTGCGGCATTCCACTCGTGGGCTCCTTAGCTAAATGATAGCGACTGCTCCTGCGCATTCGGGCACTTCCTTACTGCTTTTTACTGCCTTTTTCTTCATTTTACCACAGCTGCTTTACGGCTATGTCGCGATTGCTCGCCTGGAGGGGTATTTACAGTCGGTACTCGTGTAGCCAAACTGGTGCCTTTGCCACCTGGTGCAGGGTCTCGCTCATGCCCTGGAGTCTTTTGCTACCTGATGTCAGGTGGTGCGACATTTCTTTGTTTTTGCTCTTCCCGGCCAGGCAATAGCGGTACATAAAAAAAATCGAAACTAAAGTTTTCAGCAAACAAACAAATAAAAATTGAAAAAAAAAAACAAAAAAAAAAACGGTTGTTGCCCAGCTCCCTGCTTAATTGTTTAGTCATGTCGCTCTCATTTGGTTGGAGTTTTATACGGCCGGGTCCTCATGTAGCCAGATTGGTCAGGGCTGTTTTTACCCTGTTGAGACTTACTCACCCTCTATTGGGGTGTTGCGGCTTTTCAATATTGTCATGCATCTAATTTTATTATATTGGCTGCTCATTAGCGCCCGTTCATTCCTCTCCGCCAAGGCTTCCTGCATCCTACTCCTTCCAGCACTCAGTTCTCGTTAATTGTTGGCTGTTTATTGCCTATTATGACTTGGTACGATATGTTTACCGTTTTTGTGTTATTCGCCTTATGTTGCCCACTTGCAGGCTTGTTTCACTCATTTGTGTTTTCGGTTACCTGGGTCCTGTCCAATATCCGTTATTTATCATGCTAAACAGCATTACTCGGCTTGTTTATTATTTTCAGGTATGCCCAAGAAACGTGCTTCATTGGTGGACAACTTGTCGAAGATGTTTACCCCATCAAAGAGAAAGAGGGCATCACGTTCAGCTGCCTCAGTCGTCGCATCTAGTGCTTCAGCGCTTCAGACCTCAATTATAACTACAGCTGTGTCGACTTCGCCTGTGGCTTCAACAGCGTTTTCTCTGGATCCGGTCATTGAAGGGCCAGCCCATGCAGGGCCCGCTTCATCTAGTGCGCGTTTTCCGACGTCTTCAGTGGATCATAGTGCTCAAATTGTCATCTCACCAGCTGTCAGTGTTCGGCAACGAGGCCCGTTCATAAAGTCCTCTCCTTCAGTGTTATCAGTGCGTGGTAATCCTAGTGTTATCAGTGGTCATGGTGGGAGCACCTTAACATGCGGAGCGGTGCCCCTCCCTATCTTCTCTGTGCAGTCGCAGGACACCGCGGCTTCTACTAGTGTCATTCCACCACAGCCTCTTTATTTCTCTACCAGTGACAATCAGGCACCTATCGACCTGTCGGTTCCGTGGCACCAACATACTTTTCAACCATCACAGCCAGTCTCGTCTGGCCCTATTCCTCATGTTGACACAGCACCCACTAGAGCATCACAGTTGGATATTCAGCAGATACCGTTCCCGGACGTACCGGTTATAAACATTGCACAGCCTGAACACTCATTAGAAACTGTTCAACCTGCTGGGACATCAGTCCCTATTACAATCAACATTCCTAGCAACTTTTTGTCACAGAGGAACATTGCCAGTTGCATATCTGATGCCGTTGGCCACGCCCTGCAACAGCAGCAGTTAGGTATGCATAATTCAGCTTCGCAAACTCCACCCCTTTTAAATCCCAGGGAGAGTGATGTGGCCCCTGGTGGGCCTGGCTTCACTCTTCCTGGCGCACAATTTGTATCCGTCGGTACATCTCTGAGCGCAACGGTCCCACCTAAGTTGAAGGCTCAGATATGGGCTGACGAATATGTCGATTTATCAGCTCTCCTCCCTCAGCAGCCACAAGCTTCGTCTTACACTATGACAGTTTGGGAATCTGAGGGTAGTCCCACAGTGCTTTGGGTGCCCAAAGCGCCCAAAGCCTTGACCTCCATTCACCAATGGCTCAGTGCCTTTGAAGTGTACATGGCCTCCTATCTCGAGCGCTTTCCCCATGAAGCTGGGAACATAATAAAATACCAGTCAAACATTAGGCATCTGTCTGCCATTGGGTTTGACTGGCAGTTCTATGACCAGCAGTTTAGGGCCCTCCGCCAGCATAACCCTAGCTTAGCTTGGAATGCCTGGCATTGGGAACTATACATGCAGGCCATGCCTGGAGGTAGGTTTCCTACAGCTCAGAAAAGTACCCAAGGCCCTGGAAGGGGGTATTCAACCCAAGCTAGACGCGGGAGGCGCCAATATCCCCTAGGTTTTTGTCACCGGTTTCATGCTGGCGATAAGTGTCTGTCTACTCCCTGTACTTTCTCACATTCATGCTTTCGCTGTCACCAGCAGCACAGCTTTCAACAGTGCCCCCAACGTTTCAGGGGGCAGCAACAGCCCTTTCGTGGGGCTGGGGGACGAGGTGCCCCCAACTCCCACAGATCAAATCAGCCTTCCGCCCGGCCTACCAACCCCAATTCAGGTAGCAAAATTTGAGGAAATGCTGACCGGCTATGATGCTATCCAGTTCCACTACTTAACGCAAGGCTTCTCCTATGGTTTTCGTCTTGGGGCGGAAGGGGTCGTAGCGCACTCCACCCCGAATCTGAAATCGGCCAATGACCTTCCTTCCATTACAGCAGAAAAACTAAGAAAGGAGGTTGAGGCGGGTCGCATGGCTGGCCCCTTTAATTCTCCTCCTTTCTCCAATTTGGTAATCTCCCCCATAGGGCTAGTACCCAAGAAAACGTCTAATGACTTTCGTTTAATCCACCACCCCTCCTTCCCTGCAGGTAACCCTGTAAACGATTCGATATCCCCGGAGCTTTCTTCCGTGTCGTATCAAACTATCCAAGATGCCATTTCCCTCATTTGCGCCTTAGGTCGGGGATGTTTCTTAGCTAAAACAGATATCAAATCTGCCTTCAGACTGATACCTGTTCACCAGGAGGATCATTCTCTGCTAGGGCTCAAATGGGGGGACAAGTATTATTACGACAAGTGCCTACCCATGGGATGTCGTTCAGCCTGCAAAATCTTTGAATGCTTCAGTTCCGCTCTCCAATGGATAAGTATCAACAAGTGTTGCATTAAGCATATTTTACATGTTCTCGACGATTTTCTTTTTCTTGCCCCATCAGAAGCAGTCTGTCGGCAGTACTTAAGGCAATTTATTGCACTCTGCAAGTACCTTGGAATTCCTATTGCCCACGACAAAACGGTTACCGCGACGACCTGTATCACCTTCTTGGGGATAGAACTGGATTCGCTGGATATGTCGGCTCGTCTCCCACGAGACAAGCTTGACAAATGCAAGGAAACAATTCTGTCCTCCCTGGAACGGAACAAAGTTACATTGCAAGAACTTCAATCTATTATCGGCCTTCTCAATTTCACTTGTTCTGTCGTTGTCCCTAGGCGGGTCTTTCTCAGGCGGATAATCAACCTAACCATTGGCGTATCCAAGCCCCATCATCGCATACGCCTGACTAAGGCAGCGAAAGACGGCCTGCGTCTTTGGTTGCTTTTCATTGACAATTTCAATGGCAAATCTTTCTTTTTCACCCGCCCCTGGACTAATAACGTGTCTCTGCATCTCTATACAGATGCCGCAGCTTCTGTGGGTTGTGGGGGTGTGTTCGGCTGTGAATGGTTTTCCTTACCATGGGACCATTCACAGCCAAACATCAATATTGCAGTTTTAGAACTATACCCAATTGTTGTAGCTATGCTTCTTTGGGGTTCCCGGTTATCCAATCGCCGCATACTCTTTCACTCCGACAATCAAGCGGTAGTATCCGTTATCAATGTTCAAACCTCTCGGGACCCTTCCATGCTTCACCTCCTGCGCCGTATTGTACTCATCTGCTTGCGACATAATATTCATTTTAAAGCTCAGTTCATCCCAGGGAAAATTAATAAACTAGCTGATTGTCTCTCCCGTTTGCAGGTCGCAGAATTCAAGAGAATGTGTCCACAGAGCAACCAAGATCCAACACCTGTACCCGCAGAGTGGACAATACAGAACTTATTAACACAGCAACCCACCTCTTAGATCATGCATTGGCACCTGCCACAAAACGCTCGTATGCATCCACAGTTCAGCGTTATACGCAATTCTGTTACTCCCAGGGTTTACCGGTGTCCTGGCCCATCCCGGTTTCACAGCTATGTTTATTCCTGGCGTATCTTTTTCGGAACCAATTTGCCTACAAGACCGTTCGTTCCATGATGTCTGGGTTGGCTTACATGCACACAATCAATAATTTTCCTGACCCTACTCAGTCTTTTTTAATTCAAAAGATACTGTCAGGGATACAGCGTCTACGTCCGTCCGTAGATGTACGTTTGCCCATCACCTTCTCAATTCTACATCGCCTATTGCACGCCTTGCCAACATGCTCACCAAGCAGTTATCTCTGCACCTTGTTCCGGGCTCTCTTCTCTGTTGCCTTTTAGACATTTGCTCGTATAGGAGAATTATGCCCGCAGCAAGTGGTCGACGTGTCGAGGGTCCTGCAGCTAGGAGATATCAGTTATGAGGGGTCCCTTAATCAGAACTTTAGCATTTCCTTTCATAATTTTAAACACAACATAAGTGGCAAAACTCACATTGTGCCGTTACAGGCCATCATTGGTTCAAAATTCTGCCCTGTCCGCTTGCTTTCTCAGTACCTAGCTAAGCGTGGTAATGTTCCGGGTCCTCTGTTTTCCTACCCGGATGGCTCCCCGATTCGTCGGCCTCAGTTCACTCAAGTGTTTAATTTATGTTTGGCTTACTGTGGGCTCGACTGCAGCGTCTTTAAAGGACATAGTTTTCGCATCGGGGCAGCCACCTGGGCGGCAGCCCAAGGTTACTCAGATGCGCAAATTTGGGCCATGGGGCGTTGGAAATCAGATGCATTCCGTCATTACATCCGTAATCCCCCGTTAATATAGTTCCTCACTCAGTTGGTTTGGCTGTCGATAATGCCTGTGCATATCGTCATTTCTCACGTTCGGACAATTCTTCCCCCTACAGCTCGCTTGAGAGGCAATATTTAGCCTTGGGTCTCACGACAGTTGCATCATACCTCCTCAACTATGCGTTTTCAGTTTATAGAAGTGTCGCCTGTGCGTACTTCTACTTCTCTAATCGGGTGGAGGGTCCCAAGTGAATGTATTCTCCTACCTGGCATGTTCCTCAGTGCGAAATTCTTGCCTTGGAGTCGCATGTTCGCTTCTCGGCTCTACATTACTGATCTCAATTAGTTTATGGTCAGAGTTCATAACTTATCTCAGTGTGAAATTCTTGCCTTGGAGTCGCATGTTCGCTCCTCGGCTCCACATTATGATATCAATTAGTTTATGGGCAGAGTTCATAGCTTGTCTCGGGGTTTTCTGTTTTAGTACTTCAGTATACTCTACTGACTCGCCCAGGGGTTGCTTGTGTGCCCCC
Source organism: Pictodentalium vernedei (assembly GCA_031216915.1). Classification (NCBI taxonomy): domain Eukaryota; kingdom Metazoa; phylum Mollusca; class Scaphopoda; order Dentaliida; family Dentaliidae; genus Pictodentalium; species Pictodentalium vernedei. Next base: position 478,029,532 of record CM062294.1, on the reverse strand, counting down.
GGCTATGCTCCCTTCAGAAGCAACGAGAGCGTCGCTGTCCCTGAACATTTGGCTAGTCCTGTCCGGGTTGCCTGTGCACCCCGATATAGGCCATACCTTGGTGTCTTAGTCTGTTTACATAGTGAGATTGTTTATTCAGTTCCCCGGGCTTGTGTTGCCTCCTACCTCACCGGCTCTCTACACTTTCAGCTTTGTCTCCTTTCACACGTTCTCCCCGTGGCGGGATGTGTCAGCCCTGAGGTCTCACTCATCCGGTAGGTCAGACCTCAGGTCTCACTCATCTGTGGCGCTTTCTTCCGCACGAGGGACTACATGTTAAAAGAGACAACTCATATAGACATCCAGTAATAGCTATTTTCTCTAGCTGGTAGATTTTAGATTACATGTACTGTTATATTAATGCTTTGTTAATTGTTAGCATCGGCTACACTGCATTCTATCATTTACTCAATAATAATAAAAAGGGCGGTGTAGCCCGAATCAATCAAACAAAGGTGTATTTCTTTCTCCCCGTCCTTGGTTCACAAATGCCGGGCCAGCAGCACACGGGTGGTCTGATTTATGAACATGGACGGGGTTGCTCATTTGTGATTGATTTATTTCGTATGGTGCGTTTTGGACACAGCTGTACTATGCACATGTTCTTCCTTTCACGTATTGTTCACACCTTTGACACCAGCTGGTCAAACGCGCAGTGATCCGGATCATTACGGATTATTTTCTCATCCCTTTGTTCTAATTACCTAGGGGTAATCATTGGTCAAGCGTGCGTAGTATTATTGCGTAATTAGTCCAGTTAATTACAGGTGCACGTGCGAGAGATTCGTCATTCTGCATTCATTCGCAAGTTCATTCAGTGACGAAAATTTTACACTCACCCCCTGCCCCATCATCCGCCACTAAGGGTCTTGTTACTTATCATCTTATCATTGTTGCTACTATTGTGTTTGTACTTAATTAAGCCTTGTGCAAGGTGCTTCATGTAACACTGAATAGGTATCAGCCTGTCAGTGGATTTATCTCTGCGTTTTCCTGGAATCTACCAAGGACTTTTATTGGCTAGTGATTCTAGGTAACACTGAATAGGTATCTGCCTGTCAGTGGTTTTATCTCTGCGTTTATCCTGGACTCTTTCAATTTGGCGCTTTCTTCCACACGAGGGACTACATGTTAAAAGAGACAACTCATATAGACATCCAGTAATAGCTAGTTTCTCTAGCTGGTAGATTTTAGATTACATGTACTGTTATATTAATGCTTTGTTAATTGTTAGCATCGGCTACACTGCATTCTATCATTTACTCAATAATAATAAAAAGGGCGGTGTAGCCCGAATCAATCAAACAAAGGTGTATTTCTTTCTCCCCGTCCTTGGTTCACAAATGTACTTGTTAATAAGAGACTTTCAGCGAGATTACATACTTTTCTCCAGTAATGTATCAATCATTCACTGACTTGGCATCTAACGACCCGTGTTCTGCCACTCACCCATTCACCTAGTCAGGGTGAATTGTAAGGCTTCCATTTAAAGTCTAGGTTTTTTCCTCCTATCCTCACATAATCCACTAAGTTCACCAGTTAAGCTTCATATCCATCCAAGATACCAAATGACGTGATGCTGAACTCAGCAAATTTATGTACATATTTTAGTGTTTTTACCATATTTGTACAGAATTATTGTGTTCCCAACCTGACACCAAATCATATGCTAAAACTGCAACAGACTGTGACTACAAAAATAAGAACATTTTCGTCTACCTATTCAACCCCCATTAAACACTGCCACAGTGTCCGGATCTTGAACTCCTATTATATTCACCTTGGATTAATTCTTGAATTAAACACCCAAAGAAAATACGGTATTCTTTTCTAACGGGAAGGTACGGTGACATGTCGACACATAATGGCGGGTAGCATTGCGCTCGACGAGGTGCAGGTGGAAGCTGAGTACGACTTTATCCGACTCCACAATGAAAAAAGTATGTTCCCTACCAGAAAATGACGAATCCCCTTTCAAACACCACATAAACGATTGTAAATACTTTTCGCCTAGTGACTTTCGGTCTAAGACTAGCAATTTAGACGCCGGATTCTGACTATTTCACACCAACTACCAAAGTCTAAAAGCTCACTGGGATTCCTTTCAACACTTGTTATGCAATTTACAAACAGAAAAAAATTCTTTCGACATGATAGGACTTACCGAAATATTCCGTATTCCTCCAGACACTTCGTTTAAACTTGAAGGTTATGCCCCTATTATAAAATGTATGAGACCCGATGATGATGATGGCTGAGGAGGAGTTAGGCTATACATTAAAGAAGGGATAACATATAAAGTCAGAAGAGACATCTCAGTTTTCATGCCTCATGTCTTCGAATCCCTATTTATAGAAATAAAAGATAAACATAACTCCAAAATTATTGGCATCATATATCGACCCAAAACCCCACCTAAAGCCGACATCAATCTCTTCTTATCAAAATTAACTGAAATAACGGATGTTTTGAATTCCGAAAATGAAACAGTTTATATTATGGGAGACCTGAACCTTTTAAAGACATCCACACACTCCAAGACAGAAGAATTTATTGATCTCATGTTCAGCCAGGGACTTTTACCTTATATTACTAAGCCGACGAGAGTTTCTAGACATTCTACTAGTTTGATAGACAATATCTTTACAAACAATACTTCACAAACAGCACTACCGGGAATAATTTTATCGGATGTATCAGACCAGTTTGTGTTTTTTACATTGAAGTTACACCCAAAACATGTAATGCGCCACTGTTTACTCTGAAACAAATTATAAACGCAGAAAGAATCGCCGAATTCAAAACACTTCTCTCAGAGATTGGAGTCGAAGTGTCCCAACGAGTCATACGAAACCTTTCTTAGCATCTATATGAAAGCCTACGATAAAGCTTTTCCGTACAAACGTGTTCGTCAGAATAAGAAATTTATTAAGAAGCAGCCTTGGATGACAAGGGTTCTTATCATATCCTCTATCAATAAAGAAAAATTCTACAACAAAAAACTTAACGCCCCCAACGAACAGAACGTATTAAATTACAAAAACTATTGTAGAATCTTCAACAAGGTCAAAAAACAGTGCAAAAACATGGCAAATCTTAAACGAAGCTATAAATAAGGGAATACGCGAAAGAGGGTTGTCATCGTTTTTTATACAGGATAATATTGAAATAAAAGAAGCAAATAACATAGCAAACGAATTCAACAATTTTTTATCAGCATTGGAAAGGCTGTAGCCGACCAGATTAAGAAACCAATCAAGTCCTATTTAGACTACATGAACACTAATATCTCCAACAACTTTTATCTGTTACCCACAGATCCCACAGAAGTCAAATAAAATGAAGCCCAAATTATCAAAAGACTGCGATGGTATAACTAGCAGTCTTCTTAAACAAACAATAAACGAAGTATTGGATCCCCTCACACATGCTATTAATAATTCTTTTATTAATAGCAAAGTACCTGATAGGATGAAGATTGCAAAAGTGATACCTATATTCAAGACAGGCGACGAGCATAGATTTACCAATTACAGACCTGTTAGTATACTTCCCGCGTTTTCAAAAGTACTGGAAAAGCTAATGGAAACGAGACTTACACATTTTCTAAATAGATTCAATATGTTATACCCCCACCAGTATGGATTTAGAAAACGCCATAGCACCATTCACCCAATCCTCCAACTTCTGAAAAGCACCGCAATAGAAAACAATAGACAAGAAAAGAACAGCACTTTAGCACTGTTCTTGGATTCGTCAAAGGTCTTCGACACGATAAATCACGAAATTCTATTATGTAAACTCCAAAAGAATGGTATCCTAGGCCTCGCGAATAATTGGTTCAGAAGTTACCTGTCTGACAGGCTTCAGTATGTTATGTACGAAGAACACAAATCAGATTCAGCGAAACAAAGCTGTGGTGTCCCACAGGGCACAATTCTAGGCCCTGTACTCTTCCTTTTATATATCAACGATATTAGTAAATCAACGTCACTCGATCTATTGTCGTTTGCGGATGATACCACGGTACACTGCTGTTGAATGCTAAAAAAACTACTTACATTATACTTAACCGAAATAAAAGTAAGAATAATAATTGCTGTCAAGAGATAAAAATAAATAGTCAAAAGATAAGCTAAGTCGGGGGAAGTGAGACAGAAAAATCTCTAAAATTTCTTGGAAATAAGCATTGATGAACACTTAACCTACAAAGCTCATATATCTAGGCTACGCTCGAAAATAGCTCACGCAAATTATAACCTCAACAAAGTAAAACATATTCTCCCACGCAAAGTCCTGAAAACATTGTACTACGCCCTGGTTCATAGTCATCTGGTGTACGGGGTTTTAGCATGGGGCAATTCAAGCGCTATTAATAAACTAGTTATCATGCAAAAGCGCTCATTAAGAATAATAAATAACAAAAAATACAATTCCCATACAGATCCCTTTATTTAAGGAAAATAAAATACTCAAAGTAGATGATTTGTTCAAATTGCCTGCATTACTGTTCGTGCATGACTGGCAAAATGGCAGATTACCGGCTTCTTTTAACGATACATTCAAGGTTACTGACAACCCACTCGGTAGGACAACCCGGCAGTCGGGACATTTATACATAGAAAAAACACGTACACGAACCCTAGAAAAACTTACTCTATATGCCATCCCGAAACTACGGAACGCTTTAGACGACACAGTTCGAAATATCAGTAACAGGGCTACATTTAAGAAAACATTGACCTCAACATTCCTTTCGTCATATTCGACGTATGTCCGTTGCGATAATCCCTACTGCCCAGACTGTACTTAGTAAATATTGATCATAGTGATACATTAAAAAATTAACAAATCCGCAATAAAAACATACTAGTCGTGCGATATGTCCTAATCTTGCATCCTCGTCCAATGCAACCTGCAGAGTTTTTTCCCTCTAGTTGCCCCACTAACCTCGTGTAGAGCCACACACGGTTAAGAAGCTGCAAACAATACTCTTGAGGGACAAATTTGCGTTCGGGAACACGTATTTAAGCAATTACCTGGTCAAGTCGGTCGGCTAATCATGGGAAGTCGCATGCGGTGAACTGACCGATACCTAAATGCTGTCAGCTAGTTTACGGCATTCGCCCCCACGGTGCGCCCACCGATATTGACCCCTCGTCCAATTATAAAGATCATGATCTTCTCTAGTTGGAACGATATTATCCACTCGATTTGACTGATTGTGGCTCTTGAACTTTACGTGGAGCAATGATGGTAATTTAGCAAGCAGGTTGCTCTCTGCGGATTCTACCTAAACAGAAACACCACCCTCCCGCTGGCTATTTATCCTAGCTTCTCACACTTGAACGTAGTTTCGATCCAAGGAACGGAAAAAACAGCATCCCTATCATAGACCGGATAAATCGCCCCATGTTTACTCATCTAGTCACAGTCTGTTCGCGAGTTCTGTTTCCTTTAGGGGATGGCAGGTAGACAGACAGTCTGTCTATGCCACTTCCCACGGTATGCTATTTGTTACTCATGTATAATATTTATTTTTGTTTACATCATACATATATGTATATTGTGAATAAAGAATCTGAATCTGAATCTATTTTGGGGACAATCCGAGCCAATAAAGGTACTCTTACACGAAGGACCGCGTCTAATAGCATTACGTGTTATTATTATATGCCAAAATGGGGCTTCGCCAAGTCCGTTTTAGTGGTTTTGGGGTGTTTTTGATGATTTGGGGGTATTTCTCGGGTCTATTTGTGAAATTAGTTTTACTCTTATACAAAGGAACACAACCTCATAACATACCCTTTTTCCTATTGTAGGCCATTAGGTCACATAGCTACTTCGTGCCGCCATAGAAACAAAGATGACGGCCTCCTCCATACAAAATAGATGACGGAAACACGTATCACTCTTACAACTCGAGCAGCGCATGCCCACTCACATCACTCACCACCATGACAATGACATCACAATGACATCACAACATGGCTGCACCCCTAGGTTACCATTACAACCACGTGATGCCCATAATATACAGCTGTAAGACGCCAATTGGGGCATGACTAGACCATGTCCTATTACCAGCTAGCAATAAAAGTGGGAATTGTAACCGATTTTAATGAAACATGATCAACCCAGTGACTTTGTAAATAAAGTGTTAGACACAGAGTTTGGACAAACTTTCAAAATGAATTGTTAGTGAGTGTTAATGAGACATGTTTTTTCTTATGTTAAGCATTGCATGTTATCAACTTTACAAAAGGCAGAATTTAATGAGATAAATACTTCACACCGTCGCGAGTCACGACAGTATGAAGTATTAATCTAATTTTCTGTTGCTTTTTGTCAAGACTCGAGACCCGATGAGCCCAGCGGGTTAACTGTGATGATCGATTTATCTGTTATTGTCTAAATGCAACAACATATACGTCCCGACATCATTCACTCCGAAAGAGTGGCATAGATATTACTAAGGCGGCCGTGCCGTTGGCCTTGCCGGGATTTCGTCCAAAATCTCGAGTCCTATCCAATTTAGTTCCGAGGCCAATTGTTCGTTCAGTCTTGAAAAATCGCCAGTTCATTTCTCGAAAATCGATCAAATTATTTGGACTAGACAATGATAATCCCCCTATCCCCCAACCCCACCCCCACCCCTTCGTCTACTACTAGCGTGTTGATACCAAAACACTTTGCTTGGCACTAAAATGCCCAGAATGGCTAAAAAAATGGCAACAGACAGATAGATTCGGACCAGCGTGAACACTGGCGGTCAGATTCGATTCGAGATTCGATTTCACACGGTATTTAACCCTCTACCCAACGTAACGGCCAAACTCGGCCTGTGCTATTCTCGAACATCGCCAATTAATTTTCAATATTTTCATTTTTTGTCTCAAAAACATAGATTATGACCCCTCATTGGAACGAGCTCGTCGAGTTCGTTCCAATGAAGAGTCATAACCAATGTTTTTGAGACAAAAAGTGAAAAAAAAATAGTAATTCAAGAAATGTTTTTGCAAGTGTCGCCTGCTTTTCATGTTAGGTAAAGGGTTAAATGAGGTGCGCTAGTGTGGGAGCACACCTCAGTAATGAAGCATTGGTACATATTGTTGCCATCATTACACGACGAACAGTCAAAGTAATTTCCCTTTGTTCATTCTTCAAATCCGATGTAAGCAAACAGCGCGCACAGCAAAGCCCAAGCTAAAATAAAAAGTAGTTTTCCTTGACGCATTATTGTTCCACTATGATGGTTACAGACTACACGTTTGTAATCGTTCCAACAGATCCTTGTTCCTGTGTCATCAGTATGCAATACTTTAAGTTCATCTGGATGGAATGGTCCCCGTTTCATGTTCTGACGTATTGACTCCACTTCTACGTTGTTGAATGCTAAATATGGACATGGGGCTATTTTGGTCAGATTCCGTTGTGGACATTTTTCAGTTCTATGGTTCTCTAATGGAGCAAATGTACCCTGTGATGGAGGATATTCAACGAATGGATACTTTGTAGCTTCTCTGATTCGCTGGACATCTCTGTAGGATACACCATTTATTACCAAGAACCTGGAAACAATTCTCTTACAAACATCTATGGTAACGTTCTGTATCGTGACGGTTCCGTTGATCTTATATTCGATTGGAGAATAATACATAGCATCTCCAGAGTAGATAGTTTTCAATTTTCGTTGAATCGGAAAGATACTAAGAGATTTAATATTCCCGGAGCAAGGAAACAGAAATTCTGAGCAGAACATTTCACGTACCAAACTGATGTACGGAGGAAGGCAGATGCCATGGCTTGGTATCTGTGTATCTGGACATGTTAATCGACGACAAACATTCTGAAAAAAGCAAAACAAATATTTCTCAAATAAATTTTGTTGTCTGTACAAAGAAAAATATACAGATTTCTTCGCATTGCCTCGACACTACACAGAGCTTGTGTTCTTTTCCGAAAATATAATTTTCTCAACCCTAGGGCAGAAAGATCAGATGATCTGCCATGCCAGGTGTATTCATAACAGAAATGTTGGAGCATGAGTGGACGATCTGTACTAAACAATCTAGGTGTATGGCAAGCAACTATCATCAGATTTAAATATATTTTTAGTTGCAAATTTGCTGTTCAAATCGGGATTGCAGGACAAGGGCTTACAACTAGAGCTGAAACGGCTGGCTCATTTTCACAACCGACTAACCGAGAGCTATAACATGATAATATCCGGTTATCCGTAGCCATTATTTCACCGAATCTGGGACCAAAACTATCGGAATTGAAAAGCAGTTTTCTCAAAAACTATTCCGTAGTGTGTATACAAACGAACGTTGTCGAGTACTCGATAACGTTCGTTTTGTTTACATACTACGGACTAGTTTCTGCGGTTACTCATTACTCACGAAAATTGCCGTTCATTAACGAAGTCTTGAACGCCAAAGTCGATTATTTCTCAATGTATACAGCGCTGCTTCGAAATGTAATCTATCCAAAAGGAGAAGCGGAAGATTTATTATGTTTTAACCCTTTACCTAACGTAACGGCCAAAACCGGCCAGCGCTATTCTCAAAAATCGCCAATTAATTTTCATTATTTTTTTCATTTTTTGTCTCAAAAACATAGGTTATGACCCCTCGTTGGAACGAGCTCGTCGAGCTCGTTCCAACGAGGGGTCATAACCTATGTTTTTGAGACAAAAAATGAAAAAAATTAGTTATTCAAGAATTATTTTTGCAAGTGTCGTATGCTTTTCATGTTAGGTAAAGGGTTAATCGTGCAATAACGATCGCTATTGATAACCGGTTGACGTATGGTGGACCAAATCGGTGGACCAAATCGGTTTTGTAGGTAACCGGTTTAAAACCGGTTATCCGGTTAACCATTTCAGTATTACTTACAACTTAGATGACCCTTCAACCCTGTGCACTGATTAACGTTGTGTAATTTATAATACGGCAGAATACGTTCTCTAGAACACGAGGAGAAATTATTGTTTCGATACTTAAGGAATCTCACAACCTGAAGAATTTATAGATTATTCCAACTCGTCGATTTATTACAAAATGAAACGTGTGTAACCTCACGATTAAGTGTTTTGCTGATATTTGTGTCTCTACCTCTACGTTCTCAAGAGTTGGTCTTCGAAACATCATGTTCAAGACATCCTCATCGATTTGCATTGAGAAAACAATTTGTTCTCACACACGCCATGCCATTGTAAACAAAACCAGCGTCCTTGATTCTAATAATTTCTGTGGCAAGAGGAAATTTGATAGAGAAGTTCTCTCTGATTTCCTTGCATTCAGTATGGAGAATCGATCAATTAATTGATAAAAAAATAACTTAAAAATAACTGAGAGAGAATTCCGTGTGATCGGTACTGATCTCATACAAACTTGGGTGACTAGCATACCTTTTGGGAGTCTGTCGGTTGTCGAGTGGTGTGCGTGGTTTGTACCAACCACTTTTGTAATACAACCACTTTTGCAATAAAATTTATTACAAAAGTGGTTAACGCGAACCAACCGCTTTTGCAATAAAACCACTTTTGTAATAAACTAACCATTATTGTAATAAACTCATTTTGGTGATAAATCACGGACGTCCATTATCGCGTACCAACCACTTTTGTACTAAACTAACCATTATTGTAACACACCTATTTTTGTGATGAATCACGAACGTTCATTTTATAGTTGGACATTGGGGTGAGTTGAGAGCTAGTTTTCTTAAACATGTTTGTGTGTCGTTCAATGGAATAAAGTGTTCATTCACCAGTTGAAACGTGGCAGTGTCTGGAGAAAGCACGCAACCACTTTTGCAATAAACTTTATTACAAGAGTGGTTATCGCGTACCAACCACTTTTGTAATAAAACCGCTTTTGTAATAAACTAACCATTATTGTAATACACCTATTTTTGTGATGAATCATGGACGTCCATTTTATGGCCGGACAGTGTGTTTGTTTGGAGAGGGGGGTAGCACAAAGTAGCGTCAAATCTATTCCCAAATTTGGTGGGCGCTAAAATCTTACTGCACACGGATGGATGGGGAAAGCTGGGTTTGACGTCTATCGATTTTGATATGTCTGCCAGAATTCCTCCTACGGGCGCAGTTTGTCTTAAACCCTGTAGTTCCTATCGATCTTGTTGTCCCTTTTTATAGGTCGGGTTGAATTCTTCCGCACATTGTTAACCCCAAATGAGGCGAGAAAATTAGAAATTTTATTACACACTATTGATTGGTGTTAGTAAATTATCACAATAGAGGTGGACGTGCATCAACCACTAACATCGCTGAAGTTAAGCTCCGTTGAACCTGATTAGTCTATTGATGGGGTGACCATTCAGTGATTGATTTGGTTTAACACTTCGTGCTCTTGGGCAAGGTACTTTACCTCGACTGCTCGCATGTGGAGCGGGTGGGGAAGCTTACGGTGTTCTGAGATGGACTGGTGTGCACGCGTCTTAACCTTAATTATCCTGACTGTGTTGTGCAGTGCGTAGTACTGGTGTACAGTGCGTAGTGCAGTCTTGGCTTATGTGACGTTGAAGAGGTTATAGGGTCTCGTCGCTGCTTGGTGGTTCTCTTCTGGTAAATCGGCTTCCTCCACTCAAAAACTGTCACCGACATGTCTCAAAATGAAGATTATGAAAATGAGTTCAATGCGTGCAAAATCATACGTATCATAGCCTCATTTCGATATTTTGATATTTTTGGACCCACCGAGGCACTAACTAGGACTCATTAAATGGATTCCAAGGGAAAATCCCTTACATACAGGCACTTTCTGTTTCAATGGAGACAACTCTTGTTATTTTTTTAAACCCTAAACAAAGAGGGAAAATGGAAGAAGGGGAGCCTCCGCCGCTTCTAGTGCCCCTAGCCCCCCGGTTTCTGCTACCTGACCGTCCCTGCCCTTGCCGCCCATACCACAAGAGCCTCTGGTTCCCTGCCGCCTCTGCCGCCTCATCCCGAGAGCTCCTGGTCCCCTTTGCCCCTGCCGCTGTCGTCCATCATGTCTGGAAGACGCGATATTTTCAGAAAAAATTCCATCCATGGATAGTTTTTTAGACATTGTCAAGCTGTTTGGGGTAATTCTATATTTAATATCGGTTGTTTGGGGTAATTCCATGTTTTCCCAAAACACACTCCGTACAAACATTGGATCCGGAACATTTCCACGTCCCAGCTACAACATTAACATGGCTACCAGAGTAAAATCCACTAAAATACACGAAAGTCGGGTTCATTTGTGTAATTCTATACTACCGGAACATACTCCCCTCGAATCAAACATACCCGCAAAACATACCCCCGATCTTATACCAAGAGGTAAGGTTTCGTCACCAGGCAACCACGTGACACTTGAGAAATCAAGATGGCGCCCCTATACACAAAATGGACGACCAAAACACGTGTCCTCATATACACCCAAGCTGCGCACGCGCATTCGAACCTCGTATCGCTATGGCAATGACGTCACAACATAACCACGTACATTGGTTACATGTCAACACAACATGGGCGCCCTCAGTCACGTGACATGACGTGACTTCCAAGATCCATCTGAATTACAAGAGGGCGCCTTTGGCTGGTCTACTGCTGTACTAAACGGCTACTCTTAGGGATGTGACTCCGCAACCGTGGAAAGGGGCTCACATCATATCGCTTCTGACACATGAATCTAAACTTTCGCTGTTTTGTTTTTGTTTTTTTGGTTTTTTTTTGAATGAACATAACAAATATAACAAATATTGAGTATTCAGTAGTAAACTCAACTGCACGTTATCCCTCTGGTCTTGTCTCTCCGCGTGCCACAAGACAAGTAAAACATGCCCCTTTGCTTTTTGGTACACGAAAGAATGGCGCAACTTGGACGCTGGTGATAAACTGGATTCAACTTTGATCCCTTTGCATCCATGAAAAGGATTCACCACTGGCCCGATTGCTCGCTCTGAAACGGAGTAATAAATTACGTGCAGTCGCACATGTAATCTTATCAAACATCTGAGTCTGAACTTTCATGAACCTAATTTGGCACTGTAACAATTGACTACGGGCCGATTGGTATATTGCCAATTTGCCATACCGGAAGGATGAGTGTTTCAGTTGGCAATATAACAGTTGGCAAATGTATAGTAGTCAAAAGAAATTTACGTACCCTGATCTAGTCCTTCCACATAACACGAAACCAGTTACGCATGCCCCCGATCTTGTGCCGCATGGACGGACTGCGCAACGGTTAACTTATCCGTAGCAATAACTGTGTCTGAACTTTCATCGTTCTTGAAAAGAAATACCTATGCTTAATGCAGAATAGTAACAGTGACCACTCATGGTCAATCTGACGCGATCCCTCCATGTGCTACCAACCAATTGAATTGCTTTACATGGAACATTGACCCTCGAATGCAAAGTGGATCAGCGCATCAAAACCCGTGACCAGATATAAAAAAGATGTTTATTCCATTTTAGATTAATATTATTAACGCTTTCATTACCGCATCTGGCAACACAAAGCTCCTTATGTGCCAATCCTGCTGACATGGAATGTTTAGTCGAGCAAGCCAGCCAGCTGTACACTGAAGTTTTGTCCAACTGATGTAAACGTCCTGTCTGTTACGACCCGTAATGTAATAAATGCCCATAATGTAATACCTACCCATAATGTAATACAAAAACGACCCATAATGTAATACGAACCCATAATGTAATAAAAAACGACCCATAATGTAATAAATGTAATAACGTGTAATAAATGTTAGGTACCCATAATGTAATAAAATTTAAAAAAAATTAGATACAAATTACACTTTTCCAGGCCCGTAATGTAATAAAATTCTAAGTTTGATTTTTGTTTTTTCTCTTTACTCCAGCAGTGCGTTCGGCTACTTATGACACATCCTACGCCTTCATCAATGCTGCCAATGGCCCCTATGCCGTACACAGCCAACATGTGTGCCATTGTGTGGGTGTGTTGGGATTATGATGGAGAGTATTCCGGGACCTGGGGCGGGTATACTCTGCTCTGAGTGGCAGGCATTATCCCTCTTCTATTTGTACCACCCGCGCAAACGTCTTCCTCAATAGCCTCTACTGCCCTGCCACAACCATATAGGTCTACCTTACCAGACATTCAGTAATTTTGATTCCAGGATGGTCATTTATAACTGCAATCATCATATTCGACCGGCTGTTCACTTGCACAAAAGCAATGTGGGTAGCAGGTTCCTACTGTTAATAAATGCAAGTAACTCTGGCCAAAGTTGCTGGGGCAAAGGGTGGAGTGGGTGCCGTGGGATTTGGGTGCACCAAGACTGGATAGTGGCGGGGGGGGGGGGGGGGGGGGTAGTGTGGGATACAAGGAAAAGATGGAACAGAAGCAAGACGTTGAGTCAAGCGGCGCAGAGGAATATCGGGAGGCGATATGGTAGGTGTACTGGTATTGGGATAGGGGATATCCTATAGCTCGATGGGATTTGGATTAGGCTACTTTCCTCCAAATTAAGCGTACGATCTATCCTCTGTCTCTCCAGTTTTCACTACCTGAACAAATTAGTCATTTCCCTGTACTGTACTACTATAAGTTTATGTCACACCCACCGCACCTGGAAACCAATGAGCCCGATCCCAGGATGACACTTAATAACGACCCACATTATGTTCCCGATCCTGTGATAACATGTGTCAAGTAATATTATTAGTCCACCACACGGCCTTCCACTTAAACTACCTACAGTCATGGCAGTTCCTGGCGGTTGGCAGGGACTTCCTGCCAACCGCCTACTCTATCACATCGACTATTCGCGTGTTCATCTCCGCTATTGTGCCATCTTCTCCTAAGTTACACTCAAACAACATACATAGCTAGACACGAGGAGTAACATGGGCGTATCCGTTTGACCGGGTGTGTGACCTTGACCATCAAACCGGAAACCTTGAACCTGTGTATCGGCTCCTGCTGGGCGATTGTCCTGAAACTTGGTGTGTGTTTCGGGCGCCCAACAATTTCGCCACACCGGATGCCCGTCATGTGTGACCTTGATATTCAAACCGTTGAAATTGAACCTGTATCTCGGTTCATGCTGGGCCGATTTTCGTGAAACTTGGTATGTGGGAGTAGTTCAGGACGCTCAATATATATATATATATATATATATATATATATATATATATATATATATATATATATATATATATAGAGAGAGAGAGAGAGAGAGAGAGAGACCCGAACTACCCCCACATACCAACAAGTTTCACGCAAATCGGCCCAACATGAGCCGAGATATAGGTTCAAGGTCAACGGTGTGAATATCAATCAAGGTCACACATGACGGGCATCGGGTGTGGCAAAATTGTTGAGCGCCCGAACCACACACCAAGTTTCATAAAAATCGGCCCATACACAGGTTCAAGGTCACCGGATTGATGGTCAAGGTCACACCTCACGGTCAAACGGATATGCCCATGTTACACCTGGTGTTTAGCTACGTATGTTGTTTGAGTGTAGCCTAGGAGAAGATGGCACAATAGCGGGGATGAACACGCGAATAGTCGATGTGATAGAGTATGCGGTTGGCAGGAAGTTCCTGCCAACCGCCAGGAACTGTCAGGAAATGTAGGTGGTTTAAGTGGTAGTCCCCACAGCTCAGAAAATGCTGTGGAATGCTTTTTTAATCAACATAATCTCAAGAACCACCAAAACTACTCTCTATTATAGGTCTGCATTCGTCCTGTGCATACTATGAGTGATGCCACACCACTGGTGAAATTTATTTGAGAATGCAATCCCCTGAGCTCAATACAAAGAGGCTGCTTTGTACAACCAAGTGATGTGCACATTAACTCGACTCAGTTGCTGGTCACAGCCACAGGTGAACATGACATACTCTTAACCAATCTTCTCGCAAAGGTGGCCTGCGTGGATGATAGCAGTCTACAAGGCGTTTAACTTGCTTCGGTTCATATCAATTGAGGGTGTTCAATCTGTGGTGTGTTGAGGTTTCAGAAAAATAACACTGAGAGGAGTTGAAACCATTTCACTCAGGGCTGTCACTATTGAAACTGATACAATTTTTATTGAAAATGTAAGGTCTTTCTTGCATGTGCGAAGTGCAAACTATTTGACTGGAAAGCATTTGATAATATTACTTGACACATGTGATCACAGGACCGGGAATATGATGTGGTCGTTATTAAGTGTGGTCCTGGGCTCGGGCTCATTGGTTTCAAGGTGCGGAGGGTGCGACATGAACTTATAGTAGTACAGTACAGGGAAATTACTAATTTGTTTAGGTAGTGAAAATCGGAGAGAGAGAGGATAGATTGTACGCTTAATTTGGAGCAAAGTAGCCTAATCCAAATCCCATCGAGCTATAGGATATCCCCCATTCCAATACCAGTACACTCACCATATCGCCTCCCGATATTCCTCTGCGCCGGTTGACTCAACGTCTTGCTTCTGTTCTATCTTTTCCTTGTATCCCACACTATACGCCCCCCCCCCCTCCCCACTATCCGGTTATTGTGCACCCAAACCCCACTGCACCCCACTACACCCTCGGCCTCAGCAACTTTGGCCAGAATTGCTTGCACTTATTAACAGTATAGGAACCTGCTACCCGCATTGCTTTTATGCAGGTGAACAGCAGGTCGAATATGATGATTGCAGTTATAAATGACCATCCTGGAATCAAAATTATTGAATGTCTTGTAAGGTAGACCTATATGATTGTGGCAGGGCAGTAGAGGCTATCGAGGAAGTCGTTTGCGTGGGTGGTACAAATGGAAGAGGGATAATGCCTGTCACTCATAGCAGAGTATACCCGCCCCAGGTCCCGGAATACTCTCTATCGTAATCCCAACACACCCACACATGTTGGCTGTGTACGGCATATGGGCCATTGGCAGCATTGATGAAGGCGCAGGATGTGTCATAAGTAGCCGAACGCACTGCTGGAGTAATGAGAAAAAACAAAAATCAAGCTTAGAATTTTATTACATTACGGGCCTGGAAAAGTGTAATTTGTATCTAATTTTTTAAAATTTTTATTACATTATGGGTACCTAACATTTATTACACGTTATTACATTTATTACATTATGGGTCGTTTTTTATTACATTATGGGTTCGTATTACATTATGGGTCGTTTTTATATTACATTATGGGTAGGTATTACATTATGGGCATTTATTACATTACGGGTCGTATCACCTGTCTTTTTCGAGTGACCTATTAAACAGATTTTGATAACTTGTGTAACTTGTTTTTCCTTTTTTTTTTTTTTTTTTTGTTTGTTATAGGAATTACACCGCCAGACATATGCTGTGGTAGACATACCCCCTCTGACCCAACAATACAGCAGTCTATTTTACCATGTATCGTGAGCTGCGCGCTTTTTAATTACCCACACAATCCACTCGATAAGCAGTGTTACAACCGGTAATGTAATACAACCTATTATGCAATCAATTTATTGCATTATCGGTTGCGTTGGATGGCAAACCTAACCTATTATGCAATAAATTTATTACATTATTGGTTGCGTTGGATGGCAAACCTAACCTATAATGCAATAAACTTAATACATCAGCGGTTGTCTTGCATGGAAAACTTAACTGCAAATGCAATAAATTTATTACATTATCGGTTGCGTAAGATGGCAAACCTAACCTATTATGTAATGAATTTATTACATTATCGGTTGCGTTGGATGGCAAACCCAACCTATTATGCAGTAAATTTATTAGATTATCGGTTGCGTTGGATGGCAAACCTAACCTATTATGCAATAAATTTGTTACATTATCGGTTGCCTAAGATGGCAAACCTAATGTATTATGCAATACATTTATTACATTATCGGTTGCGTTGGATGGCAAACCCAACCTATTATGCAGTAAATTTATTGCATTATCGGTTGCGTTGGTCGGCAAACCTAACTTATTATGCAATAAATTTATTACATTATCGGTTGCGTATGATGGCAAGCCTAACCTATTATGCAATGAATTTATTACATTATCGGTTGCGTTGGATGGCAACCCTAACCTATTATGCAATAAATTTATTACATCATCGGTTACGTTGAATGACAAACCTAACCTATTATGCAATAAAGTTCATTGCATTATCGGTTGCTTTGGATGACAAACCTAACCTATTATGTAGTAAATTTATTACATTATCGGTTGCTTTGGATGACAAATCTAGCCAATTATGCAGTAAATTTATTAAATTGTCGGTTGCTTTGGATGACAAACCTAACCTATTGTGCAATAAATTTATAACGTCATCGGTTACGTTGAATGACAAACCTAACCTATTATACAATAAAGTTTATTGCAAAAGTGGTTCTTTATTTTCTTCAGTCACTTCCAAGTTTCAACAGGTTAATGGACACGTTATTCCATTGAACGACACACAAACATGTTCAAGTAAACTCGTCCCTCATCCCACCCCAATGTCCGACAATAAAATGGACATCCGTGATTTATCCCCGAAATGAGTTTATCACAATAATGATAAGTTTATTACAAAAGTGGTTTTATTACAAAAGTGGTTGGTACGCGATAACCACTTTTGTAATAAAGTTTATTGCAAAAGTGGTTGCGTACTTTATTCAGTCACTGCCTTTTAACTGGTGAATGGACACGTTATTCCATCGAACGACACACAAATATGTTTAGGTAAACTAGTCCATCACCCCACCCCAATGTCCGACTATAAAATGGTCGTCCGTGATTTATCACCGAAATGAGTTTATTACAAAAATGGTTAGTTTATTTCAAAAGTGGTTTTATTACAAACGTGGTTGGTACGCGATAACCACTTTTGTAATAATGTTTATTGTAAAAGTGCTTGCCTACTTTCTTCAGTCACTACCAAGTTTCAATAGGTGAATGGACACGTTATTCCATCGAACGACACACAAACATGTTTAGGTAAACTAGTCCCTCACCCCACCCCAATGTCCGACTATAAAATGGACGTCCGTGATTTATCACCGAAATGAGTTTATTACAATAATGGTTAGTTTATTGCAAAAGTGGTTTTATTACAAAAGTGGTTGGTACGCGATAACCACTTTTGTAATAAAGCTTTTTGTAAAAGTGTTTGCTTACTTTCTTCAGTCATTACCAAGCTTCAATAGGTGAATGGACACATTATTTTATCGAACGACACACAAACATGTTTAGGTAAACTAGTCCCTCACCCCACCCCAATGTCCGACTATAAAATGGACGTCCGTGATTTATCACCGAAATGAGTTTATTACAATAATGGTTAGTTTATTACAAAAGTGGTTGGTACGCGTTAACCACTTTTGTAATAAATTTTATTGCAAAAGTGGTTGTATTACAAAAGTGGTTGGTACAGTGGTTCAGTGCAGTTTCGCTAGGCGGTTGGTGCCGTAGGAAACTCTCTCGGAGTGGGTTCGAACCCCCGCCATGCTATTGTAAACACCAGCGTCCTTGATTCTACTAATTTCTATGGAGAGCGGAAATTTGATAGAGAAGTTCTCGCTGATTTCCTGCATTGCAGTATTGAGAATCGATCAATTACCCGATAAAAAAAATTACTTAAAAATAACTGAGAGAGAATCCCGTGTGATCAGTACTGATCTCATACACACTTGGTAAACTAGCATATCTTTTGGGGGGTCCGTCGGTGGCGGAGCGGTGTGCATGGTTCAGTGCAGTTTTGCTAGGCGGTTGGTGCCGTAGGAAACATTTGATAGAGAAGTTCTCGCTGATTTCCTTGCATTGCTGTATGGAGAATCGATCAATTACCCGATAAAAAATTAAAAAATTACTTAAAAATAACTGAGAGAGAATCCCGTGTGATCGGTACTGATCTCGTACACACTTGGTAAACTAGCATACCTTTTGGGGGTCCGTCGGTGGCCGAGCGGTGTGCGTGGTTCAGTGCAGTTTTGCGAGGCGGTTGGTGCCGTAGGGAACTCTCCCGGTTGATTGAGTCTTTTTGATTTAGAAAATTGTCAGGATGTTGCAAGAGACCTAACAGTACGTGGAGAGTGTATTATCATTAAATCACCCACAGAGTGGAGATTCCACCCGAGGAATAATTGCATATTTGTTGCAAAGCATAACCAGCACCAGCAAAGTTTCAGCCAATGGACCTCCGGGTTAAACCCGGAGGTCCATTGGCTGAAACATTGCTTGTGTTTTTTGTCGATATGTACAAAATTTGAAAGTTATAGTTTGGGTGATAACTCCACTCTGCAGGTGATTTAGTTACAATCCACTCTCCACGTACTGTAACGTCTTGTTTACTGACCAAGATGAAACACAGTTTCTATATCTTGACTTTAGAGTTTATATGATATACTGTATAAAAGATTCATCATGCCATTATGAGCTAAAGTGATAATGTCATCATCGGTGAAGTCGCTACCATCCTTTTAGCTATCGTCCTTCTATTTGGAGATAACGTTCGCTAGGATGCAGGAGGAGGTCTTGAGTTTCGATATTGTGTCTTATTTCTCCCTCATTATTGGGACTGTTTCACACCACGGGTAAATATTCGTGCACTTCATGCTCTTGAATATATAGAGTGACTGAGACAATTGTCTATTTTTCGCGAGCGATTGCGCTAGCGAAAATACACATTTATCTCGGTCACAAGTGAGATAATTTTCGGTATCCACTCAAAAACACTAGATTTTCTTTTTTATACCCTTTTTATTAGAATCTGATAATTCCCCTCGTTTCAACCTTGAATTAATGCTTGAAAGGAGTCAGCGCATTGAATCCTTGATACGCGGAAGTGATTTGATCGATATTCGGAACAGATAGCGTCTTACAATCTGATTCAGCTGGTGTGTTTTTAGTTCAAACATGGCTTGAAAGGATTTACGAAAAAAATCTTATTTTACGGGCTTTCAGGCCATGTTTGAACTAGCGGGTTCCATGCATCAATTCTAGGTGAATGCGTGTTGTATTATTCCTGAAAATGATCAGTCCACTTAGAAATACTACATTTACTTTTCATTATACGTTTTTAGAACAAATTGATCATTTCCAGTGATAATTTGACTCGTATTCACGTTGAAGTGATGCTTTGAAAGCCGCCATTTTGATTGATACCGTGAACGTGAAAAGTTCTCTTTCTTCAGAGTGGGAGATACGATGTCTATCTTTTTGCAATTTCTTCTATACTCTATCGTTTAGCTTATACTAATTTCGTCTCTCATTATACCTTTTGTTTTATTTCATATCCATTGAACTTTGAACCCTTGTATTTAACGGAATAGCCTCTATGACATAATCATTTTGTATTCAATGGGTGATGTACAAGCCGGAACTTTTTTTCCTAGCACCGTTCATACTAGTTATATTCCCATCAAGTCATTTGTTGCGCTTCGAAAAGTTTCCAAATTTCGTTATACAATTATCGACAGTCTGCCGTATAGTGTAAAAATGAAAACGTCTAAAGCAAAATGAAGTCGGTTCACAAAAAATTAGTTAACCAAAAATGAGATATTTTAAAAAAAACAAAAAACAATCATGTCCAACCAGAACATTAACCCAGTCCCGTGGCCGTCTCGTTTTGCTGATCCGTTATATCTAAATTGGTCAACTGTATTTCGGTAAATCTTTGTACATCTTGACATGCTTCGAACTTCTTTTAAAAATGTTTTTCCCAGCTGTTTTGCAAATCTGCACAAATTTGTATTTATATTTCTACTAACAGTAATCGCCATCAAATGGTTAGGCGTGAAATGGCACCAGCCGAAGAGAAACACCGATATGAATTTCAACAAACACTGGTTCCGAAAAGGTTGTTTTGATTTTTTTATCGATCCATTTGATCAGTACACCTTCATTCAAAACAAACAGACTCTTCACCTTTGGGTTTAAACATCGGAATTAAAATCTGTTTATTTAATGCATAGGCTGTGTAATAAACACAGAACGCGATGTGTTTTGGAATGGCGTAGACATATTTCGTGAGAGCAGTAGGCTCGAGCGAAATATGATTACGCCATTGCAACGAATTATGTAAAACGTCTACCGATTCAAACACACATTGTGTTTTGTCTTCATATATATATGAAAAATGGTTCTCGTTTTTTCTATATGCAGTCTTTTGCTGTTTGTAAAACATTTCCGTGATTTCTTGAGGGTCTAAAATTTCTATCTCATAAGTGATGGGATCGGCGTAGAACACACGAAACAAGATGAAAATTTCTTCCATCAATCTAGGCGTGTAACCCTTTTCGAAATGTTTTACTACTTTTAATTTCTAAATCGATCGCCTGCGGCAAATTTCGGGCGTTTTGTGGCCACTGCCACCTTCAACGAATAGAGATTCGTGTACACTGTGTTTTCACAGATCGCTAGCTTCCACGGGTGTCATCTTGATGGAACGGTGATGCATGTTGTTACAGTCGTCGGTCAAATCATATAAGACACTCGAGTATTTCCTAGCCGAATTAGCCGTGAAATATCTGCATTTTTTCCTTCAGGGCTTTATTCCATCGTTCGACTACACTCACCTCCTCCTCATTTTCTGTGGAAAAGATGTCGACGAGTCGACGAACGTGAACGTTGTAAACTTCTCGACCTTTGTCCACCAACAATGTCTCAGGTTTTTACGAAAAAGAACTGTAGATATTTTCCAAATTTTCAACCATGCTTTTCCAAATTTATTGTTCAATGATCTCATCCACCCGTATTTTGAAAACACCTCTATGATCGTCAATAGATATTCCATGCCTAGGTCGTGTCTCGTCAGTGATTGCATGTCCATTAGCTCGACTGCCCGCACCTGATCCTATCCTTTGGCGAATACTATTCTCTTTCTTCAAATTTGTGCACTATGTCCTTATGCAGGTCGTTCGCTAATGCATTATTGAGTTGCTTTGTTTCTTTTATTTCCCGTTCCGAAATAACATCTCGTCCTGATGAGCTCACTGACTAGCGAACATTCGAATTTCACTCTCATATATATTTTTTAAACCTCTCAACACTTTCTTTTTTTTTTTTGTTTTTTAAATCTTTTTATTCAGACACAGTTGTGAAAAAGACATGCATATAATACAATTCGACATTGTTTGACGTAGGTTTCTACATGAAAACACGTTCTTGTCTCGCACGTTATTTCGAGTGTTCGTGTTGGGATACTTCGTGTAACAGAGCACATGACTTCAGGCACCTTGATCAATTCTATTGATGGGATTGCTCCTCGATTTCGGCGTCAGATATTTATTCAATCTCTTCTCCAATTTCATGCCGTGTCCCGTAAATTGATGATTCCTGGCAGATGCATTTCGAAGGGAAGATTAATGATGACTCCGTTCACTGTTTCTCCACCTCTTTTGACAAATTGAGTTTTGGTCGAACCGCACACTTTACGGGTGCCACGAAGCATCAGCCTACTATTTTTAGTTTGCACTTTTCGCAAGTTATCAGTGTCCATATATTTCTTAAATTTCATGCAATACATTTTTTTTGTTAATTTTATCTTATTTTATTTTTTTATTTTATATATTTTTTTTTTTTTTTCATTTATTATTTTCTTATATGTATAATGTCATTATTTTTGTTTTAAATCTGACCCTATTTCTGGATTGTTGTTTTTCCCAAGAGTTTACAAAAATGATTCCCTGAGTTCTTCTCGACCTTTTTTCTGTCTGATTAGGTTTTATCCCCTCTTAAAAAATCTGACGAGACTTTATTCTTATACCTTCTTACAACACGTCGAACCTATCTTTTTCATCGAGAATGTAGCGATACTCCTGATAGGAAATCATCCCATCCTTTAGGAAAGAGGATATCATGCCGATTATAGTATTGATTTTCGTGTCGTCCAACACATTGATATTTTCGTGTTTCTCGGCCTTCAACGATGATTTTTTGCTCACGAATTTTCCAACTGTGCTCAAGAATCCTGTCGCAAGAGCAACGCCCTCTATCGCCCGCGCGGCTGGAATGGTGGCCACGGTCAACCGGAAAGCCATTCCAGCAGCACTAAAACACATGCATATGCTGATGACAGTCATATCCAGTCCGCCAACTCATTAAGTATTTCGCACAAACTTCTTGTCGATCGCTTGACGTCTATCCCTTTTCATCGTCAAACAATGTTGATTTTTATTCATCTAGTCGATGCGGAAGTGTTACCTCTGTCTCCCAAAGGGGGTGCCAATGGTAGTACAGTCGGTAAGTCAGGATATACATTATTTCTCGTTTCCATTTCAGCTGGCTCAATATTTTAATGTGGCAAAGAGAAATCTTTTTTGTGCCAAATGAGAATTGTTTGTGACAAATGAGATTTTTTGTGGCATGGGTATTTTATGTTGGAGAACTATAAAAAAAATAGTTTTTTATATATATATTTTATTCAAGAAAGATCAAAAGCCAAAAAAGTAAAATTACTGGGGCTGAAACGGTTGGCTCATTTTCGCAGCCGACTAACCGATAGCTATAACCGAATAATATCCGGTTAACCATTGTCATTATTTCACGGAATCTGGGATCAAAACTATAGGAATTGGAAAGCAGTATTCTTAGAAACTATTCCGAAGTGCGTATACAAACGAACGTTGTCGAGTACTTTGTATACATACTACGGAATAGTTTCTGCGGTTATTCAGAACTCACGGAAACTGCCGATCATTAACGAAGTCTTGAACGCCAAAGTCGTTTATTTCTCAATATATACAACGCGGCTTCGATGTGTAATCTATCCCAAAGTTGAAGCGGCAGATTTATTACGTTTTAACAGTGGAATGACGATCACTATCGATATTTCGGATAACCGGTTGACGTTTTTTTAATTGGTTAGGTAGATAACCGGTTTCAAACCGATTATCCGGTTAACCATTTCAGTACTAAAAATTACATGAAACCAAATATAACATAACACGAAACATAAAATAATAAAATATCATGAAACATATATAGTCCTACTAAAAGCAGGTCATTAGAAATTCGCACCTCGACGATCTATACTATAATATTAGAACGTTTCTTTTCATGTTCTGTTCGAAGCTGCTTCAGGTTTTATTTCAGAAATTACACAAACTCAGGTACTATCGACCGATAAAACATGAAAAGAAACGTTCTAATTATTTTATTATGCCGAACAAAACATGACTTTCATTGTTAAGCGTTAACTGCAACAAGCCATCGATCGTGTAACAACAATGTAGTCGAATCCAAAAACATGACGTCATTTCGAACGAATGACGTCTCTTCGAAAATGACTTGTCACAAGTGCCGTCGCTTTGAGAGTTTCTTTATCAACAAATGCCAATGTTAACAACTGCATCATGCTGTTCGTGTTATAATTCATTGTTAATGCTTGTGTGAAAAGTGATTTAAATTAATGGAATATAAATTCATGTTTCTCGGACAACAGTTGATAGAATTAAGCGGAGCGAAACACAAGTCATAACTGAGACTCATATTCAGGATTCACTGAAGTGGTGAACAACACGTGAGTGAGTTTTTTAATATTTCTGATTCTTTTGAATGCATTGTTTGCAGTTAAAATTGAAAACACACCCACTGAAGGTGATATATTTGTTGGTAAGTATGTGTCTACCGGTGTTGAAAAAACTGAACGGACACGGAGCCAGCGTTTGGTGTTGAGAAATTCGACGCTGATCAATGGAAGTGGCGCTTACATTTTCTTCGTTCTCTTGTCTCCAGGGAAAAACGTTCCGATAGTACCCGTGTCTTGCCCCAAAACTCCAGTACTGTGACTTTTAGAAGGTGTCATATTAATCAATCACGGCTGATGTTACAAACGTGGGGCATAATAAAATAAATGATTGACATGTTGATTGAAACCTTTGTTTTTTTATTACCTATGTTAATCTTTGATTTTGGTCAATGGGAAACGTACCACTAACAATTAACCCTTTACCTAACATGAAAAGCAGACGACACTTGCAAAAAAACTCTTGAATAACTAAATATTTTCATTTTTTGTCTCAAAAACATAGGTTATGACCCCTCGTTGGAACGAGCTCGACGAGCTCGTTCCAACGAGGGGTCATAACCTATGTTTTTGAGACAAAAAATGAAAATATTTTGAAAATTAATTG
This sequence comes from Pictodentalium vernedei, assembly GCA_031216915.1. NCBI lineage: Eukaryota > Metazoa > Mollusca > Scaphopoda > Dentaliida > Dentaliidae > Pictodentalium > Pictodentalium vernedei. Next base: position 478,004,406 of record CM062294.1, on the reverse strand, counting down.
GCGATTTTTGAGAATAGCGCTGGCCGGTTTTGGCCGTTACGTTGGGTAAAGGGTTAAAGAAAATCTGGTCTATTGTTCACTGCTGAAGAAACAAAGCATGCATTGTTTTCAGAACACATAATTTTTTAATCTGAGATCACCGATAAGGTCTATTGGAGAATGACTGGTCATTGAGTTCACACGAGATTACTTTTTTGGAATTAATGATGCAGGCATTCATATTAATATATTAAAATTATCATTTGTTCGCTTTACTTGGAGAAAGCGTAATATTGCATATCCAGGGCCGTTGAGAGGGGAGCGGAATAATAACCCCGGGGGCCCTGCGGTCCGGGGGGGGGGGGGGGGGGCGACTGAATCGAGAGCAGAATAAATCCGTTGAAACTCTTTAACTCTGGGTCAACTGAGCGTCCAAACCAATCAGCATGCATGATGCATGCTGATTGGTTTGGAGCTCAGTTGACCCAGAGTTAAAGAGTTTCAACGGATTCATTCTTCTATGATGCATGCACCATATGTAGGATGACAGTAAATCGCTTAATGCCGTTTACCTTGGATATGGTAGTCAATGGATCTAAATGGAACGAAAATAGAACGCCCACGAATACATTTTGACTTTCCTGAAATAGTTTTTGAATACACAAAATTTGGTCATTGAGTTAACAGTTAGTTTTCGAATAATGTGATAATTTATTTCCTTATTCTTTCAAATAAACTGTTGAGACTTACATATTTAGAATCAATAAATCACTACATTTACATTTGTGGAATATTAAGTGAGGTTTGCTGTTTGTGTAACATCCAAAATAAACAAGGAAGTGAAAGAACAACATGGTCAGTCGGCCATTATCCCTTTTCAAGTGTAATGTCAAAAATATCCATATCACTCCTTCATGACCTTTCGTCATGAATGTTAATTACCCAAACAAACCCTCCCAAAATTCCAGGAGTAACATGGGCGTATCCGTTTGACCGGGTGTGTGACCTTGACCATCAAACCGGAAACCTTGAACCTGTGTATCGGCTCCTGCTGGGCGATTGTCCTGAAACTTGGTGTGTGTTTCGGGCGCCCAACAATTTCGCCACACCGGATGCCCGTCATGTGTGACCTTGATATTCAAACCGTTGAAATTGAACCTGTATCTCGGTTCATGCTGGGCCGATTTTCGTGAAACTTGGTGTGTGGGAGTAGTTCAGGACGCTCAATATATATATATATATATATATATATATATATAGAGAGAGAGAGAGAGAGAGAGAGAGACCCGAACTACCCCCACATACCAACAAGTTTCACGCAAATCGGCCCAACATGAGCCGAGATATAGGTTCAAGGTCAACGGTGTGAATATCAATCAAGGTCACACATGACGGGCATCGGGTGTGGCAAAATTGTTGGGCGCTCGAACCACACACCAAGTTTCATAAAAATCGGCCCATACACAGGTTCAAGGTCACCGGATTGATGGTCAAGGTCACACCTCACGGTCAAACGGATATGCCCATGTTACACCTGGTGTTTAGCTACGTATGTTGTTTGAGTGTAGCCTAGGAGAAGATGGCACAATAGCGGGGATGAACACGCGAATAGTCGATGTGATAGAGTATGCGGTTGGTAGGAAGTTCCTGCCAACCGCCAGGAACTGTCAGGAAATGTAGGTGGTTTAAGTGGTAGTCCCCACAGCTCAGAAAATGCTGTGGAATGCTTTTCTAATCAACATAATCTCAAGAACCACCAAAACAACTCTCTATTATAGGTCTGCATTCGTCCTGTGCATACTATGAGTGATGCCACACCACTGGTGAAATTTATTTGAGAATGCAATCCCCTGAGCTCAATACAAAGAGGCTGCTTTGTACAACCAAGTGATGTGCACATTAACTCGACTCAGTTGCTGGTCACAGCCACAGGTGAACATGACATACTCTTAACCAATCTTCTCGCAAAGGTGGCCTGCGTGGATGATAGCAGTCTACAAGGCGTTTAACTTGCTTCGGTTCATATCAATTGAGGGTGTTCAATCTGTGGTGTGTTGAGGTTTCAGAAAAATAACACTGAGAGGAGTTGAAACCATTTCACTCAGGGCTGTCACTATTGAAACTGATACAATTTTTATTGAAAATGTAAGGTCTTTCTTGCATGTGCGAAGTGCAAACTATTTGACTGGAAAGCATTTGATAATATTACTTGACACATGTGATCACAGGACCGGGAATATGATGTGGTCGTTATTAAGTGTGGTCCTGGGCTCGGGCTCATTGGTTTCAAGGTGCGGAGGGTGCGACATGAACTTATAGTAGTACAGTACAGGGAAATTACTAATTTGTTTAGGTAGTGAAAATTGGAGAGAGAGAGGATAGATTGTACGCTTAATTTGGAGCAAAGGAGCCTAATCCAAATCCCATCGAGCTATAGGATATCCCCCATTCCAATACCAGTACACTCACCATATCGCCTCCCGATATTCCTCTGCGCCGGTTGACTCAACGTCTTGCTTCTGTTCTATCTTTTCCTTGTATCCCACACTATACGCCCCCCCCCTCCCCACTATCCGGTTATTGTGCACCCAAACCCCACTGCACCCCACTACACCCTCTGCCTCAGCAACTTTGGCCAGAATTGCTTGCACTTATTAACAGTATAGGAACCTGCTACCCGCATTGCTTTTATGCAGGTGAACAGCAGGTCGAATATGATGATTGCAGTTATAAATGACCATCCTGGAATCAAAATTATTGAATGTCTTGTAAGGTAGACCTATATGATTGTGGCAGGGCAGTAGAGGCTATCGAGGAAGTCGTTTGCGTGGGTGGTACAAATGGAAGAGGGATAATGCCTGTCACTCATAGCAGAGTATACCCGTCCCAGGTCCCGGAATACTCTCTATCGTAATCCCAACACACCCACACATGTTGGCTGTGTACGGCATAGGGGCCATTGGCAGCATTGATGAAGGCGCAGGATGTGTCATAAGTAGCCGAACGCACTGCTGGAGTAATGAGAAAAAACAAAAATCAAGCTTAGAATTTTATTACATTACGGGCCTGGAAAAGTGTAATTTGTATCTAATTTTTTAAAATTTTTATTACATTATGGGTACCTAACATTTATTACACGTTATTACATTATGGGTCGTTTTTTATTACATTATGGGTTCGTATTACATTATGGGTCGTTTTTGTATTACATTATGGGTAGGTATTACATTATGGGCATTTATTACATTACGGGTCGTATCACCTGTCTTTTTCGAGTGACCTATTAAACAGATTTTGATAACTTGTGTAACTTGTTTTTCCTTTTTATTTTTTTTTTTTTTTGTTTGTTATAGGAATTACACCGCCAGACATATGCTGTGGTAGACATACCCCCTCTGACCCAACAATACAGCAGTCTATTTTACCATGTATCGTGTGCTGCGCGCTTTTTAATTACCCACACAATCCACTCGATAAGCAGTGTTACAACCGGTAATGTAATACAACCTATTATGCAATAAATTTATTGCATTATCGGTTGCGTTGGATGGCAAACCTAACCTATTATGCAATAAATTTATTACATTATTGGTTGCGTTGGATGGCAAACCTAACCTATAATGCAATAAACTTAATACATCAGCGGTTGTCTTGCAGGGAAAACTTAACTGCAAATGCAATAAATTTATTACATTATCGGTTGCGTAAGATGGCAAACCTAACCTATTATGTAATGAATTTATTACATTATCGGTTGCGTTGGATGGCAAACCCAACCTATTATGCAGTAAATTTATTAGATTATCGGTTGCGTTGGATGGCAAACCTAACCTATTATGCAATAAATTTGTTACATTATCGGTTGCCTAAGATGGCAAACCTAATGTATTATGCAATACATTTATTACATTATCGGTTGCGTTGGATGGCAAACCCAACCTATTATGCAGTAAATTTATTGCATTATCGGTTGCGTTGGTCGGCAAACCTAACTTATTATGCAATAAATTTATTACATTATCGGTTGCGTATGATGGCAAGCCTAACCTATTATGCAATGAATTTATTACATTATCGGTTGCGTTGGATGGCAAACCTAACCTATTATGCAATAAATTTATTACATCATCGGTTACGTTGAATGACAAACCTAACCTATTATGCAATAAAGTTCATTGCATTATCGGTTGCTTTGGATGACAAACCTAACCTATTATGTAGTAAATTTATTACATTATCGGTTGCTTTGGATGACAAATCTAGCCAATTATGCAGTAAATTTATTAAATTGTCGGTTGCTTTGGATGACAAACCTAACCTATTGTGCAATAAATTTATAACGTCATCGGTTACGTTGAATGACAAACCTAACCTATTATACAATAAAGTTTATTGCAAAAGTGGTTCCTTATTTTCTTCAGTCACTTCCAAGTTTCAACAGGTTAATGGACACGTTATTCCATTGAACGACACACAAACATGTTCAAGTAAACTCGTCCCTCATCCCACCCCAATGTCCGACAATAAAATGGACATCCGTGATTTATCCCCGAAATGAGTTTATTACAATAATGATAAGTTTATTACAAAAGTGGTTTTATTACAAAAGTGGTTGGTACGCGATAACCACTTTTGTAATAAAGTTTATTGCAAAAGTGGTTGCGTACTTTATTCAGTCACTGCCTTTTAACTGGTGAATGGACACGTTATTCCATCGAACGACACACAAATATGTTTAGGTAAACTAGTCCATCACCCCACCCCAATGTCCGACTATAAAATGGTCGTCCGTGATTTATCACCGAAATGAGTTTATTACAAAAATGGTTATTTTATTTCAAAAGTGGTTTTATTACAAACGTGGTTGGTACGCGATAACCACTTTTGTAATAATGTTTATTGTATAAGTGCTTGCCTACTTTCTTCAGTCACTACCAAGTTTCAATAGGTGAATGGACACGTTATTCCATCGAACGACACACAAACATGTTTAGGTAAACTAGTCCCTCACCCCACCCCAATGTCCGACTATAAAATGGACGTCCGTGATTTATCACCGAAATGAGTTTATTACAATAATGGTTAGTTTATTGCAAAAGTGGTTTTATTACAAAAGTGGTTGGTACGCGATAACCACTTTTGTAATAAAGCTTTTTGTAAAAGTGTTTGCTTACTTTCTTCAGTCATTACCAAGCTTCAATAGGTGAATGGACACATTATTTTATCGAACGACACACAAACATGTTTAGGTAAACTAGTCCCTCACCCCACCCCAATGTCCGACTATAAAATGGACGTCCGTGATTTATCACCGAAATAAGTTTATTACAATAATGGTTAGTTTATTACAAAAGTGGTTGGTACGCGTTAACCACTTTTGTAATAAATTTTATTGCAAAAGTGGTTGTATTACAAAAGTGGTTGGTACAGTGGTTCAGTGCAGTTTCGCTAGGCGGTTGGTGCCGTAGGAAACTCTCTCGGAGTGGGTTCGAACCCCCGCCATGCTATTGTAAACACCAGCGTCCTTGATTCTACTAATTTCTATGGAGAGCGGAAATTTGATAGAGAAGTTCTCGCTGATTTCCTGCATTGCAGTATTGAGAATCGATCAATTACCCGATAAAAAAAATTTAAAAAATTACTTGAAAATAATTGAGAGAGAATCCCGTGTGATCAGTACTGATCTCATACACACTTGGTAAACTAGCATATCTTTTGGGGGGTCCGTCGGTGGCGGAGCGGTGTGCATGGTTCAGTGCAGTTTTGCTAGGCGGTTGGTGCCGTAGGAAACATTTGATAGAGAAGTTCTCGCTGATTTCCTTGCATTGCTGTATGGAGAATCGATCAATTACCCGATAAAAAATTAAAAAATTACTTAAAAATAACTGAGAGAGAATCCCGTGTGATCGGTACTGATCTCGTACACACTTGGTAAACTAGCATACCTTTTGGGGGTCCGTCGGTGGCCGAGCGGTGTGCGTGGTTCAGTGCAGTTTTGCGAGGCGGTTGGTGCCGTAGGGAACTCTCCCGGTTGATTGAGTCTTTTTGATTTAGAAAATTGTCAGGATGTTGCAAGAGACCTAACAGTACGTGGAGAGTGTATTATCATTAAATCACCCGCAGAGTGGAGATTCCACCCGAGGAATAATTGCATATTTGTTGCAAAGCATAACCAGCACCAGCAAAGTTTCAGCCAATGGACCTCCGGGTTAAACCCGGAGGTCCATTGGCTGAAACATTGCTTGTGTTTTTTGTCGATATGTACAAAATTTGAAAGTTATAGTTTGGGTGATAACTCCACTCTGCAGGTGATTTAGTTACAATCCACTCTCCACGTACTGTAACGTCTTGTTTACTGACCAGGATGAAACACAGTTTCTATATCTTGACTTTAGAGTTTATATGATATACTGTATAAAAGATTCATCATGCCATTATGAGCTAAAGTGATAATGTCATCATCGGTGAAGTCGCTACCATCCTTTTTAGCTATCGTCCTTCTATTTGGAGATAACGTTCGCTAGGATGCAGGAGGAGGTCTTGAGTTTCGATATTGTGTCTTATTTCTCCCTCATTATTGGGACTGTTTCACAAGACGGGTAAATATTCGTGCACTTCATACTCTTGAATATATAGAGTGACCGAGACAATTGTCTATTCTTCGCGAGCAATTGCGCTAGCGAAAATACACATTTATCTCGGTCACAAGTGAGATAATTTTCGGTATCCACTCAAAAACACTAGATTTTCTTTTTTTATACCCTTTTTATTAGAATCTGATAATTCCCCTCGTTTCAACCTTGAATTAATGCTTGAAAGGAGTCAGCGCATTGAATCATTGATACGTGGAAGTGATTTGATTGATATTCGGAACAGATAGCGTCTTACAATCTGATTCAGCTGGTGGGTTTTTAGTTCAGACATGGCTTGAAAGGATTTACCAAAAAAATCTTATTTTACGGACTTTCAGGCCATGTTTGAACTAGGGGGTTCCATGCATCAATTCTAGGTGAATGCGTGTTGTATTATTCCTGAAAATGATCAGTCCACTTAGAAATACTAGGTTTACTTTTCATTGTACGTTCTTAGAACAAATTGATCATTTCCAGTGATAATATGACTCGTATTCACGTTGAAGTGATGCTTTGAAAGCCGCCATTTTGATTGATACCGTGAAAGTGAAAAGTTCTCTTTCTTCAGAGTGGGAGATACGATTTCTATCTTTTTGCAATTTCTTCTATACTCTATCGTTTAGCTTAAAATAATTTCGTCTCTCATTATACCTTTTGTTTTATTTCATATCCATTGAACTTTGAACCCTTGTATTTAAGGGAATAGCCTCTATGACATAATCATTTTGTATTCAATGGGTGATGTACACGCCGGAACTTTTTTTCTAGCACCGTTCATACTAGTTCTATTCCCATCAAGTCATTTGTTACGCTTCGAAAAGTTTCCAAATTTCGTTATACAATTATCGACAGTCTGCCGTGTAGTGTAAAAATGAAAACGTCTAAAGCAAAATGAAGTCGGTTCACAAAAAATTAGTTAACCAAAAATGAGATAATATTTTTAAAAAAACCAATCATTTCCAACCAGAACATTAACCCAGTCCCCTGGCCGTCTCGTTTTGCTGATCCGTTATATCTAAATTGGTCAACTGTATTTCGGTAAATCTTTGTACATCTTGACATGCTTCGAACTTCTTTTAAAAATGTTTTTCCCAACTGTTTTGCAAATCTGCACAAATTTGTATTTATATTTTTACTAACAGTAATCCCCATCAAATGGTTAGGCGTGAAATGGCACCAGCCGAAGAGAAACACCGATATGAATTTCAACAAACACTGGTTCCGAAAAGGTTGTTTTGATTTTTTATCGATCCATTTGATCGGTACATCTTCAATCAAAACAAACAGACTCTTCACCTTTGGGTTTAAACATCGGAATTAAAATCTGTTTATTTAATGCATGGGTTGTGTAATAAACACAGAACGCGGTGTGTTTTGGAATGGCGTAGACATATTTCGTGAGAGCAGTAGGCTCGAGCGAAATATGATTACGCCATTGCAACGAATTATGTAAAACGTCCACCGATTCAACACACATTGTGTTTTGTCTACATATATATATGAAAAATGGTTCTCGTTTTTTTCTATATGCAGTCTTTTGCTGTTTGTAAAACATTTCCGTGATTTCTTGAGGGTCTAAAATTTCTATCTCATAAGTGATGGGATCGGCGTAGAACACACGAAACAAGATGAAGATTTCTTCCATCAATCTAGGCGTGTAACCCTTTTCGAAATGATTTACTACTTTTAATTTCTAAATCGATCGCCTACGGCAAATTTCGGGCGTTTTGTGGCCACTGCCACCTTCAACGAATAGAGATTCGTGTACACTGTGTTTTCACAGATTGCTACATGTAGCTTCCACGGGTGTCATCTTGATGGAACGGTGATGCATGTTGTTATAGTCGTCGACCAAATCATCTAAGACACTCGAGTATTTCCTAGCCGAGTTAGCCGTGAAATATCTGCATTTTTTCCAACAGGGCTTTATTCCATCGTTCGACTACACTCACCTCATCCTCATTTTCTGTGGAATACATGTCGACGAGTCGACGAACGTGAACGTTGTAAACTTCTCGACCTTTGTCCACCAACAATGTCTCAGGTTTTTACGAAAAAGAACTGTAGATATTTTCCAAATTTTCAACCATGCTTTTCCAAATTTATTGTTCAATGATCTCATCCACCCGTATTTTGAAAACACCTCTATGATCGTCAATAGATATTTCATCCCTAGGTCGTGTCTCGTCAGTGATTGCATGTCCATTAGCTCGACTGCCCGCATCTGATCCTATCCTTTGCGAATACTATTCTCTTTCTTCAAATTTGTGCACTATGTCCTTAAGCAGGTCGTTCGCTAATGCATTATTGAGTTGCTTTGTTTCTTTTATTTCCCGTTCCGAAATAACTTCTCGTCCTGATGAGCTCACTGACTAGCGAACATTCGAATTTCTCTCTCATATATATTTTTTAAACCTCTCAACACTTTCTTTTTTTTTTTGTTTTTTAAATTTTTTTATTCAGACACAGTTGTGAAAAATACATGCATATAATACAATTCGACATTGTTAGACGTAGGTTTCTACATGAAAACACGTTCTTGTCTCGCACGTTATTTCGAGTGTTCGTGTTGGGATACTTCGTGTAACAGAGCACATACCTTCAGGCAGCTTGATCAATTCTATTGATGGGATTGCTCCTCGATTTCGGCGTCAGATATTTATTCAATCTCTTCTCCAATTTCATGCCGTGTCCCGTGAATTGATGATTCCTGGCAGATGCATTTCGAAGGGAAGATTAATGATGACTCCGTTCACTGTTTCTCCACCTCTTTTGACAAATTGAGTTTTGGTCGAACCGCACACTTTACGTGTGCCACGAAGCATCTGCCTACTATTTTTAGTTTGCACTTTTCGCAAGTTATCAGTGTCCATATATTTCTTAAATTGCATGCAATACATTTTTTTTGTTAATTTTATTTTATTTTATTTTTTTATTTTATATTTTTTTTTCATTTGTTATTTTCTTACATGTATAATGTCATTATTTTTGTTTTAAATCTGACACTATTTCTGGATTGTTGTTTTTCCCAAGAGTTTACAAAAATGATTCCCTGAGTTCTTCTCGACCTTTTTCTGTCTGCTTAGGTTTTATCCCCTCTTAAAAAATCTGACGAGACTTTATTCTTATACCTTCTTACAACACGTCGAACCTATCTTTTTCATCGAGAATGTAGCGATACTCCTGATAGGAAATCATCCCATCCTTTAGGAAAGAAGATATCATGCCGATTATAGTATTGATTTTCGTGTCGTCCAACACATTGATATTTTCGTGTTTCTCGGCCTTCAGCGATGATTTTTTGCTCACGGATTTTCCAACTGTGCTCAAGAATCCTGTCGCAAGAGCAACGCCCTCTATCGCCTGCGCGGCTGGAATGGTGGCCATGGACAACCGGAAAGCCATCCCAGCAGCACTAAAACCCATGCATATGCTGATGACAGTCATATCCAGTCCGCCAACTCATTAAGTATTTCGCACATACTTCTTGTCGATCGCTTGACGTCTATCCCTTTCCATCGTCAAACAAGGTTGATTTTTATTCATCTAGTTGATGCGGAAGTGTTACCTCTGAATCCCAAAGGAGGTGCCAATGGCAGTAGAGTCGGTAAGTCAGGATATACATTATTTCTCGTTTCCATTTCAGCTGGATCAATATTTTAATGTGGCAAAGAGAAATCTTGTTTGTGCCAGATGAGAATTGTTTGTGCCAAATGAAATTTTTTGTGGCATGGGTATATTATGTTGGAGAACTATAAAGTTTTTTATATATATATTTTATTCAAGAAAGATCAAAAGCCAAAAAAGTAAAATTACTGGGGCTGAAACGGTTGGCTCATTTTCACAGCCGACTAACCGATAGCTATAACCGAATAATATCCGGTTAACCATTGTCATTATTTCACGGAATCTGGGATCAAAACTATAGGAATTGGAAAGCAGTATTCTTAGAAACTATTCCGAAGTGTGTATACAAACGAACGTTGTTGATACTTTGTATACATACTACGGAATAGTTTCTGCGGTTATTCAGAACTCACGGAAATTGCCGATCATTAACGAAATCTTGAACGCCAAAGTCGACTATTTCTCAATATATACAACGCGGCTTCGATGTGTAATCTATCCCAAAGTTGAAGCGGCAGATTTACTACGTTTTAACAGTGGAATGACGATCACTATCGATATTTCGGATAACCGGTTGACGTTTTTTTAATTGATTAGGTAGGTAACCGGTTTCAAACCGATTATCCGGTTAACCATTTCAGTACTAAAAATTACATGAAACCAAATATAACATAACACGAAACATAAAATAATAAAATATCATGAAACATATATAGTCCTACTAAAAGCAGGTCATTAGAAATTCGCACCTCGACGATCTATACTATAATATTAGAACGTTTCTTTTCATGTTCTATCGGTCGATAGTACCTGAGTTTGTGTGATTTCTGAAATAAAACCTGAAGCAGCGAAGCTGCTGAAGGTTTTATTTCAGAAATCACACAAACGCAGGTACTATCGATCGATAGAACATGAAAAGAAACGTTCTAATTATTTTATTATGCCGAACAAAATATGACTTTCATTGTTAAGCGTTAACTGCAACAAGCCATCGATATTGTAACAACAATGTAGTCGAATCCAAAAACATGACGTCATTTCGAACGAATGACGTCTCTTCGAAAATGACTTGTCACAAGTGCCGTCACTTTGAGAGTTTCTTTATCAACAAATGCCAATGTTAACAACTGCATCATGCTGTTCGTGTTATAATTCATTGTTAATGCTTGTGTGAAAAGTGATTTAAATTAATAGAATATAAATTCATGTTTCTCGGACAACAGTTGATAGAATTAAGCGGAGCGAAACACAAGTCATTACTGAGACTCATATTCAGGATTCACTGAAGTGGTGAACAACACGTGAGTGAGTTTTTTAATATTTCTGATTCTTTTGAATGCATTGTTTGCAGTTAAAATTGAAAACACACCCACTGAAGGTGATATATTTGTTGGTAAGTTTGTGTCTACCGGTGTTGAAAAAGCTGAACGGACACGGAGCCAGCGTTTGGTGTTGAGAAATTCGACGCTGATCAATGGAAGTGGCGCTTACATTTTCTTCGTTCTCTTGTCTCCAGGGAAAAACGTTCCGATAGTACCCGTGTCTTGCCCCAAAACTCCAGTACTGTGACTTTTAGAAGGTGTCATATTAACCAATCACGGCTGATGTTACAAACGTGGGGCATAATAAAATAAATGATTGACATGTTGATTGAAACCTTTGTTTTTTTATTACCTATGTTAATCTTTGATTTTGGTCAATGGGAAACGTACCACTAACAATTAACCCTTTACCTAACATGAAAAGCAGACGACACTTGCAAAAAACTCTTGAATAACTAAATATTTTCATTTTTTGTCTCAAAAACATAGGTTATGACCCCTCGTTGGAACGAGCTCGACGAGCTCGTTCCAACGAGGGGTCATAACCTATTTTTTGAGACAAAAAATGAAAATATTTTGAAAATTAATTGGCGATTTTTGAGAATAGCGCTGGCCGATTTTGGCCGTTACGTTAGGTAAAGGGTTAAAGAAAATCTGGTCTTTTGTTCACTGCTGAAGAAACAAAGCATGCATTGTTTTCAGAACACATAATTTTTTAACCTGAGATCACCGGTAAGGTCTATTGGAGAATGACCCAGGGCCGTTGAGAGGGGAGCGGAATAATAACCCCGGGGGCCCTGCGGTGTGGGGGGGGGGGGGGGACTGAACCGAGAGCAGAATAAATCCGTTGAAACTCTTTAACTCTGGGTCAACTGAGCGTCCAAAGCAATCAGCATGCATGATGCATGCTGATTGCTTTGGAGCTCAGTTGACCCAGAGTTAAAGAGTTTCAACGGATTCATTCTGCTATGATGCATGTACCATATGTAGGATGACAGTAAATCGCTTAATGCCGTTTACCGTGGATATGGTAGTCAATGACTCTAAATGGAACGAAAATAGAAAACCACGAATACATTTTGACTTTCCTGAAATAGTTTTTGAATACACAAAATTTGGTCATTGAGTTAACAGTTAGTGTTCGAATAATGTGATAATTTATTTCCTTATTTTTTCAAATAAACTGTTGAGACTTACATATTTAGAATCAATAAATCACTACTTTTACATTTGTGGAATATTAAGTGAGGTTTGCTGTTTGTGTAACATCCAAAATAAACAAGGAAGTGAAAGAACAACATGGTCAGTCAGCCATTATCCCTTTTCAAGTGTAATGTCAAATATATCCATATCACTCCTTCATGACCTTTCGTCATGAATGTTAATTACCCAAACAAACCGTCCCATAATTCCAGCCATGAATGCTTAAAAATATTATGTGTGCGGTTGGTCGATGAAAACTGTAGCATTTCGTAAAGTCATGCTGTTTTTATTATTTTCATCAGCCTTTGGCTCTACTTGAGTTTACTTGCATCACTTCACTGGAAACAGTTCGAAAGAACCTCTGTTAAATTTCGCGAGTGATAAATTAGGTAATGAATGTAGAACTTTGAATGACCTTACGCACTACAAAACACATGGCAGACGGTTTGCAAAACTGACCAATTAAGTATTTCTTTGGAAACGCTTTGATGTGCGACCAAAGATTCCAATTTCAAAACATGTAGACCCTTTGTTGTCGCTGTGTATTTGGCTATTTGTTAATAAATAAATAACCCTAAGGTTGTTATTTCGACACATGGGTGGAAAAAACGTGGCACATAATTGCAAATAGTTGGACAAAAATCACAATGCTACATTGATCCACGTGAAAGTTGAAAATACCAATTAGTCAACGACCAAAATGGTAATTGATTATGCATATGACCAATGGTCAACCGATTAGTCAATTATCCGCAGCACCCTTTTTATGTCTTTTTTTAATTTTCTTTGCGTTCTAGTAATTATTTTTTTCATTTAATTTTAAATTTATTTTTAAAAAAAGTTGTTTTTAATTTGTTTTCTTATTTCCTATTATATATATAAAAAAATGGATTGGAATTAAAAACAAAAAAAATTTGGCGATTTTCCCACTATCAATCCTCTTGTGGTTTGGTGAAAGAGTTTTTTTTTAAGTTTTTAATTCAGTTGTTTTCTACTTTTTAAACTTTTTTATTATTTATTTTTTATATATATTATACCTTTTTTTCAATTTTCTTTCTTTAAACCATTTTCAATCCCGATCCGCTGCTGTTCAACATCTCTTAGTGCATTCCTGTATCAGCACGATGCCAGAACCCTTAAAATTTGCAAGTTTCAGGTTTGCTAGAATCTCTCCCGATTTTGACGATCGTTTAATTAAATTGACACTTCTCTTACCAGTTTCACAAGCGATTCTAATGCTCACTTCCATTGTGCCTTTCTTACCCACGTCCTTCGCGGTTTTTATTCCCACCTTTATGGCGGTCAAAGCAATCTGTTTTGCCACTTCGCCAGTGCAGACACACAATAGAACACCATTCATCGAATCCAGCAGGCCTGATCCACCGTAGATATAACGCAGCCTGAGTGGTAGAATGTTCTATGTCCCATAGGGGAGATAATATATAGTCCCATAGGGGACATAGAGAACATTCTAGCACTCAGTTGACGATAAAATCTTGTAAATCCTCTGTTCTTATCACTAACATATTTTTTTTTCAATTTTTTGTTTAATAATTATTTTTGATTTCCTATTTTATTTACTGTTAATAATTTCTTCTTTCATCACGTTCGCGATCGATTTTTATGTTTCTCTGCCCAAAACCATTTGTCGCAACACTTCATCGTATAGGCTCACCATCTTTTTTTTATAAACAATATTTTGTTCATCATGAAATGGTTTGGTAACAGGCAGATGCCTATGTATATACCTCACCGATACATAAAATATACATTTTTATTTTAACAACAATGGTGCGTAAACAAGTGCAGAGTTGTGAAGTTTGTTCTGGACACAGTCCACCATCAGTCATAGTTTCTGTCAAACTAACTTGTGTCATAAGTCTTGATAGGACTCTTCAATCTTATAATGGGATGTAATGAATGATTGAGGTAAGTATTCTACTTCTCGGGTAATCATTGGAGTCTCATCGTTTGTTCGATTTATCTTGTTTCTCACTCCCGTTTTACCGGCCTCTCGACTCGCCATAAAGTGATGCAATCTCTGCAGTAGCATGTTGGGATCGCGCAAATGGATCATAATGGTTGTCGTTCCCTGTCCAGTGACCGATTCGATGATTGCTTTATTCGCATCCCATATGGTTTCACCAGTTCTTCTACTTCGAACTTCTTGTCTCTCTGGAATCATTCCTTTTCCCGTGACATTCAGCCGGACCAGGAGATCGTAGAAAGTCTCGTAATCCTCTTCGTCATAATCTTTCGATTTAGCCAGCACGATCACATTCCACAGACCCTTATTGCCTTCTTATTCTCGACCTACGACGATTAGATTATTTTCGTATGTTATTTCCACACTTGAAACCTTCGTAGAAATTGTGATCGTCTCTCGCGCGCAAGCCGAATACACAGTCCGTGCTCGACAGATTCGTCTTATATAAATTCGCGTAGTCACCGAGTTTCGTATTGCCGATATCAACCATCGTGTTACTGATCGTGTAGTAATCGTCGATATTTCATTCTCCGAATCGGTCTCAGTTCCGTTTATTTCGGAAGGGCTCGGCCGAAGTGCTGAATGAGAACGTCCAGTCAGAGTGTTTGTGGAAGACGACGGTGTATAACAAGAATGACCAGAAGTTCTGTAACCATAAATCGGATCATAAGGTTCGTAAATAACTACATGTCCTGCCTTTTCTCAAAGGTTTCAATTCTATGATTATCTCTTTTTCATCTCTTCCTGGGTTTCTCTCACGGGTTTGAACAACTTGGTCATCTTTCGTTTCATCTCGATGTTGCCCATCCGTTTCGCCAAATCGTTCTCTCGAATATTCCTCTTCAATTCTAAAAATCGACGAACCGCCTCGTCTCTCAACTTAGGATCTTTGAACTTTATAAATGACATGCTTTAATTTTTTTTTCTTCAATTCATTTTATTTGTTTGTTTTCTGTTTAAATATATAAGAAACATAACAGGCGATATTTTCGAAATGTCTCAGAGACTTCCGACTTCATGAATGAGGAGAAGAAAAACCCACCGGCTCTTACAAGTTTTTAAAATTTCCACATTGGAATGACACGGAGCAAAATGTTGATAATTGAAAAATTACAAATCTGATGGATGTCGAGGTCGCGGCAGTTTACAAATTTCATTGGGATATTTGTGAGGGAAAAACTTCTTCGAGAATGTCCGTTATAGCCCATTCGCTGTCTCTTAGAATTCTTCAGTAGTTCCACAATGGATTAGCTCAGCAACATGACAAAATTTGGAAATATGAGGTATGTCGAGGGCCAAGAAGGGGCAAAATGAAAAGAGGAAATTCCATTTTCTACAATTCTCCAAAAAATTCTCATTGGAATAATACTGAGCAAAAAAGGCGATGATGTGAAAAATCATTGTCGCAAATATTTGAGGAAAGCGATCTGCACACTTTTACAAATTCCAACAGGACATTTTCAAGGAAAAAAACAGCTCTTTGAGTTCATCTATTCTAGCCCACTTCAAGTTTAATTTTTGTTTTCTGATTATTTTCTGAAATAAATACCCAATGAATTAACCTTAATCGAAATACCAGCAGTAGTATGTCTCGCACGTTTGGGGCCTTGTTTGCCGGACCCCGGTGCCGGACCCCGGAAGTGACGTCATGTCACGTGACGTAGTGGCGCCATGTTGTGTTGTCATGGTAACCCGCGTGTGCGGCCATGTTGTGACGTCATCCCCATAGTGATACGTGGTGTTAGTGCGCAAGCGCAGTGCGTGTTGTTAGGGTGATACGTGTTTCCGTCGTCCATTTTGTATACTGGAGGCTTCCATCTTGGTTTCTATGGTAGCACGTGATTGCTATGTTACCCAATTTTTCTGCAATAAGACGGGGTATGTTCGGTGGGTGTGTTCCTTTGTAGAAGAGTAAATCTAATTACCACAAACAACCCGACAATCTCTCCAAATCGCCAAAATCCACCAAACTTTTACTATTTCGAATTCTTTCAGAATTCTCTGCTTCTATCTATATATGTAATAGTTTATGTCTACCTAGCCAAGATCCTTTGTTCTGGAGTATACTCCAGTAGCATAGAAGAGCCTATTAGTTGGAACAGTTTTGCTTATTATTACTATATTTAGCAATTTCTGGTCTATTCTTGTTAGTTCTGACCCTATTCCAAGTACTCTTCTTGTTTCATGTATCTAGATCATTTATAACCAATCAGATTGCTTAATTTCTCATAATCTGGATGCAGAGTTATCTCCCTTCTGCATAATAAAAGCCTATAGCCAATGGCAATATCCCCAGGCACCCCAGTTTTAGGACCCCTTTTTTCGAAAACACCTGTGTCTATGGAATCCCTTTTTTGTCATATGTGCTTATGTGAAAAAGCACAATGTGACACAATGTGCCCTAGCACAAAGGCACATGCTTTATGTGCCGATATGTGCTTATGTGAAAAGGCACAATGTGACACAATGTGCCATATCACATGGGAACATACGGGTATTTGAGAATACCTTTGGCCTGGTATTGTATTATTTGAGGATACCTATCGAGGATACCTACTGGAGAATCCCTTTTTGTCATATGTGCTTATGTGAAAAGACACAATGTGACACAATATGCCCTATCACATAGGCACATGCTTTATATGCTGATATGTGCTTATGTTAAAAGGCACAATGTGACACAATATGCCCTATCACATAGGCACATACGGGTATTTGAGGATACCTATGGCCTGGTATTGTATTATTTAAGGATACATATCGAGGATACCTACTGGAGAATCCCTTTTTGTTAAATGTGCTTATGTGAAAAGGCACAATGTGACACAATATGTCATATCACATAGGCACATACGGGTATTTGAGGATACCTATTTCCTGGTATTGTATTATTTGAGGATACCTATTGAGGATACCTATCGAGGATACCTTTTGGAGAATCCCTTTTTTTGTCGCATTAGGCTATGTAAAAGCCCTCAATGGGTCTAATGTAGTCTTACCAACTGCTTCCATCTTGTCGTCAAAGCTCCAAGGCCATTACAGGTCTATGGCCTAGCTGTCCTATCATTAGCTTCTACAACAGTCTTGTTCCATTGCGGCCTTGTACCAGTACGATTGGCTTCTGTTATTCTGCCCCATATCTCATCCATTACTTCCTAGCTATGCCTTTCTCAGTCTCGACTATAACATTGATCAAGGTTGAATCAGATTTCCCTTGCTTGTATACATATAAGGCATTCCGTTATTGAGATTCTTAGCCGAGTCTGTAAAATCTGGATTCCGTGTTTTAACATCGTCCACTCGAGGGTATGGGAAGGGATTGGTAACACTCAATGACTACAAGACTCTGAACAGATACAACCAGTCACTACAAAACAACGAAGTAAACATAACAAATTGAAAGAATGTCAAACTAGTCAGATTGATCGAACTAGTTGAACAGACTGAACAGAACAAAGTGAACAAAGATCCAACACAACCAAGATCGAAGTGAACAGAACTGATTTATGAACAGATACAAGACAACTGTTCGAATGAAGTGAACGAAGATCTAACAGAACCAAGATCGAAGTGAATTAACCATAACAAAGTTTTCACCTGAATGAACTATAATCCCTAAATATAACCCAATGTTAACCCCCTTGAATTGAACAAACCTGAATGAACCCTTTGAACTGAACAAAGTTTTCAACTGAATGAACTTTATGTAATTAAAACCCCTTTGAACTGTTTGAATGAACTATAACCCTAATGAATGTATGTATAGTTAACCCTTTTGAACTGAATGAATTTTTTAACCATAACCTGAATGAATGTATTAACACGCTTTGAACTGAATGAATTTTAAAATGAAAATATAACGAAGGGGATCTGAATTTTAACTGAATGAACTACAACACATTAAACTGAATTCTTCTAACAGGGAAGGGAAATACCCTCGAGTGGACGATGTTAAAACACGGAATCCAAATTTTACGGACTCGGCTAAGAATCTCAATAACGGAATGCCTTATATGTATACAAGGGAAATCTGATTCAACCTTGATCACTGTTATAGTCGAGACTGAGATAGGTATAGCTAGGAAGTAATGGATGAGATATGGGGCAGAATAACAGAAGCCAATAGTACTGGTACAAGGCCGCAATAGAACAAGACTGTTGTAGAAGCTAATGATAGGACAGATAGGCCATAGACCTGTAATGGCCTTGGAGCTTTGGCGACAAGATGGAAGCGGTTGGTAAGACTACATAAGACCCATTGAGGGCTTTTACATAGCCTAATGCGACAAAAAAGGGATTCTCCAAAAGGTATCCTCGATAGGTATCCTCAATAGGTATCCTCAAATAATACAATACCAGGCCATAGGTATCCTCAAATACCCGTATGTGCCTATGTGATAGGGCATATTGTGTCACACTGTGCCTTTTTCACATAAGCACATATATCAAAAAGGGATTCTCCAGTAGGTATCCTCGATAGGTATCCTCGATAGGTATCCTCAAATAATATAATACCAGGCCATAGGTATCCTCAAATATCCGTATGTGCCTATGTGATAGGGCATATTGTGTCACATTGTGCCTTTTCACATAAGCACATATCGGCATATAAAGCATGTGCCTATGTGTTAGGGCATATTGTGTCACATTGTGCCTTTTCACATAAGCACATATGACAAAAAGGGATTCTCCAGTAGGTATCCTCGATAGGTATCCTCAAATAATACAATACCAGGCCAAAGGTATCCTCAAATACCCGTATGTGCCTATGTGATAGGGCACATTGTGTCACATTTTGCCTTTTCACATAAGCACATATCGGCACATAAAGCATGTGCCTTTGTGCTAGGGCACATTGTGTCACATTGTGCTTTTTCACATAAGCACATATGACAAAAAAGGGATTCCATAGCCACAGGTGTTTTCCAAAAAGGGGTGCTAAAATTGGGGTGCCTGGGGATATTGCCATTGGATATAGGCTTTTATTATGCAGGAGGGAGATAGCTCTGCATACAGATTATGAGAAATTAAGCAATCTGATTGGTTATAAATGATCTAGATATATGAAACAAGAAGAGTACTTGGAATAGGGTCAGAACTAACAAGAATAGACCAGAAAATGCTAAATATAGTAATAATAAGCAAAACTGTTCCAACTAATAGGCTCTTCTACGCTACTGGAGTATACTCCAGAACAAAGGAGCATGGCTAGGTAGACATAAACTATTACATATATAGATAGAAGCAGATAATTCTGAAAGAATTCGAAATAGTAAAAGTTTGGTGGATTCGGTGATTTGGAGAGATTGTCGGGTTGTTTGTGGTAATTAGATTTACTCTTCTACAAAGGAACACACCCTTCGAACATACCCGTCTTATTGCAAAAAAATTGGGTTACAATCACGTGCTACCGTAGAAACCAAGATGGCGGCCTCCAGTATACAAAATGGACGACGGAAACACGTATCACCCTAACAACACGCGCTGCGCATGCGCACTAACACCACGTATCACTATGGGGATTATGTCACGACATGGCCGCTAACGCGGGTTACCATGACAGCACAACATGGCGCCACTATGTTACGTGACATGACGTCACTTCCGGGGTCCGGCACCGGGGTCCGGCAAACAAGGCCCAAAACGTGCGAGGCATACTACTACCAGCCCAGGCGAATGTTTTTTTTAAAGCTGGGTTGGAAGACTTTTTCAAGCTAAATTCCCACAGTGGGCGAGAAGTGCGTTGCTCCGTGGGCTGAATGAATTTCCTAAACCACTTTTTGGCCATTTTTTTTTTAAATGGAAAACTCCGATTCTCAAGTCAAAAAAAAGTGTCAACAGAAAATGTCAAAAACACTTTTTTTGCAATGTTTTTTTCATATGGACAATTCCATGTTAATTTAGACTTGCAGTTTTAGGTGGACCAACAATGTCTGAGAGATTCCCATAGTAAAAGAGCACACGCAAATGACAAAAAAAAACCATAAAATAACACTGAAAAATTCCGTGCCATGAGTTTTATACCCGCTCTGGACATTAACGTGAGATTTTCCGTAAAGAATTACAAATTATGAGGAATTTTGTTCATTGCATAGGAGTTTGCGAATGTACAAATTGAGGGTTGAATTTGTTAATGGATGGTTTCGATTTAGCATTGAAACCCCAAAGACAATTTCTGGGCCAACGAAAAATCTAAATTTGTTCAAACGCTTGGATCGATTTCAGTGGCCTTTTACACCTATTGAACCTTTTCCAACAATGCAAATCAAAGAAAAGGTGACACCTTAAACACAAACGTCATCACCAGTTCAAAACACAAGTTGAAGCAAAATAGAAACAGAACAGAAAAAAAGAAGAAAAATATACACCTAATCTAGAACAGAAATCATATATCTGAACAGTCTTTCTATATACCGGTATACCGCGGTATTTTTTTATTTTTTATACCAGTATACCGCGGTATTTTTTTATTTTTTATACCGGTATACCGCGGTATTTTTTATTTTTTATACCGGTATACCGCGGTATTTCTTCGGTTCAGGATATCATGCAGCCCAAAATTTCAAGCTAGAAATGTTATTCAATCGAGACTTGATTTGTTCGGCATTTTGATGACATTACCATCAGAAATGAAGACTCACCATATGATTACGCTGGGTAATGTCACAAATGATGTTAATATCTTTATAGGTTCAAGCGGATTTCAATACTTATTGACTGGAATATTTATAATTAGAAGAGAAAAGAGTGGTTAGCGACTTATTAAATTCCTGTTCAGTTATTATATCATCACTATATAGCCTATTACAATCAGTAACGAATGACGCTTTGATGAAACATCTAGGATTTGCTTAGATTTTAAAGGCACGTCAAATTTATTTACTTATTGTTGTTTAAGGTTACATATTTCTGCACAATGGCTAATCATGACCACGCAAGTTTTACGGATGGAAGAAGCCGGAGCATCCGGAGAAAGCCACCGAGCACCTGCGAGCAACTGTCAGCTCCCCAACATATTAACTCTACACAAGCAGGGTTAGCATTGGCTGAAGACAGGTGCACCATCGACGCGAAGTACAGCTTAGTACACAACGCCACCGTGCCCCCATGTAGGCATCGGGATAAAGTGTCTTGCAGATAGACACAACGCGGCTTGTCCCGGGCCGTGCCCCCACGTATGTGAAGTGTCTTGCCCAAGGACACAACGCGGTTGCTGCAGGTGGAATTCGAAGCAGTGACCTCGCGGCACGCAGCCTGCACCTCTACCTCCTAAGCCGCCGCGCCCTCACACATCAGATTGCATCAAATAGTTTCTGTGGCCAAGAAGTTTTAGACTAATTGTTCTTCTACACTGCAAAAAATATGGGTTCTCTTTAGAATCAAAACTGTTCTAATCTTGTCCCTGAGATGGAACCAGATCTGTTTAAACAGTATTTATTTCAAATTAAATAAATTTACCAAGATTAGCATTCAATTTTAACAGAATATTACATGAACTGAAGAAGATTCGGCAGTAAACTTGGAGCTTATTCAACGCAGTCGCCAACATTTTTAAACAAAGGAGATATGTACAGTTGGCATATCGAACCAGTTTTGGTTCTAAAGAGGACGATTTTGAGCCTTCGCCAGCTATTCAAATTTTAAATGCGTTGCACGATTTGGCGAAAATTCAATTGAAATTTCGCTTCTATTTAAAAGTAGTCCGTCAACGATTTCCGTTCCGCTCATATGTGCGGAATGGACTTCTATGCTAGAGGTCCCGAGTTTGATCCCCGTCCGGGAAGACCTGCGTTGTGTCCTTGGCATGGTCCGGTTGTCCACATGGGAACACGATGACGCGGTGTACTAAAGCGTACGGCACATCTATGGTGCACATGTCTTCAACCGCTGTAACCCTGCGTGAGCGGAGCTTGAACAGAGTTAGAATGTTGTGGAGCTGACAGTTGCTCGTCGATGCTCGGTGGTTCTCTCCGGGTACTCGGGCTTCCTCCACCTGTAAGATTGTCACGGTCATGATTACCCATTGTGCATAAGTAAATGCCCTTAAAAACCAATAAAGAAATAAATAAATATGTGTGGAACAGATTTTCATTTTCTGTACGGTTTAGTATTGCTGTAGATGGGGAACTCTTTGGAAAGGCGTGTAATAAACCTTGTTTATCATATTATTTCACTAATAAACGTCCTACCAATACCATTATTTCTTAGTGTATACTTACGTTTAAACAATCAAATATTTCGTTTTCTTTACAAGCAGTTCGTTTAGGTGTTTTGTGGAAAACCGCTGTAAAATTCATGAGTGCACTGAACGAAGGAAAAGATCTTCTCCCCATTTTATTACTACATGCGTGTCCGTGCTTGTAAATACACCAGCTGCACATCGAATTTCTGAAAGATCTGCCTCTACTGATAATTATGTTGGAATATTTTCCACATTCATGTTCAAGGTAATTGCGTATGGCATTGTTCATCGACGGATGCTCTGAAATGGTAAGTAACTCTTTGAAACTATTTTCTGCATTAACACTCAGAAAACTAAAGTTTTGTCCAAGAACTGGCTTGTTAAAATCAACTGTTTCAATCAGAAAATCCCGGGATTGATGGTCAAAGCATTGATAAGCGTCACTATACTTTTCAGAACATGGTATGGTTTTAGCGCTTTCCATTGGTCTTGTCCTAAGTACACACGGAAGATTCTGAGCAAGTCTTTGAATTTTAACCATCAAATCATCTTCAAGGTTCAAGCTGTCATGAAAATATCTATTACATCTTTCGATGTACACATTCCAAAATGGCAACTCTGCTTTCACTCCATGACATTCAGCACAATATGAGTTCTTGTATGATATTTTTAAATATCGATCGTACACGGGAACTAAGCTCATCACATCGGACGAGTTTTGAAGCTCACATTGTTGTTTTAATGTAATGTCAGTAACCATACTTGGACATGATGACACCATAAGCCATCCCAGGCCATCGACTGTGTTCTCACACGTTGACGTAGCATACTTATTTTCTATTTCGATACGCCTAGAGGGCTCTATAGACTGAGGCTGTGCATCGTAACAACAGTTGTTATATATAGCACATTCATCGTCACAAGAACACAAACGTTGTGTTAAACACGAATCTCGTTCGGTGTTTTTCGTACACCGATCTAACTGATTGATTGCAAAATCCGTTTCATCACTGTCCAATTTGTACTCTTTAACTTGTTCAAAAAGGTCGCATATGAATTTAACGGGAAAGTGTCTTGCATCAGCACTAGAGCAGATTTGATCAACATTCCTAGCCTCATTAACACTGTTATTTATGTTCAGACTTCCATCCTCAGGGTATAATGGCGAAATATCGGTTCTTAACAGGTCAGCGGGTACGGACGATACGAAAAGCTCAGTTTTAGAAGAGCTTGAAGCGAACCAGTTTTCTCTCGCCTCTGTCGTCTGCCCGCTTGTATTGCTGCTAAACTCCCGACTGCGTTGCTCTATTGCTGAAATTGTGATATTTGTTTCATGTGCAGGGGGTTCAGCTGTAGTCGTCACCTTTGGTGTTAAAAACCTGTCACTGTTGGTCTGAGACAACCCTGCTTCATGAGCACGCGTTGTATATTGTTTTCCGATAGCAGCAGTTTGTTTTTTCAGTTTCCAGTACAAGGACACAGTTGTCGTGCCAACTGGATAATCAGTACGTACCTCATCATGTTTAGGAGAGGCTTCGTTGTCTTTCCAGGAACAGGGATTATTTGAATTTCCACTGCATGGTTCACTTTGCTGCTGGCAAGAATGTGATATCAACACCGCCACTAGCTGCAACCAGACAACATTAGGTGAGATTTTTTTCATTTTTCTAGATGTTCTGGAGACCAAGCTGAAATTCAGAAAATAATTAGTTCTAATTAACGTGAAGAAGAAAGCTGCACGCAATATATTTGTCCAGCATGTCCGTTTGTGCGTTTAAAACATTAAGAGCGTAGCGAAGATTTACTAACTGGGGTGGGGGGGGGGGGGGGGGGGGCAAGTAAACATTATTTGTCCGACGTGTGATGGCTCACGTCCCGAATGATTAATTTTCTCACTACATCATCAAGGTATGCCTTTATCGAAGGCAGGCTTTGATGTTGTTGTCATTTTAGTCAGTCGGGATTTAAGTTCAAAGACTTATTGAATATTTATGAGCTAATAAGTGAAAAATGGTTGTGCTGAGCCCACACAGCCGCAATCGGTTACTACAACCCTTCATTTGTGTAGCCGGACACCTTCCGATATTTTGTGACCATCTTTAAATTCACCTCGTCCCCTGAGTTCCAATGTGTTCTATGTTCTAGACTTTATGTACAGCAAATAATTTGTCTCTTACTTTTAGAAGCAACGCCTAAAATAACAGAAGGCTTCCATTGATGACAAAGGAATATATGGAATATATGGTTCACAGTTCTGTTTGAACGAGTTTGATTTAAATGTGACGGACTCCATAATTATGAGGTTTCACTCTAATTCTCAATGGAGGAATGTGTTTCTGATTTCTGTCGAAGATGTCATCAATTTGGGGATAAGACATGAATAAAAGGGGGGTTGATGGGTGAGAAAATAGCTTAAAAACATATTACGGCTGTAGCGTATTTCTGTACATCTCAAGAGAAGATTACCCTATTTCAACGAACATCGAATCTAATGGTGATGTTCTAAATGTGCCCAGGCTAATTCTTATACCACTATTATGGATTACATCAAGTGGATTGAGGTAGATGTTTCTCACAGAACCTTCAACCACACCACCATAATCTAATGTTTTTCTCACAATTGATCTACAAATGGTCTAATGTTTTTCTGTCAGTACCCCAATGGGCGACACCAACTACCTCTAGAAGGTTATGAGCTCTTTTATATTCGATCATCTGTTTATTATCTGAGAAGTGGACTTCATTTTATTGTTAACACATAAGTTCAAGCCTTGGGTGCATGGTGGCGTTGTGTTATAAGGAGTAGTGCACGTAGTAGATGGTGCACTTGCCTTCAACCAGTTCTAAAGCTGCTTGTGTAGGGTTACTACGTTGGGGAGTCTGAAAGTTGCTCGCCGTAGCACGGTGGTTCGCTCCGGGTTCCCCGGCTTCCTCCACTCGTAAAACTGACACGAGGAGGCCCTGTGTGTCGAAAGTGTCGTTACACCCCAATAAATGAATAAGCTAAAGAATTTCACTTCTTTAACCCTTTACCCAACGTAACTGCCGAAACAGGCCAGCCCTATTCTCAAAAAATCGCCAATTAATTTTTATTATTTCTTAATTTTTTGTCTCAAAAACAAAGGTTATGATCCACTCTTTCGTTCCAACGAGAGGTCATAACCTATGTTTTTGAGACAAAAAATGGAAAAAAATAGTTATTCAAAAATTTTGTTTGCAAGTGTCGTCTGCTTTTCATGTTAGGTAAAGGGTTAAAAACTTTATACTACTCCTATTCATTTTCAACTGATCAAGATGATGTTTCCGGAGCTTACAGAAATGAGCACAGTTCGTTTTAGTCTTGGAGAACCAGAAACCATTTTCTGTAGTCCAGTTCTGAAATCTATCTGAACACAACTGAAGTTTGAGGCCAATGGCATTTATAGGTTTTTTTCGCTATAGCAGATTAAAAGGCCACCCACTTGCCCTGAAGGGTCCCCTATATTCTCAATAAGGTCAATGATGCCTTTGATTTTCACTGAAAAGGGATAACAGCTAAAATAGAAACCTCCAGCCATACCACCATGCTGAAAAGGGTTTCTTAAAATCCTATACTTCAACGATCAAAAAACATGACGACGAAATATTCGTTCTGGCGAATGAATTTCTGAGTCTTAGTCTTCAAATCTAAGCGAATGATCAACAGTACCTCTTGCTTGATTGTAGAATTGAACATTAGTAAGCACAATGTTCAATTAAAAAAAAAAGACAAGCCAATCATTGATCATACTTTCCCTGTCTTTGTACGTGCAATTTGCCAGTGCAAACGTTCATTGTAATACTCTAAACAGCCATACATATTGGAACTAGAAGAGTCGTCACTGTGTTGTGCATGATTTTGAAGTAATATCGCGCTGAGTAAGTGCACTTTCGCCCCTCTCAAACTGCACCATTAGCGTACCTTAATTCCTGTAGAAAAATAGCGTGTTCCAACTCCGTACAATTTTATACTAATAAACAAAGTTAATTAAAATCATTTCGAACTTCTGATAAGCATGTACATGTAATGACGTAAATATATATTAAAAGGCGACTGCATTTAAGGAATGATCGTTTCTTTTTGTCTATTTCTTGAGTTATGAACCCCAAAAAACAAAGTCCAAACTATGTAAATGGGCGTATGAACCCCAAAAAACAAAGTCCAAACTACGCCCATTTACACAGTTTGGACTTTGTTTTTTGGGGGTTCATAACTCAAGAAATAGACAAAAAGAAACGATCATTCCTTATAATTAAACATTCGCGACCCAAATAAATAAATAGTGTTAGTCGTCCTCTACTTCAGCGAACAAACACTTAAAAACTAAAACTGGTAGACATATTATTTTTCTGGCATAAAAGAGGGCGCATATTATTGAAATGCAGGTAGCAATTGACACACTTTAAAGTCAAATGCACTTATGTCATTAAATTTTTTATTGACCAATGAATTACGTAATGCAAAGAAAACGTCATAAGCCACGCCTCCCTCAAATTTCATTCAACTGTTCACTTCACGTAAAAGTTACGTTCCGTGGTAGGTGGAAGTAGGCCATCAGTATTACATTGTATTTTGGTTTTGACCGTTTCCCGAGAACTGAAAAACACAGTTTGTAAAAGTGGAGTTAGATATAAAACCAGATGACATGAAATTAGTTGAATTCAATGTCAAAATTGCCGTGTTTGTCGTGACCAGCCATTGTTTACAATCGATTTGGGTAAAACGATGAACGCAGACGATCACCCAGTGTGCGTGAAAATTGAAATGTCAAATAAATACAGTTGTGAAGAAAAAGAAAAATTGACCCACCACGGTCATTTAAATATTTTATAAATAATTTCATGGTGATAAATTAGTAATATAAATTTATTTTTCTTTTTCACATTTAGAACGTGCCAGTGTTCTAACTTCTACTGATTTGACACCATGTTGTAACTCCGAAGACTGATATTTTAGGGGCGTGGCTGGGGCGGAGCTAATTGTGTTTTTTTCGGTTCATTGAGTTATGAAAAGAAAAAACAGAATCGTGTGAGCCAATCGTTTTATCTGAAAGCGCATGAACCGAAAAAAAGTTTAATTATATTCCGAATGAAAAGAGTGGTTTGCTACTTAATCTCAGAGTTTTATATGCTCCACTGGAAAAATATTTATAACTGTTCATAACATCACAAGAAAACTTGCAAACCTTTATCACATGCACCCGGTTGAACATGTGATGAATGTTTGTAAGTGCTTCTTTTGTCTCCCTTAGAAGTTGTAATTAATTACTGAATGAAAAATCTACCCCACCGCGATTTAGTAGTAATCCACCCTCCACATAATACAGTCTCAATATTTTCTTTATGTTTGATCAGTTCAGTTCGTGATTTGACTACCGACCTCGCTAATAGCGCATTGCATTTTGTACTTCACAGCGGGAATGTTCTTGTGAATTTCAGACTACTTCATTCTTATACAGTAAGGAGCTCATTAATTATTGACCATTTTCTACGCTAATTGTGACCGGACTTCTAGTTCCAGCTGTAATACATTTGAGCCTTTGCTTTCCCGTTCCTTTTTTCACTTCCACGAACTCATTTCTATTTTTCAGACGCCGAATGTTTTTGAAAATGGTTATCTTTATTTTATTAATCATTTTCCAAAGTTTTGTTTTAAGAGTGTGGTGGTTAAGTTTTGAGACATAATTTCCAGAAGAAAGGTTCTTTTTTATAAGTGGTCTTGTTCTCGTGTGATCTATACGCAGTTTGTCCAAATTATTTGTTATAGGTGACTTATTAAATTAGAAATTTCAGTTCTGTTACGATCCTTTATAGCCTGTTTGCAATCATTATCGAAGAAAAGTGTGGTGGGACGTTTTGAATTGCAGTTCCTCAGTAAAATGTTTTATTTTGTCAGTACATTCCAGAAAAGCCTCCAGTGTGAGACTTAAGGAACAAATCGACAAGAAAGTGTCCTAGTCGGCCTTTTTGAAACACCACTGGAGCATCCTTTCTTCATCCACCGGATCTACACTTCATCGCCTGAGTGCTAGAATGTCCTATGTCCCCTATGGGAGTACTCTGTGCCCTATGGGAGTACTCTGTGCCCTATGGGAGTACTCTGTGCCCTATGGGAGTACTCTGTCCCCTATGGGACATAGGACATTCTAGCACTCAGGCGGCGACTTTACTTCCCAACGCAATTGGAAAGTGGCGACTCCTTCACAAGTAATCTTCAACGTTCAAGGAAAAGTCAAGAAGACAGACGGACGTGCAAAGTTAGAATGTTTGAGGTATACGAACCAGATGCAGGATGCAAGAAAATGTCTGACACATTATTGAACAAAGATAAAAATTTTGCAATAATATCTTCCACTCTCTTATCTTTGTTTTCTGCAGGAAATACACCAGAAGAGGGTCATGTGCTCTGAAATCACCCAACAAAACACACGTAGTTGGGAACTGATGAATCAGTTGCCAAAGATCATTCAGCTGACGGGTTTTATTTAGTGAAATGCAAATTAAACATGATGTAACAGTGTTGTCTGAAGTTATGCATACTGCCAATGTCTGTAAATATTTTTGTGTGCGTACAGTACTGTGTATAATGTCATTCCGAACCAAGAGAGACCTTCCAAGAGCATTTTGATCATTTTGACCATTTCACTGTAGCACAATTTGGTGATATCATGTACAGAACCATATTTGGCGGAAATAGGTTAAAGCGAAAAAAATTGAAAACATGTGGAAACTACTCTCACATGTAACTATTAAATTTTTAGTACATGCTTCAACATTATGCAGCAATCTCACAAGGAACATAGCGGGAATAGGATTAAGTAATGCCATTACCCGTTTCCATAAATACCCCCAACCCCACCCCAGCACCCACACTCCAAACATATCATTAGAAAACACGTTTGTATGACTCGAAGTAAGTCAGACCAAAAGCCGTTAACCTCAGGTGGGAAAAGTCTTGGACCAAGTCTCTAACCACCTGAAGTTATCTCCCATTGAACTGACTTTTTTTCGAGTCATACAAACTTTTGGAGAACATCGAAAACGATTACTCTAATTGCTTTATTCATATTTGCGTTCCCAAAATAGCAAAACGCTAACAATGATTGGCAGCTCAGCGCGTAGTCCAAATATTGCTCAACAAGCCGTTATATATTTTTTCTTTGTTTTGCTATCCTGTGGCATGTATAATGTAATTTCATTTTTGGGGGCTTTTCCATAAAATGTGATACTAATGGAATAAAAGGATAAAGTCATATCATGATTATTATCTGTCACTCACATTCCTTACAACGTGTGAATTAAGAATAATAACGGGCTTTAGTACTTTCTAGCAGCGAAACGGTTTATTCGCCCAAGCGTTATAAGAAGATATTGCGTATTAGTTTTCTTCTTGGTGTGTTTTCTGCAGACAAAAATCAGCAGGTTTACAATTTTGGCTCAGAAGGCTGATTTCATGAAAATTCGCTCTGAAACATCGACAACTCCATTTTGATTTTTAGTTTAGCATCAACAATTAGTTGCAGAGTCTGATGGTTAGATAGTGGACGTATATCTGCAAAATATCCCCGGATGGTTTCTTAGGTGATTTATGTCTCGATGACCTATTCTGACATGAGTTCGGACGCCGTTTCCAGAAGTTTCATCGATTCTTTCATCGGTCGTCATGTATTGAAAGCATTCAAGCCTGTTACTTGTAACAGGGCCTTGCAGTGCTTTAGGTGTTCTCTCTGATAACTGTTTTTCGTTTTCTTTTTCTTCTTTTCTCATTTCTTTATCTCACTCTGACTCAGACTTTGTTGTTATGGTCCTTGTGTCTGCCGTAGATAGGTATTTGGTTTGTCTGGTTCATTTTTCTGGTCTAGAGCTGATCTCAAGTCTACGGCGCCCAATCGCATAGCCATAAATACTCTGCCATCATACCAATAGAGCTAACGGTAACCCTAGAAATGTTAGCTCACATTTACAATCCGCCTCGAGATCGATAGTCGACAATTGCTAATTACTGAATTATTGGACTTTCTTTTGTGAAGGTTCATTTGTTTAACAAAATAAAATTATATATAAAGCTGAAATGATCCGGATATATAGGGGTTGCCGTTAGCTCAGTTGGTATTGTTGCAGATCATTTATGGCTTTGCAATTAGGCGCCGTGGACCTGGGATCGACTCCCGCCAGGACCACCTTCTGATATCTTTATAGTTTTCAGTCTAGTGGCTCGGTCCCAGGACTATGCTTGGTGGAATTCCTGCTTGCCAAAGGCGATATAAAATCTAATTCAAACAGTTGCACCTTCACATGTCTTACATTAAATGCGATTCTTGTGTTTAAAAACTGGGACTTACTTCTTCGCCTCAAGTCATGCTACCTATGCTCGATATGGTCTTGCGGGCGATGGAAAGATCAGGGAGTGTGGTGGTTCAATGGTTACGACTTGGACTTCAAAATGAAAGGTTTATAGTTCGATCCCGCCAGGGGTTACTGCGATGTGTCCTTGGACAAAGCACTTCATCCCGAATGCCCATGTGGGTGCACGGTGCCGCTGTGTACTAAGACGTACTGCTCGTCGATGGCGCTCTTGTCTAAAACGAATGCTAATGCTACTTGTACCTAGTTAGTACGTTGGCGAGTCTAGCAGTAGGTCACCGTTACTCGGTGGTTCCTTCCGGCTTCCTCCACCCGTAAAACTGTACAACACGAGGAGACCCAGGCTGTCGAAAGTGTCGTTAAACCACAATAAATAAATAAATAAATAGAGTCAGAGAGTTTAAAAGTGTAGGCCCTCGGTCTTTATTTTTGAAGAGAAATAGTCTTCGATATTTCTCAAATGAGAGAATCTACCTGTGATCCTCGCCAGCAGCAGAAAGAAGAGTCGAAAGCGAGAAATGCCACCGGTTAATTGTATAGCCATAAATCTAATGGAACCCCCGTCTACATCCTAGCAGTATACTCAATATAGCTAATAGACAGATTCCATCCGAAGCTGTCAATGAGTACAGAGCTCTTGCACGCGGAGGATAATAAAAGAAAGATTTCGAGAAATCAACTCCCAAGTGTTTTACGATATCATATTAACCATTTCGCTGCTCTGCAATTTGGTAATATCCTGTGCTGAACCATATATTGGAGGGAATGGGGGTTAAAGTGAAAAAAATGAAAGCGCTAATAACGTTCACGTATTTGTAAATTTAAAACTGTTATTATACATGTACAGTACGTGGATAGTGTATTATCACTAAATCACCTCTGGAGTGGCGATTCCACCCAAGCAATAATTGCAGATTTGTTACAAACCATAACAAGCACAAGAAAAGTTCCAGCCAATGGACCTCCGGGTTAAACCCGGAGGTCCATTGGCTGAAACATTGTTTGTGATTTTTGTCCATATGTGAAGAATTTGAAAGTGATACTTTGGGTGATACCTCCACTCTACGGGTGATTTTGTTACAATCCATTCTCCGCGTACTGTATATTGGAACAACGTTGACTGAGTTCAAGAAGGTTTCCAAAACTACTCCCATCCACACTCCATAAATCTCAAAAGAAAAGACGTCTAGACGACTTGAATTTAGTTCCTATTTAATGGACTGACCATGTAGTCCAAACTTTGCTCCATAGGCCGTTATATAATTTTTGTTTTGTTTTGTCGCCGTGTGGCACAGGACAACAAAAAACAATTATATACATGTATGTTGGGACAAGTTTGGACTATTGAGTTCGTTGTTGCCTCGGGTATTTCGGAATTTACATAGTCGCGAAAAATAGTTGAGATCAAATGGATAATGCCATATCGTCTGTCGCTTGCATTTCATATAACATGCGTTCTATTGAGAATAACATCGAGCTATGATATCCATTCCCTGTACATGTATGTGGTATCTCCGTACTGAGTACGGACTTATCGTACAGGTCGTCAACAGTTGGTTCCGTACTCAATATGGACCTACAGCAGCGAAAGGGTTAATGCCTGCGGTGACGATGTCATCGTTCAAGGTAGAGAACGCGAAGCTATTCGATTGTAATCTCATTTACCCCGGAATCATGGGCCCCAAATCAGACTCACGCGATGTAGACATGAGATCCTTCTTTCACGTGCACTGTCGCCAGTCCCAACTGTTTTATTCGGCGAAGCTGGGGACTATGAGAATCCCGAAATTTAAATCTGCCTTGAAAAACTCAACGGCTGTTACAACATCTTCGAGTCAATCAGAACAGGACAAAATCCCCACTTGGACTATCCTCGGTGGCATTATTTCTATGCTCTTTTGTGGATGCCTCACTCGTAAACATCCAATAAATCATCTCTCACAACCAACTGTTGCCGATTTCATGGAAAGATTCCAGAACCAGGTACAACAGAAAGTTGTGTGCGACATTTACCTTGCTTTCGATAGGTACAAGGATTATAGTACTCAGTGCAGCACAAGAACAAACAGGACTGCCGAAAACTGCTGTCGAATATTTAAACCGTGTATTACATCCACACTTAGCCAGAAGCTTTCTATTGCGGATAACAATAATCCACTCATAGATATGGTTGTAAAACATTCAACCCTCTGGACGCGATGGTATCTTCCATGGGTGTCTTCCCACTAGGCCAATTCCCGTTAGACCAACTCCCACTAGGCCAATTCCCAAAAGACTAATTCCCCTTAGACCAACTATTGACTGTTATTGATTAGGGATAATTAAGAACATATTTATTTATTGAAAAGCGCTTTATTTAATAAAAAAATATTTATATGCATAACATATAACAAATATTGGTTTATAACATTTCAGCACAACTCAGCTCAATACATATAACATTTTACTTCAATTTCTCAAACCGTTTACTTCAATTTCACAATTTCACAAATACACAAATTTTTCATAATTTTTTTCAATTTTTACCGTGAGACCAATTCTCATTAGACCCACTAATTACTGTTATTAACTTGTTGAGGGCTAGAATATTTTGGTGGTCTAATTTTGTTCATGAAATTTGTTTTATTACAATATTATTGGAGAGAGCCCACAGGCATTCTCCAATAATTTGTAATAAAACAAATTTATGTCAACAAAATATTATTTTCATTTGACCGAGGGTGAAACATAAGAAAAGAACATGCTGGCTTTTGCTCAGGTATCCCTTTGTTTTTGAAAGCACCGATAGTGGTTCCTAGACCTCGACTCAAATTATGGATATAAAATTATTTTGAAAGTAGAACACATCAGTTGGTCTAAGGGGAATTGGTCTAATGGGAATTGGCCTAGTGGGAGTTGGTCTGAAGGGAATTGGTCTAGTGGGAATGAACCCTTTCATGCCAGTTCAATAACAACAATTGGAAGACCCCTTATTCGTTATCTGGGTGCAGATCAATAAATACTTGAGGCTGCACGTTAAAAATATTGAATGGTCTACGGCACATATTGAAGGGGCAGCAATCCTACTTAAGGAAGTCATGATGTATCAGAATTTGCCTTCCTTTGAGATCAGTAACGGTATTGTCATCTACAGTTACAACCATGTATCTACTTACCAAGAAGCTGTCAATATAATTGTCCAACAAACAAATCACGTGGCTTCGCAACAAGGGGTTACTTGCGTCGTTGTCCTAGCTGATGAAACAGATGTGTTTTCACTTTTCATATATCATCATTTGAAACAGAAACTGGAAGTATCTATTTTATGCAACCCCCAATATAAAGGTCAGGTCTGGGGATTGATAACTGCGCGACAATTGACAACCATCGGGATATCATTCTAGACCTTCCAGCCACTCATACCAATTAAGGCTGTGACAAACTCGCGAGATGTTTCTGGACTAGAAATGTTCTCGTATTGAATTTTTTGAAGGTTGGTGTACAATCCTTTGCTGTGATCTGTGATATCGAATCGCCGATGGGCGAGATGTTGGAACAAGCAACCAGATTCATGTGTACATGCTATAGTTGCAGAGATGTGGACAGCATGTCTGAAGCCAGATTCAATGTTTGGATAGTCAGAGATTGGTAGAAAATGGTGCAACCAGGGTGCCAAGTCCCTGTAGTTATCCCCGAGCACTGAGTCGTTTGTTGAGAATATCAAGACTACAGGCATGTATCTGGACGAATGCCTTAGAGTTACGACAACCTGAAATTGATCCTTCTGAATTTGTTTTCATCACACCTGAAAACTCTAAAACAGGCCATAGAATATGAGAGAAACGATTTTATCGTTCCTCTGGTGGTTATCTAAATAAAAAAAACAGATAACCGAAAAGTTGTTCGTCTGAAACTGCAAACAGTTCATCAAAAATGTGTGTCTTATCACCTTATTTGATAGCACTGTTTTAAAATGTTCCTGTTGGAAGACCCCTCTCTTCGATGCTCAAACTCCGTAAGACAGCTGACGTCCCCATGTGCTTGCCGCGGATGCTTTCGAAATCTGTTTACTGCCATACAGTAGGGCCATCATGGACAGGTCAAATTCCGCGGGTTCAGTGGCGGCGCTACGGGGAGCATGGGGGCTTTGAAGGCTTTGCCCCCGCCCCACCCAACCATCTCGCATGCATTTTCATCCATCCACCCTCACACACAAACACATTAAGTCACTCTCTCTCTCTCACACACACACACACACACACACACACACCTATCTTTTTTTATTCCCAATAATTTCCCATACACACTTAGCCCAAAGCCTCAGGCTAGCTGATGAACACATCCAGGCAGTAGAGATTTAAAGACTCGGATGCAGATACTTATAAGTTATAATTAAGTTATGAGCCAACAAAGGCATGTCTATCCATATCCCTTGTCTAAAAAAATTCATGGATTTCGCATTATGACAGACGGGCATTATGAGTCTCTCTCTCTATCTCTCTCTCTCTCTCTCTCTCACGCACAGACCCACCAGACGCGGATCCAGGATTTTTTGAAAGGAGGACCGCTAATTACCATTACATTTGGTCGAAACTTGGACCCAAAGTGCGTAATATAATTTTTTGGTTTGGTACGTCCACGGGACGTACCAAACCAAAAAAGTATATTACGGACTTTGGGTTCAAGTTTGGGTTACCTCATAACAAAGTAATGATATGATCCTTTACGTATTTGCCCCCCTTCATGGGAGTCTGCCCCCCCCCTAGTTGCCCCCCCCCCCACAAAAAAATTTCTGGCGCCGCCACTGCGCGGGTTGTCATTTTCCCCATGCATATAATTAAGAGATGTTCCGCTATGACACCAAGCAAATGTTCCACCAATGAAGCACCGGGACTACTCCGGTGCTTCATTGGTGGAAATTTTGCTAGTGTCATAGCGAATCATCTCTGAATTGTATGCTTAGAAAAACTGCCCACCCATAGATTTTGACCTGTCTACAGTGGCTGTATTGTAATCGGTCCTCTTTATTATAGTGCACACCCACGCAGTGGCGTGGGCGCACATAGGTAACCCCGGCACGTATCCATGATTTTATAATTTTTCTATATACCATGCAACAGAGTTTGGGGTGCCATCTGGCGGCGTGGCTCTCCCACTGGCAAAAAATCCAGAATCATTGTAACGGAGATTTAATTGTTTTTGGTTTTTCAAAGGACATTATGTAAAATATATTGTCGCAGAATGCTGGGAACTATGAGAAATAATTAAGCAATGAAGTAACTTTCGAAGTTAGGTGGTTGTTGGCGAGTTAGGTATTGTTTGAATGTTCGAATTGCCAATGTCGTTCGTTGACGGTTTCGTCAGATTCAAAAGCTCAGTTTCAATTTTAATTGAGAACGTACACTTCACAAATTGTTGACAACGAATTAAAAAATAAAACAAGTGATTTATTGACACTTTTAGTGGGCCTTTTTCATTTGTGGGGAACTTAGCCCTATTTCCTTAAAAACAGCCGGAGTTCGAATGAATTCAAGTTGTGTTGACGTACCTACGGTCTGGGGAAATCTTTGTTTTCAAAAACGGGCATGCAGTCTTGTACTAAGTTGTAGTAAAATTTTACAGAAACAGACATGCACGCGAACAGCGATATTCATTTATTTCCAAGATTTTTCTTCACAAATTCACTGGCTCTAGTCTATGAACTATTTTTACCAGTGATACAATACAATGACAGTTTAAGACTGTCAGAATTACAGTGTAGCGGCCAGCCAATTTTGTTATCCGACGTGTTCTCCTAAAGGCTAAATACCAGAACCACTCACAACTCCTATTAAAATTACACTTCCTCTGTGTTTTGGTAAACAATGTTTTAATTCCCAGATGCTTGAGGCTTTGCAACCAGAATAGAACTGAATTCATCCTCAAACTAATCAATGTCGTCGCCCTCCTCGTCTGGCCAACATCTGGAGGTGGAGATTCTGATAATTAGTACATGTATGTTTCTCCAAAAATGGCAAAAAACGTTTAAAAAGCCTAAATACCAACCTCCCCAGAACCGACCTCTAAATGACATTTGCACACTGATTCTAGAGAAAATATTTCATTTCTACTAATTCTAGTTTGTTTTAGCATTCAAAAGGAAACTGAAATTTAATTTATTACAAAATGTGTGACTGCATTATGCATTTCTGTCTGTCCATCCATCCATCAGTGAGTTGGAAAACTCATAGCCTCACCCTCTGGGGACCTCATTTTGCAAAATGACAGGCTGCTTATTTTCTGGCTTGTTTAATACATGTACATGAAACAGTTTAGTACACTTACTTGAGACAACTTGTACCAAAAAGGAGACAATTCATAACTTTTACTGGGACAATTTGTACCTTTTGTCTAGACAATTTGTACCTTATTGTCAAGACAATTCGTACGGTCGTACCCCCTAATGGTGGTATGAATCATCCAGGGTGCAAGTTGTCCAAGAACCGTCCATCACAGACAGCGATTCTTTGCTTTTCATTTGCCCGGTTGTATATGTACATTTTCAGTAACTGGCTTCTGACTATTTTTCACATTGTAACCCCCTCCACCTTACACACACACGCATACACAAATATATTAAACATTAAAGAGCAGTATCTTTTTGAATATCTGATTCATCCTCTCTGGAAAACATACATGTACATTGTATTTTTCTTAATTTTACTTTTTTTATCAAAATATGTCATGAGTGTCTGTAGGGATTAAATCCAAGGTTGTGAAAGTGCCTCTATGGGTATTTGCAGTATAAGCACTGCACTACAGAAGCAATATTTGATGGTTTTAGGCATTTTAATGGTGCTGTGAGATACCACATGAGCTGCACTGTCATGCTGTTGAAAAAAATCAATGTGTAATGTTTTGTCAGAGACCTACCAATGACTCTAGGTGCCTTAATTAAGAAATCTGAGGGATTTTAAAAAAAAAACTTTTTTACAAAAATTGGAAAATATTCATCAAACACATCGTGAAATATCTTCAGAAGCCAGAATGTGATTTAAAAACTATCACAAATGAGAAATTTAATATCATAAGTGGTTTGTTTTGTGTCAACATCAATTAATATATGAATTATATCATAGTTTTGGATGACAGTGGGTATACTGGGGGTCTAGGGGGCACATTCAGGGCTATATTTTACCACAGCAATATGCAGGAGAATATATGACATCATTTGTTAGGATAAAATGGCTATTGATATTGGTGATTTATATAGCTACAACACCAGTTTTTAAAACAAAATTGATATTCATTTTCTTTTGTGTGGAGTGGAATGAGACAGATTTTTCCCCAAACTATTGTCTGCTGATGCAGATTTTATTTTGGGATTGGGGTAGTTTTCAAAGAAAGCAGTGAATTCACAAGCAGAAATGACTCTTTTATCAAATGAAAGAGGTAAAATGTATCTTTGGAAGGATTAGAATGTTGGTTAAAATCCCTCCCAATCATTTTTACACACCTTGCAAAATCCCCCCTACAGTTTTTGAGGGTAGTACCACAATCTCCCTCATTATTTTAAGAGCAGTACAAAAATCCCCCCTCCCGGCCTTTTACACCAAAAGGTTAAAAGGCAGGGATTTTAAAACTTATGTATTTAATTTGTAAATAACATAAACACTCATTTTCAAGAAAACATGCATCAGTAGCTATTTATCAGGACAGTTATTTATTTATTTATTGGAGTTTAAGGAAGTGCTCGGCCTTGAGCGGTAAAAAGATTTGGACATTTTTGTATGGCTTTAAATATACTTCTAACAAATTAGTGGGGGGGGGGGGGGAGAATTTTGGTTCACCAGAAATTATGGAGGGAGGAATTTTCAGGGAAAAGTTTTGTACGTTACCCTTTGGAAGGTTTAAGGTTGATTATAGGAAATACATACATGTAAATGTACATGTATTTTGGCTTCCAACACTGATTTAATTATTATTATTTGGATATTACACGTATTTCACATTTAAAGGTTCATTCAAGAAACACAGACCGAATAATAGTGTTTTATTTTTTGAAAAGTTATATTTTTGTCACAGTCAGTAATAAAGGCCATATATTGCCAAAAATAATGCAGTTAAATGCATCTTGAGCAAGTGTGGCATCCGGAACTGAGTAGCACTTTATATCCTCTGGCAAATACCAAATACACATGTAACCACCTATTTTACCTATTAACACATTTAATTAACCCATGGTTTCCCCTCATAGTACTTGTTATAGAGGGGATTCCAATCATATTCCAATCCTCTCCCAAATCACCATCCAAACACTCGGCCAGAAAACCCCAATTTCACTTGTATTCACTGGTATAATAGAAGTTTTCTCCATATTATAACCCTTTACCTTACATGTACATG
This sequence comes from Pictodentalium vernedei, assembly GCA_031216915.1. Lineage (NCBI taxonomy): Eukaryota > Metazoa > Mollusca > Scaphopoda > Dentaliida > Dentaliidae > Pictodentalium > Pictodentalium vernedei. The sequence goes on along the minus strand of CM062294.1, from coordinate 477,964,728 downwards.
AAAAGAAGATACCACTTTTGAATTACTAATTTCTTTTCATTTTTGGGTCAAAAACATAGCTATGACCCCCCCCCCCCCCCCTTCACTGGAATGAGCTGAACAAGCTCATTCCAATGAGGAGGTCATAAGCTATGTTTTTGATGCCAAAAAGTGCAAAAATAATTAACATTGAATGGCAATTTTGGTGAATGGTGCTAGCCGGTTTTGGCCATTACTTTGCGTGAATGATTAATAGAAACTTTCTCCATATTATGATGTTAACCCTTTACCTTACATGAAAAGAAGATAGCACTTTTGAATAACTAATTTCTTTTCATTTTTTTCTGTCAAAAACAGCTATGACGCCCCCTCACTGGAATGAGCTGAACGAGCTCATTCCAATGAAGGGGTCATAAGCTATGTTTTTGATGCCAAAAAATGCAAAAATAATTAACATTGACTGGCAGTTTTGGTGAATGGTGCTAGCCAGTTTTGGCCATTACATTGAGTGAATGATTAATAGAAGCTTTCTCCATATTATGATGTTAACCCTTTATCTTACATGAAAAGAAGATAGCACTTTTGAATAACTAATTTATTTTTATTTTTTGCGTCAAAAACATAGTTATGACCCTCCACCCCCTCCACTGGAATGAGCTGAACGAGCTCATTCCAATGAGGGTCATAAGCAATGTTTTTGATGCAAAAATAATGAACATTGAATGGCAGTTTTGGTGAATGGTGCCACTAAGCCCGATTTGGCCATTACAATGTGTGAGTGATTAAAAATGTTAAAAAACAGTTTCTTCATTCACAGAGTATTTTGGAACATAAATTTGGGGAAAGGGGGTGGGGGTACATTGGGAAAAGTAACAAAATTGCAAATGTGAATGAATGGCTTTTGTGCACATCCCAATATAGTAGTCTGATACATGTACTAGTGTTGTCAGGGTCCCCATGTTATAGCACAAAACTACATTAACAATTGTCCCTCTACCACCCATACTGAACCCCTCAGCTGATGAGAAAGTAAACAGCATACACTCTCAGTTTCCTATGATTTGCTTTAGTACTGTAGCTCTCAGGGTCCATTGAGTTTTTTTTTTTTCTATTTGACAACCCTGTTCTGTCTCTTCTCACTATATTTTTCATTGTATGTCAGTCAGTATTCCTATGTGCATACAGACTGTCATTTTCAAAATATGTGATTGCATGTCTGTCTGTCCATCACAACATTCCTCTGTACATGTAGCTTGTCACTTTCAAGATAGGTGATTGCATCTCTGTCTGTCCATCATACAAAGTGTTGGTTTGTTTTTCATTTGCACGGTTCTACATTTTCAATAACTGGCAATTAACCCCCCCCCCCCCCTCCCATACACACAAATATATTATACATTAAAGAGCACTACATTCCTGAAGCAAATATCTGAGTCATCCTCACTGGGTACTATGCATGCATGTATTTTCCCTAATTTCACTCTTTTTATCAGAATGGGTGCCTGTAGGGATTAAATCGAAGGTTGTAAACGAGCCCTTGTGGGTACATGTGCTTGCGGGACACACACATCACTACAGAATCAATATTTGATGGTTTTAGGCATTTTAACAGTGCTATGCTATAACATAGGACAGTGCTCAGCTGGTCATACTGTTGGATAAATCGTGTTTAATGTTTTGTCAGTGCCATACCAATGACTCTAGGTCCCTTAACTGAGAATGTGAGGTTTTTTTGACAAGAATGGCAAAAGATTCATCAAATGCATTGTGACATATCTTCAGAAGCCAGAATGTGATTTAAAAACTATCACAAATGGGAAATTTAATATCACAGGAGGTTTGTTATGTGTCAACATCAATTAATTTATGAATTTTATCCTAGTTTTTAATAAAAAGGGGCATACTAGGGGGACACCTTCAGGGCTGTATTTTGCGACATCCGTATGTACATGTAGAAGAAAACTTGACATCAGTTGTTAGGATAAAATGGTACTGTCTATTGATATCGGTGAATTATACAGCTGCAACCCCAATTTTTGAATCAAAATTGACATTCATATTGTTTCGTGGGGTTGGAACACCACTCTTTGTCTTGCTATATGATTAAATGAGACAAATTTTTCCTCAAAGTATTGCATGCTGATGCAGATTTTATTTTAGTTTTATTTTGGGATTAGGTTAGTTTTCAAAGAAAAGCTACACGAATTCCTTACCTCTCAGCTTATTCATTAGGTAACAGAGTAGAAAAATGTACTGGAGGCAACAGCAGTTTTAAATCCATTTGACACAGTTTGGACAGTTTTCTTAAAAACAACAAATTTCCCATGTTTTTAACTCATTGGAAGCCGAAAGTTGAATTCTCATGCAGAAATGACCCTTTTGTCACATGAAAGAGGTAAAATGTATCTTTGATAGGATTGGGGTTGATTAAGGAAATACATAATTTGACTTCCGAACCTGATTTAATTATTATTTTGAGAGATTATTTCACATTTAAAAATTCATTGGGGTACCACACACCTTACAGTACCTTTTTATTGTTTTGAAAAATATGTTTTTGTCAGTAAGGGCTATATATTGCAAGCGAATTCACATCGTGAGCAAGTGTAGCCACCAGGGGCACACTACAGCCTCCAGCAAATGCCAAATAATGTACACATGTATTAACAAATGTAATTAAACCATGGTTCCTCATCATAGTACTAGGGGCAGGAGGGGGGGGGGGGTCCAATCTTCCACCCCCCTTCCAAATCACCATTCAAACCCACAGCCAGAAAGCCCATATAGCACTTTTATTTACTGGTATTTAGATGTTTGTCTGAATTATGCTGTTAACCCTTTACTTAACATGAAAAGCTGATTACCCTTTCCCACAAACTTATTGACTCACTAATTTTTTGTGTCAAAAACATGACTTTTTACACCATTGGAATGACCTCATTCCAATGAGGGGTCATAAACTATCTTTTTGACACAAAAAACGAGAAAAGAATGAACATGGAATGGCAACACTTGTGAATTGCATCGGCAACTTTTGACCGTTATATTTGGTAAAGGGTTAAAAAATGTTAGAAAATAATTTCTTCATTGAAAGAGAGTATTTTGGAACACAAATTTGGGAGTGGGGTAGAGTGGAAAAAATAACACAGTAAAGTTGCAAATGTGAATTTCATTTGTGCACAGCAACCAATAAAGTAGTCTAGTACTAATAAAGTAGTCTAGTAGTAAATTTGTCCTCTTACATGATGCACGACCCTCTGTTTTTAGGTCGGAACAAGTTCTCTGAGGGCTATTTTGACAAAGATATTTAACGTTTGTTGAAATATCGCGCTATCAAGCTCAAAATTAGTAGAAAAAGCGCAGGCACGCCCTATTTTGCCTCATTGGGTGTTGCACGTGCATATCAAGCTACACACCAAATATCAAATCCCGTACAGAAATAACTAAAAAAAAAAAATCACCAAAAAGGGCCGCCTACCCGGCGACCGGCCCTCGCCATACCAATAGTCAAGATTTTTTGTTGTTGAAAAATTCGACTACAAATAGGAAACTAAATGAATAGAATTAAATAAGTTCGCCTAATGATATCACCGGCGACGTTTTTTTCTCGAGTCTGGCAAATAACTGACAACATTGGTGCCATTAAATTGAGATAGGTCGGATATCACACATAAATCTGCTATTACGCACCCCCCCCACCCCACCCCTTTATACATCCTGCAAGTATAAATATCTCCATAATAAAATTTCTTGCCTAATGTTCCCTACATGGGGTAACTTGGAGGGGAGGGGGGGGGGGGCGTATGGATGATTTTTAGCTCACCGAAGGGAGCTTAACTTATCACTTGCCGCCCGTCGTCGTCCGTCGTGAACTTTACATTATCGACTTCTCCTCCCAAACAACTGGACCAAATTGAACCAAAGTTGGTGTGCATGTTCCTTATCATATGTCAATTCAAGTTTGTACAATTAACTTTGCCGCGCCCACAATGGGCACCACAAGGGGCATTACTCTGATAGCACCCATACATTTTTTTTTAAAAAAAATTTAAAAATCTACTCCAGAACCATCATTTAGAATATTTTGATATTTGGTAACATCTCTAGGGGTTATATACCAGTCAGATTCAAGTTTATTCAAGTCGAGTCCACGGGTTAATAATCGGGCTCCGATAGTGAAATATGAGGAAATTTCTTTAATAATCTTTCATATTTGGTATGAATGCTGTCGTATTTGGTATACAACATCTCTAAGAGGGTCAGATTCAAGTTTGTACAAATCGGGTGCCTCAGTTAGTATTTGGGCTCTCTATTGGAGCCCAAATATTCTCTTCTTTAGAAACCTCCTTTTTCAGCTCCACCGGTCAGAATTGTTTCATATTTGGTATATAACATCTCAAGGGGGATCAGGTTCAAGTTTGTTAAATTTGAGTCCCTGGCTTATTATTTGGGCTCTCTACGGGCAGGGGTGGGAGTGGCATGGGGAGCATGTTAGGTTCAGGTTTGTTCAAATCGATTCCTTAGTGTTTTTCCATAAAATTTGACTCTCATGCATTCATTCCTTTGTAGTGTTGATGAACCATGCATAACTGAATGTGACCCCAAATACCTCTTTGAACCACGTTGGCAGGTGAGCGATTAAGGCCCCTTGGGGCCTCTTGTTTAGTCAAGTTGTGACGAAGTCCGGCTGGTCTTATAGTTTAGTGAATGGCGGGCGGGCGTAAACAATTGGTTTCTGGATGATAACTTGATAATGGTTCGTCCCACGTTCATGAAACTTAATAGGTAGGTTGGCATCGGTGAGTGGAAGAACCATATTTATTTTGGACACGCTTGGTCAAAGGTCAAGGTCACAGTGACTATGAACACAGTAAATTGTAAACAATTGGTTTCCGAATGATAACTTCATAGGATGGTTGGCATCGGTGAGAGGAAGAACCGTATTTATTTTGGACTCTCTAGGTGAAAGGTCAAGGTCACAGTTACCTTCTACATAGTAAATCATAAACAATTGGTTTCTGGATGATAACTTGACTACGCTTGAACCCACAAACCCACATTCACGAAACTTCATAGGTAGGTTGGCCTAGGTGAGTGGAAGACCCCTATTTTACTTGGACACGCTAGGTCAAAGGTCAAGGTCGCATTGACCTTGAACGTAATAAATCGTAAACAATTGGTTTCCAGATGATAATTTGACAATGGTTCCACCCAAAGTCATGAAACTTCATAGGTAGGTTGTCGTTGTTGCAAGAAGGAGCCCTATTTATTTTGGAATCATTAGGTCTAAGGTCAAGGTAATAGTGACCCTTCACATGGTAAATTGTAAACAATTGGTTTCCGGACGATAAGTTGATAATGATTAAACCCACTTTTGTACTGTCACAACTCGACACTGGATTGGTGATCCTATCGGAATTATTTTATTTTTTTGGAGGGGGGGGGGGGGTGCCCCCAGAACACCCCATGGCTGTGCCACTGTGCCCCCACTTGGAAAATCGTGATTAAGTGCCTTGCCCAATGACACAACGCAGTTACCCCTGCTGGGGATCGAACCGTGTCTCTCGGCTTGATGTTAGTAGTAAATCATGTACCCGATCGACCCACATTAGCCGGATCTCATGTGACATGGCCCAGTTTCTTCATTTTTGGTTGTCATGGTAGCCCGCGTGACTGCCATCTTGTGACAACATCCCCATAGTGATACGTGGTCCTAGTGTATATGCGCCGCGCGTTTTTGTTGAGGTGAGACGAGTGTATGTCGTCCATTTTGTATATCTGAGACCGCCATCTTGGATTCTATGGTAGCACATGGTTTCTATGTGACCCAAAACCTTCTGATAGGAAAGGGGTGTGTTCGGAGGGTGTGTTCGATTGAATAGGAGTAAATTTAATTACAACAAAAAACCTGACAATCCCTCTAAATAATCCAAAACTACCAAAACTACCAAACCCCCATCTTGGGCTTATAATAGTAGCACGTAGTGCTGAATGAATGATGAGAGGTCCCATGTGGATAAATTTTACGTGAACTGGAATAAATCGAATTACCACGAACATCCAGACAAATCCTCTAAACCATCAAAACAACTTTATTTTGCACGGATTCCTCAATTCTGGGCTTAAAAGAGTAGCATGCAGTGCTTTAAGTTGAGGTGCGTTTCCTGGTATGAGTAATTGTATTTGTTCGAATACTTTGTAAAATTACCCAAATAAATCCGACAGTTCTTTTACTAGTGCGGATTTCCCACTAAATATTCGGTTTCTATCTGTTGTCCCCTAGAATTCTTCTTTTTGCCCAACAATAGACGCATTTCTTTGTATAAGAGTAACTTTATTGTTTCGAATGTGCACCATAGTCTCTGTATTTTATCTATCCCGATATATTCTGTGGTTTATCCTTCTATTTCCTGGCCTGTTTTGCCTTTTACTGGCCCCATTTCTGCCTATCCCCACAGTCTATTTTGTCTTGGACGTCTCAGTTTTTGCCTTCCCTGTGTATAATCCTCAAACCCAAAATACAATCATCAAGCAGGGATAGGTATTATTCGAACGACTCGAATCTTATCGAGCAAATAAGCTTTTGAGCAATTACTGAAAAAGTCATTGCTCGAACGACTCAAATCCCATTGAGCAAATGAGTATCAAAAGAGCAATTTCTTTTACGACTCTTAATGCTCATCGGGGTATAGGAGGATACCTATGACATGATGACGTAGTACTATATATACCTGATGATAATTTAGCTCCTAGCATCTGCCCAGTTCTTGACCCTTCCATGATCTTCATATCTCCAATACCACTATTACTGATTTTCCCAATATTGCCATCGTCTGTCCTATGATTAGCTTTTACAGTAGTCACCAAAACCTGTAGTCGTCTTCCACTCTTGCAGCCGTGTACCATTACTAGCACTAGTACAGGCTTCCTAACCATCTCAGATTGCTCGAACGACCAGAATCGAACAAAAGAGCCATAGAGTAATTGCCTGAACCAGTGACTCCACGTACGACTCTTTTGCTCGTCTAGGTATTGAAGGATGGGAAGGATCTTGGGAACTGACAACGTGATATAATAACCTTAGTTATTGAGATTGACGTACAATCCAGCTCATAATATAGTCTTGGTTTTTGAAAGTGTTGTTAAACTCTAATGAACCAATTTGCCATTGAATTATGATCTTTTTTTGTCAGTTTAAAAAATGAAGGTTTGTTTTACTATAGCTTGTCTCGAGTTTGATCCTTCCGCAATCTTTCAAAATTTCCCGATTGCCATATTTGTCGCCACATTAACATATATGTGTGGTTCTGTGTTTATTTGCATGTCGCTCTACAACACGTTTTGGCAAATTGTTATATTTCACATAACCGCTGCTATTTCTGCGATATATACCATCTCTTTCCTGAAAAATCTTGCTTTGGGCCTGCAATATTTACCGAAATTAGCAATATTGGGTGTGCACCATTACGTGTCACGTATTTTCATATTATCCAGATGAACGGTAAATAGGTTATCTCAAAATTCCAGATTTTATTCTCTTATAAAACACTATAAGCCGTCACTGTCCCTAAATGTGTACCCCTTGCTAATGAAAAGCATGATAAAGTGTGATGTCGAGTATCACTTCATATAAAACGTCCAGATGCAGCTCTAGAGTCACTCGCCTGGCCATGTACGCTGTATGATTCTTGTCAAGGTACTGTAGAATGGGCTAATTAAGAAATGCACTTTGTTTAGTCAGTTCAACATCTGCACATCTACAGGCATGCATTTGGAAGAATGCCTTAGAGTTACGACAGCCTGAAATTGATCCGTCTGTATTTGTTTTCATCAGAGACGAAAACTCTAAAACACTACAAGGCGTCACTGTCCCAAAAGATGTACCTCTTGTCCCTAAAGAGGTTCTTAGTAGTGGTGGCAACCCTACGGCAAAAAAAAAACAAAAACGATACGGTACCGATCAAAGACTGCATCGCGGTCCGTACAGGACAACCCCTTCTGTACCAGTACACTGACGTACCAGACCACGCCAGGGTGGTCCAGGCGGCGGTTCTGGATTGCCCAGTGGGTAATTTTAATTTCTGGTTTATTGCCAGTTCGGGATAAAACTCTTCATATGATCACCTTCTACCGAACTGTCACGTTTACAGAGACCAAAGATATCAAATTCTTGGAATGATCCCAGTTGGTTTGGATAATGACAACACTCTCCTGTTCAGGTCCGAATCTCTTACTAGTGACAAAAAATATTTTATCTTCTACAGGGTGCAGAAAAATATCCAAAATCTCCAGATTCCGTGGTGTTACGTTTTCGCGTTCTTATGAACTGTGACATTTTCGTGGGGATTTAATTTCGTGGGCGCTTGATCTGAAAACTTTAAAATGTCGGTTTCGTGTTTTGGTCATTAATTCTCTGTGGTATGAAAACACCATTAAAGGCAGAAACCAGTATTTTATTATTGCGCTGAAAGAGATTTACAACTTGACTTAATGTCAATCTTCAGTAAATGGTGTGAAACGTAATTAACTACGTATACAATATGATCGCTCGTACTGTGGAATTATAAAAGTTGCCGCCACCATGTAATTTCAGTAAAACCAGACAAAGACCCCCCTTAAACCAGACAAGCTCCATTGCAACCCTTCTAATTTCCGACCAATTAGCTTTCTTAGCTGTGTTGGAAACTATTTGAACGGATTCTCACTATGAGACTCCACAGCTATCTCGAATCAATCATTTTTTTCAACAAATGGCAAAGAGCATGTAGCAGTCAGGAGGACGTAATAGAACACGTATATATAATGGTCGATTATATGAAAGGTCAAAACGAAATAGGAACAGCACTTTTCTCAGATGAAGCGAGCGTCTCAGTATGCTTCAATGACATGACGTCGGCTGAGTGCTAGAATGTTCTATGTCCCATAGGGGAACTAACCTAAAAAACAAGATGAGGGTTAACCACGAGGGGTCAGGGGAAGTTATTGTCGAAGTGGGAACACCTCAGTCATCGATCCAAAGCTCACTTCTTTTCATAATATATGTGAATGACATAGATAAACGAGGGAAAAACTATGATGAAATATCGCAGTTCTCAAACGACAGCGGAATGTGGACGGCCAGTGAGTCCCGAATCACAATTAAAATCCGCCCTATGGCGCTTCAAGCTAGATGACGCCAAAACTCAAAGAGTTACGTTCTTTAAGAAGCAAAGAAAAAACCGTCCCCAGTATTGATCTCCAGTTATACGATCACAATTTAGAAGAAGGCAACTAGGCCGAATTGTTGGCATTTACTCTGGATAGCAACCTGAGTCTAAACAGTCACGTAAACACCATCACGGTTAGAGCTACTAAACTTATTAATTTTCTGGAGGTGATATGAGGTAAAAATTGGGGAGGAAACAAAGACGTGCTTCTCAAGCTTTACAAATCGTTTATACTAGAATATCGTCCCATAATAACGTGATCTGCACAAAACCTACATTCGAATGCTACAGAGGGTTAAAATCACGCACTGTGCGTGGCACTATACAGTCCCATGTAGACACCGATAAAGGAACTTCATTAGCTAGCAAAAATAGAAAGTACTGAAACGCGTTTAAAAGATTTACAAAACAAAACCCCCAATAGACTGTAAGATAGTGAATTAATCGTACAGCCAAATGAGCACTGAACCCTTTACAGAAAAACTAAATGAGTTAAAAAGAGCAAGAAGGGGGAAATAGTTAGTTGTCATAATTAAAATCGCGTGACTAAACAAATTCTAGGGATCTATCAAAACTGCTACAATTGGGACAAAATCCGTGAGGTTTTCATCGCCAGTCACCCAACTCTTAAGGGCGGAGTTAGTGTGGACTGACAAACTCCGCCCTTAACGGTTGTGTGTATTCAAAAAAGTAGGGGATATCCAAGCTGATGTTGATATTTTCAGAAAATGGCATTCGATACGCGTGGTTGGACACATCAATAATTATGTTACCAAGTTTAGTATGGAACATGAATGTCACCGGCCCACGAAAATGGCGTGCAGGTTTTTTTCGCACTAGCGTCGCGTTAATGTCTGTGCGGAACGTTGTGAAATATTCGTTTGTACTGGACGGGCATTTTCGAAGGTCCCATCATTCTTGTCTTTGTATAAACTCGTCCATCAATAGTTTCAGGTCGAAAAGTAACTTTTGAAGTATGCGAAGACTGCCACGTGACAAACGTGTACGTGCCGTTGGCATGTTGGAAGCTGGCAACAGACAGACTGTAGTGTCTCAAATTCTCAACGTTACTCAATCGGTGATTAACAGGCTGTGGTCACGCTACGGTCAGACAGGCAATGTTGATGACAGACGTCGGACAGGTCGTCCAAGAGCCACAACTGCAAAGCAGGATAGTTTCATCTGAACCACGGCATTACGAAACCTCCATCAAAGTGCCTCAGAAATTGGACAGCAGCTTCACCGAGCGACAGATGTGCGAGTCAGTGGTCAGACTATCTGAAATCGCCCACATAGCTGAAATTTGTATGCTCGACGACCTCGAATAATTCCACGTTTGACTGAACGTCACATCGCAGCAAGGCGTAATTGGTGTGGAGCACGACAGCGCTTGAACAATCGTCAGTGGAGCAACGTCATGTTTTCCGATGAATCGAGGTTCACTCTCGACTTCCACAACAGGCGAAACAGAGTGTGGCGGCGGCGGAACGAACGATACCATGAAGTAACCGTTAAGCAGTACGATCGTTTTGGTGGTGGATCGGTTATGGTGTGGGGAGGCATAAGTTCCTCCAGCAGCAGAACATCACTACACTGCCTTGGCCAGCACTAAGTCCAGACCTTTCACCAATCGAGCACGTCTGGGATATGCTTGGCAGGCGCCTACGACAACGCTAACAGCCCTCTACCAATGTCCAGATACTCGCCGCTGCACTGCAGAAAGAATGGAATAACATCAGCCAAGCTGATATTGGACGTTTGGCGAGGAGTATGTCACGTTGCATCCACGTTTGTCTCAAGAACCGAGGTGGAGTTACAAGGTATTGAGGTCTTGGACTGAATGTGGTAAATTCTCTGACTGACCGTCCATGTCTTCTACAGATCGGTGCGTGGAATGTGTGCTTGTCAGCCACCCAACTATCGCTGAAGTCATTCACCAGATGTCACAGTGCAATGCCTCAACTGTCTTTTTGATAAAAATCTAAATATATTTCTTAATTTTTCTCACTTTTATCCAATATCCCCTAATTTTTTGAATAGTACACATAGCAAATGTGTGAAATGGAAAACGGGGAGAATACACTTCTAACGCACACCGAAACGTTGCGTGAACAGGTGGGATTTTAGTGCCTTTTTGAAGCTTTCCACTGTCTATGGTGTCTTAAGGTGGTCGGGCAGCTTATTCCAAAGAGGGACTCGCCACAGGAAAGACACCATCGCCTGTCGTCGCGAGACTGCCTTGTTTGCGTAATAGGGAGATCTTTTTTTTTCTCAAACTTTCAAAAATCATTAGCAAACATTCTACTTTTTGGCAAAACTTTCGAATTTTTTATAAAAAATTTCAGTTTTGTCATTCAGACTTTCAAATAGCATTACAACCTTTAATTTTGTTTTCCCTTTTATTCTTATATACAAGAAATAAAAATATGGACTTCATATATCAGAAGAAAAACAAAATCCATTAATGCTAAAAAAAATTTTATTTTGCACATAACGAATATAATTTAATTTAAAAGCATTTTTAAAACAAATTGAAAATTTTTAGATTTTGTTTTCATATATGTAAGGAGAAACAAAAAAAAATAACATTTAAAATTAATCACATCCACACAACAAAAGAAATGGTAATGGTAAGAAACATCGAATTGAAAAGAATCGTTCCATTGCAAGGCATATGGTAGTAAATCTTTTTATTTGAAACCTCACCCAATCCAATTGAAAGACGTCGATATGATACAATTTGAATTAGAATATGAGAATTATAGAATGGAATTGATACTGAACAAAGATCAAGTCGATTTATTTTCAGCTTTGGAACATTTTATCGTAAGATCCTGAAGGAAGAGGAAAAACAATTCAAGGCGTTTACTCTTATCTAAGGCAAAAACAAGATATATCCGAAAATCGATAAAGGTGTCGTAGATTGACGCGGAGAAGAAACACCCAATAATGTGGAAAAAATTAACGAAAGTAGACATGGTCATTGAGTATCTATATAAATAAAGAGGGGAAAGTGCCAACTCGCATACTAATAAAAGATATGATTTTGTAAAAAAGATTGTAAAAACATTGTAAAGAAATGTTAAATTTCTTTTTTTTCATTTCGTAAATAAAATATTAAATTTATTTTTTTCTTTCGTAAATAGAAGTTAATAACATATCGAAATTTTCTTTTCATTTTTTATTTTTTTTCCTCTGTCTTCTTTGGACACTCACAAATTGGGAAAAAAGCAATGACAGTCTCTCTCTCTCTCCTCCTTTCATCGCCGTTATTAACTAATAAAGTTTTTGTCAGGAAGAATGTTTTTTTAAATGAATTTGGATGTCGTCGCGAATTCGCAACAATAATTCCAAAATACGCCCCCGACATTCAGTCGTGAGACGACTCGCTCGCAAACAAAAAGTCCGACATTCAAATTCAGTGGGTTTCGGTTCTTCCATGCGCAAGACCGTTTTCGTCCAAATTCTGATCACGCCGCACTCGCGTACCATATTTAATGCCGGGGTAAAAGGAATTGAAGTCCGTAGGAACGTTAGTCCCTCTGGACTATTATTCCGCGGAATTATAGTCCTAGGTCTAACATTCCTAGGAATAGTAGTCCGGCGGGCTAATTTTCCTACGGACTATCATTCCTGTCACACCGACATGAAACGCATGACACATGACGATAGCGTCTTCGTATTCCACGTCTTGACAGTCGTGACCGTAGTCCCCTCCGAACTCGCTACCGGCGCATCTCTCCTTCAATGCTCTTCGAATGTTTTTTCTCACGAGATGGGCAAAGGTTCCATAAAACATATTTTGGAGAAATTCCTGGCGTTCTTCTCCTTTTCGATTTGTTTTCATTTAATCTATTAATCTATCCATTTTTTAAAAATAAAATATATAATTTTTTTTGGTTTTCCTAATTTAATAATTATTTTAATTTTTTTGAAAGATATGAGTCGGTTATTCTCAAATAAATGCCAAAGCCTTCCTCGACCATAATTCGTGAGACCTCTCAGCATTTTCCGAAATTGCTTGATTTCGAAATCCAAAGCCCTCTGCTTCCCTAGACACACGGTCCTTTTCTTCTACCAATACATCATCTCGTTCTCGTCGAGGTTTTCTAACACTGACTCAAAACACAAGACTATGGCACTTTTTACAGGTGCTCCTTTTGATCAATCCCGCCAACTAGCACCTCGGACATCTTTCGCCCTCGCTCTAGGAATGTTTATATCCGCGATATGAGCACACGCTCTGCAGAGGATATCTCTGAGAAACTTCTAATGCAGAAGATCTCTCTTCATATTCTCCGCTTTCTCCTTTTGATGTTTGATCTTTAAAATTGACATGCTTTAATATTTAGAGATTTTTACTTCTTTTAATAATTAAATATTATTTTGATTTGTTTTTTCCCTATTTTATTTAACATATGTAACAGCAACCAAAGAATTATTAAAAGAAAAAACACCCTCAAACAACTAATTATCTAAAACCACCTATTAGATTTAACATTTCACATCTGACCAAGATTAAATATTGCAGTTAATATCTTTGCTAAAAACGGAGGCGTCTCCTTTCGCCTACAGTGCACTTTCGTCTACAAAATAGTTTGTGTAAAAGTGTAGACGAAAGTGCACTAATTTAGCTTGGGGGATTAATGGATATTGCCCGGTTTACCCATCGAAAACGGATTTACCCACAAAAATTTGAACATGTGTACTATTAAGACCAGGAAAGTTAAATATGGCTTTTTTTTTAAATGTGTAGAAGGTATCTAGCGTTTTTTTTGTGGGTATCGGCGATTTTTATAATACGCATTTCATTTATTGATTATACGCTCAACTGTGAATTGAAGAGAAAATGTCGTGAACGTAAATCTCTATATCTTCCCAAGGGAAGATATTGAGATTTACGTTCACGACGTTTTCTCTATAATTCATAGTTGAACGTAAAATAAACTGATTTATATAATAGGTATACAATATTATATATGTTAAATATAATTTTATTAGCACTGTATACTGTAGGCGAAAGTATACCTAGCCCCCCAAAAAACACGTTCGGAGACTGTCACGCCAAACACTAAATATTACTTTTGAAATGACCTCAATTTTATGTCTCTCCTATTCTGAATTGTGGAAGTTTAAAAAGAGAACTTTAAACTCTAGTTTGTAATCTGAATATTTCCAGGTGCAAAGCAAAAACAATTCTCCCTCCTGTTGCGAGGAAAAGTTATAGCGAAAAGAAACTTTTATAGCGACGTTTAAATCTACTTATCCAAATATCTCTATACAGGTTTTTATTCCACATCCATTAAACTTTAAACCATTGTCTTTAACAGAATCGCCACTGTGACATAAATGTTTCTGTATTTAACTGGTGATGTACAAGCCGGGACTATTTTCCCTGCACGGTTTATACTGGTTCCTTTCTCTTCGTGTCATTAGCTACGATTCGAAACGTTTCCAAACTTCGTTATAAAATTATCGATGATCTGCCGCGTAGTGTGAAAATGAAAACGCCCAAAGCAAAATCAAATCGGTTCACAAAAAAAAATAATAATAAGTTAACCAAAAATGAGATAATATTAAAATACAATCATTTCCAACCACAACATTTACCCCTTCCTGTGGTCGACAACAAACACGCCCAATAGAAAAGTTAACAAATGTAATTCAGACTGGTTCCCTAAAAGTTGTTTTGATTTTTATTGATCCATTACATCAGTACTGCTACAAACAACAATAACGGACTTTTCACCTTTGGGTTTCAACGTCGGAATTAAATTTTGTTTTTTTAAATAAATTTTAATGTATGGGGGTATGTAATAAACACAGAACGAGATATGTGTATGTGTGTGTGAATATTGCGTTCGGTCTATTTATAGACCAGAGAGAAGTTAAGAGGATATGTCCTTTTTTCTTTCATTATTTAGTTAATCATAGCTAACGACTTCTCGGAGCTAACAACTTCTCGGAACTCACAACTTCTCGGAGCTCACAGCGATGTGGTTTTAAATCTTCTGTGTCTTTGTTTAACTGTTTGAAGCTGGTGAATCAGAATGGATTTATTGAACATGATATACCACGAACAACTTACAGTACAGCAGGTGCTTCTAGTCAAGTGTCGTCTGCCTATTCAGGCAGACGACACTTGACTAGAAGCACCTGCTCAGTGTTTAATTTAATGCCTATTTTTATTACTATAACGATGTGATTTCACCGATCAGGAAATATGGGGTTTTGACATTTTTCAAACTACCCCCACTACCTTAAACTGGAAAAAGAAAACGAATAGAGAGGAAGTTGCATGATCTTACAGACGTTCCAGGTAAATTATCAACTCACTTGATACATTTTTACATTGAACTTTACGTTGCGAGATGCAGTTTTGTGAAATGTTTCTGCAGATTCCCGAAGCGAATACGAAAGTTTCCCGTATCTCCACCGCCATCCCGTGAAAAGAAAAAAAATGCCATTAATTCGCGACTGGTCTCGAAACGGACGATCCCGGAAATTTTCTAAGATTCTCTAAAATTTTTATATCGCCCAGTTTCCGAGATTCGATCGGGAAGATGGGACAAACCCTCGATTTCCCATCCGATTTCGGACTCGAAAAAGTAGCGTGTCGTCTCGTGGTATACTATGTTCCAATAAGACTAAAATCTTCCTCCTCTGATTGGACGAGAGCTCGCTTAGTATATTCTATGTTTACGGCTCAAGTGGCAAATGTTACCCTCTGACATCACAAATATTTGGAATGACGTCGTCCGTTTCGTAACTGCTTCATCAACGGAGTGACTAGCAAGCTGCTTCGTTTTCAGAATGTTTCACGTGTGCAGCAGACGGGGTTCCGGATGAAGTGTTGTTTAAATTTCAAACTGATTTACGATTTGAACTAAGATGCAATGAGTTTATCTGGTTTATTGATCATTTATCCAGTGCCGTCGTGGATACACGAGAGGTTTATTTACTAAACCTGTGATAGTTAAAAGTTGCCTTGAACAAGGCAACTTTTAACGATCACAAGTTTAGTAAATAAGCCTCTCGTGTTTCACGATGTAGGTTTTGGGCTATTGGTAGTGTCTATTGGAACATATATGTCGTTGTGATGAGTTGACGGTAACATGGTCTGCGGTTTGCGGCTCGGAGCGTATGTTCAACCTCGACGCTTCGCGTCTCGGTTGAACATAAGCGCCGAGCCGCAAACCACAGACCATGATACTGTCAACTCATCACAATAACTTATAACGTCATTTAGCAAGAAGTCAAATGTGAGCCAGTATTGGACTACGTCAATTTCTAGAGAAAATAAGCTCTAAATTCGCGAGAGTTAAAAACCTGCGTTTTCGAGCTAGAATTGGCTTTTATTCTTTATGGACGCCTCTAGATGGGTCAATGGATGCCCTAGGGCTACAGTGACCAAACGGGTACAAACTGCCTATAGTATAGTACAATACTAGACGATTTAGCCTACCCCTCACAACACAATGATCTACCATCTCGTGCTATCCGTAGCAACCGGAGGAGAGTAAAAGGCTAAGGGTGAGTAAGTTCCACGAAGAGCTAACAATAACCAACAGGAGGTGCATATCACCCATACTATACTATCATACCACACACACTCACACACACACACACACACACACACCCAACAATACCGCATGACCGAGAATGACCAACTAACCATGACAAGAACACAATGGCATAAGATGAGTTAGTTGCACTGAAGACTAACAGTCTTTTGATACGAGGGGAAAAAATGCCTTACGAAACCTGTTGATTTCTTTGACAAAAATGGTGAAATTTTTTATGACAAACCCTGTCGATTTTTATTACCAAATTTTACCCCATTGTTTATGACAACACCTGACCAGTTTAGTACAAAAGTGGTGAGCTATGACAATTGTTGACTATTTTGAGTACAAAATGGGAGCTATGACAAAACCTATCAGTTATTACAAAAGTGGGCGTGGCATCCTTTGTATGATGTTTCTCCACCGCACCCTCACACTATTGAATACAGAATATGCCCACTTTCCATTTCTGTCATCTGTGCACCATTTCTCAAGAAACAGTGCAAATTGCCGGAGGGAAATAAGCGTAATGTGATGCTTCAGAGAGAGCCGGGAAGTAATACAGGTAATGTAATGATTTAGACAGGGCTGGGCTTTGGTTTTCCGGTTTGTTTACGGTTTTGTGGAAAACCAGAAAACTGAATCCTACGAACCAGCAAAAACCGACCGAACGGTTTTATTGTGTGTGTGTAGAAAAACCCAGAACGACACACGCGTGTGAATGGGATAATCGACATGGCACGAGTGCCAGCGCTGAAGGAAAAAAACGAGAGGCCGCAGGTTGCACAAGTCGTCCCCTGAGTTCTAATGTGTTCTATGTGCCTACTGGCACATAGAACACATTGGAACTCACGGGACGAAGTATCATATCGACTGACCCATTCTCGCGGGCGTGTCATCCTGTGTCTATTACACGCCTCTACGTCTATAAAAAACAATTACTTAAAAGAAGTAAATGGCTGCCCTTCAAACACGATCAAAACCCAGAATTTGAATGCGATAGGCACAAATCTCCAAACGAATCTGCATGCCATGCCACTGGTAGCTCTGTAATTTAAAAATATTGACAGGGGCTAAATGGCTCTTGCAGGGAAAAATATGAGGATCAGCTTTGATATTCGCAAAATGCTCAGTTGATCTTGTTAAAGATTCCGAATGTGTCCGTTTTGGTCTGGAGAATTCTACCTATTTTCTGTCTCCCTATAAAAACATAATATCTAGATTTAGCAGCGATTATAGGAGCAGTCAGGACGTAACTGAAAACTATTGCCATGTTACTTTAACGTCCATCCGTAAGGCCATTAGAAGCCTGGAAATAGGCAGGCTGCCATGTACAAAATGAAGTCCGGGGGAGGGGGTGGCGGTTCCAAAAATCGCGAAGATAAAAAAAAAATTTAAAAAGACGAATATACTTACTTCATGTCGCTACTAGACACCCCAAAACACCAGGTCTTGTTACAACAATTACCCCCAATACCAACCACCAGAGACCTTCTTTTCACTCAACTTGACAGCTTTTGCTGAAAATAATCTACCCCTCCCATTCGCTCTCTCTCTCTCTCTCTCTCTCTCTCTCTCTCTCTCTCTCCGTGTATATCTTTCCGTCTGGTTGGCCTTTGGTCTGTCTTGCCCCTCATTTTCTTTCTAAATTATAAATATGATGTACCACCCGTAATATATAAATGGCATTTTGAAGAAAAATCTTTCAAGTTGTGATGAAAAATATACTTATAACAGAAACTTGAAATACCATACAAGAGGTCACCATTATTCGTTTATGTGAACTACATTTATGTGTTAAGAAGTAAATGCCTCCTCTTCAAGCACGGTCAAATCTAAGATTCCCCAAAATGTTGGGTATGGAAGATACAAGGTTCCCAACAGAACTTGTATGGCATGCCACAGGCACCTCTGCAATTTAAAAATAGTGACAGGGCTTACAGTAGGTCGAGGAAGGGTTGTGGTTGGGTCGCCCGTGGGGAGTTGTTGTTCACCCAAACTATCGCTTTCACATTCTGTGCATATGAACAAAACAACACACGCAATGTTTCAGCCAATGGACCTCAGGGTTCAGCCCGGGAATCCGTCGGCTGGAGCCTTACCAATGCATTTATTGTTTGGATGGGATCTCCACTCTGCGGGTGATTTGGTGGCGATTCTCTCCCCACATGTTATAAATAGTTCTTTCAGGGAACAAAGTGTGAATCAACTTTGATTTTCGCAAAATGTTCAGCTGATCTTGTCATAGATTTTTAATGTTTCCTTTAAGGTCTGGAGAATTCTACTTGTTTTCAGCCACCTTATTTAAAAAGTAATCCTTAGATTTAGCATTGATTATAGAGGCAGCCAGGATGCTTCTAGAAACCACTGCCAAGATACTGTAACGTCCATCCGCAGGGCTAACGGAAGCCGGAAAATAAGTAGACTGTCATCTGCAGAATGAGGTCCGGGGTGGGGGTGGGGGGTGGTGGTGGAGATGCTACGCTGCACGACAGGGTAGCATTACTGGATCCACCCTCTGTGAACCTTAATCCGAATCAACGTCTCAGGGCTAATCATAAAGGGTTACCCAGCAGATAAATTGAGAAAATCTGGCCCATTGTATGGGAGAGTATCTGGAAGTTGTCTGCCTGCCTGCCTGTGCCCGCCCGCCCGCCCGCCCGCCCGCCCGCCCGCCCGCCCGCCCGCCCGCCCGCCCGCCCGTCCGTCCGTCCGTCCGTGCCAACATTTCAGGTTTAGGGGACATTATTATTAGGGGCTACCTCCAAATTAAGGTAGTGTCAGGGTTAGGAGTGGGGTGGGGTTAGGGTTAGGGGTAGCCCCAGAGTAGGGCTTAAGGTTGAGGAGGGTTAGGTCCCGGGGGGGGGGTAGGCTTGGAGTCAGGGGTGGGGTTTTAGTTTTAGTAGCTCCTAAACCGAAAAATAGCTCCTAATCCTATTGGTTTGGCTAGGGTGGGGTTGGGTCAGGGTGGGGTGGGGGTTAGGGGTAGGGGTAGCCCCAGACTAGGGCTTAAGGTTGGGGGGGGGGGGGTCCCGGGGGTGGGTGGGATTAGGGTCTGGGGTGGGCTTTTAGGGTTTAGGGTCAGGGTGGGGTAGGGTAGGGTTAGGGCTAGGGTGTGGTTTTTGGGTGGAGGGTGGGTTAGGGTTAAATATAAGTTCTAGGGGGGTGGGGTTCTGGGTAAAATAAGGTTTTGGACATACAAAATGTTTTTTTGGTATCCCATAAACCCGAAATATTGGAGTGTCCGTCCGGCCGTCCGCCCGCCCGCCCGTCCGTCCGTCCGTCTCGCCGTGGACGCATTTATGTGACTATGTGTGTATATAAATCGAAATGCTGACACATATATATATATATATATATATGTCTGTGTGTGTATGTATATATCTATGGGTCATTATCACCATGCTGTGACATGGGTACATATGTTGTTTATTATTCGAGAAGTTTTTATGGGGAGCAGGTTTGAGCTATATTCATTATTCATAATTTATGTATTATTTTACATACAAGGCTAGCTAACAACATATGATTATTCTAGGTTAATAGTATACATACGTGCATCAGCACACTATAACATGTTGTGACCTGTCTGCTTCCACCACTTTACCTTGCTTCCTCCTCTCTATCTCTCTCTATCACACTCTCTTCATAACTTGTTTTCGCCGGCCTGTTAAACTTCATTATCTGCTATATATATTATTTTATTGTTGTCCGCCCGTTTATCTGTTCGTTGGTCTGTTTTTATGCCTGTCCACCTGTCAGTCGTTCTACCTGTCCTTCTGCTTGTCCGTCGGTCTGTCTGTCTGTCTGTCGTTTACTCTCATCCTTCATCTCCCTCTCTCTCTCACACACACACACACACACACACACACACACACACACACACACACACACACACACACACACACACACACACACACACACACACACACACACACACACACACAACACCTCCCCCCCCCCCCCACACACCATTACTCTCTAAAAGACCAATGATGCTTTACATCTTAAAATTATCTGGTTCTAAAAATAAAGTCAATCTCAAATATATACATGTGATATAGGGTTCTTTATTCACAATTTGTTCTAGCAACCCTGTATTGTTAAGTCATGTCACACAGGCAGAAGCTTAAGGGGGACCTATGTCGGCCATATCCTCCTTGTTATTGTTTTGTTTTAAAGAAAATTGTTTTGAAATTGGAATATATATTTAATCCAAATATTACTCCCTATACTCCTCAAATGAAGTTGAAAACATTTGGAAACATGAGTGCGGGGGTGGGGGCGCTGAAGTAGTATTTTCATCATACAAAAGTAACAAAAGGGGGACTGCCATTCTGTTCTAAAACAGTTTTGCCTACGAAATTAAAAATAAAGTAATTGATACAGCTGGAAACTTCATCGTGTTAGATGTTTTGATCCAATCGCAGCGATTAACCATCACTGCGGTATACGGCCCTAATAATGACGAACCTAGTTTTTATAAAAATCTTTTTTAATATCATTGAAAATATCTGTCAGTGTTGATTGGTGGGCATAGGAATGTGGCACTGGACCAAAGTTTAGATACACTAAACTATAAAAAACAAAATAATTTTAAATGTAATGAATGCATCCACAAACATATGGAAAAGCTCGACTTACACGACGCGTGGCGTTCAGAACAACCTGGTAAAATCTGACCACGCACCCGTTGTAATTTTCCTGAAATTTATAAATCAAACCAGAGGACGCGGTATTTGGAAATTTAATAACAGTTTGCTAAGCGACCCCAAATACTTACAAATAGTTAAGGATACTATTTCAGATGCTGTCCTTCAGTATTCATATAACTATAACAGCAGTAGTAGTAGTAACTTCAGTATTCATATAACTATAACAGCAGTAGTAGTAGTAACATTAATAATAATAATAATAATAATAATAATAATAATAATAATAATAATAATAATAATAATAATAATAACTCAAGATTCACAATAACCGACCAGTTATTTGGGGAAACCCTAAAACTAATGATCAGAGGTAAAACAATTTTGTATTCCTCCTCCCTGAAACGAAAACGTCAATGCACCGAATCAGCTATCGAAAAACAAATAAAAGTTCTCACTGAAAAACTCGAAGATGATTGTGAAAATATGTCAGAAAATATCAATTGCCTAATTTATGAGCTGCAAAATCTAAGAAATAAAAAAAGTGCAGGGCATGATTATCAGATCAAAGGCCCGATGGAAAGTTGAAGGCGAAAAGCCCTCAAAATACTTCTGCAAGTTAGAAAAGAGACAGTACACAGAAAAAATAATACCCAAATTAATAAATGATGACGGTACAGAGTGTACAGAAATTGACGACATACTCACCGAGCAACGTAACTTTTACGAATCACTGTACAAATCAAAAATTAATAGCAATCACAAAACGGACCCTTCAGAAAGCTTGTTTTTTGACTCTCAAAATCCATACATTTGTAAACTGGATACAGAAGAAAGTTTACAACTTGATGGAAAACTAACTTTAAATGAGTGTGGTGCGGCTTTAAAAGACACGGGCAACAACAAATCATCCGGTTCTGATGGATTTACAATCGAATTTTATAAATATTTCTGGGGCGATTTGGGCAAATTCGTAGTTAATTCCCTAAATCTTGGCTATGACACAGGAAAACCTGTCCATCAATCAGAGGCGGGGGCTTATAACATGTATACCAAATGAAGGGAAATCGAAAGAATATATAAAAAATTGTCGGCCGATCTCTCTCCTTAATGTTGATCAAAAAAGAGACTCTTCGGCTATTGCAAACAGACTTAAAAAAGTTCTCCCCAAAGTAATCTCCGAAAGTCAACTGGGATTTATGAAAGGAAGATTCATAGGTGAATCCACGCGATTGGTCTCTGATATAGAGCTGTAGGTTTTTAAATTTCTTGTTCGGTTTCGGTTTTGGTTTTTCAGGTGGAGTAAAACTTCGGTTCGGTTCGGTTTTCGGTTTGTTCATGAGGCCAAGTAAAATTTAATAAAACTCATTCTAATGTCCGGAGTCATAACTGAATGATAGTTAAATTGAGTGAAACTCAATGAATGCCCGAAATAAGCTACAATACATGAAGAATCGGGAAGGCCAATGTAATAATTATCTAAATATACAGAACTTTTATTGTGCTTGGCCATTTTTCGAGGCCTGACACCTACACGCAACTTGAGGAAAGCTGCAAACACAACTAAACTGAAATGTCGGAAATTCTCAGAATGTAGCCTCCCCAGAGTAGTGAGAGTATCCAGACACTGCCATTGGCAGTGTCTGGGTACTCTCACTACTCTGGGATGGCTACATTCTGTGAATTTCTACAGCAAGAGAGTATTTAAAAAAACGAAAAACCTTAGATTACGGGATGTCGACGGTTTCGGTTTCGTTTTTTTAAAAAAAACTAAAAACCTCAATTCGGTTTCGGTTAACCTACAGCTCTACTCTGATATAATTCAAAAATGTGAATCTATAAATGTTCCTGGAATGTTAGTTCTAGTTGACTTCGAAAAAGCATTTGACTCGCTTGAATGGTCTTTTATCTGATTTTTTAAAAATTTTGGCGAATCCTTAATTCAGTGGTTCAAAACCTTTTACAGCGATGTTTCTAGCTGCATTATAAACAAAGGGCATTGTTCAGATTATTTTAATATCCCTAGGGGAGTACGTCAAGAGGACCCATTGTCCCCTTACCTGTTTATTCTGTGTGTCGAAATACTAAGCGTATTCCTTAAATTCAACCCAAAAATAAACGGAATCAAAATTAATTTTTCAGAGTATGTAATCAACCAATACACCGACGACAGTACTCTATTCTCAGATGACGACCAAGCTTCCCTAGACGAAGCCCTAAATGCTTTCGACAATTTCGCTGCGATATCCGGATTAAGCGTTAACTTTGATAAAACTCGTATCGTTTGGATAGGATCTCGGTGGGGCTGTGGGTTCATACTGGAAACAGAAAAACGTATAAAGTGGAATCATAACGGAACTTTTACCGTCCTTGGCATAACATTGGAACTAAATTCAGACAATTACTTCTGTAAATATTTTTTAGAAAAAATAACCAAAATGCGAAAACTTTTAGCAGATTGGTCCCTTAGAAATCTTACACTAGTCGGCAAAACGTGATTAATATATGGGCTCTTGTAAAAAAATAGCGACCCCACAACCCCGACCGAGATCCTCTCACAACCACTATTTTATAATAATTATATAAAAATTAATAGTGAACCTGTTTCTTTACAGACGTTGGTGTATAAAGGGTGTTTTCTTCATAAACGATATACTCAGCGCTTCTGGAACCATTATTGACTTTCAAGAATTTAAGTTGAAATATGATCTTGATATACCATTCACAAACTACCTCGGTGTGGTGAATGCAATACCACGGTCATGGAAAAATATAATATCCAATAGTACAAAACTTGAATATGTTTCTGATCCCTTGGTAAGTGACATCATATCTTGCACTAAAGCCAACCGCTATTTCTATCCAATATTTCTTAATAAAGTATAAAAAAACCCCGCACAAACCCAAGAGAAATGGAACACCACATCAGACGAAAATCTTAACCAAACTGATTGGAAACTCATCTACAAACAAACTTTTAGGGAAACAGGTGATACATATCTACAAAGTTTACAATATAAGATTAACCACAAAATCCTATTTACAAAATCTAAACTCTTTAAATGCGGGCTTTCGGAAACAGAGCTGTGCTCTTTCAGTGAAATACGAAGGAAACGATCGCCCATCTTTTTATGATTGTTCTTTCTCAAAAACAGTTTTACTTTCACTAGTGGAAAAGGTTAACCTTAATCCGGATCCGCAAGTTCTACTAAACATAAATAAAAGAGAAATAATTTTAGGCGCAACTTCCGGGCATGCATATCCAAATGTCTGGAATACCTGTCTCCTCATCTACAAAAAGCATATTTACACTGTACACCTGCAGCCGAAGTGATATCATCCCCTCTTTCTCGGGTCTAACAAGAGCTGTAAAATCCTACAAAAATATTGAAATGTATTCTCTATACATGTACTCAATCGGCAAGGATGAGCGTATTAAGGAAAAATGGAACTACCTTATTGATACATTTTTGAATAATTGGAGAATGCTCTGTATGTATATATACTATGCTGTAAAAGTTCAATTCTGTTGAAATCTTTTATAATGTACTAGTCTTCTAAGGATGCTTAAAAAAAATTACTAGAAGGACTCTCGGCAATTCATTTGACAACTATCGACAAAAAGAACACATTTTATCGCCAACCAAATTTGCGAGGGGAACCGGTGTTACTATTTCGTCCGCTGAGTGCCAATGTGTTCTATGTGCCTACTGGCACATAGAACACATTGGAACTCAGGAGACGATTTTTAGCTATCGCTAGCGATTCAAATTGTAATTGCAGTGCATGATTTGGAGAAAATTTTAGTGAAGATTCGCTTCTTTATAATAAGTAGTCCGTCAACGATTTCCGTTCCGCACATGTGTGCGGAACAGATTTTCATTTTCCGCATGGTTTAGAGTTGCTGCAGATGAAGATTTCGTGGAACAGGAGTGTAATAAATCAATTAAACTATCTTACTGGGAGGGAACTGGACTAGTAGCCTATATGGAATCCCGTCACTTAGTCTATCAGGAAAACGGGCGAATACGTCGCGTTCTCATTGTCACATTTTATTCCTTATTGACTAGTCCACCTGTTGAGTCAATAAGGGAGAACATGTGACAATGAGGACAGAACATATATAGATTGTATGAACTTAATTCATTTGTTACGCTAATTAAGGTTATTTTCTGATTAAACAGGCTTAGTCACTCAATCCTTAAGAATGATCAAATGGAAGTTAGGTTAGACATAATTGTGACACTTAGATACACAGCTACAGGGTAGCGGCGTCATACAAACATATCATGGATTTGTTCCAAGTAAGGAGCCTGAAGTATTATTTATTTTATGTTCTTAACACAGAGGAAAAATCGAAGCGAAACCGAGATTTTTTCCCTGAAACCGAACCAAAACAGAATCGAAAGGACCAAATCTCCCGGTTCAAGTTTTCGAAATCAATATTTATCCCTTAAATGGCCGTTTATTTGAACAATAAAGTCCTTGCATAAATTTTTGCTTCATTCACCGAGTTGGGTGATAAATTTTCCCCATAGGTTTAATACTGAAAGAATTTATTGCTCTAGTAGCGACGGACTTGTTGACCTCAGACCTCTACCACATTTGTATAGCATAATTAATAGTTCGATTGTTGATTTCTTTAAATGTCTTTGAAAGTATTACACAATGCCAGAAGAAAACACCACACACTGCTCATATAATAAAGTATTTTTGCAACATTAGCTCAAGTTTGTAGGGAATTATTTTTAGACAGAAATGTATTACTGCGCCTTGTTTATTTTTGCCAATTTTGCTGGTCGATCGAATTGGACCAATGTGCTACTCACTTCTCGCAGTGTTTTGTAGCGAATTATAGCACGATTTTGTCGGGACTGCACTCTAGAAGATTTATAAGATAGACAAAATAAACGTATAGTGTTTTCAAGTAAAAAAATATTCTACTCGTAGAATTAAGAATGAAACGGACTCGCCAGAGGCTCGTCGGTTTCGTTCTTAATCCTACTCAAAGAATAAATATTTTACTTAAAAACACTATACGTTTATTCTATATGTAACTGGAGATCTCAATAAAAACGGAGCACAAAGTGAAAAGACATGACAGTGGAGGAAAATAGGAAAACAAACAAAGTTACATACCTTCTCGATCTTTACCAGGCGTTTTCTGTTATGTGCGGAATTTGTGTTTGATCTCCGACAAGGTTTAGTCGTCTGTTATTAAATTTAGTTGGGGCGTTTTCTGACACGTGCATACTATCCACCAATCAGAAAAGACAACTTGTGTAACGGCAATTAGCTTTCGAGTCTTTTACTGACAATGACGTAATTTATTTGTAACTCAATGTAATCATCACGCCTCACAATTAGAAACCCGATACGACATCATCTGAAGGTTGGCATAAACTAATTTGCACCATCCGCCGATCCTTTCATTTAGGCATCAATATTTTTTTCAAATTCTATTTTTCATATTTCCGTGTATTCGACCACGTTATCTTTTACCTACGATCGATAGAGCTTGGTTTATTGTTATAACGTTTACAGTGCTGAGAATGTCTTTTATCCTTAGTCTTCGCTAACTTCTTCGGCGTCAAGGTTGAAATGTTCAAAATTTTACATCACAAATTACAATTTATTCCAATAAGACATAACTGGAAAGTGATCGCTTCCGCGCAATTCATTTTCAACTCTCCGAGAGAAATCAGGGAAGACAGATAGACATGCAGTTGTAAGTTTCCAGGCCACCAATCTAATTATGTTCAGAATTTGACGCGCTTAACGTCTGTTTATTTATCAAGTTTTTGTGGAAATTTGGGTGCAGAGGACCGTTGATGTAATTTTATGTGCAAACTTACAAAGATATACAGATATTTTTTACTGCCGCTGTTACTGATATTCCAATCAATAAGTTTTTAATCCATCCTGAATACATTGAGAAATTAACATAATTTGTGGAAATATCCGACGAACTCATAAAACTACGGTTGTGGTGAGTATTTATTTCTGATTATAATGTCATCAAAATGTCGATTAACCCCCTGTACACTGATGCCACAATATCTCAATTTCAGGCAGAAAAAATTCCCCGAATGCATCTAGAAATTTAACCAATTCAATCTCGTTTTGACAGAGCTCATCGAGCTCTGTCAGGCGAGATTGAATTGGTTAAATTTCTAGATGCATTAGGGGAAAGAACAGCTTCTTGAAATTTTGCTTTTTTTACATCAGCGTGAAGGGGGTTAAATAAGGTCTCGATTGAGCAACATTCTACCTCTGATTCACAGAAAATGAATCTTTATGACATGAGTCAGATTCATTCGCAGGGAATATGTCAGTTGGTTGGAAAACCGAACTAATTTACACAATCCGCCAATACTTTGATTTAAGATTAGGAATTAATCCCTTGTTCTTTGCATTGTATCCGAATAGCCCACGTTATCTATTACACAAAATCGATAAAAAATTGGGGTTTTTTTGTTATAACGTTTACTTTGGTAACAACGTCCTTTATCCTTAGTGTTCGCTAATTTTCGTCGGCGCCAAGGTTTGGAAAGCTGCAAATATTGCATCACAAATTACTGTTTATTCCAATAAAACACAACTGGAAAGAGATCACTCCCGCACAAGTCATTTTCAACCCTCCGAGAGAAATCAAGGAAGGCAGAAGGACATGCAGTTGTAAGTTCTCAGGCTACCCGTCTAAGTCCGTTCGGAATTTAACGTAGTTATCGTCTATTTATTTACCCACTTTTGTGGAAATTTGCGCGCAGACGACCGTTGATGTAATTTTATGTGCATTTACTTACAAAGCTATACATTTACTCTTTCCTATCGGAGCTATAAAAATTCCAATCAATAAGTATTTAATTCCTCTTGAATACATCAAGATATTAACGTAATTTGTGGAACTATGTTAACATAATTTGTGGAACTATCCGACGTACTCATAACACTATGGTTGTGGTGAGGCTTCATTTCTGATTGTAATGTCAACAAAATGTCGATCAAATCATGTCGCGATTGAGCAACATTTCTAGCATTTATTCACAGAAAATGAATCCTAATGACGTTTTCCAGATTCATTCGTACATAAAAATTGCGTGATGGAGTCAAATAAAATCCTACGCTATTATTGCCCGAAACCAGTCTAGCTCCAATGTAAGGCATATAAATCTGAACATTTATATGCCTTACATTGGAGCTAGACTGGTTTCGGACAATAATAGCGTCGGATTTCTTACAGACTTAGACTGGTGGCATGAAAGCTTGGTAAAGTGGTACAAATCTTTATCATATGTCTTGTTTCCTTTCATATTGTTTTGACATCCTGTATAACATCTCGGATGACTGATTGGTCCTTTTCGAAACGCGGCTCTGTGGTCAAAAACCGAATTGAATCGTGAAGGTTTCAAATCGAAACAGACTTCGAATCAAATCTGACGGATCTCTTTTATTTGTAAATATTGTGCCGTTTTAGCAATCGAACCCCGATTGTCCACATGACATTTTTCAGATTCATTCGTACGGAATATATCAGCTAACTGAAAAAGTGAACCCTAGGTTTGGTTTTCCAACCAAAATGAAATATTCTAGTCGATAAAACCTAAACAAAGGCGATGACGTATTTGAAGGGTAGACTGGTTCCTGGTCATAAAAGCGTCGAATTTCTTACAAAATTAGACTGTTAGCCGGAGCGCTTCGACTTTGCAGAAAAAATAAGTATTGGAAAGAGTTGGGACAAGATCCAGGAGATAGGGTGGGACTGGGGTGGTTAAATCCTTTCTACATTTCCATTAGAGCACGGGGAGGGAGGGGGTGGCTATAGAGTCATTCCCCAACAATTCATATTCGCGAAGTCTTCTAGAAAGCAAAGTACGTTATTGTATAGTATCCAGTGAATGTACACTTCATCTCCGTCCATCATGTTTACTGCTGTACGTACGCCACAGCGTGTTTGGATCTAACATTTTGTTTCCTATGGTTCTATGACCAGACCCAAGTAAATGAATTTAGAAATCATCTATATTTATGACAAGGGCGTCGCCCTATAAAATGGGGGAACATTTACGTTGTCCGGTGCTACAAATATGGATGTGCAGATGGTGACACTGCGAGAGGTTTACGTAGGGGAATTCAGTAATGAGGCACGAATATGGATATCTCCGAATTCTTATCAATAGTGCTAATTACCCCTAATCCGGAATTATCGAGACTCAACCACGCAATGTACCTGCAACGGAATGACGATAATCCCCGATGAACGATAATCGACACCTGCGCGATTAGAGCGGAAGCAAGTGATGGAATTGGTGATTTGCGCAAGTGACGAATAAACACAAGTAACAACTATAGAAATATTATTTAACCTGATAACAAATAAATATATAACTATTTACAAATTAATATTTACAACATGGAACGTATCTATTTAATAAGATCTTAACAAGCATTTTAATATTATCCATATGGGGTGCTATATAAATAGTTTCAAATATTAAAATATAATATGGTTTAACCCTTTCGCTGCTACAGGTCGATATTGAGTACGGAACCAACTGTTGACGGCCTGTGCGATAAGTCCGTACTCAGTACGGAGATACCACATACATGTACAGGGAATGGATATCATAGCTCGTTGTTATTCTCAATAGAACGCATGTTATATGGCTCTCCGATGTCTCCTACTCCAGCCTCTCCCCTTCATCTGGACCAGGAACCTGGATACCAGGACGTAATGAAATACTTGCAAAGCTTGAGGGATGAAGTCAAGGAAGTAACCAGAAGAGCAAAGGAAGGCACGGAAAAATCGAAGGCACGAATGGCAGAACTCTACATACAGCACACTCCTACGGCAGCCAGGACTATACCCTACCACCCAAATCAGTCCAACATCATCGACAAACCAACAACACCAGCACCACTACAGTATCACCATCTCAACCTCCACCACAAAAAAATAAGAGCAAAAAAACATAGGCGTCGCTAAACAGTCAAAGAGGGTCGAAAGGGGCTTGCCCCACACCGTCCCTGCTCGCCTTCGGCGCGCGAATCCATTTCATTTCACCTTAAGCGTTTCACAAAAACTACAAAAAACGAGAAAATATGTGCTTTTTAATCCTTTACTCAACGCAGACGATATAAAAATTTATTATTTTAAATATAATTTTTTAAAATTATTCAAAAAAATTCAACTAAGCCAAGTGACTACCATCTCTTTCCAAATTTGAAGAAACACTTACGTGGTCAAAGTGACTAACATCTTCCAAATTTGAAGAAACACTTACGTGGTCAAATAGTTCAAGATGATGAGGAACTTACTGGCTACAGGACCAAGAATTGGACTTCTACAGACGCGGCATCAACGACTGGCAGACCAGGTGGAACAAGTGTATTGAATTACAAGGGGACTATGTTGAAAAATAAATATGTTCTGTACCGATATTCCAGCTTTATTTATGTTAAGCTCAAAACTTTTTTGACATCCCCTCGTATATTATTGGTCGTCACAGATATAACTCGGATTAGACTGCAGGAATGTTATCTAAAACACTTGGTTGCTACGATATATTCTTGGACTACATCAAAGACGGAGCTTTTTTCCTCATTATTCAAAAGTTTAGAACCGTAAAGTAGTGTTAACACATTAAGAGAAAAGGGTAGCTGACGGGCAGCTATATGGAGTCGACATGTAATCAAGAAATGCTCACGCGAATTAATCTCACCACATTGGCAATAAGGCGACGATAATAGGCGATTTGCGTGCAAGTGTGAGTTGAGATGACCACAACTCAGGTGGAGTCTACAGTGATTTTTAGGGTTTAACGGCACATTAACAGCCAGGGTCATATCATGTTGGTGACAGTTTTACTGAGGGAGGAAGCCGGAGTACCCGGAGAGAACCACCGAGCAACGACGAACAGCTGCCAGGTCTCCAACATCGTAACTCTGAACTCTGCACCGCGGCACGGGCAGGTTTAAATTGGTTGGTTGAAGACATGCGCACCTTCGACGTGCAGTACTCCTTAGTACACAGCGTCAGCGTTCCCCCATGTAGGCAATCGGGGTTAAGTGCCTTGACAAAGGACACAACGCGGGACCGCGAATCAGTCGCTGAAATGGTCACCCATCCAACTATTAACCGCGCTCGAAGTTGCTTAACTTCGGTGATCTGACAAGAACCTGTTACCGCGACGCCACCGCGCCCCCTAGTCTACAGAGATAAATCTGGGCTACACGACAATTAGCACCACTAAAGAAACTCGGTGGCCGACGGTTATTGCGATTCAGGAAACTCTTAAAATTATAAGAACTGTTCTCTCTTACGCGGTAGAATCTTGCTACCCATCACGCTTACAAACCTAAGTACACTACCTATTGTCAAAGGAGGCGCGGTGGCCCAGTAGGTAGAGGTGCAGGCTGCAAGCCGAGAGTCCTCGTTTCGAATCCTACCTGCGGCAACCGCGTTGTGTCCTTGAGCAAGTCACTTAATCCCAATTGCCTACGTGGGGGCGCAGTAGCGCTGTGTACTGAGCCGTACTGCACGTCGAAGTTGCACTTGTCTTCAACCAATGCTAACCCTGCTTGTGTGGACACAGTAAGCTGGGGAGTCTGGCAGTTGCTCGTCATTGCTCGGTGGTTCTCTCCGGGTACTCCAGCTTCCCCACCCGTAAAACTGACCGAATTTTAAAAGTGTCTTTAAACCCCAATAAATAAATAAATGAATACTTCAAGTAGATGGCACACGTACCGACATATGGGGTCTGCAATAACCTCACAGATGTCACATTACAACTTAGTGAATATTAATCTGCTATTAACCCTTTCTCTAACATGAAAAGCAGTCGACATTTGCAAAAAAAAAATTCCAATTTTTTTTCATTTTTTTTGTCTCAAAAACATAGGTTATTACTCCTCATTGGAACGAGCACGACGAGCTTGTTTCAACGAGGTGTCATAATCTATGTTTTAGAGACAAACAATTAAAAAATAATGAAAATTAATTGGCGATTTTTGAGAATAAGGCATGCCGGTTTTTGCCGTTGCGTTGGGTAAAGGGTTAACTGATAGATGTTTCATTTTGTGGCCACGGAATGTGTTACTGGCATGATAGTGCTGGTTCCATTTCATTGACATTCTAGCCTTGGTAAGTTGTCCGGTCCATTCTGCAGCTGAGAATATCACGTTCATTCAAACGCCGGTGCATGACTGATTAAAAATACCGAATGTGTTGTGTCTTAGTCTCTTGTGGTGTTTTAACAGCTGTTCCGAAACTCCCCCATAGACGGCCCTGTTGACGTGACGTAATAATATGGCACCCAGGGCGTCGTCTATCGCTCACAGCTCTAGTTGCGTTGCTCTTTTCGTCAGCTTCGTGATTGTGTAGTCGTAACGGCCAATTTCCCCAGCTATCCGCTGAATTGAAATCTCCCAAACATATTCACTGTTTGATGACACCAAGGGTCATTCATTGAGCCCATCTTTGAAGTGAGAGAAACATCTGCTTGACATGTATTGGGAATTCGATTTAGCTTATGAAAATGTTTGAAATCTATTTCTTGTCTTGTGTTTGTTTATTTATTTAATGGGGGTTTAACGACACTTTCGACAGCCACGTCGGACAGTGGAGGAAGCCGGAGTACCCGGAGAGAATCACCGAATCACCGAACAACGGCGAGCAACTGTCAGACTCCCTAATGTACTAACTTGCACAAGCGGTGTTAGTATTGGTTGAAGACAAGTGCACCAAGCAATACGCCTTGGTACACAGCCCCACTGTGCCTCCGTGTGGGCAATGGGGATTAGGTGCCTTGCCCAAGGATATAGTGCAGTTACCCCTGGCGGAGATCTTCCGGTTTGTGGTCCAATACAGTTACTACTGAGCCACCGCCTTCCCTTTCGTGTTGTGTAACTCTGTGTTTTTCACGTAATGCAAGGTATGTATCAGCAGTTCGGGATTAACATATGAAACCCTTAATCTGATCAAACTGAGTACACGTGATCAAATAAACTGGCATAATATGCGATAGTTGATGGTTATTGTAGCTATTGACGTGGATGCAGAATTTCTTGGTGTCTTTGAGATGTAACGTTTCACTTCGCCCGCGTTACGGGTAGGGCTGTCACGATATTTTAATTTAGGAATCGATTAATCGTCGCAAATAATCGATTATAATCGATTAATTGTACATAGATGACCCCGTCCCCACATTTCCCTCTCTTTAAGTCGTTAAAAATGAAGTTCAAGTAGGTTGACCTTCCTCAAGTAAACAACGAAGACGATCCTCTTTTAGGTACATTCAAAGGTTTGATGTTCTGAACTTTTGAACCGTCGGTGTAATAATCAAGACCGGGCGTCAGTTGCGAACTTCGTTGCGAAGTTCAGAACATCAAAGCTTTGAATGTTCCTAAAAGGAAAATGCTTCTAACGGCTTCTTGAGATTTAACGTCGACGTTCTTGACTCTTTACCTAAAGAAACAATAGTTTTTTTTTTCATTTTTTTTAAATTATTAAACGTCTAAAACGGGGTAAAATTTACCGGTTCTTCGACAACGAGAAATACTAATCGATTTCGACATGATCGACCAGCAATCGATTGATCGAATAATCGTGACAGCCCTAGCTACGGGTGCGCTTGGTGGATAGAGCATCGGACTTCAAACCGAGAGGTTTGAGGTTCGATCCTCGCTAGGAATAAATGCGTTGAGTCGTTGGACAAAGCATTTACTCTAGCCTGCCCATGTGGGGGCACTGTGGCGCTGTGTTCTAAGGCAAACTGCACGCGTCGATGGTGCACTTGTCTTCAACCACTGGTAACCCGACATGTGTTGGGTTTCGATGTTTATGGGTCTCATTGTTGCTCGCCGCGGATCGGTGACTGCCCTATCTACACCAGCTCCCTCCACCCGTACAACTGTTCTACAAGAGGTGACACTGATAGTCGAAAGTGCCGTTAACCCACAATGAGAAAAAAATAACTACCGCTTTAGTACTTATACGTACAAAATTGTGACGCTTTCAATTTCCAGAAAAAGCAGCGTTGGTTGAAAATATCTTTTTCCGACTTTCTATGCAAAAACACGTTGCGTCGATAAGGTTTATTGCAGGAAAGTTAGGATCAGACGAAGCTTAACTCTTTGAACACGAGAGGCCGATTTTCCGGCCAGGAATAGGATATGTCATGATTTCTTTACGTAGGATGGTTGCAAAGAGATTGTGTTGGGCTGCACGTCAAAATATTAATTGGTCTACCCCCAAATAATAAATATGGACTCTTCCAATTACTGATATTGAACTGACATGGATACCATCAGGGTTAAAAAGTTAGAGATTCGATCCGATTTGTAATCCTTCCTCTGACCCGAAATCCTTTGGGTTATTCGGGAAGAATTCGAATTTCTCCAAAATTCTAAACGCAACATGAAGGGGGTGCATCTCGTTTGTGTACCAGTGGTATTTAATATAGAGTATGGGCACTAGGCTATTGCGCACCGCCGCACGTTCATATTAAGCCACTAGTTGGCTTCATATGGGCATGTGACTATACGCAATAATCAAGTACCATTTCTAAAATTGGAAATATACAGTACGTGGAGAGTGTATTATCACTAAATCACCCGCAGAGTGGAGATTCCACTCGCGGAATAATTGCAAATTTGCTGCAAAGCATAACCGGCACCAGCAAAGATTCGGCCAATGGACCTCCGGGTTAAACCCGGAGGTCCATTGGCTGAAACATTGCTTGTGTTTTTTTTTTGTCGATATGTACAAAATTTGAAAGTTATAGTTTGGGTGATAACTCCACCCCGCGAGTGATTTAGTTGCAATCCACTCTCCACGTACTGTAGGAGAAATAATTCCCGATAAACAGTACAACAGACGCAATCATGAAAAATGCGATTCGATGTGAAGCCTTTTGTCTTATACAATTCTTGATTCAATATGACAAAAGTCGCTATTTGTCGGGTTCTAAGGAAATTACCCCTCCGTTAACCCTTTCGCTGCTACAGGTCCATATTGAGAACAGAACCAACTATTGACGGCCTGTGCGATAAGTCCGTACTCAGTACGGATATACCACATACATGTACAGGGAATGGATATCATAGCTCGTTGTTATTCTCAATAGAACGCATGTTATATGAAATGCAAGCGACAGACGATATGGCATTATCCATTTGATCTCAACCATTTTTTGCGTCTATGAAAATTCCGAAATACCCGAGGCAACAGCGAACTCAATAGTCCAAACTTGTCCCAACATATATAATTGTTTTTTGTTGTCCTGTGCCACATGGCGACAAAACAAAACAAAAATTATATAACGGCCTGTGGAGTAAAGTTTGGACTACATGGTCAGTCCATTAAATAGGAACTAAATTCAAGTCGTCTAGACGTCTTTTCTTTTGAGATTTATGGAGTGTGGCTGGGAGTAGTTTTGGAAACATTGTTGAACTCAGTCATCGTTGTTCCAATATACAGTACGTGGAGAATGGATTGTAACAAAATCACCCGTAGAGTGGAGATATCACCCAAAGTATCACTTTCAAATTCTGCACATATGGGCAAAAATCACAATGTTTCAGCCAATGGACCTCCGGGTTTAACCCGGAGGTCCATTGGCTGGAACTTTGCTTGTGTTTGTTATGGTTTGCAACAAATCTTCAATTATTGCTTGGGTGGAATCGCCACTCCAGGGTTGATTTAGTGATAATACACTACCCACGTACTGTATAATAACAGTTTTAAATTTACAAATACGTGAACGTTATTGGCGCTATCATTTTTTTCACTTTATCCCCATTCCTTCCAATATATGTTACAGCACTGGATATTACCAAATTGCACAGCAGCGAAATGGTTAAACTATTCCAAAATCGATGAATAATGAGGAATGAATGAATGAATGAATGAATGAATGAAAATGAATGAATGAATGAATGAATGAATGAATAAATGAATGAATGAATGAATGATTTTATTTTATTTCGTAGTTCAACACGCATACACATACAAACACAGACAGCAACATACAATTATTTCAAATACATGGTTACACTTTTGGGAGATAACATAGCCACTAGAGTTGTCTTCCCACCATTCCCAATAAAAAACAAGTTAAATGTAAAATATGAAACAATCCTAACAACAGCGTGTATGTAAATAAAAAAAGGAAATGGAAAAATAATTTTTGAGTTGGTTCTTTCCAAAAAAAAATAAAATAATTTGCCACCGCTCTCAGAAAATGAAACAATTTAGGATCAGTTAATAGACAAGGGATGAGATTACAGAGCTACGACCTGTAGTCGAGGCAAACTGGATTATGACAGCTGACGCGAAGAGGATACAAATTCAAGTATTGCTCCGTTAGAGACTTTTTGAATAGTGATCTGAAATAGTTTTGAACCAATGGTTTTATTGTATTCCAGTCCCTTGGGAAGTACGAATTGGAATGTTTGCAGAGAAATGAGTCTGAGTTCTTAGAGTTTGTATGTACAATTTACCCGACTGTCTGGTGTCCTTTCCTGGTGGGTTTTGGTATATTCTAAAAGTGTTCACAAAGCTTTCAGGCAACACACTGTTTTTCCAATCGTGCATAAACGAATTACTTCGTATGGGTTAGTGGGCAAAATAAAAAAAAATGACTGAAGATTATTTTCCTGAACATAGTCGGTGAAACGACGACAAGAAGGCGGCTCTGACTCTCTTAATTTTGAACGATGTTAACGAAGCAGGAGTTCTCGACACAAAACTATCCTTATTTGATCTATTTTAACACAATATTTGGGTGGGTTTTTGAATTGTATACTCGTAATTTTAATGCTCACTTACGGAGAAAACTTTCTCTGAGCGGAGCTTCGAAATTTAACTAGTAAAAAACATTTTTTGTCTTCAAATTTCTTCTCATTAATTGTAACGATCGACACATTTCCCATATTGAAAGCATATGGGAGCAGTAACCGCAGGTGTATTACATCACAAATCAAAGTTGAAAACAAACTTCCTTTCACTTTGGACTATAAAACAAATTACCTCACACTGTGCTTGATAAAAGTTTTGTCTTAGCGGACTCGAGGTAATTGAGAGAAAACACATGCGAAACAATGAACGTTGAATTCCACACCTAAGCTGAGATTAATCGGTTAATGTCTAATTCTTCAGTTACCACCATACAGACAAACTGACCCGCCCACCCATAATTTTAGATAAGTGGCTTGTTCCTTTACCCCAAACTCATTGTTCTCTAAGGCTTTTGACAAAGCAAATATATGCGAAACGAGTTTAGCCGGACGGATTCTTAGAACTAGGAAGGATTGAAGATCAACCAAAGACAAAAAAAGATAGCTTCAATTACTTCAAAAATTTTTTTTTTCATTTTATTTCTTTTGTTATCTCACTTTTAGTTTTATTTATTAGTTGTTTAAGTGGAGGACATTCTGTCAACAATGGTTTTTGTTAAAAAAATAATAAAAGGAGAACTAATCCACAGAGCACTGCTCATCCCCCAAGAAATGGAACCTTTGATCCGTCTTATGGAGATTTCTCCAGATTGGTCAAGGCTCTACTTCGGGTGATACAGTATTTTCACCACCTTGGTCTGTTGCAAGGCCATTTGGCAGATGGGACATTTCCCAAAACATTACAAAATAGATTGGATGACATGAATGCCTTCTTAAAACCTGCCTTGCCCAGTTCGGATGTTTCCTCCAAACTCAGGAGAACACATATGAGTTGGGCACATGAGATCTTGGCCGGGCTCGTTTCCCATTACGAAAGTTGTTTACAGAATTTAAAGTCACAGGTTATTTCGGCCAAATCTTCAAAGAACCTGGACTTTGACAAGGCTGTCATTCAAGCCTTGAAATGGGGTAAAAAAAATTTCCAGACCAAGTTGTCTGATAAGACTATCGAGGCCTTCCAGTCTTATATTTCGGCTATAAACCCCAAGGACGCAAGAAGTGGTACGAGTAGTAGTCCCAAGGCCGCTGATTGTGCAACTCCATTGCCTCAGCGTACAGGAAAACGTGCCCGATCACGATCTCTTTCTTCGCCTTCTCTTTCTACCTCTTCTTTCACTCCAAGTAAACGGCCCAACTTGCAATTGTCTCCCGCCACACGTTTGGCCTTGGACAATTCCAAGTTGGATACCGCGACCGGGGGTGGTCCTGTTTCTTCTCCTAGCTCTTCTCCTGTCACGTCTACTTCCTCCGCAGTTCAACCAGTGGCGTCGTACTCGGAAAAACTTAAATCGCCGGAACTGAACCGCAAATCAGTATCGCCGAGCAGCCATTTTGAGACCAAATTCTTCACGTTTCGGCATCAGGGCGACAATCAAAAACATACTTGGCACCTTCCCAATATTCGAAAGAAAATTCTTTTGTTTGGAAGTTCAAATTTAGCACGTATTGATCGAACCGCCCATTCGGACATGCAAATAGAATGTTATCCAGGTGCCAGTTTTAAACACTTTCGGACTATAGTGAAAAATTATAGAGGCAACTCTACTCCCGAAAAAATTATCCTAAACGTTGGCATTAATTCCAGGGGAGAAACTCCGGGTGATGCTTCCATGCAGCTATCACTGATGGTAAGCGAAATCCGGCAAAAAATTCCCGTCTGCGAAAATATTTTTTGCAGAATTAAATTTTTCAAAACGTCTCCATTTTGCGGAAAAGGAGACCCTAAACCGCATCAATAGGGCACTTTTGAATATGCGAAACATAAATGTAATTCCAAAATTACCAGCAAAAGAATTCAATGTGGTTTACGATTTGATCCATTGGACACCAGAAACTGCCAACAAAATTTACGATCACTGGTTGAACTTTCTATCTTTAAACTAATTCAAGGCCAAGGTAACAACCGCCTCGAAGATCTAGGGTTAGGAACAAATGTGGTTAACCTGTCTTGCACCGATAACCTAACACCCGCAGAGAAATCTTTTTTAGATCGCGGTCTAACATTTATACCAACTCCAAGGCCGAAAACTGGCATAACGGCAAAACTTCCACCTTCTGCTTATCTATGTTTTCATAGAGAATTAAAACTTGCAGACTTCTTCAAAAATGAAAGGGGGCAAAAACCTCCATTTACAGCATCTACAGGGTGGATACCCCCAGATAGCGCGGTCGATCCTGAAATTATACAGGCCGGTAAAAAGGTTACTGAACGAGTTTTTGATTTAACCCTACTCTCCGATAAAAACAATTTAACAGCTGGTGAAAGGAGAGCGCTTGTGAACCTTCGTAAAAATAAAAAAAACTGATAAAAAAACAGGCGGATAAAGGTGGCGCAGTTGTAATTTTATCTCGCGAAAATTACATCAGGGAAGCTATGAGGCAACTTAGTAATAGAAAACATTATGAAAAATTAGACAGAATTATTTGGCCTTGCAACAAGGAGAAATTTGACAAAATCCTCAAATCTCTCCTTGATGAGGGTCATATTTCCAAAAGACAACTTAGGTATCTGTCCCCTTCACTCACTGCTCAAACAAGGCAATTTTATATCTTGCCAAAAATTCACAAAAATCCATCAGTGTGGACGGATAATCTAACACCACCTGGACGACCTATTGTTTCGGACTGTAATTCTGACTCTTACGCAATATCTGAATTAATTGACTATCACCTCAAACCGATAGCTAATAGACACCCGAGCTACATAAAAAATACACAAGATTGTCTATCCAAAATTACAAATTTAAGAATTTCGAAAAATGCATTCTTGGCCTCTTTGGATATTGACTCCATGTACACAAATATTGACATAGACAAAGGAGTAGAATCTGTAAAAACTGCGTTCGGAAAATATCCTGACACTCAACGCCCAGACAAACAGATTTTAGATCTATTGGAGTTGATCTTGAAAGGAAATGATTTTGAATTCAATGGAGATATTTATTTACAAATCATGGGATGTCCGATGGGTAAGAAATTTAGTCCAAATTTTGCAAGTATCTACGTAGCTGAATGGAAGGAGGGGGTTTTAAACAGATGTGATAAGCAACCCCTTGTTTACCTCCGATATTTGGATGACATATATATTATTTCGCAACACTCCAGAGAAGACTTTGATCATTTTTTGGAAATTTTGAACAGTCACGATGCTAACATCAAACTTAAAGCTACCATAAGTCAAGATTCTGTTGATTTTCTAGATGTGACAGTCTACAAAGGCAAACAATTTCAATCCACCGGTCGGCTTGACTATAAAGTATTTTTCAAACCAACCGATTCACATCACCTTTTACATACCAAATCATTCCATCCACCCCACACTTTCAAGGGCATCATACAATCACAGCTCATACGGTTTCACCGCAATTCGAGTGATGCGATAAATTTCAACGAGGCTTGTTCTATTCTCTTCAGGTCACTGAGATCGAGGGGATATTCAACTCGCCTTCTCAGAAGTCTAAAATCTGAAACCCTTCGAAAATTGGAAAATTTTGGAAATATCAATGATTTTGAACCATCAAAAATTGAAAACAATAAAGTATTACATGTCAAAAAAGGCGCAGTTGTGCATTGCGACAAGCTTCGCTGCAGATTACATACTTTTATTCCGGATAAAAAAGAAGAATTTTCGTCAGAACAAACAAAAAATCACTACCAAATTCGCAGCTTCCTCCATTGTGATTCACCTAACGTGGTTTATCTCATCACTTGTAACCGCTGTCGAAAGTAGTATGTTGGTGAAACTCAGAATCCTTTCCGTGAACGAGCTACACGCCACAAACTGGATATAAAACACAATTATGACACTCCAGTAGCAGA